>JAIFGZ020000666.1:0-599987 GCA_019925245.2 Oryza australiensis
TCCCATGGATTGGAGGGACCATAAGTCAGTGAAACCCGCCTTAAAGTGGGGCAAAAACACCCAAGAACCAGCCTTAAGGGCCCATATGGAAGTGATCGGAGAAGGTCGGTGGAGAGGGAGCCGAACAGGGGTTAATTTGAACCTGTTAGCCACCCTCAACTCCACGACCATGTGGCGTCTCCTTAGCCTCTCACAATGGCGTTAGGGGTTATGGTGGTTGCAAACCGACTCCAACCGCCATATGAAGGCTATATAAGGGAGGGCACCTCACTACAATCAAGACACACCACAAGAAAGTTCCTAAATTTCTAGCTTAGTCTCTAGGCTAGTGGAGTTTAGGGAATAGTTTAGAGTTTCTACTTGGTTCTAGTCGTCTTTGGAAGTCGGGTATGTCTTTTGTATCTTCCTTCCTTTGTACAAATTTGAGCTTATTAATATATCCATCTTCTAGTTTATCAGTGTGGTTCATATTCTACTTGCTTAGATATGTGTTTCGTTTATAGTGTATATAATAATTATGACATGGTTAAACGAGTAACTCTATTGCCACTTGAAACAACGGTCAATGTGCAATTAGGACGTAGGTATGCCTTTGCCTTAGTCATTGACGTCCTGGGAGGAAAAGGTATCTATGGTAATGTAAGTATGGTGCTTAGATTGTTACTAGACATTAGTTATGGTCATATCCCATGGGTTGTAGAAGTAGGCGACAGGTGATGATAGCCCTGTCCCATCATGCTCCTCCCATGTTCGGGTATGGCGTGGGCGGTGATAAGAAAATCGCCTTATGGTGGGGTGCGTGCCACTTTGGACGATACCCCCATAGTCTGGGAGCATAGAGCGGGTAACTAACCATGATTATAATTATCGTGACATAATCTATATACTCATACTAGAAGAACATTAGGAACCTAGCTCTAACACTATACTCACTTAGCACTAGTGCACTATTTATTAGGACTCTTCCATGTGTGCCACACCACCAATTTATCATATATCTTTTACCATGGCTAGGCTTAGGCATCTCAATTATAACTTATGAATATTCTGAGTACCTTAATATTCTTTTCTAGACCACCGTCTACCTTTAGGATAAAATAAATATGATATCCCGGAGAATACTCCAAGGTGAAATGCTACAATGATATATCTATACGCTTGCGGATTTATCGTAAGCGTAAGAAATACCAGCAAGCATTTTTGGCGCGATTGTCGGGAAGACATTGGTCTAAGAAGAAATATTAAGTACTTGTATATTGATATAGTTATAGTCGACTTACCTTTGCTCTAGAAGGTTTATCTTGGTATGTTTTCTCTTTTATGTGAAAACAGGGTAGTGGATGACCGATTTCAACATTCCGACAAATTATACTCTAAATCCAGAAGCACTTGTAAGAAGAGTTAGACCGCGTGTCGTTCCTCCTCAAGTCATCCTCTCGGCAGTTGAGGCGGCACTCCAAAGCACAATCAAGCTCAATGGCCCATAAGACCCTTCGCGATTTCTTGGCACCCTCGGCGCCAATGTCTTTGCGGACCGGCGAGTCAGCATGGGTGAAGGCGGCTTTGAAATCAAGGCGGTCTCATTACTATGGTGCGAGCTAACCCCTTCTATGGGAAAACCAATGAGGATGCAAGTGCTCATCTCCGGACATTCCTAGAGATCTGCATAGCACTTTTACCATCAAAGGAGTCACACAAGATGCTATCCGACTTTGGTTGTTCCCGTTCTCATCGGGAGTGTGAAACGGTGGTTCTATGCAAACCGAAGTGTTGTGGATACAGGATAGATGCTCTAACGTGTTCCTCACGAAATTCTCTCCAGATGGGTAAGGCCAATGCCCTTCATGGAAGAATTTCAAACTTTTGTAGACATCGGATGAATCGATCCCAAAATGTGGGAGTGCTTCCAAGAGTACATCTTGGCTTGTCCTCTCACCACGGGATGGGCGGATTGGCTCATAATTCAGAACTTCTACTTGGGTTAACTACGGTTGCCCATGATTATACCGATCTTTGTTGCGGAGGAGCTTTCTTTCGTTAGCATTGCTAATGCAAAGAGAGTTGATTGAAAAAGATGGTATCAACCAAGGGTGGGCGACGAGTCGCCTCCAACCTAATAAGCGGGGCATGCATGCCGTTAAGAAAATGAACATGCTCGCGCCAAATTGGACCTCTTACTAAAGAAAATTTGACGACAAGGCCGAAGGAGTTCGGGCCATAGATCTGCTCGCATGACGTGCGAGATATGCGACAACAACGGCCACTCGGGAATAATTGCCTCGAGACCAGCGAAGATGCGTTCTATCTAAACAACAACGGATATAAGTCACAAGGAGGTCAGGTGGAATCAACATAGCCCTTATTATCAAGGAGAGGTAACAATTCTTTTCATGCTTTCAATTCGAATCAACCCTCCTTAAATGATCTTGTCTTAGGCCGAGTGAAGTTAATGAAAGCATTTCTAAAAGATTAGCTACCAATGACAAATCTTTAGAGAGCATTAATGCCAAAATGGAAGGTCTTTCCTCTACTATCAAAAATCAATTGAGTTTTAATAAGCGTTAGAAACCCAATTAGCTCAATTGGCTATTTCTATCCCTTCATCTGAATCGGGGAAGATTGGTGGCAACCCAAACCTTCCCTAAAAAATGTTAGTGCGGTGACCACATGAGGGGGGTAAACCACTCGTGATTCACCATATCCTAACAATGCAGGGGAAAGGCAAAGAAGGAGGATGGACCATCCAGCAGTCAAAACCAAGTGCATGAGGAAACACGGCTCCAAATGAGTTCTATGATACCACCTTGTTGTTGTTCCCTCATAATAATAGGAAATAGTGGGCGAGAAGTTTGCTCGTTTTGTTGAGGTTATCCGGAAGATCCATATCAATGTCCCTTTGATGGATGATATGCAAGTTCCACTTATGCTCGTTGCCTCAAAGACATCCTCAACAACAAAAGGCTCACGCCAACCACGGAGATCATTAAGTTGACGGAAGAGTGTAGCGCAGCGTATACTCAATCGGCTTCTTGAAAAAAAAGAAAGATCCAGGGTGCCCCACAATTACATGTTCAATTGGGGCATAGCTTAATTCGACCATGCCCTTTGTGACATTAGAACAACGTCGTCACGCCCAAGGAGGTTTTCGACCGGAGCTGAATACACCACCTTGGCATCAACTCCGATGTGGTTGTACCTGGTTGATTCATCGGTCCGCTACCCAGCGGGAATTCCTGAAGATATTTCGGTGAAAATCCAGGGTTTCTTCATTCCTGTATATTTTGTGGTGCTCGACATGGATGTTGACAAGATAAAGTCGCTCATTCTTGGGCGGTCGTTCCTAAGCATCGCGAATTCACATGCGCATCGATGTGGGAGCTAGAGAAATCGACTCCACATCAATGAAAAGAGGAGAAATTCAATTTCCAACCAAGAGTGGAGCAATGTTCCATGAGTCGAGAATCAAATATGGGCCAAACACAAAGAACATCAAAGAGGTCAAAGTGAAAACCCTTGGAAGGACAACCTCATCATGTTCATGATGAAGTTCCTAGAAAAGGAATTACAGACACAAAAAAAAAATCAAAAGGACGGTAAGGCGGGTAGTGTCGGTTCAACCTCCACCACCGAAGTCTAGAAAATCCTCGACCACTTTGGACGAGACAAGAAGACCAAAAGGTGTAGCGAGCGAAACCAGGTGAAATCGTGCGTGTCTAATTCTCAGAGGCAGGGCGATGCTACGGATTAAATTGCACGGAGGAAGTCCCGCTCAATCGGACTTTGAACAAGGAGTCCTTGCTTGGACGGGTAAATCGGTATGTATCCCATATTTATTTTCCAAAATGCATATTTAATTTTTCTTGCAATTTTGAATTCCATTTCACTGCATACTAGCATGGCATGTTTACCTTTCCAAATCATGGATAGAAAATACTTGAATATTAGGATTTTAATATTAAGAATTCTTGTGCTCATCATGATAAACCTTTTCCTTCGATTCCAATCACCAAACATGCACTAGGATGAACTTAATTGAATAATTGAGCATTGGATCCTTGGGTGGGGGCCAAATCCACCATAAGGAGTTCGATCGAGACCCTAAGTGGAGAGGTCTCTTTGGTGCTCAAACTTTTTGTGTAGTGTGCTTTAATGCTTGGACTAGGGAATCCAAAGTATAGAGAGCGGGGAGCACCCCTTGGTTTAGCCAAACCAAGGGTGAGCTCACTCTATAAAAAGGCAAGGCATGGAGCTTGCTCTTCTTGCCCCCATTTGAAGTTACTTTGGTTTGCTCTCAAATTCTCTCTTCCTCTCTTGAGTTCTCATAATATTCTTGTCCTAAATTCATAAAAAATATTTCTCTGGATTTTCTTTGCACTCGGAGTTTCTTCCGCGTGTTGTCACGCAAACGATTTATGGTGGCAACCAAGCTCCACAAACGGCTAACTCTCGGACAGCTAACTTATTTTGAACTAACCTTTAACCCGTTTGAGTGTTCTTGTGTTTTGTTCTCTTGCGGTTGCGGGTATGAAGAAGGGTGTCAAGCGGTTGTTGGTGCTATGTGCAAAGCATCGAGGACAAGCTCAAGCCATTCAAGTTCAGCTCCGTCCACCAGGCTATGCACCTAGCCTAACAAGACAGAATGAACCGCAAGTCCGCTGAATCGAGGGGAGAAGCAAGCACTCATTCTTGACCACTCCTCTCTGACACCGATCTCGATCTAAGGGACGATCGAGAGAGACAAGCCTACGTCCTTCTCAAGGACCGGGACTTTGCTCACACTCGACCATACGATCGGAATTGCTCACCAAAATAGGTATGAATCGACTTTCTTAATATTTGGCATACCATAGATGGCATAATTTTTGCACATGTGGGGGAAGAAGTTTCCCACCTTCTTACCATCAATTTCTATGCACTCTAAAAAGAAATAGGAGATGATATTACTTTTTGATTTTTGGGAAGGAATACTATTATACATGGGAAAAGAATTTAGTCTCCTTATTGGTTTTGCTCAACAATGTTATAGTACAGGGAGTCAAGTTTATCAAATTTTAATAAACATAGATTTTGGCAAAAGTATATCGGTGAAACCTTTTGTAGTAAGCCAAGAGCTAATGACATTCATAATCCTACCTTTAGGTTGATGCATAAATGGGTAACATTCACTATCTTTCCTAGAGAAGATGTTAGGCCAATTAGAGTTGATGAATTAATGATCCTTTATGCCATGGTTAAAAAGATAAAAATCTCTCCTGTGAAAGTAATGATCAAACAAATGTTAGAAAAATTTAGGATGAAGGGACCCATAGAATACACTTCACTAATCATTAGCATTGCTCTTAATGTGGGGGCCACAGGAAATGTACAAGTTTTGTACATCACCAAACCAGAAAATAATAGACGAGGAGTATTTACCGAAAGGCCATACTCTGAAACATGGTCCCGATGGATCTCTTATGTTTTTCTTCCCTGGATATACAAATGAAATTCCGCTTCCTAACCCGGAATATCATTTGTATAAGTGTTCGGCACTAACCATTTACTCTCAGACCAAGATAGGTTGCTCGCGGGAGTAGTATTTCGGCAAGATCACAAGGAGTAGGTCTAGAACGACCACTATGGAGGAAGAACCTCAACGGCATCCAGCGAGAACACTCCTCGGTCGAGGTGGGTTTCACTTGGATACGCATTCGGTTGGGAACAACCCCCTTGATACTAGGCAGAAGATTCGTCATGGCAATCAGCTAGTAGTGAACAATGCCCACAAAGGACCTGGCTGGCACCATGGACGGGACACGAAGTCATCAAGCTCGGTGGTACGCCTCTATCATTTGGTGCTCAACGCTCATTCTTGCAGTACGAGGCTTTCGTGACCAGGATTTGCGAGATCACCCAAAGGATAGGAGAATTGGACATGAGAAGCACGGAAATTCAAGACATTTTATCAGCATGTCAAGAAACTTATCGTGGCGACAACGGCGAAGAACAACTCGGAGAAATCAGCTCAACGGCTGACAAGACAAATCAGACTTGATAGCCTACTTCCGTTTGCAGGATTCAATCCCTATCACGGACCATGGCTAAAGAACAAGCTTGGGGAGGACCCCACGTGGGGGTAACCCGTATCGCTTATCCATTTATTTCCGCATTGCATTTAAGAAATCATAAAAATATAAGGTAGCTATGCATGGTAGGAATGTTTAATTCCCACACTTTGGATGATATATAGTTGCTTTGTTTTAGTTCCCTTTCGTGCCTAGTTAACAACTTAGTACTCTCCCAGTTTTGAGTTTGTTTGCTTGAGTATATCACCTGAACTTGAAAACTTGTGGGTAGCAAGTGCATGATCTAAGTCTAGATTGTTGTGGAATTTGATTTGGTAGAGTGGAGTAACTATTGCCTTAATCTAAGTGACACTTTGGAATCGGAGATTTTATTTAAAAAATTACAAAAATGATGAGTTTCTCAAATGATGAGACATTCCTACCAAAGCCATATGTTATCTAATTGCAATATTCTATACATATGTTGCTTGCAATCATTTTTAGTTTGGTCAAATAGTCAGACCCTTGCTAGAATCTTCTCATGCTTTCATGATCAAAGTCTTGTGCATATCCACCATAAAAAATGATATCCCTCTACATTAGAGGTTTAGCCACAAAAATATTTCATTCCCTACCATATGCAAACTTCTACTCCAGAAGTTTACATCCACCAAATAAAGGCTTCAAACAAATTATAATACTCTATCCTCATATCCATGCCAAATGAGACATGAGCTAAATGAGTGCACAGAAAAAATGATAGTAAAAAATCATGATGCTTACAAAAAGAAGAAGCAAACCTTCCAAGCAGAACAATGTTGCTGATTCTACAATGGAGGATGAGTACATCGCTGCTTCTGAAGCTGCAAAGGAGAGTGTT
Source organism: Oryza australiensis (assembly GCA_019925245.2). Taxonomy (NCBI): domain Eukaryota; kingdom Viridiplantae; phylum Streptophyta; class Magnoliopsida; order Poales; family Poaceae; genus Oryza; species Oryza australiensis. The sequence continues at coordinate 6,925 of JAIFGZ020000666.1, forward strand.
TGGATCAAAAAATTTGTTTCTGAGCTTGGTGTGATGACTAGTGCTATTGGTCCAATGTCCCTCTATTGTGATAATAGTGGCGTCATTGTGTAGGCTAAGGAGCCTAGGTCGCATCGAAATACAAACACATACTTCGGCGATACCATCTCATCAGTGAGATAGTGGACGAGAGGTGAGTAAAGATATGCAAAGTGCACATGGATCTAAATATTTCGATCCGGTGAAAGCCTCTCATGGCCGAGAAACATGAGGCGCCCACCGAGCAATGGGTATTAGATACTTATATGATTGACTCTAGTGCAAGTGGAAGGCTGTTAGTGATACTGCCCTAGAGGCAACATGGCGATGTTGGATATCATAGTCAATGTTTATGTATCAATGAATAAAGTGTTATTCGAGTTCTATGAAATAGACAACTTATATTGATCAATGAGTATGTAACTTATTTATGAGACTCTTTATGTATGAATCTATTTCTAGATGATCAGCGATCAAATATCATATCTATGGAACAAATATGATTCTAAGATCGGCATGTTTATTGATTGATGATCATGTCTCATAGATCATGGTATGGAGATACCCAGAATCAACAAACGTGAACATGTGTTAGAGAACACATTGTTGGATAGACCCACCTTGAGACACTACAAGGAATTAATGCGTCATTAGTTGGTCTCAAGTAGTGTTGGATTCACAAAGTCCTTTGACCTGAGATCATCATGGATTTCAACATGTGTAATGGCTTACTTAGGGACTACCAAACGCTATTCCATGGCGGGTTGTTATAAAAGTAGTCTTCGGGTTTGCTATAGAAATATGTAGTGAGATGTGAATGATCAAGATGGAATTTGCCCCTCCTATGGGAGATATATCTCTGGGCCCTCGATGTAATGGATTATGAAAGTGCATAGCCATGCCGAGTTGATTGAGTAGTCAATCAACGGATAGATAATCAATACGAGATTGAGTGAATGATTAAGCTATTGATAGGATGACTGAGTCTTGCCTATAGCTTAATTGATATCATGAGCAAAGGAATTTGTGCACATATTACGAGTTCAGCCGATATAATCCTCTTGTATATTTTGGTGTCAATACGTTACGCTAGGGGCAGTTGTTGACGGTCGAGCCGAGTTGGACTCGGGTGCAGAACCAAATATACCTCGGCCTAAAGGGTCACACACTTAACGGGAAAACAGGCATTCGAGTTTGACTCGGATATGGCTCTGATTAAATAGAGATCATTTGGATATAGAGTCTCGATGGGCCTTTAGGCCCAATCGACAACCCTATATAAAGGAGGTGAGGGATGGAGGTTGGATGTGCAACGGATGCCCGATCAATCTCCTCCACGGAAACCCTTCCACGTCAGAGGCAAAACTCTATCCGTGCATCACGTGCTAGCACACGGGTGTTCATAGTTGCGTCCCTAGATTTTGGATACCGGTAGAGACATCGCTACGTTGCGGTGTTATTCAGCGGCATTGAATCTCGTTGAGATCAACTAGCCGAATCCTATTCGGAGGTTGGATTGTGCGGTAGAAATTTTTGTTTTATGCTATCGTAGCCTCTGTGTTCTTATTTAGTAGTATCGAGTTAGACTTGCATAGTTTGGGTTTAGATTGGATCTAAAACAAGTTTAGCACACGGGTTGATTAGATAGGTAAATACGTTCTACATCTAACTTATTTTACGAGAGAATGTTATGAGATGGTATGGCCCAATTGTATATATGAGATGCATGTGATGCGTGTAATATTCTTTCATACATGCAATCCATGTAATATTCTTTCATGACCTACGTGTCGATGTAATCTTCAATTTATAGCTTCTACTAGTAGTAGCCTAGTTTGAAGAAATCAAACATCGCGCACTCGGGAGAACGGTGATGAAGATGGAGATCCTCTACTTTGGCATAGAGATGGAGATCACCATGAGAAAGAGCCATATTGTTTCATTATTAAGTGCTATTCTTCTTGCTTTCATATATGTGATATGTTAGTTTGATAGGATAGTATCCCTCGAAGAAAATTAAGTAGTAATGATGCCCTCCAAATGTTACACTTATCACGGTTGTGATCGTCAATTGGTAGGTCGCAAGCGAGTGTCATTGTCTATCATAACACGATGGGGTATATGTGAGACATATACATGCGGGAACATTTGGTTTTTGACAAGGCTATCAAAGCAGTTTTGGGCCTTGGGGCATAGGTTGGGAGTCGGGGCATGATGATTCCACCCAACAAGCGAGAGTCACATAGGGATGTGATTAGCAAGGTGTTGCTTACCCATGTTACTAATCTTATAGCGGTGATGTCAAAGCTCACTAAAAATTAATTAACATGAGGATCTTGACCCAATATGTAACCTAGAGGAAGGTTAAGAAACATAGTAGAGTCCTTTCTTAAATTGTTTAATAAAAGACAAAGCATAAACATTGTGCTAAACTTTGCATATGTTTTTGTTGTAGATTATGGCGAATCACACCCAGTTTTTTAATTTGCGATCTATACTTGAGAAAGAAAAGTTGAATGGAACAAACTTCATGGATTGGTATCGAAACTTGAGAATTGTTCTCAAGCAAGAAGCGAAAAAAGTACGTTATTGAAGTTCCTTATCGATGATTTGTCGATAATGCTAATATGGGCGCACGGAGGGCTTATGAGAAACACACTAATGATTCCCTAGATATAAGTTGTCTCATGCTTGCCACAATGTCCTGCGAGCTTGGAAGCAATACGAGAGCAATGATGTTCCCAATATTATTGAGGGTCTCGTGGCATGTTTGAGAACCAAGCTAGGGCCAAGAGGTTTAAAACTTCAAAGTTTTTGTTTGTGTGCGGGCTTGTAGAGGAAATCCCATCGATCCGCATGTGATAAAGATGATTGGCTACATTGAGAGTCTTGAAAAACAACTTTTCCTCTTAGCCCAGAGTTGGCTATAGACGTGATTCTTGAGGTCGCTCCCTCCGAGCTTTGAGTCATTCATACTAAATTATCACAAGAACGACATGGATAAAAAGCTTGAGAATTGCATGGGATGCTAAAGACTGGCGGAGAGCATCAAGAAAAATGGTCATCATGTGATGATGATGCGAAAGCCAAGCGCAAACCCCTATTAATAAACTTTGCAGCAAAAGAAATTAACTCCTGATGAGATCGCGAGTGCTTCCAAAGCAAAGAAGGGCAAGAAGGGGTCGGCGGCAGCAGATGCTATTTACTTTTATTGCAAGGAGATAGGTTATTGGAAGAGGAACTACAAGAAGTATTTGGAGCATATCAAAAGGAAGATAAGTGAGACTTATTTGTTTCAGGTATTAATGTTATATAAATCAATCTTGCTACTTCATCTACTTGACTCTTGGGTATTTGATACCGGATCAGTAGCTCATATTTGCAAGTCTTTGCAGGGAATGAGAAGAAGTAGAAGCTTGAGAAGGGGCGAGGTGAACCTGTGCGTCGGCAATGGAGCAAGGGTTGCTACGATTCTTTGTCGGCACTATGCCACTTTATTTACCTTGAGGATTAGTTTTGGAATTAAATAATTGTTATTGTGTTCCAACTCTATGTCAAAACATAATTTTCGCTTCATGTTTGCAAGCGGAAGGATATGATTTTAGATTAGTGGACAATGGTTGTTAATTTTATCTTAGATATATGTTCTATTTTCATACTCCATTGATGAATAGGTTATACGTTTTGGATCTTGAAGCGTCTCCCATCTATAACATCAATACAAAGAGGCAACTCCCAAATGATATAAACCCTATATTTATTTGGCATTGTCGCTTAGGCTATATAAATGAGAAACGCATGGAGAAGCTCCATAAGGATGGATTGATTCACTCTTTTGATTTTGAATCATTTGAGACATGTGAGTCTTGTTTACTTGGAAAGATGACAAAGACACCTTTCACGGGTCACGGTGAGAGAGCAAGTGACTTGTTGGCACTCGTACATACTAATGTATGCGGATCAATGACCTCAACGACTAGAGGTGATTTTCGGTACTTCATTACCTTTATCGATGACTTTAGTAGATATGGTTATATTTACTTAATAAGGCATAAGTCCGAATCCTTTGAAAAGTTCAAAGAATTCCGAATGAAATACATAATCATTTAGGGAAAACAATTAAGTTTTTGATCGGATCGTGGTGGTGAACACTTAAGCCAAAAATTTGGTAATCATCTAAAAGATTATGGAATTGTTCCACGATTGACTCCGCCGGGAACTCCTCAATGGAGCGGAGTGTCCGAGCGAAAAAATCGCACCTTGTTGGACATGGTGTGATCCATGATGAGCCAATATGATCTTCCACTATCCTTTTGAGGATATGCTCTTGAAACATTTGCGTTCATACTAAATAGAGTTCCATCTAAGTCGGTGGAAAGGTAAGCCATATGAGATATGGACGGGGCAGCCCCCTAAATTGTCTTTTCTCAAAATTTGGGGATGTGAAGCTTATGTAAAGTGTTTACAATCCGACAAGCTTACATCCAAATCGACAAGTGCTTCTTTGTGGGGTATCCTAAGGAAACAAAAAGGATATTATTTTTATAATCGGGTACAAGGCAAAGTGTTTGTCGCCCGGCATGGTGTTTTCTTGGAGAAAGAGTTTCTTTCAAGAAGGGTTAGTGGGAGCACGATGCATCTTGAAGAAATTGAAGAAACACCGGAAAGTGTTTCGGCCATCGCTACACGACAACGGGAGGAACAAGATGTTGTACCATCTATTGTAGATACACCGGCCCACGGAGGTTCGAAAGATCATGTCGTGCACTGAAAGTACACGGGTATGGAACAACGTGATATATTGTTGTTAGACAATGATGAACCCTAATACCTATAAAGAAGCGATGGTGGGACGATTCAAACAAATGACTTGGAGCCATGAAATCCGAAATAGAATCCATGTATGACAATCAAGTTTGGAACTTGGTTGATCCACCGATGGTGTCAAAACCATTGAGTGCAAATGGGTTTTTAAGAAAAATGAGACATGGATGGAAATGTTCACATCTATAAGGCGCGATTGGTGGCGAAAGGTTTTAAACGATTCAAGGTGTTGATTATGATGAAACCTTCTCGTCCATCACAATGCTAAAGTCTATTCGGATTATCCTAGTGCTTGTTGCATATTTTGATTATGAGATATGGTAGATGAATGTCAAAAAGGGCTTTCCAAAATAAAAACCTAAGCGAGGATGTGTATATGATACGGCTGAAGGTTTTGTCGATCCACAATCGTGCGGAAAGATATGCAAGCTACAAAAATCCATTTATGTATTGAAACAAGCATCTCGGAGTTGAAATATTCGTTTTGAAGAGGTAATCAAAGGGTTTGGTTTCATCAAAAATGAAGTGGAGGCTGTGTTTACAAGAAGGTCGATGGGAGTGCAATTGTGTTTCTAATCTTATATGTGGATGACATTTCGTTGATTGAAAGTGATATTCCTATGCTAGAATCCGTCAAGTCCTTATTGAAAAATAGTTTCTCCATGAAAGACTTAGGGGGAGGCAGCATACATACGGCGCATTAGGATCTATAGAGATAGATCTTAGAGGCTAATTGGATTAAGCCAAAGTACATACATTGACAAAGTTTTGAAGAGGTTCAACATGCATTGATTCCAAGAAAGGTTCTTGCCAATGTCGCATGGCATTAATCTCAGCAAGAATCGGTGTCCTAGGACACACGATGAGTGGAGTAAGATGAATATGGTTCCATATGCTTCGGCAATAGGATCCATCATGTATGCTATGCTTTGTACACGTCCGGATGTCTCATACGCTTTGAGTGCTACGGCGGTACCAATCGGATCGATTCTTGGATAGCGTAAAGAATATCCTTAAGTACTTGAGAAGAACTAAGGATATGTTCCTAGTCTATTGAGGTGAAGAAGAGCTCGTTGTAAGTGGTTACACTAATGCTAGCTTCCAAGCAGGACAAAGATGGCTATAGATCGTAATGCGGGTTCGTGTTAAATGCAGAATGGAGGTGTAGTCATTTGGAAAAGTTCCAACGAGGACAGCATTGCTGATTCTACAACGGAGGCGAGTACATCGGCCTTACGAGTTTGCAAAGGAGGTTGTTTGGATCGAGAAATTTGTTTCTGAGCTGGGTGTGATGACTAGTGCTACTGGTCCAATGTCCCTCTATTGTGATAATAGTGGTGTCATTGTGCAGGCTAAGGAGCCTAGGTCGCATCGAAATCCAAACACATACTTCAGCGATACCATCTCATCCGTGAGATAGTGGACGGAGGTGACATAAAGATATGCAAAGTGCACACTTACGATCTAAATATTTCCGATCCGTTGAGAAAGCCTCTCCTTAGCAGAAACATGAGGCGCACACAAGCAATAGGTATTAGATACTTACATGATTGACTCTAGTGCAAGTGGAAGACTGTTAATGATATGCCCTATAGGCAACATGGTGATGTTGGATATCATGGTCAATGTTTATGTATCAATGAATAAAGTGTTAATCAGTTCCATGAAATATACAACTTATATTGATCAATAAGTATGTGACTTATTTATGAGACTCTTTATGTATGAATCTATTTCTAAATGATCCATGATCAAATATCATATCTATGGAACAAATATGATTCTAAGATGGAATTTGCCCCTCCTATGGGAGATATATCTCTGGGCCCTCGATGTAATGGATTATGAAAGTGCATGGCCATGCCGAGTTGATTGAGTAGTCAATCAACAAATAGATAATCAATACGAGATCGAGTAAATGATTAAGCTATTGATAGGATGACACGAGTCTTGCCTATAAGCTTAATTGATATCGTGAGGCAAAGGAATTTGTGCACACATTACACGTTCAGCCGATATAATCCTCTTGTATACTTTGGTGTCAATACGTTCTACTAGGGGCCCTTTGTTGGCGGTCGGAGGTTGGACTCGGTCAAAACCAAGTATACTGAGCCTACGAGTCGCACACTTAACGAGAAAAACAGGACATTCGAGTTTGACTCGGATATGGCTCAATTGGATAGAGATCCGACCAGACATAGAGTCCCGATGGGCCTTTAGACCCAATGCGACAACCCTATATAAAGGAGGCGAGGGATGAAGGGTTGGATGTGCAGCGGATAGCTTGAGATCAATCTTCTCCACGGAAACCCTCCCACGTCAGAGGCAAAACCCTATCCGTGCATCGCGTGCTAGCACACGGGTGTTCGTAGTTCTCTCCCGGATGTGTGGATACCGGTAGAGACATCGCTACGTTGTGAGTATTATTCGATGACATTGAATCTCGTCGAGATCTAACTAGCCGAATCCTATTCGAAGGTTGGGTCGAGGGCGAGGCGGGTGAGGTCGACATCGGCGGATCAAGCGCCATCGGACGATCGAGCGGCACGTGTGGAGCTCGGCGTGGTCGGGTGAGACGAGGCCGGGGTCGACGGGTCGAGCGATTCGGACCCGGGGTCGACGAGGTCGGCAGGAACGTTTCAGGTCAGCAAAGCTTTTTCTGAGGTCGGCTAGCAATAGTTTGACTATTTCATTTGTATTGCACGTCAATGCGTAACGATCTATTGACCCTTACTTGCAAGCTTTCTGGATTGCACGGTTTAATTTTTGTTTTATGCTATCATAGCCTCGCGTTCTCCTTCAAGTATGCCTCATGATTTTGCCTACCTTGAGCCCCACATAAGTCTTATTATAAGTATGAAAAGAAGGCAAAATAATGTCTTGGTAAGGAATTCAAACACATTGAGTGATACGAGAGTATCATTCGAGGAACTCTTCTATTTTCTTTTAAAAAATTTTGAAACCCTCTAGATGAGAAAGTGGAACAAGGAGTGAGAGAGTAACACTCTCACATCTACCATTCTTTTCTCAACCACCCAAGGCAAAAGGAAAAAAAAACAAAAGCCCCATGAGGACTAAGATAATAAGGGTGAGACTACCATTGCCAACTTATTCAATTCAAGGTAGAATACTTAGTTGTAGGCATGGTACTTTAGAGAAATAAAACATGGTAGCAACTCCTAATCCACCAAGCCTAAGTCTTGACTTTGCTCGAGGACGAGCAAGGGGTAAGCTTGGGGAGTTTGTTGATCGTTAAGTATCAAGCAGACCATCACAAACCTCGAAAATAAAAGGGAATTAGCATCATTTACTGCATATAGGTTTAGAATTAATAAAGTTCCACGTGTTCTTGGAGATTATAAGAATGCGGGAACATTTATCAACAAATGAAGTGAAGACGCACTCACGTGGTGAAGAAACATAACTCCAACCAATCGGTGTTCGCCACGTCGGCTTCCGTGGATTGGAGGACCCATAAGTCGGGTGAACCTCCTTAAAGTGGGGCAAAACACCCGAGAACCACATTAAGGGCCCATATGGAAGTGATCGGAGAAGGTCGGTGGAGGGGAGCCGATCGGGGTTCCACCAAACCACGGCCACCCCTCATCTCCATCGACCACGCGGCGTCTCCTTAGCCTCTCACAATGGCGGTTGGGGGTTATGGCGGTTGCAAACCTACTCCAAACCGTGATATGAAGGCTATATAAGGAGGACACCTCACTTAATTCAAGGCGCACCACAAGAAGTAGTTCCTATATTTATATCTTAGTCTCTAGGTTCTTTGGAGTTTAGGGAATAGTTTAGAGTTTCTACTCGGTTCCGAGTCTTTTTCAAAAGTCGGTATGTCTTTATCTTTCTTCCTTTGTAAAACTTTGAGCTTATTAATATATTCATCTTCTAGTTTATACGAGTGGTTCATATTCTACTTGCTTAGATATGTGTTTCATTTATAGTTTATATAATAATTATGACATGGTTAGACGAGTAACTCTATTGTCACGGACACGGTCAATGTGCAATTAGGATGTAGGTGTTCCTTTGCCTTAGTCATTGACGTCACGGGAGGTAAAGGTATCATGTAATGCAAGCGCGATGCTTAGATTGTTACATAGACATTGGTTATGGTCATATCCCACGGGTTGTAGAGGCAAGCGGCGGGTGGTGACAACCACTGTCCATCCATTGTAATCCTCCATGTTCAGGTATGGCATAATGTTCGGGTATGGCGTAGGACGGACGGTAAGAAATCGCCTTATGGTGTGGTGGGCCTTGGAGGCGGTACCCCGTAGTCCTAGGAGCGTAAATACGGATAACTAACCATGATTATAATTATACTGTATAATCTATATACTCATACTAGAAGAACATTAGGAACCTAGCTCTAACACTATTCTCTACTTAGCACTAGTGTACTATTTATTAGGACTCTTCTGTGTGTACCACACTACCAATTTACCATATATCTCTTACCCCTATCTAGACTTAGACATCTCAACTATAACTTATGAATATTTACAGTACCTTAATATTCTCTTCTAGACCACCGTCTTCCTTTTGGATAAAATAAATATGATACCCCGAAATACTTGGGGTAAAATGCTACAATGATATATCCATGCGCTTGCAGTTATGTAAATGTAAGAAATACCAACGAGGTGCACCACCGCATGAAAAAATCATTATTTTCGTGGACCTTTCCAAGCAGATAGGTGGCCCAACCGCATGAAAAAAAGGTTTTGGCCACATGGGAAAATGCTTTTTGTAGTAGTGGCCCCTTTGAATCACACGAATGAAAAACCGAAGAAATAGAAAAATCACAGAATTCTAACATGAATATTGATGTAAACTAGATGATTGTAAAATACAAGAAAAACACAGGAATGACTATTTGATTGGATGGCACGAAAAACCTAGCAATCAAATGAAAGAGATAGACTCAAGGAAATTTTCAAGGGTTGGAGTTCTTAGTAAGTTTCCTCCAAAATCTACGTGCAATGAACCATTCTATAGAAATTTTATAGAATTTTAAAAGCTAAATAGAAAAAAATCTTATAGGCTTTGAATCCTATGAAATTACTCCATAAATCCTTTGATTCAAAGGACCCTGAAATTGGTTGAAACTAGCATTAGAGGCTAGAGTGTTTCATTTCATCCAACTACATCCAATCCCATACATCACTATTAAATGTCATGACTAACATATAAAATCATGAAATGAAATTGGGCATTGAAGGTCTTATTTCATTTATCAACTTAAACCTATTTAGATGACATAGCACTCTTTGGTAACTGTATTATGAAACTCTTCATTGAGAATGACCTTAAAAGACAATTAAAAATCGTGAAACCGTTTTGAATCGTTATTATAAACTTACTACTATAAATATAAAAAATACCACTAACTGTCATTCAAATAATATCGTTACAAAATATAAAAAGACTAGTGATAAATTTACAAATGTCCCTATTATTACTCTTTAGTTTTAGAGAGGCATTGGCGATACAGTGATAGAGTCATTGTTGTATGACTTCATCTAATAGAGTTTAAATACTGATATCTATAAATATTAATTTAGTAGGACCAAGGACATATCATTGATTTCTCGTTAAGCTTGGGTTGTTGTGTTGGGGAAGCTTATATGTGGGTGTGTGTGCATGGTGGTGTGTGTTTTCGGTATAATAAAAACTTTATCTTCAGTTTAGAATGTGAGGAGTAAAAGGTAAATTAGGTCAATAGAACATTAATAATATTATTAATACGTAAAGCCGACTACGTGGAGACTCTGTTAACTAAACATGCGTAGGTTGGCAATCCTCGTGAGGTGTAGAACAGAAGCATAGCAATTCTCATGCATCCATTTCCCATTAATTAGCTTGCTTAATTTGTGACATCACTCTCTTTAATGCAAGGATAGGATTTGGATCAAATCGGAACAATTACTCTTCAATTTAGGACGTGAGGATAAGGAATAAATTGGGCCAATAAAAAGATCACTGAGATATTAATAGAGTTGTAAACGGACTGCATGGTTATTTTACTATGCATGGTGACGCTACCATATGCATCGATATGGCATCATCAATCTCTACATCTCTAGTTAGTCATAGTCCATTAATTATTTATACCCCACGCCTCGAAATTGAAATCCCAAATCGTCTAGAGTGCTCTCAGTAAAGGAAAAGAAATCGAATCCGAAAAATTTGTGTGCAAACAATAAATATGCAACATCTGCCCCACTTAGACTATTCCCAGTGCAATATTTCATTACGTAGTTGGTTTTTAAAGATGCTATATCATTTTTTGAGGTGTGTTCTAAAGAATGAAACAGAGAATCAGTACACGAGTTTCAATTCACAGTTTTTAAGCATTAATAGCATTTATTAGTTATATGAGGTTGTGATTAAGTGTTCCATGTAATTATGAAGCTACTTGTATATGTTATTTGAAATATGATACACACGAAGGATCTAACAATATAGTAAAATTTAAATATAGAACCAAAAATATTAAACAAAAAGCAAATATGCTCAAACTCAAACTCAAGATAGGTAAATTGGATCGCATATAACCCAAACTCAAGATATGTTTTGGCGGTCCTCGTCAAATATGCTCAATCAAATCTTTCTTAAGTGTTTATGGGTTGTGGTATCTCGAATACCAGCATCCTTCTTTAGTATTCTATCAAATGTGACATAATCTTTCGGGGAGAATGTTGGTGCTTGAATAGTCACTGTACTTAGAGCTTCGTTCAAATCAAGATTCTCTTCAATATTGTCTTCTGTTTTTTCATCTTTGACTATCATATTGTTAAATATGATGCACGCTAGGATAATTTTCTCAAGTTGTCGTCGTATCATATAGGCAGCTGGTCGCTTCAAAATACAAAATCGACGTCGCAAGACACCAAATGCTCGTTCAATATCTTTCTTTTGGATTTTTGTTCCTGTGCAAATAACTTTCTTTTCGAGGCAAAGATATTGACTTCACAAACACAACCTATTTAGAGTATATTTCATCAGCAAGATAATAATCGATGTTGTACTAATTTCCGTTGACCATGTAGTATACCTGAGGAGATTGCGTCTTTAGCTCTTCAATAAATAGAGTCGATTGATTAAGAACATTAATATCATTATTAGAACTAGCAACTCCAAAAACACATGTCAAATCCAAAGATAATGAGAAGGTACGTCCTCAAGTATTACGCATTTTAATTTCATATACATCGAAAGATTCGGTGCAGAAGCTCCTCATGCATGATCTTCATCCACTAATTATTTAATTATACGAGATATATGCACTCTGTTGACATCATAGCTAGTGCAATTAAGCATGTGACTGTCATACGCTTGGACGATACTAGCTTGCATAACAGCGGTACTAGTACTACTTCCGTCCCAGTTCCGTCTCACCCATTAAAATTAAAATAAGATCAAACTTATATAATCTTTAAAAATAATTTTTAACTTTAAACTTTTTATATACAGCAACAACATCATAATTTAAATGGTAATTCAATGATATTATTTTATTAAATAAAATTTAATTTATAATAAAATATTTATAAGGTTAAATATTTGAAGAGTTAAATTTTAAAAAACGTGTACGTGGTGGTAAATGAGACGGAGCGAGTACGACGTGGCAACACCACGCATGAGTGCGGCGGCTGATCTGGACCGTGGGATGCGGATCCGACGGCCAGGAGCGTGGCCGGCTGTCCGCTGTCGGTGGGGGCGGTTACTCCGCGTTGCGCATAGACGTACAGGGCTACAGGCACCGGACGGTGCTGGTAGTGGGGTGGGACGGATCGACACGGCGCGGACGCAAGCAGCCAAATCTTTTCGGACCAAACCCGATATTAATCATTTCTAAGCGTATTTATTGTCGTGTGGAAATAATAGTAATAATAGAAAAAAAAGAGAGAGGCACAACACAAGATTACCAGAGAGAAAAGACCAGAGTCACCACACCAGCAGCGACCAGAGACAGGAGAGGCCGTCACGGGCTCGAGGCGTGTGCTGCTGTGGCGCATGGGGGGAGAGAGGGCAGGTGGTGGGGGCCACGGTGCGTCCGGCCAGGCAGGGGACTGAACTCTATTTAAAACCCCTCCTCTCGCCCTCCTGAGAACATCCATCCATCCTTTGTCCTCTTCTCACTGCCCCCGGGTTGCATATACATACATACTCGCAGTTGCATCGAGAGGCAGTCCGGCCGCTTCTCTACTCGCTCCGCCGCGCTCGTCTCTGCCGAGTCCGGCGACAAGCGAGGCACCACCGCGCGGTTCGTTCTCGCGAGGAGGTCCCATCCCCGAGCCCCGAGCACCCACCATGGTCTCACCGGACACCATCCGCACGGCCATCGGCGTCGTAGGTGCGTCCTCCTCTCCTCCCTTACTCTCTCTCTCTCTCTCTCTCTCTGTTCTTCTCTTCCATCTCGGCCATGGCCACCCTTCTCTCTCTTTTTGTTTTTCCTTTACCTCTTTTCGTTTGCGCGCGTGTGCCTCCTCACCAACCTCTGCTGTCTCCTGTCAAATGTGGGACAGATTGTCGCACGGATTTTAATTTCTTGTTGGGGGAGGATTTAATTTCAAGTCGTTTTCATCTTCTTTTGCTTGGTTTGATCCTCACGCGAAATTATACTAACTTGCCCTTTTCTTCTGTTGCTTTTTCTCTTTTTCTCCCATCTTGCAGGCAATGGAACCGCCCTCGTGCTCTTCCTCTCCCCAGTGTAAGTGTCACAAACGGACCATCCCCTCGATTCGCCTCTTCTTTCGATCAAGAACACGGAAACGGAGTAGCAGTACTACTAGTACCAGTTACTAGCAGTATTTCTCCCTAGATGCATATGTATGTACATACATACATGTCACAAAGAAGAAACAGTTGGCGACATACATACTGGAAGAACAAATTAAACCAATCCACCTAAAATCGGAGAGAAAAAATCCAACCAAGACAGATAGATCCATTTCATTTCGTTTCAACAAGGATATATACATGTATGTGTGTACTGATGGAGATACGTACGTAGGCCGACGTTCATCCGGATCTGGAAGAAGGGTCGGTGGAGCAGTACTCGGCGGTGCCGTACGTGGCGACGCTGCTCAACTGCATGATGTGGGTGCTGTACGGCCTCCCCGCGGTGCACCCGCACAGCATGCTCGTCATCACCATCAACGGAACCGGCATGGCCATCGAGCTCACCTACATCGCCCTCTTCCTCGCCTTCTCCCTCGGCGCCGTCCGCCGCCGCGTCCTCCTCCTCCTCGCCGCCGAGGTCGCCTTCGTCGCCGCCGTCGCCGCCCTCGTCCTCAACCTCTCTCACACCCCGACCGCCGCTCCATGATCGTCGGCATCCTCTGCGTCCTCTTCGGCACCGGGATGTACGCCGCCCCCTCTCCGTGATGGTACGTATACACATACTACTACTACTACGTACATACATACATACTCCTACATGTGGGTGAGTAAGATTGAGTGATTAGTATTTAATTCACTGGATTAAGTTGGTTAATTAATTAATTATAGCATAGCTTACTAGATGGTTTGTCGGTGTCAGCAGAGCAGATCATCAACAACTGGGGGGATAAAACAAATGGTTGCTTGATTCTTTAACAGTGGATGGAATGAAAATAATCATATGAAAAGAACTGGGGGATTATTTTAGGCTTTGTTGATTGTTTATTACTATTCGATTGACCAAGAGTCAAATCATGATCAACTTTGGTTGGATAAAAGAAACAAATAGGCAGTCACACACATGCATGACTATTAATTCCTTTTCTTTATCTGCTAGAACAGCCCACGCTCTGTCGTGCCAAATCTTCTGCTGCTATCTCTGCTCTTCCTTTCGCTTTTACTTCCAATGATTTTGGCTTTTCTCCCACCACCACAGTTAATTTTCCGGTCCCCTTTGAACGAAAGAGAAACATATAAAGCTATAGCTGTTAGTACTACTACTCTGTCCTAGGTGTTGGTTCAGGTTTTCTGCATGCTCTCTTCCTTGCTAGTGCATGTACCGTGCTGAAAAAAATAAAATCTATGGATGGATGGGAGTTTGTTGATGATGTTTTTACCATGTTAATTAATTAGATTGTGTTGTAAAAATAAATGTTCGTGTGGTTTGCTTTCAGAAAATGGTGATCCAGACTAAGAGCGTGGAGTACATGCCCCTGTTCCTGTCCCTGGCGTCACTGGTCAACGGCATCTGCTGGACTGCCTATGCCCTCATCCGCTTCGACCTCTACATCACTGTAAGCATCAAGCTTAATCAATTTAATTACTGCGTCAGCTTTTCCTCCACTTAATTACCACCTTAATTACCAAGCCTGAGTTAACAGAAGTAATTAATGTGCCTAAAGTAGGAGTATACCACTAATAGCAAAAGACTCCACTTGATGAGAACTTAATTAATTGCTTCTAGAAGCTTAAGCTTAGCACTGGGATTACAAAAGGCTTGGCAATCGTCTCCACCTAATGATAGTATACTCCTATATAGGAGTGCTTTCTACTTAGCAAAGTGTAGTATCATTGGAGTTTACCAAGGCAGGCAGGTGAAACATTTTGGTCGAGGAGGAGGTGTATGCAAGCATTTAGGAGGTTGCCACTGCTTTCGCCACACGCCACATGGCCCCCTTGCTCTGCTCCCCTCTTGCTCTCATGCCAGGGCAACCAAACTGCAAGCCTAAAAACTTGGGAGTCCTCTCCTGTTGCACATGTGCAAGTGTGATCCGGTGCCATATATGGTTGGTTGGCAGTCACAAGCGACCGGCTCTATGCATGAGTTGGTTGCGTTTGGATTGGGTTGCCATGGTTGCTTAGGTAGCTAGGTTATATAAGGTAAGTAGAGCAGCAGCTGCATGGCCGGAACAAGTTGGTACTAGTACCAGCATGCGTGCAGCTCCAGCACACTGCACACTGTCTCTCGCTCTCTCGCTCGCTCACTCGTTCGCTGCTGCTACTAGTACGTGCGGGTGTGTGTGTGTCTGGGCCATGGCGTCCCGTGACACGCCCAGCTCGCGGTGGTCGTGGAAGTTAACAGGCAGGTGAGGTCCGTGTGGAGGCCTCCAATCCCGTGGAGTGCGTGTGCAACGCGTGCGTGCGTCCGGCTCGTGCATGCACCTGCGCCGTGGGGTGGGGCACGCCCGGTCAGAAGCAAACGTGGAGGTGAGAAGCAAAATTGGTCTCACGGACGCAGTCGCAGCAGTGGCAGCAGCGTCGCCGCGCGGCGCGGGAGGGGAAGGAGGCGTCCCCGATGCTGAGTTTAGCAACTTGGTGATCTGATCAGCATGCGAGGCGCTAGCTGACAGATGCCATCACTGCAGCAGCTCGGCTTGTGTCACTGCCTATGGCTAGCTCAGCTCTCTCCCTATCCTTTCCTATCCAATGCTGCAGCTGCAGGCAGCCTCCTCACTCACTCCCTGACCGCTGCCACACGCCACTCCGCTAAGCTCCGCGCCGCGCCGCCCCGCGCCTGCACGCTGCCGCGCGTGATGCAAGCCCAGACAGCGCAGCCTCACCTAATTTCTCCTGTACTAGTAGCACCATGTGATTTTGATCTGTCATTAACGACTAGTTCTTGCGGATAAATATCTAGTACTCATCGTCTATGAATTAGTGAAGTTTTCATTCAAGTGCCTGAATCTGAATCTGATGTGTTCTTGGATGTGCTAATATGTGCAGATCCCCAACGGGCTGGGGGTGATGTTCGCGGTGGCGCAGCTGATCCTGTACGCCATCTACTACAAGTCGACGCAGCAGATCATCGAGGCGCGCAAGCGCAAGGCCGACCAGGTCGCCATGACCGAGGTCGTCGTCGACTCCGCCGCCGCCACCAAGAATAACCCCTCCGGCGCCGCTGCCACCACCAACGGCCGCTACTAGCTCACGCCGCCCTCTTACTTCACTAGCTAGTCACTAGGGAGGCATGGCCACGATGAGGCCTTCAAGACTACCAGCAAAGTGGAGTGTTGCTCTGTTACTACCTTAGCTAAACCGTCCCAAAGGGATATTACTACATGTCTCTGAAATTAATTAGCTAATCTAATCACCATGCCCTACCTAATCCCCTGCTGTTAATTAGTATGGCAGAGAGAGAAAAAAAACAAATTGAGCTGCACTTCTTATATGTACTCTCAAGTGCAGTGCTACTATTGTCAGTCCCATTGGTGTAATTTACTGTCTTTACAGTAGGCGGAGGGCCTGGCTGCTCTTGTTGTTAAAACAGCTAGCCCTGCCCTTTTATTTTTCTATATCATCATGCCGTGCTTCTCGATCTACTCTACTGCCGTAATTTTTCTTTGCTTTTCCTTGCCTTTTTGTACCTGCCGTAATGTACCTTGGAGGCCATCCAGATGGTGTTGGGATTATGATACCTGGAAAATGAAGAAAAAAGATTTAAAATTATCGTTGTTGTTGTTGCCCTGCTCTGCATTTCAGTAATTTTTAAGTTCCTCTTTTCATGCCTGTATGGTCCGTTCATTCTTGGTTACTAGCTTGAAGGAACAAAAACGAGTATTACATTTTTTTCGACAACAGTCAGAAGATTGCATTTATTTTTGTACTATTAGAAAGAGGATTCTTGAAGAAAAATACAAGAAGAATAACAGAAAGGCAACGAAATTAAATGACATGAGATTAACCGCGAGCATGGGGTCATTGATTCAGACATAGCGTGAGATCCTCCAAAATAATGCTGACGATTCGTTTTGTCATCATCCAAAGCACATGGTTAATGTCATAGTCAACTTTGTAAAAAGTGGCCATGGCATCACTGTTTGATTAGGAGATAACAATCTCGGCAACATGAGCAAATCATAACCAACTGGAGGAACAACCCGTCCTTATTGCCTTGACAGTTCAGTCACTGTCTGTCTGGTCCTGCAGATTAATTTGGCTCTGTATTGCTTATCAATCTTGCACAATCCAGGCAAGCTGATGGTGATGATTAATCGAGTTGGGGTTGCTTAATTAATCATCCCAGCTCAAAGAAACAGAACGCCGTGATGAACCAAACCTCACCCATTTGGAAAACCGGCACAAACGTCCTGCCGAAAGAGGGGTCACGGAGACTGTCACCTTGGCATAACAGGTGCTAGACAAATGGTATTTCTTCAGAGAGATCAAAGACAAGTTGAGATGATACATGCAAATGCTTGATGCACAACGATGAAAGGGAATTGCATGGGTTGTGTGGCTATATTGGACCAGCCAGACAGCCAGCAATAATGCTTGGGAGGAACAGGGTTTGTTGGTTGGTTGCTTCCTTCGACGAATTGGTCACTTCGGTTTGGGTTTGTTGAAATGATCGGCCCTCAGATATCTTTGGTCAAGTCTTGGCGTTTGATTGATGGTAACGATGTGGAAGGCTACCACTTTTATGGAAGTTGTTTGTCCATGATGACATTGTGTTAGTTTTTGTTAGCTTTTTCTTTATTTGAGTTCCCTGTCTAAATCTGCATTCGATGGATGAAGTTTGTATGTTAAATTTAATTGAAAATATTCATAATGTTAAAAAATTGCACGCAAGTGCAACATTTCCATGCTGCAAGAGACTTTTGATCATTTCCTTTCAAGGTGAATTTCTCAATAATACTGTAAAACAAATTATAATCTATAATTTTCTAATTATACATGCTTGTAGCGTTAGTGAACAAGTTTTCTTTTCTTTGTATGAAATAATTATTAGAAAATTTAAATATTTGTCACCCGGACCTGCATGTAATTGACGCATGGGTAACAAATATTGAAACGCTAAATTAAAAGTGACAAATAGTTAAATATCCCAATATTACCTTACAAACTTTTCTGAATTTAGAAAATGTGTCCACCCCTCAACGGCAACGAAAACTTTCCCAACTCAATTTCTAAGATCTAAATTCTTTCTACTCATTATAAGGGTTGATATACTAATAATGTCTCGAGACCAATGACTTTTGACAAAACTTATTATTAAAATACTTGATAATATTATGGTTTAAGCATGATTAGCAAGTTATGACAATGGTAAGGACATTATACATTGACGTATCAATTTTGTTATCTGCCGCTACTTACTTGCACATTATTTTAAGAAGAAATAAGTCTATATAACCTCTAAAATTTTGAACAAAAGTTCATCAAGCACCATAAACTTTAAAACCATACAATTTTAAATCCCCTTCCCTCCCAAAAAAAAGTTTTGACAATAAAGTTCATATAGCACTAAGTTGTTTCGGATACTAGTTTCACCTATCTTGATGCTTACACTAGAAGTTTTGACTAAGTGATAATATTTTGTTAATCCTTGGCTCTCAAGTTATATTCTATTGCACTGTCATGTTAGCATTATATTGGTCTTTGGGTATTGTTGTAAGAGAAGAAAGGGAATAAAAAAGAGAGTTAAAATTGAATAATTTGATTTATATATATTCAATATGGACGCCATGGTTCTAAAAGCATCCAACGTATATGCAAAACTAGGCAAAATAATTTTGAAAACCCACTTTAGGGTTTATGCGAACAATTGTAAAGTTCAGAAGTCCGGTTTCAAATTTTGGGTGCTATAAATGGGATTTCAACTCAAAGTTTAGGGAGGGGGTATATGGGCTTCTTTACAGAAAAAAAGGGGCAGATTTCTAGGTTGTAAATCCTTTCCAAGAAACAATAATGGAACCAGACAGCTTTTTCCAGAATTCCAAATACCAGACATACATAAAAGAAAAGAAAAGCAATTCCTCCAATCAAAAGATTCACATTCGAGAGGCTGCCCTGCCCTGCCTGCCTGATCTGCCGGAGCGTACTGCATCTGCACTACCGGTGCCCGAATCTCGACGTGGCGACCAACCACACGGGAAACCTCAAAAGGGCCAATGGAAAAGTTGTTTAGCTTAGGTAGATCGAGCCTACCACTACCACTACCACCACCATCTCCACACACACTGCATTTCTTGAACACTTCCACCAGAAGATCGAGATGATTAGACCAAGACGTCGACGAGGACGATCGACAAGAACACACCTACTACTCTCTACTCCTACATCGATCGATCCGTGTTGTCATCTGCAGTTATTGTTCGTTACGTTGCGTTGCGTTGCATGCCGCAGCGAATTTGTTCTCCAGCGTGCAGGTGTGTGTACGTGAGCTAGCTATTAGCTGAGGTGACAACCCGCACCTAGCAAACTTTGGGGCAGTAAGGGCACAAAATGATTGTGATTCCAAATCCATCTCTCGATCACTGCCTCTTTTTTCTTTTTTTGCTTTTGTCTCATGCATATGTTCTTTCCTGCACAAAATGAGAGCACACATTTTGGCCTTTTGCATGGGTGTTATAGGTGCAACGGTGCATGGGCGGATCTAAGGTCGAGGCTGCTTGGACTATAGCCCGAGGTAAGCCCATATAACCATTTTAACGTATATAGTTTTTCGAAACTATTATCTCAATTAGAGAAAAAAGATTCAGACAACAAAATTAGACCTAATTTTGAGTTTAAATGAACAGTTTAGCCTAAAACCTAAAACGTAGTTTTTATCTTAGATCCGTCACTACAATGGTGAACAAGTTTTTCGCACCGGGGACCGAGTGCGCACGGGGTGGGTGTGCCCCTCATCGTGTGAAGTACGGACAAAATGTTGAATAGAAAGTTTAACACGGTTCACATGTCTGGTGTACAGCGAGCATCATGAACTAATGCAGAACTAGTGATCGCTGCCATTTCGTAACTGTCATGGACACGTGGCGACGATACTCTTAATATCACTACCGGCTTATTTTCAAATTTCGAATACTTTAGGCTAGACACCTTATCAATGTTTTTTTAAACTAGTATTTTTATTGTGATCATGGTAGCTCTGAACACAACTGATGTTTTTTCTTTTATTATAGGATATTACAATTACGCCATTATTCATGGCGTATTTCTGAGACTTTACTAGCACAAACTAATTGTCATTGTCATTTCTTAATCGGCATAGGACACATGATATTTTTAATATCACTATGGGATTATTTTCAAAATTCTGAATATTTTTGGGCTAGACGCCCTTATCATTGCTTTTTTAAACAAAAAATTAGCGTGTTTGATTGTGGTCGTGGTATCTGTGAATATCCTATTTGGCTTTTTTTAGATAATCATTCATGGCGGATCACTACCGGACTTAGGCTGTTTGTCAAGTGTCCGGGACAGCCGAAGCCCATAATCTACTCGGCAAAGGGTTTGTCGAGAGTAGCACTCGACAAACCTCTCTCGACAAAGACGGAGTCGACAAAGCCTATTTACCGAGAGCTAGGATACGGGCACTCGGCAAACTTTTGTCGAGTGCACGACACTCGGCAAAGAGCAAAGACTTTGACGAGTGCCCTACACTTGGCAAAGGATCTACTTTTTGCCAAGTGACGGCCACTCAGCAAAGGCTTTTCTCTTTGCCGAGTGTCATGCACTCGGCAAAGAGTAGAGCCTTTGCCGAGTGCACGGCACTCGGCAAAGAGAAAAAGACTTTGCCGAGTGTCGTGCAACTTGGCAAAAATTGACAACACTCGACAAAAAATGGCAGCCTTGGGTAAACAATGGCCGGGAATAGGTCGGAAATCCTCTTTGCCGAGTGCGCACTAGGCAAACCCCTCTTTGTCGAGTGCTACACTAGGCAAACATGCATCCTGATCCCCTAATGTATTTAATCCTTTCCGTAACTCATCACAAATACACAATCATCACAGGCATTCCACAATCATCATCGTAGGCATTCCACAATCATCATCACATGCATTCCACAATCATCATCACAGACATTCCACAATCATCATCACATGCATAACAAATATATCACAAGAAGCATCAAGGACAATATCACAAGGACCATCACAGGCAAATATATCACAACAATCATCATGAACCATAATTTAACTCCGGTGCAACAAGTACACAACATCCAGAACCACAAATGGAGATAGAGTGTTTTGTTTCACATGCAAGTAAAACTTGTTCTCTAGTAGTTTCACAACATCCAAAACCACAAATTGAGATAGGGTGCTTACATAGTTGGTGGCCTACGGTGCGCTGGTGACAAATCCACATCCTGAGGCCCAACATTCGATGCCAACGAGGCATCTTGCATAATGGAAAGAAGAATGCATGTGAAATCAAGTTATAATGTTATGCTATATGAAATGAAACTACAATGTTCTCGAGATGACTCACAGGAGTGCCCATTAGAGTGGCGGAGTGGCCATAACAAGCGGTAGAGGCGGCAAGACCATCGTTGGTAGAGGCGGAGGTGACCCATGTTACGAGAAAGAGTCTACATGTATTAATAGAACGCTGCATCTGGGCTGTTGCTTGCCGTTGTACCTCCATTAGCTGGATCCGATGCGTCCGTCGCATCTCCTCGTAGCCTCCTTTCTTCGTCTAATTGGGCCTACATTATTAATTGCATCCCAATGATATAGTGCAAATCAAACATTTGTAAAAATCAATGGACAACGAGTGAAACGAAATAACCCGTAGTGTCGCCATCGGGACCTGTGTAGGGGTCGGCGTGGCTGTATGGCCGGGCTGACCCCGTGCTCCTCGCTCGAATCTCGGCGAGAGTAGGAGTACTAGCCGTGTCGATCACACTATCGCCCATCCATAACCGCCCGTCTTGCCTGCCTCCTCCCACCCTCATGACATTTCACCGTCAAGGTCATGGGCGCTCGGATCGAACTTTGGCCCGTGGATCTCTCTTGCCATCGCTGAGTAATCGGTGAGGCACTTGTGCACACCCGGATTGCAGTACACGAGGGCGGGTCGTCGGGTTGTAGGAGACGTCGGACGTCGCCTTGCTCTTGCAGGCCAGAGCATACGCCTGGAACATGTTAATAGGCTGGCCACCATGTGCTTTGGACTGCGAAATCAACCAATATGATTAGAAACTATACAGAATTCAACGTTACAATAAAGAAATGAATTTGCATACATATTTCTGGGCATATCGTCTGAGGCTCCTGTTGCCCTGACGATATGATGCACCTTCCATCATCAAAC
The DNA here is from genome assembly GCA_019925245.2 of Oryza australiensis. NCBI lineage: Eukaryota > Viridiplantae > Streptophyta > Magnoliopsida > Poales > Poaceae > Oryza > Oryza australiensis. Next base: position 29,767 of record JAIFGZ020000666.1, read on the forward strand.
GCCGACCCGCACGCGAGATGCTTGGGCACGCCAATCGGGGAGCACCACTGTCCACCATGGCTGCCAAAGACTCATCTAGGCCCACGCACCAACCCGAAATCGCCCGCACGTCATCAAGTAAATGACATAAGACATCAAATTGAGTTTACTAAACCTAAGGAAAAATCAGTCTGTTAGCTCTATATTTACCGCCAAGTATTGTTCCCGGGTCAAGCTCTTGGTTCTTGCTTCGGTTTTGCTGATCTTATGTCCTTCATCAGCCCAGTGCGATATGACAGCCTGGAGGCACGCCTCATAATGCATACCATTCACGCGGTGTGTTGCCACTTTCTCAATCACGGCATCTACGACACATGTAAAGCTTTCATCAAGTGGGTAGAAATCCTACATACGGACACAATTTATCCAATCATTAGTTCAAGAATATACACTAATGAATATCATGTGTTGAACAAAGTAATGTGACGAAGATGTACCCACAGCTCGGCTTTGATTCGCTCCGCTCTGTTGACGAAAACCCTACCCATTAGATCACGAACATCAGTGGGCCCATGTCTAGGCAGGCTCCATTTTACTCGCATGGTACGCCAAGCCAGGGAAGTGTTACTTGCATAAAAGACCGATGATGCCGTTGACGAGGTGTGGGTGATCACCTGTCGACCAAGTCCGAATCCTGCCCAAGTGATTAAGATAAATTATTAGTTTTCTTTGTAATTTTCAATTAGAAAAAGTAATGACCACATGAAAATGTTACTTACTTATCCCCATTGGGTCGAATCACCGGCCGTTTGTGAAGAGGTGGTCGCCTTGGCGCTTTGAGGGACCTCTCGGCCAAACAATCGGCGGTCCACTACACATGCCGCCTGTAGACCCCGTTTTTGAGGACGGGAATCATTCGTGTTCATAGTACCTTATCCTGGATCGAGTAGTTTGGTACCCACGAATACAGTTCTGAATTACAGTGCAAGGTGCATGAATAGTCTTACAACGAAATTATTACAATAATAGGCCCGAAGGCAATATCCAATACATATAGGACCTACCAGTCCAGGATACATCCGAAAACAAAAATTAGATAAGATAGCGGACGGAAGGCAGCGAACATGCCGATTGCCACAGTAACGGCCGGGGACTAAGACTCGTTGCGCTCCATTGTCTTCATTCCTCCTAGTAGTATGTGTACGGGTCTTCCTCATTTCCTTCATCTGGAGGTTTGTGCGTATAGCAAGGGTGAGTACCCAACGTACTCAGCAAGCCAACACGGAATGATGCACATGATAGGGTCATTCAAAGGATGGCTGAGGTTCTTTTGCGTAAAGCCAATTTTCACAAATCATTTCACAATCCTAACATCTAGCCAAGTCAAATTTTAGTTTCGACTATATTAAGTCGGCGATGGTTCGTCCACCATCCATTGTGATCCCAAGGATAGCTTCCCGCCTCCGATTCGTCATGGTTTTCCGGGAGTGTCTTCCCCTTCTCCCGATAGAGAAGTTGATTTCCCAGCACGTAAAATCATTATGCAATCCCACCCATCATTTTAAAATTTATGAGTCTAGCCACGGGAAACACTTGTCACGTTGATCATTAACCGCGAGCACGGCTATCCGAATAGATTGATTAACTCACACTGCAGTGGATGTACACTTTACCCGTACTCCGCAACTACTCATTGAATGAGCTTACATCCCTCTATATGGGACGGTCCACAGCAAAGCCTTTCGATAACCTCACTTTGGCGTACCGCTCCATGAACTTAAGTCCTCATGCACTCTAGCCGTCATTTCCTAGCGGTGAGAGGAGTTCGCGTTCCGGGTAAGAGAAAGAATTGCTCTATCCTTGAACTTTCCATCTTCATGTCCTTTTCTTCATGTCTTCATTTCTTCATGTTGATCGCATGCCCGATCTACGCCCAGTACCAACCAGCGGTACACCCCCGCCGAAGGCCCTTAACTATCGTCCGTGCACCCACCGGTGGTGCACCCCCACCAGCAAGCCCTTACCTCAACGCCAACACCGAACCTACTATGCAAGGATACGCCTCCGCTCGGATATTTAATCGCCTAGGTCTATACCCATTCGAGAAGTACGGTTGTACCGGCTCGTTCTAAGTTGTAGTCTCATGGCTCGGTCCTTAACCGACTGGGGACGGTACTAGCCTTTTCCGGAATCCACCCAAATCCATCCATCCGCCCGTCTAAAAACATTGGTTTGTATTTTCATTTTTCATCAAAGCCATTTCCAACATGATCAAGGCAACGTGGCGCTCATGTCTCCACTTGCCGTGTCTCAACCATCTTCCCAAGATAGTTGCCCAAGCACGAGGCTTATTTGTAAAATCATGAGTATGCAAGAATCTAGTATAAGCGTGGCTAAGCATTTTCTCAAGATAACCTCCGGTTGTATCACATCGAAGGTTACAAAGAATATTTCTAAGGGTATTCAATATCAAGGTGGATATATCAAGAATAGGTACTCATTTGTGTATAGTATGCAATTTGTAATTGAAAACAACATCATTTCACAAGTAGGATCAATATGTTCAAAGGGATGTGTTGACTTGCCTTGCTCGCACACTTGTTGGTTGGGGTCTTCGTGTACTCAACGCCTTCCACGGACGCTAATCGTACGTGCGAGAAACCAAATTTTAATTCGATTAGAATTCAAGTAGAATCCAAGTAAGATCCAAAAGAAAACCAAGTAAATCGCAATAGCGGCTCCTAACACTAGGCTATGACTCTATGCGAACCTAGGCTCGAGTTTCGACGAAATCCGGGTTAGAGCGAAAGGGTTATAAGGATTCGAAGTTTTGTAATGAATTCGATTTTGTTAAGAAGGGTGCGATATTTATCTTAATATGCTTAAAGTTTGAGAAATACTAGAGTTGATGATTCAATTAAAAAAGAAGTGATTACCTTTCAATTTCATCAAGTTATTTCTCGGTCGAGAAGCCCTAGGGTTTATAATAATCAAAATTAATTGGTGTCGCGGTCTACCGAAAATGGGTTGGGAAGGTTTCTATGGAGCAACGCCGTCAAATGTACATACATATATATATATATATATGCATATATGCATATATATACATATAGCAAAGGATTGACTAGGGTTTATAAAGATGGTTTTGAAATTATTATAAGGGTTCAAAAAAACAATAGATGGATGGATGGGCTTTACAAAAGATAGAGATTTTCGAGAGGGAATAGACTAAGGAGTTTGAGTATAAAGTTTTTATTCATGGGAAATAAATGGTAATATAAAGTTCATTTTTATTTGTAAGAACATTTTGAGAAAGGATAAAATAATATACTCTCAAGAAAATTCTTGTAAATTAAGTTTAAGGTTCAAAAAGAGAAAATATAAATTTTTGTGATTTTTACTAGGCTCCTACAAATTTTAATTCTCAAAAGAAAATGGAAATAAAAATTTTCCAAAAACTTGCGTCGGCTGGGAATCAAACCTGCGCCCTCTCCCTCTCACAGCTCGGCTCAAGCCACTAGGCTAGCGAGCCCACCTCGTCCTTCTCTCTCCTTGTTTTTCTTTTCTTCGTTCTTTCCTCTCTTGCGCCGGCAAAGGAAGAGAAAAATAAAATAAAATGGCGCGGGGAGGATTCGAACCCGCGACCTTCCTCTCTCGGCTCAGCTCTCTCTCCACTGGGCTAGCGAGCGGATCACATCCAACTCCCCGTTTCTTTCTTTTTCTTTCTTCTTCTTCCTCGCGAGTCCAACGGCGCGGCACAGCCGAACAATGGCGAGGGAAACTGGAGCTCGGCATCTAATCGATCCTACTCCCTCTAGGCGACATAAGGAACTCTCCCTGAGGCATAGACGAACCGAGGAGGCGGCGGAACGAGCCGGCGACGGCGGTCTTGCCGCAGCGGCGGTGACGCACGGTGCCGTGCTCCGGTCAAGTTTCGGCCGAACTAGCGGGTCTCAGAGCAACTACGGGACATGGGGAAGCTAGCTAGGGGCTCGGATCGGTCGGAAAGGGGCGGTGGTGTCATAGCGACGTGCGCACGGCGACGGCCGAAACAGAGGAAATGCGGCGGCTCGTCGGCGACGGGTCTCCGGCGGCTAATCGGTCCGGGAAACTTATGGGAAACGAAGCTTATACCATGGAGATCGTGGAAGTACCTTCAATTTGGGAAGAAATCGACTAGGGACGACGAATTTTGGACTTTGCTCCGGGCGGTCGGCGCTAGGGTTCTTCGGCTCCTCGTCGGTCTCCTTCAAAATTCGAGCGATGCGGTGGGGGAACTTTGGGGGAAACTTGGGGGAAATGGAGAGGAGTGACTCATGAAGAAATCTTGTATAGGGAACTTGATCGCCCGGACTTTTTATAGGTGTTCCATGCCGGTTAGCTCGGGCGAGGCCAACGGCCATGGCGCGCGGGGGGCATGGCGACGTGTGGCGAGCGCCGGGAGGGGGCTGGCGCGGCGAGCTGCACGTGGGCGCGAGGGCAGCGGGGTCCGGACGAGAGCGCGACGCGTGGTGGCGCTCGGGACGGGGTCCGGAGTACGGGCGGCGCGCGGCGCGAGCGTGCGGGCGAGCCGCGCCGGCGCGGGCGCGGTATGGCGGGTGCTGTGCGGGGCCATGGTGACGCGAGCGACGGCATACGGGCGCCTGTGCGGCGTGACGGTGACGTGGGCGACGACCGTGGCGACGCGCGACGTCGGCGACTCTGTGCGCGCAGGAGGGTGACGCCGGCGAACGTGCGTGCACGAGGCCCCTGTACGCGAGTGACGCGCGGCGCGCGGTGGCGAGGCGGTCCGGCGTCCGGGTACGGCGTCGAACAGGTGGCGCGCAATGAATAGTGACTTTTCCGATTTTCCCGAATTAAATTTCCTATTTTCCCAATTTTATTTCCTTTCACCCCCAAAATTCAAAATAAAATATAACACATCTAAAAATAAGTTATAAAATATATTGCGAACCTTTTCACCCACTTTTATTATTTTACAAATATATTTTACATATCTAATTTAATTCTTTTCCTCAATTCCGAGAAAATACGATTTTGATTCAAGTTTAACTTCTAGATTTTATATACATACCCTAAAATATTTTATTACTCATTTTTCTCACTAATTAATATTACTCAATCACCTAAATAATGTTTTGCTCCCAATTATATATTTTTATAAATCCATAACCCTTTCCCTATTTTATATTAAAATTCCCAATTCTAAACTCCAAAAATTTTCTCCCAGCTGAAATTCAAATCTTTTGGTTTTTCACAAACACCGAGATGAATCGCTCGCGTATAAATTTATGCAACCAAGTGGCAAATAAGAAGCGAAAACTCGATCAAGAAGCAACACTCAAAATGTTTTTTGTAAGTTCGATTTTTAATTCCCGGTTTTAAATTCTCCGATTTTCGGGTGTTACACCGCCTCCTCATCCGCCGCCGCCTCCTCGTACCGTGACTCCTCCAACTCCCGATCCATCGCCTCCTCCGACCGCGACTCCTCCGTATTCTTATCCTCCTCCTCCTCCTTCGTATCCCGATCCTCCTCCTCCTCCTTCCATGCCTCCTCCTCGTCCTCCTTAGAGGTGGTGGTGACGGCTCGACACCGCGGTCGACTCTTCCCACCACCCCGACCACCGCTCGTGCCTCCACTACCACTAGAGCCACCACCACCTCCTCGTCCCGCACTCTTTTTGCCGAAAAATGCACTCACCGTCTTCTTCAAACCACCACCGCCACCATATTTGTACAATCACCTACAATAAAAGAGTAAACTGTCAGCACGAATATACAAATTGTACTTGGAATGAGATGTGCAAAATTACGTAACTTCGGGATTAGCTGGATCATAAGTCTCATCATCACTATTGTCAAACAAAATCAATCCCGTACTCGAATCCAAGTCATCAACACTATCATTGTCTAAATGTAATCGTTGAAGTAATTCCAAGTCCTTCACATTACGAACTTTATCTCCAACGTTATCGTCAACAACCCTATCACTATCACCTTCCATTTCGATTGTTGCAGTTAGGTCTATCACAAAACTCCCTTGCAGCCCATCCTCTTGAAAGAACTCTCCGATGTATGTGTTTGGTTCTATGTTAGAATCTTCATTGTTTGGGACAGGTAGTTTACCGTGTGGCGATACCTTGTGCACAACATCCCAACCCTCAAGTCGGGCTACATTTTGCCACGAGTAAGAGAGATAATAAACTTGGGCATTTGAATATGACAGCACAAGAGGTTTGCAACCATGAAACTCGAGTTCATAAATTTCTTCAATTCTTCCATAGTACTCCAGTCCATCTGAGCCAACTTTAAGGACCCCGGTATTTGTGGTTCTTCGATTGGGCCGACTTTGCTCGTGCCGAGTTGTGTGAAAGCGATATCCATTCACGTCATAGCCAGTAAATGACTTAACCTTATAGGAAAATCCATTGGCAACTTGTCTCAACTTTGCACTCATAGAAGCATCGGTTTGGGCCTACAAGTTCAAGCAAGAAGGTACCTTATTACAAGCGCATGGGAAAAAACTTATGCATGTCAAACTAAGTGCGAATCGAGAAATTGAGTAGTACCTTCTCATTTCAACCAAGAAATGAAACTTAGCTTTCTATTTCTCGCACCTGTTTTAGAAGGTTCTCAATTTCTTGCGGGTTGGGTCCCTTGATTTACACCGAATTCTTGAAGAAATTCACTATACAAAAGAGAACAAGGGGGTTGGATGGATGCAAAACAAGAACTACTTGAGAACAAGGTTATTGCCAACTTACATACGGTACACTCTATTTCAGAAGGTTGAGCAACACATAGTGCATGATAGATCGCCACTCTTCATGGTTCGAGTTCTTGAAGGTCGCACCACTTGCACTTCCGAGTTGCCGAGTTGCCCTCGGAAAAGGCCGAGGGTTGATTCATTTTCACCGTATTGTAACGAGCGGGTGGATTATGCACATTAGGAAGGTTGTCGGCATAATACTTTGTTGCGAAGTTTGACACCTCCTCCGAACATATGCCTCTACGAAACGAGCGGGTGGATTATGCACATTAGGAAGGTTGTCGGCATAATACTTTGTTGTGAAGTTTGACACCTCCTCCGTAAGAACATATGCCTCTACGACGAAGCTTCAATTTTGCATTTATTTTTACATTTGGTTCTAAGATCCTTTAGTTCTCTCTCAACTGGATAGCACCAACGGTGCGCACAGGCCCCCATTCGTGCCTCATACGGAGGTGCAAAATCAAATCTGCATCGGATTGAAGAAGCGAGTGGAAAGATCTTCTCCAACTTACGGATCAACACAGACGCCATTTCTTCCATTTTAAATTGCCCAAGGTAAAACTTCCCGATCGGTCACCCATCCCCACTCCAACTTACGATCAACACGTACGCCATTTCTTCCATTTTAAATTGCCCAAGGGAAAAACTTCCTGTCGGTCATCCATCCCCAAATTGCCCAAGGCCAAGCACGCTTAACCTCGAGTTCTTTGGAGATGAGCTTCCGAAAAGAAGTTGATATGAGTATTCTATTGATCCTATTAAACTCGCCGGGATGTTACATCCACACCCCTTAGAAGACCCGATGTCCTCGTCGGTCAACCCCAGCCAGAATCTCCCTCTTGGCCCGCCAAGCGCCCCATGAAACCACGAGAGGATACCACTTGTCACGTCGCGAGAGTCGGCTCGATACCACTTGTCACGTCCCACCCTTCCGGCCGGGCCCGCCTACATCTAGAAGCTCTCTAGGACCTTAGCGCACTCACGAGATCAACACCAGTCTTTTCGCGCATTTTGTCCTCACTCATGTGCACCCGGAAGAACTTCTCGTCGGTCACCCATCCCCAAATTGCCCTAGGCCAAGCACGCTTAACCTCGAGTTCTTTGGAGATGAGCTTTCGAAAAGAAGTTACAACTTGTTATGAGTATTCTATTAATCCTATTAAGCCCTAGGCTAGGATGTTACAACTCTCCTCCTCCAATTTGCTGCATACCCATCGGGAACATTAACGTTTGGAACCATTGCGGTACCTCCTTCCTTTGGGCCTTCGTCAGACAAAATCGCCTTAGGCTTCCTCCATGACTTGCCGTTGGAGGCGCCATGTCCAGCTTGGGTCTATCGCACAATCTCTCCTGGTCCACTCTAGCCTTAACGTTGTCCTTTGTCTTATCAGAATATCCATGATTGTACAAAAAGCGCCTCGGCAACATTGTTTTTTGTGTGCATTACATCAATGTTATGTGGAAGGAGGTGCTCAAAATAGGGAGCTTCCACGACGACTTTTTGTCCATGCATGGTGCACACCGTATCCCGCAAAACCACCTTCTTCATTCACCATGAGAGCATCTAATTGAGCACGAACCTCGGCCCCGTCATCATCTACGGTGAAGTGTCTTCAACGGCAACACCTTTTTAAAGTTCTTGATGTCTTGCCTGAATGGGTGGTCAAGAGGGAGGAATTGTCGATGTTTGTCGAACGAAGAATACTTTTCACCCTTTGTCAACCAAAAGAACTCCGGAGATTCCTTGCATACCGTGCATGGAAATTTTCCTTGAACACACTAGCCACGAATATCCCACAAGCCGGAAGTCATGCGGGAGATATGATACCAAACATGCAATTTGAAGTTTGTCTTCGTGGCTCGGTCGTACGTCAATACCCCTTCATCCCAAGCATGGAACAATTCATCAATCAAAGGCTCCATCTACACACTCACATTATCCCCCGAGTGTCCAGGAATTATGAACGACAAAAATATTCGTCGTTGAAAGATAACGTCGGGGGAGATTGAGGGGATAACGAATACGGGCCAACAAGTGTATGGCAACGCCGACATTCCGTAAGGATTGAACCCGTCGTTGCCGGAAACACGTACATGACGAGCCTCTTTAGTTCTCTCATGATAAACCGCATCAAACTTTGCCCATGCTTCGCCATCGGCTGGATGTACCATCATATCAGGATTCTATCGATGCCCATTTTTGTGCCATGTCATCTGCTTCGCGGATTCCTCGGTCATGTATAGCCGTTGGATCCGCGGTATGAACGGAAGGTACCTAAGGATCTTCTCGCTGATTTGGAGCTGCCTCTTCTCACCATCACCAGAGTCTACCTCTACGTACCTAGAGGATTTACACTTTGGACAATACTTATCTTCGCATATTCTTTCCTAAATAAGATGCATCCCTTTGACAAGCATGTATCGCTCGTATGGCATCTTAAGTGCACGAAGGAGTTTTTATGTGTCATACATGCTCTCAGGCAGAATGTGATCTTCCGAAAGCAGACCACCAAATATTGACAAGATAGCATCGAAGTCATCTCTACTCCAACTAAACTGGGACTTCAGGGCCATTAGACGTGTAATGGCATCCAGTTGAGAAACCTTGGTATGCCCGTGAAGGGGTTGTTGTGCCGCCTGCAGCATCTGGTAATATGCCTTTGCGGTTTCTCTAGCTCATCCTCCATACACCCTTCATCATAGTCATGTAACATATCTCCTACCCTGGCATCAGAATCATATTCATCGATTTGTTGTCTCACGACCTCCTCTCTCGCATGATGGCGCTCACCATGTAAGGTCCACCGGGTATAGTTTGGCATAAATCCATTCTTCACAAGATGTTCACCCAACCGCTTCTTTGATTGTTGACACTTGTTTCGACAATCAGCGCATGGACACCAAGTAGTAGGCTTCCCATTAAGCCTGGCAAAAGCCCCCTCGCTGAAAGCATTGGTCTTGTTAATCCATTCAAGGGTCATCCCAGACACATTTGGGCGGCCCGTGTACATCCACTCACGGTCATCCATCCTCTAACAAATCAGCGAATAATATAAGAATTGTTTGAATCTACCGAGTGTTTATACTCTCTAATAGGTGAGGATAGGTCCTAATCCCGCCCGAGGAAATGTAGACGATGTTAGTTTTCATGTCCTACACTGGTCCGAGACATAATTTCGATAGCACCTCCCTGCTGTTCTGAAGGGTTACGCGGAGGCTACGCTAGCCGAAAACAAACACTTTTACCGCGCAAACCAGGAACACTTGCAAGTAAGGGCCGATAGATCGTTACCGATTGGAGTATGCAGCGGAAGTAGCCAATCAGGGCTATCCGATCTAGAACTGTGCTGGCCGATGACAGCCGATTCCCGCAAGCCGACAGCCGATACCCGGGGACAGCCGATTCACCAATCAGTCGATTCGCCGATGTAGCCGATTCGTCGAGTCGTCTGACCACGTTCTCGCGCCTCGCTCCGATGCGCTCGACCGCAGCCGATTCCACCACAACCAATCCATAGCCGATCAACAGCGTGCAACGTAGTTGCGCCTCTACCGGTATCCACACGTCCGGGGACAGAACGCCGAACACCCGTGTGGTAGCACGCGATGCAAGGCTAGGGTTTGGCTCGAAAGTGGGGAGGGTTTCTATGGAGATTGATCTCGGCGACCTTCAGTGGTATCAGAGCTAATCTTGCTTAGTTCGGGTTTTAGATTGGATCTGGAACAAGTTTTGCACACGGGTTGATTACATCAATCGGTTTTACGGGATCTGTTGAGGAGAGTAGATGGTAATTGCGTTCCTTGATAGTGTATCGGAACGGCGAAACGTGATTACGTCGAAGCAGTTTCCATGGAACTCGGTTTGAGTTGGGTTCGAGATAGCGTTCCTTGATGGTGTATCGGAACGGTATAATGTGATTATGCCGAAGCTGTCTCGTAGTCCGACCATGTTTTTGCCTCGCGCCTACGCAAACCATCTCCCTTGATAGTGTATCGGGACGGCATAATGTGATTATGCCGATATGGTTTTCGATATTGGGACCACCGTATGCGTACCCCTTTTAGGTCGTCTCGATGTCATTTCTCTGTGACAGGTAGAAAACGTTCTACGCCTAACTTGTTTTTACAGAGAATGCTTTGAGATGGTATGACCCTATTGTATGTATGAGATGCATGTGATGCGTGTAATATTCTTTCATATGTGCAATCCCTGTAATATTCTTTCATACGTGCAATGCTTGTAATATTCTTTCACGACCTACGAGTCAATGTAATCTTCAATTAGAGCTTCTATAGTAGTAGCTTAGTTTGAAGAAATCAAGCATTTGGCACTCGAAGAACGGTGATGAAGATGGAGATCCTCTACACCGACATAGAGATAGAGATCACCATGTGAAGGGGGCCATACTATTTCATTATATGCTATTCTACCGCTTTCATATATGTGATATGTTTGTCGATAGAATAGCATCCTCGCAAAATTAAGTAGTAATGATGCCCTTCCAAATGATGCACCCGTCACCGCATGCTCATGCTCAATGGTGGGTCTCGCCAAAGCATAGTGCCATTCTCTATCATAACACGAGGGGTATATATCGGACATATACAACAGAGCATTTGGTTTACTTAACAAGGCTATCAAAATAGTTTTGGGCCTTGGGGCATAGGTTGGCACTAGGGCATGAAGATGCAACACCAACAACAAGAGTCACATAGAGATGTGATTAGCAAGGAGTTGCTTACCGATGTTATTAATTTTCTAGCAGTGATGCCAAAGCTCACTAGAAATTAACTAACATGTGGATCTTGACCCAATACGTGACCTAGAGGGAAGGTGTAAAATACGTAATGGGAGTCTAATGTTAAATTGTTTAACAATAGACATAGCATAAACATTGTGCTAAACTTTGCATTTTTTGTTGTAGAATAATGGCGGCTAATACTACACCTAGTGCTTTCAATTTGCGATCTATTCTCGAGAAAGAAAAATTAAACGGAACAAACTTTATGGATTGGTATCGCAACTTGAGAATTGTTCTCAAGCAAGAGCGTGAGGAGTACGTTCTTGAAGTACCATCATGTATGCCATGCTTTGTACACGTCCAGATGTCTCGTACGCTTTGAGTGCTACGAGCAGATACCGTCGAGATCCAGTGAAGGACACCGAATCGCCATAAAGAATATCCTTAAGTACTTGAGAAGAACTAAGGATATGTTCCTAGTCTATGGAGGTGAAGAAGAGCTCGTTGTAAGTGGTTACACCGATGCTAGCTTTCAAACAGACAAGGATGATTATAGATCGCAATCTGGGTTCGTGTTCTGCCTGAACGGAGGCGCAGTCAGCTGGAAGAGTTCCAAGCGGATACCGTTGCTGATTCTACAACGGAGGCCAAGTACATTGCTGCTTCCGAAGCTGCAAAGGAGGTGTTTGGATCAAGAAATTTGTTTCGAGCTTGGTGTGATGACTAGTGCGACGGTCCAATGTCTTTCTATTGTGACAATTGTGGAGCCATTGCGCAAGCCAAGGAGCCGAGGTCACATCGAAGTCCAAACACATACTTCGGCGATATCATCTCATCCACGAGATAGTGGACAGAGGTGATGTCAAGATATGCAAAGTGCACACGGATCTCAACATAGCCGATCCGCCGACAAAATCTCCCCCTGCGAAGCATGAGGCGCACACAAGAGCAATGGGTATTAGATACTTACATGATTGACTCTAGTGCAAGTGGGAGATTGTTAGTGATATGTCCTAGAGGCAACATGAAGATGTTGGATATCATTGTCAATGTTTATGTATTTATGAATAAAGTGTTATTCGGTTCCATGAAATAGACATCTTGTATTGATCAATAAGTATGTGACTTATTTATGAGACTCTATATGTATGAATCTATTTCTAAATGATCCTCGATCATATATCATATTATTGGAACTAATATGATTCTAAGATCAGCATGTTTATTGATTGATGATCATTTCTCATAGATCATGGGTATGGAGATACCAAATCAATAATCATGGACATATGTGTTAGAGAACACATTGTTGGATAGACCCACCTTGAGACACTACATGAATTAATATGCCATTAGTTGGTTTCGGTAGTGTTGATACAAAGTCCTTAGACCGAGATCACCATGGATTCCAACATGTGTAGTAACCTACTTTGGGACTACCAAACGCTATTCCGTAATCGGGTAGTTATAAAGGTAGTTTTTGGGTTTGCTATGAAACATGGAGTGGGATGTGAGTGATCAATATGGAATTTGCCCCTTCTTTGGAGAGATATCTCTGGGCCCGTCGAGGTAATGGATTATGGAAATGCATGGCCATGCTAAGTTGATTGATGAGTCAATTAACAGACAGATAATCCAATATGGTTCGAGTGAATGGTTAAGCTATTGAAGGGATGGCACACATCTTGCCTATAGCTTAATTGGTATCGTGAGGCAAAGAGATTTGTGTACACATTACAGGTTCAGAGCCGATACTTATTCTTGTATACTATGGTGTCAATATATGCTGCTAGGCGCCACTGTTGACAGGTCGGCTGAGTTGGACTCGAGCCGACGATCGGCTAAGTTAGACTATAGCCGAAACCGAGTATACCTGAACATACAGGGTTGCAAGCTTAAGGGGATAAGAACAGATATTCGAGTTGGACTCGGATACGGCTTGAGCGGATAGGGATCCGATCGGATAGAGTCCTATGGGCTTACGACGTATGGGCGGCCAACTCTATGAGATTCGAATAGGATCCGATTCAAAATAGAGTCCTGATCGGCCACTAGTCCCAGTCGGCCAACTCTATATAAAGGGATGAGGGGTGGAGAGCTGCTGGTACGTCAATTGAAGTCAATTGCACCGAAATCAATCTGATCACACGCGGCTTTAGAAGTCGACGAGATCAATCTCCGTGGAAACCCTCCCGACCTTCGAGCCAAACCCTAGCCTTGCATCGCGTGCTAGCACACGGGTGTTTGGCGTTCGTCCCTGGACGTGTGGATACCGAGAGGCGCCGCTACGTTGCGCACTATTGATCGGCTACAAATCGGCTGCAATCGGAGCGAGGCGACTGCGGCAAATCGGCGACGATAACGCGGTCGGACGACTCGGATTGGCTACGACATCGGCGAATCGGCTGATTGGTGAATCGGCTGTCCCCAGGAATCGGCTGTCGGCTTGCAGGAATCGGCTGTCATCGGCGAACACAGTTCCAGATCGGATAGCCCTGATTAGTTATTTCCGCTGCATACTCCAATCGGTAACGATCTATCAGCCCTTAATTGCAAGTGTTCCTGGTTTGCGCGGTAGAAAATTTTTTGTTTTCAGCTAGCGTAGCCTCCGCGTAACCCTTTAATTTTGGCAGTACCTCCCCTGCACGGGGATGTTTTCAAAACCTGCAACAAATGAGACGACACGATGGCCAACAACCACATACACATATAACAAGACATATATGCACCACATTCTAGTTGCCATCAGGCTACAAGATCAATAGAGCTCGTCCCTCTCCCTAGTCCCTCCTCTTTTTTGCAATTCATGCTAATGTGGTTATTGGCTTTGGCAATTAATGAGCAATTAGTTAAGAGCTAGTTATCTCTTGTATATACTTCTTTTCCTATGTTTATAGCAATAGAAGTTGGTTGTAGCTTCACCCAACATATTGTGCTATGCAATCTCTCAAATTTTGAAATAATGTCCTACCGGGAGGGACGGTCGGGAGGGGTGGCCGGGGGCGGCGCGTGGCCGTGGCCGAGGCGCGCCGGCGGTGTGGGAGCGCCCGGTCGGGGAGGCCGAGGTGGTGGAGCGGCGCCGCCGCAGGCGGCGTGGGGCGGCGCGGCTCGGGGTGGGGTGGGGTGGCTGCCGTGGCTAGGACCGAGCGGCGTCGGCCGGAGGCGGCATGCGGCGGCACGGACTGCAGGCGGCGCTCGGGCGGAGTGGACCGGGATGACGGGGCTAGTCGGGCGGGAAGCCGGCGGCGGGGCGGCGGGACGAGCTAGCTAGCCTTGTTGTGTTGTGTTGTGTGTGTTGTTTGTGGCCAGCCAAAATTTGCTAAGTGTATGACGAGTTTGCCGAGTGCCTTAGATCCGCCCTCGGCAAAGGCTTTGTCGAGTGTCTTGTACGCCGAGGCACTCGGCAAACTTAAATATTTTTGTAAGTTTGCCGAGTGCCCCGGTGCGAGGCACTCGACAAAGGCTTTACCGAGTGCTACCTGGAATGGCACTCGACAAATTTAAATAATTCTTTTAGGTTTGCCGAGTGCTCTGTCCAAGGCACTCGGCAAATGCTTTGTCGAGTGCTACTGGAAAGGCACTCGGCAAACTTAAATAATTTTTTTAGTTTGCCGAGTGCTTTATTTCGAGGCATTCGGCAAACAATTTTTTCCCTGTTGGCCTGGGTAGAGGCCATGTGTCAATCTTTGCCAAGTGCCCCCTAGGGTTGCACTCGGCAAAGGCTTTTTGAGTGCTTTTTTCGGCACTCGGCAAAGTAATTACCTAGTACATGGAAAAATAATTTAAAAATTTAAAATTGATTAAAAAAATCCCATAACTTGGCATAGTGTCATGTATATTATATATTACGTGCACAAAAAGTTTTGTCGCCAATTTATAAATTTGATCATCATTATGGCTCTAAATATGTGAGATGAGTATAAACTCTAATATTCTTATTACGAGATGCTTCGGTTTATAAGCGTCGTACGTGACAAAATATACGAACCCTTTTCGGTTTTTTAGCACAGCCTCAATGTCCGATTTCATGATACTCGACAAATCTCGTGATTTTCAGACTTTAATTGTTTTAATAATTTAAAAACCAAGCACACTTTATTTGACTCACGGTCTTTTTGAATAAGATCTTTGAAATTACTTTCTATTTTCTAGATATGACCTCAAAATGGACTCAACAACCGTGAATATCATTTTTTAACACATTTTATTCCATTATTCAAATCACTTGTAGTTAAATGTGGCACTATTAAAGAAATTCCTATATATAAAAAATTATTTAAATATAGTAAACAATTAGAAAATATCTCAAATTTTAACATAAAGTAATTCATGTTGTATATGAAGGCGTGGAAAAGTTTGGAGGGTGTTATACAACAAAATCTTAAAATTTTACCGAGTGCATCGGCGAAGCACTCGGCAAACAATAATCTTTGCCGAGTGCATATGGGAGATACTCGGTAAATAGCACCTTTTGCCGAGTGCCTCACAGTGACACTCGGCAAAAGTGAAGTTTTGCCGAGGGCCTTGGTGGGACACTCGGTAAAGGTTAAGTTTTGCCGAGTGTCTCGCTTTCGAGAGCCATACTTGGCAAACAAGGATGTTTGCCGAGTGTTCGGTTTTGCCGTGAGACACTCGGCAAACACGTTTTTGCCGAGTGCCCGAGGTTATGCACTCAGCAAACCTCGACACTAGGCAAACGCCAATTCCGATAGTAGATACATGGAACGTTACACCAGTCTTCCTACCTCGATGAAAAGAAGCTAGTATTAGGGTATCTCTATTGCCTTTACTTTTTGAAAAGTAAATGCAACAAAATGTCCGCGGTACATTAGGGGGTATTTATGGATTGTGGGCAAGGATTTTGTGCATGATTTATACTTCTTTGCGATATTGGGAAGAAACAATGCTTTTGCATTGTATTGGATATGGCAAAGTATCATATTCGATTCAGGAGGGAATGTTAGGAGCAGTCAGCTTGTGTTTGTTCGTTTCCAACTTTGAGGAGTCATGTCAATGTAGAACTGCACAAGGTAAGTTCGTCTGATCACGCTAGCTATCGTGCAAGAACCACTACACTTATGACGTGTAGCTAGCTGATGATGCACTGAGAATTTCCGGGTTCTTGGAGATAACTTATAAGGTGTAGTTGTTGATCTTCCGTATTTCTTCATCAGCAAATTATAAACGATTCCTTGCCACAGAAAATTGATGTTGTATACATAATGCTTGCATGTTAATTTATCCTACAACCCCAAACTTTCACAAACGTCTAACAATAATAAATTAAAACCAGACACTACTAGCCCCTAAACTTTTAACAAATGTGTACTGTCCAATCCTGGACAAATTTAAGGTGTGGTTTGTGATGTGGCACTGATGTGGGATAAGGATGAAAATAATTTTTAATAAAAATAAAAGTGACTTAAAAATTTTCTATCCCTATGTTGTATTTAATCTGAATAAAATTTCTAAAAGCAAAATAAAGTACAATTGTCCTGCAGAAACAAGTGCTTAAATAACATATTTTAGGAGATAGTTAAACTTTATTACTGTAGACAAAAGATTTATATAGGTTCTAAGTAGTCCAATATACAACTAGAAATTTTTTTACAGAATTGTTTTAGTTCAGTTACTAATTTTTAAATTCAAATACATAAATCATGGCTGAAACCGCATTTGATTTTTTTTAAAAAAATAAAATTAGTTCAAACAATTATTTTTTAAAAAATAACTTACACTAGCACAATATTGTGCAATTGAAAGTAAAAAATGAACCAATAACATATTAAATTTATTCCGAGCACATAAAATGGTCTCTGTCTAAATTTTGCTGATCAATTAGTATTTTATTTTGCACAATCAAACGACATGACTATATGTCAGGTGCCCAATAAAATAGCAAAAGATTGGGCGCCCAACACATCCTGCTATGATTCTTGCTACAAAACATAGGCTGACCATATAAATCTTACCATCATGCCCTGCTATGCTATTTTCATTTTCTCTCTTCTCTAACCACTTTTTCACAAAACTCTTAATCAATTTTTCTTATAAATAATTATTTAATTTATAATCCAATTACACCATTAAATTTATTGTAATTAAATCTTTATAACAAGATCTCACATGATTATATTTATAATAACATATTATATTTATAATCACATGATTATATTTATAATTGTTTATAATTGCATATCATATATGAAACATCACAAATATTTGCGGGAACATCTTAAAAACACCCTATGCAACATTTTCTAATGACCTAATGAAACATTACAAAATATTTATTAAAACATCCGAATAACATGTTATACAACATTTGCAAACGAAAACATTAGAAAATAATTATTGAAACATCAATAACACCATGGGCAACATTAAAAAATTCATACCAAGACAACAACTTAAAATATGCAACACAATTGAACAATAGTTTGAAACATTTTTTGTCACATGTGAAACATTGAATTTTCACGCTTGAAACATATGTATATCTTTTGTAAAAATATAATAATATGATATCTTGTTATAAAAATTTAATTACGATGGAATATATGAGGTTACAAATTGGATCAATAATTTTTTAAAAAAATTGTTTTAATCTTGTAAATGAGCTAGTTAATACTTGGAAAAAATAAAAAAATAATGAGAAAAGACAAGACTCTACATACAGGAGATGACTGAATACCACGCTTCACACGGAAGGAAGCGAGGGCAATCAAACGTGAGGGGCTGGGCACCCGATCTTCTGGCGTGGATTAGGCATTTGATCGGAAGCATTGTCCCAAGTTTATGCAGCTGAGAGAAAATAAAATTTTTTAAAGAGTTTATAAATATTTATTTAATTCGGAAAAAATCAGGGTAGTGAAGGACCTTTTGTTTTTTTTTCTCTTCGAAAAAGTGGCGTTCTTTGGCACTGGTTTGTGTGCTCTGCTCGTAGACGATGCAAATGCGAAAATATGCAAAGATGATCAGTAGATGAACTAAAAAAGCGTGGGGTTAGGCACACACACATGCATGCATTAACGCTATCCCTGCTGATCGATTCGACCATGTGCTCTGTTGCTACTTCTCCTATATATACTATACTCCGATTTCTCCCCACTCTCCCCCTCCTAAATAAGTGGGGAAGTACATTTTAATACTCAAAGCATAAAATAGAACCCTCCTGTAAACCTCCCCTCTTTTTCCTGTTTCGTTTTAAGTAACAAAAATTCCTGTGAGGATCTTCTCCACAGTTTACGTAAAAAAAATAAAAGGAAGCAAAATGACATACATGTCCCTCGTTAAATGGATGTTAGATAGGAGTGAAAAAGTGATCGAGGATAAAATAATAAAAAAATTAAACCAATGTGATTGGAGGAAAAATTAGTAGGCTAAAGATGCAATCTTTATGGGATAAGAGTAGTAGTAATCAATCTATGGACATGTTCGGCTGGTGATAGCTGGCTGATAAAACAAGCCAGCTGATTTTAGAGAAAAATATCGAACGGCTGATTGCAGCAGCCGAACGAGGCCTATAATGATTCAGCCCGTTTCGGTATTTAATTTACACACGTGCTACCTGCACAGTTGCATAACGTTGCATTGCGTCACGTGCGGGTTCAATTCGTTGCATTGGTCTGCTCATGCGTGACAGCCTGATGCATCATGTAGAATTATAGATCAGTTAGCAGATTCAAATGCATAGATTAACTTGATTAATCGTGATGTAGAACCCCCAAGTTGGTTCTAGATAGGCCTAGCGCCGCCTAGGCCCATTGGCAGACTTGGGCTAGCTCTTAGTTGGGCCTATTGGGACTCCTCCATTATTGCGAAGCACTTCAAGCAAGTCTGGTCTATGCCTTTTGAAATCGAAAGTGCTGATGGGCGATCGGTCGCACGGCCACACAGCACGCGATTCGAATTGGCCATTCTTATTAGGCTTTGGTGGGCCAATTCTCCTTTGTTACATGAGGGAGACGTGAGTTCTTGACGTGCTTGGCCCAGGCGAACGTTCCTTTCCATTTTCTTCGATGGGTTATTTTTCATTTGGGTTTAGCCTGTTCTTATTTCCTTGGGTCAGACTGTTTTATGAGATTCTCGGTGCATTGGGCTATACTCTATTTTTGGATATGAAGGCCCAAAACCTAATGATGGCCGTGAGGCCCCTGTGGGCTTTTTCTTCTATTTTTGAATTCACTTTAAATTTACTAGCGAAATGCTCGTGCGTTGCAACGGGACAACGATGCATAGAGGGAAGCACGCGAAGGGCGAACGTCTAAGCGGCGGCGCAGGAGCTTCGAGCGGCGACAGGAGGGAGGGGTGCAGGCGCGGCGCGGATGGAGACGGAAGTGAGGGACGCAGGAGTTCTTTTTTTTTCATCCAAGCCCTCCGTTTCTTTTCAGCATTGGGATTGCGGTTAATTTTATAAACACTCAAGGGGTTTTATGAAAAATAACCTCTTTTTCTTCTTTAACTGGTTTTTTAAAATAGCCAGGCGGACTGCGGGTTAATTTTGAAAAAACTCAAGGGGTTTTCTCTAAAATAACCAGGCAAAACAAAATTTGGGTGAAAACACTACTTGCTTTGTAGATACTAGCAATTATGCCCGTGCATTGCAACGGATGAAGTTGGGACGCGGCGCAGATGGGGACGGGAGAGAGGGACGCAAGCGTGACGCTTTTATAAACACTCAAGGGGTTCTCTATAAAAATAGCCGTGTCGACTACGGGTTAATTTTATAAACACTCAAGGGGTTCTGCAAAATAGTCGGGTGGATCGGGTTAATTTTATAAACACTCAAGGGGTTTTCGCAAAATAGCCGAGACAAAAAAAATTTTAGGTGAAAACTGCTTGCTTTATAGATAAGTTATAGATATATAGCAAAATACCCGTACGTTGCGGCGGGACGACGCGCAGGAGGAAGCAAAGGAGGGCGAAGGTCCAGGCGACGGTGCGGGAGCTCCGAGTGACGACGGGAGGGAGGGCGCGGCGCGGTACGGATGGGGACGGAAGAGAGGGACGCGAAGGTCTTTTTCATCCAAACCCTCCTTTTCTTTTCAGCATTGGGATGCGGGTTAATTTTATAAACACTCAAGGGGTTTTACGTAAAATAACATATTTTTCTTCTTTAACTGGTTTTTTAAATAGCCGGGCGGACTATGGGTTAATTTGAGAAAAACTTAAGGGGTTTTTGCAAAATAGCCAGCAAAACAAAATTTGGTTGGAAACACTACTTGCTTTATAAATAGGTATAGATTATATAGATATAGATTTGCACAAAGTTTATATACCAAAAGTCTATATATACAAAGTTTGTATACATAATGTTTCTATGTGTAATTTTTTTATATATTATCGAAACTTGGTTTCGGCAATAGAATTTTGGGGGTACAGTCAAGATCGTCAAGCACGATGGGTTAGGTGGAAAACAAGGATTTAGACAGGTTCAGGCCCTCTCGTGAGGTAATACCCTACTCCTGTTTCGGGGATTCGATCCGCCGAGTGTCTTTGTTGATCCCGTGATCTAAGACTGAAAGCTAAAAGCTCATAAAGCATATGATATCCCTCAAGGGACGCCCCTTATCCCTCTTATATAGTCTTGGGAGACGGGCTTATAGATCGGAAATCCTATCTTACTCCAAGTCGGTTTCCTCAATCTTACCAAACCGTGACTATGGGCCGTCGCCTTATCTCAATCGGCAACGTAACACCCAAGTCATATTTGGTTTACAGATATAGTAGGCACAATCTATCCCTACCTCCAGTCGGATAAACTTGCCATGTAGATACCCGATTGCCATAATCTCTACGGTAGCCCCCGAGTCCTTTTCAGTCGACGAGACAACTCAGCTTTAAACCAAGACAGCACACAACCAAAAATCTCTTTGGCCGAGTGCTTCTGGCGCCAAGTGATTCCATCATCTCTGCTTGAATCTCCCGAGTGGCTCCGAAGACTGTGAAGGGCTAGAAAATATCTAAAAAAATTCTCAAAATTAGTAACTAAGCACATACTCATGTAAGTGCTTAATTAAATATAGCCCCCGACCGTACAATTAGCCAAAAACAGACCAAACATACAAGCAAGGACTATAAAGAATCATATTCATGTAAATGTTTAGCTCATGCTTAAGCAAATATAAAAAATCTCATCACTCAGGCAAGCTCATGCTTATCCGAGTGAATTTGTCCGAGTCGTCTCAGGACAAATAACTTAATCAATCCTTATAAGTGGAAAGCACTCGGTAAACTCACGCTTGTCCGAGTGGATCTGCCCGAGTCATCTCGGGACAAATATTTTAATCATCCCTCATGGGTAAATAAGTTTTTCAGTCGTCTGAAAAACATGACCAAGTTATTAAATAACTCTTGCCATAATATTGGTCTCAATCTATAAAGATCTTCACCAAGGTGGAAAAAATAGCATTGATATAATCATCCAATCAAATGCTAAAGAACCAAACAGCCCTTGTCATCAAGGCAACTATAAAAAGCTTAGTTGTTGGTCACCTTTCAAATTGCATCATGCTAGCTTCTCATGAAGTCAAGCAAACCGCGGTATGAAAGAATTTCCAAAGGTATAGGGCATTCGGACACGTGCATATTGCCAAGGCAAATTTGCTTAAGCTCATCCACTTAAGTCTCTAAGGACACGCGTCGGGCCACACCTTAGCTGGGCCGCAGGTCTCTCATGGGCTCGACCCAATCACGAGAAAACCTAGCGCAACCTTCAAATCTCTTTACAAAGCCTCGAGGTCATCCCCGCCACTTCGTCTTCTCGAAAATTTCCTCTTTTCGCAGCTGTTCATCGCTCCTGCGGAAACCCTAGACTCGTGCGCACCCGAATCCATCGACCCAGGAGCTCATCCTTCGCCACAAATAGCCTTCGCATCCAGCTCCCAAGATTCCCATCTCGAACCCCCATCCTTTTAGCCATATCTGCTTCCCACCCTAACCATATTCATGGCGGATGAGAAGAATATCCCCTTCGAGCAGTGGGCCACTTCGGATGTGAGGGAGTCCACTCTCAAGGAGATGGTGAAGCACGACGTGCTTCCCCCCAAGGAGATCGTGGGCTGGCGCCGGCGGCGGTGAAGATTTCCCCACCGAACACCGGTGAGCTTGTTGTGTTCACTTCTTTCTTTTATTGCGGGTTCGCCTCCCCACTTCCGAGTTCTTTAGGGGCTTACGGATTATTATGGTCTTCGACTCTATCATCGAACCCCAACTCCATGCTTCACATCGCTCTCTTCATTCACGTATGTGAAGCTTTCCTTGGCATCCTCCCCCACTTCCAACTCTTTCGTCGCATGTTTTACCTCAAACCACATCCGAATAAGGACCATCCATGCGTCGTTGGTAGAGCGGGTTTTCAACTCCGCGGATCTCTCCGCAAGGAGTACTTTTCTCTTCCCTTGAAATCGTCTAACAAGGGTTGGCATGCGAGCTGGTTCTATATTTCCAATCTTGAGCCCAGCCTGCCGAACTTCGTTGGTCTTCCCCATGTGCCTAAGCATACCTGGAGCACTGTGCCAGTAGCCCAAGATTGGGATGTGTCGAAACTTGGTTTCGGCAATATATTTTATGGGGTCGCAGTCAAGATCGCCAAGCACGATGGGTTAGGAGAAGAAGAAGATTTAGACAGGTTCAGGCCCTCTCGTGAGGTAATACCCTACTCCTGTTTCGGTGGATTCAATCTGCCGAGTGTCTTTATTGATCTCGTGATCTAAAGCTGAGAGCTAAAAGCTGAACTCCTATTGGAATCTCTGATCTAGAATCTGATCAAGTCTAAGATATCTGATCTCCTATCGGAATATCCCTCAAGGGACGCCCTTTACCCCCCTTATATAGTCTTGGGAGGAAGGGTTTACAAGTCGAAAACCCTATCTTATTCTAAGTTGGTCTCCTCAATCTTACCAAACCGTGACTATAGGCCGATTGCCTTATCTCTATCGGCAACCGTAACACCTAAGTCAAGTTCGGCTTACGAGATATAGCGGCGCAACCTATCCCTACCTCCGGTCGGATAAGCTTGCCATGTGGATACCCGATTGCCACAATCTCCACAGTAGCCCCGAGTCCTTTTCGGTCGACGAGACAACTCGGCTTCAGACCAAAGCGGCACTCAACCAAAAATCTCTTTGACCGAGTGCTTTTGGCGCCGATTGATTCCATCATCTCTGCCTGAATCTTTCCGAGTGGCTCCAAAGACTGTGAAGGGCTGGAAAATATCTCAAAAATTCTCAAAAATAAATATCTAGGTGCATCTCCTGATGCACCTAATTATAGGTGTAGCCCCCGACTATGTGGTTAGTCAAAAATAGACTGAGCATGTAGTCAAGAACTATAAAAAATTATTCTCATGTAGATGCCTAGCTCATGCTAAAGCAATCATAGAAATCTCATTACTCAGCAAGTTCATACTCAACCGAGTGAATTTGCCCGAGTCATCTCAGAACAAATAATTCAATCATCCCTCATGGGTAAAAAGCACTCAGTAAACTCTTGCTCAACCGAGTGGATTCACCCGAGTAATCCCGGAATAATAACTCAATCAACCCTAGCGGGTAAAAGCACTCGGTAAGCTCATGCTTATCCGAGTAGATCTGCCCGAGTCATCCGGAACAAAACTTTAATCATCCCTCATGGGAAAATAAATTCTTTCAATCATATGAAAAATATGACCAAGTTATTAAACAGCTTTTGCCATAATCTGGTCTCAATCTTATAAAGATCTTCACCAAGGTGGAAAACAAACAGCATCGGTAAGATTACCCGACCAAATGCCGAAAAACCAAACAGCCCTTGTTCACCAAGGTGGCTATAAAAACTCTGCTTGTTGGTCACCTTCCAAATTGCATCGTGTCGGCTTCTCATGAAGTCGGACAAACCGCGGTATGGAAGGATCTTTAAAGGTATTGGGCACTCGGACACGCGCATATTGCCGGGGCAAATCGCTTAAGCTCATCCGCTTAAGTCCCTAAGGACACGTATCGGACCACACCTTAGTTGGGCCGTAGATTTTCTTATGGGCTCGGCCCACTCACCGAAAACCTAGCGCAACCCTCAAATCTTTCTTTATAAAGACACGAGGTCGTCCCCGCCTCTTCATCTTCTAAAAATTCCCCTTCTCACATCGCTCATCGGTTCATCGCGGAGAACCCTAGGCTTGCGCGCTCCTCGGTCCATCCGCCAAGAAGCTTGCTCGCCGCGACAACTAGCTCCTGCAGCCAAAACTCCCACATCTATCGCCCAAGATCCAACCTTTCTCGGCCGGATCCGCTCCTCAACAACCTCGCTCTCATGGCGGAAGAAAAGAGGATTCCGTTCGACCAATGGGCCACCTCGGACGTGAGGGAGTACACCCTCAAGGAGATGGTGAAGCACGGAGTGCTTCCGCCCAAGGAACTTGTGGAATGGCGCCCGGCGGGGAGGACTTCCCGACCCCAAACACCGGTGAGCTCGTTGTCTTTACCTCCTTTTTCTATCGCGGATTCAGTCTTCCTACCTCCGAATTCTTTCGGGGCTTTTGGACTATTATGGTCTTCAAATATACCATCGAACCCCAACTCGATGCTTCACATAGCACTCTTCATTCATGTATGTGAAGCCTTCCTTGGCATTTTCCTCACTTCAATGCTCCGTGTCGTATGTTCTACACGAAACCCCATCCGAACAAGGACCATCCTTGTGTCGTTGGCGGGGCAGGCTTCCAGCTTCGCGGATCTCTCCGCAAAGACTACTTCTCTCTCCCCTTGAAATCCTCGAACAAAGGCTGGCACTCGAACTGGTTCTACATCAGCAATCTTGAACCCGGCCTCCCTTCCTTTGTCGGTCTTCCTCCTGTCCCCAAACCATCTTGGAGCACCGTCCCGTAGCCCAAGAATGGGATGAGGCCAACGATCTGCTCGCGAAGATCCTGGCGATGAAGAAGAGGAACCTTCGCGGGGAACAAATCACTCGGCATTTCATCAGGTGCCGACTGGCGCCAATCAGGGAGCGATCGAAGCCGGCCTTCGAATACGAAGGCGGAACAGACCCCAATCGGGAGGACCCGGATCCGCTCACATACGAGATCCTGAAGATCCGGATGTACAAGCTCTTCTCATCCGGGATCTCAGTCGAGCGAGCCCTCATACTACCGTCCTTCCATTCAGCATCCATCGACCTCCTCCTCCGTAAGCCGATTGATTGCTTTATAGTATCTTTCGATCTTGATGTCTTGTCGCTTAACGTTGCGCCTTCCTTCTTAGCGGGAGAACGCCTCTATCATTTCCAAGCCATATAAGATGGCTCATGATGACGCGCAGCATCGCCCCGCTAAGAAGCCGACGGCGGGATAAAAATCCAAGCGATCCGGTCGGGAAGCGGGCGGCGCCGAGTGAGGACTCGAACAAGCGCGCAAGCAAAAGGCGGCGATCATCGAGGACTCGGATGACGACGTCCCGGCTCCTCCGGTCGAGACTCCGCCTCTAAGGCAATCGCCACGGACGCACCGAAGATCCGCCGATCAACGTAAGCTCGAAACCAAAGTCCCGAGCTCTTTCATAGAAAACTTTTCTTTATCTTCGCTATTTACTTGTGCGGGAAGCCCCGGGATATAGATCTGTCGGAGGGGATGAAGGGCCGACCCCGCCGCGCACCAAGCGCCAAGGCCGTCGAGCCAAAACCCGGAGCCCGCAACCAAGTGCGAGCGTTGGAGAAGCACCCTTCTCCTCGAAGGAGAGCGCCCCCAGGAAGAGCCCCCGCCGCGGGATATCCCGACCGGAAACCGTCGAGCTGCCGGAAGCCCACGCATGCGGCCCGAGCGCCCCGCCGAGGGTCACTCGGCACGAGCCCGAAGAAGAAGAAGGGCCGGGCTGCCCCACCTAGGCGGGCTGCCACCGAAACCAGGTGAGATTTGCTTGAACTTTCCTTTGTTCTTTCAATTTTGAATCTTTCATGTCTTCATTGGTCTTTCTTATTTGCCACCACGGTAGAAGAGATCCCAGGTTACGGTCTTCGAGACACGGGTTCCTCCGATCGAATCGAGTGGCGGGACTCGGAAGGCGAGAGACGGGGCATCATCCTCGACCGGCAGCTGAAAAGGATGAAAGGGATGCCCTCGTCGAGAGCCGAACGAGGCGACCCGACCGCTCAACGTAAGCCTTCATCTTTCTTTTTGATTATATCTTCGTTATCCTTGATCGATCATCCTTACGCCTTTGCATGCGAAAGAATATTGCCGCTCAATGGCAAAATCCGAGGCGCTGGAAAAGCTGGTGCCTCACTTAAACTCCTTAGAGGACGTTCGGCGACATGAAGGTCACTCGGAGGAGGCCGCTTCAAGGAGGCCGCTTTAAGGAAGGAGATCTCGGAGCTTCGAGAAGCGAACCTCGACCTCCGCGGATCAATCGGAAGTAAGCCGCCTCTCTCGGCTTCATCGTGATTCTTTTGTTGATCTTGTCCATTGATAATCCTCTTTCGTTGTAGAAAATTCTTCGGAGGTCCACTCGCTTCAAGTCCAACGGAAGCGGTCGGCCTCGACAAGGCCGAGATGGAGGCCGAATTTGAAGGTAACCTTCTCGAAGTTGAATTTCATGTCTTGCTTCATTCCCGAGTGCCTTAACGATCTAGGACTCCTTGCGGCTTATAAGATAAAGACCCGAGCCCGAGTATGACGTCTTACTCGGGCGGATCAAATCCAGCGACGAGATACGGGAAGAGGTCGCCAATGCCGCCGCACCAATCTTGACACCTTGTTTGATCAAGGGGTTGGGGCCGCTCGGCGAGCCAATCGAGATCTTCGACAAGCTTCGGGCGCTCCCGAGCGATATCGAAGAACATCACCGAAGCAGCCAACATGGGGGCTGGTCTGGCTCTTGCACAGACCAAGTCCCTCTACCCCCGAGTGGATATTCATTCAATCGGGGAGGGCTTCGCTGAGGGGACAACAGATGAGCAGGCCTTAGATATGCTCAGCGAGGCGCAAGAGGCGGCGAAAAGATCTCTTTGGATGTAGTAAACAATTTCAAGCTTTGAACTTATATTCTGACTTCGCTTTGTGAATGTCATGTAATCGTGATACTCTTGACATGGAATCTTTGTGACTATTTTTAGTTTATTTATGTCAATGCCTTGATTCGAGCTTTTGCGTGAAATTTCTTAAGTAGTTTTCGTCTGGCTGTCATCAAGCCTAGGCTCGATTAGGTCATCGGAAAACTCTCAGTCCTTAGACACTGAGCTCGAGTCGAAGGACATTAAACAATGATAAACCAAATTATGCACAAAAATTTGACGAGGAAAATTCGAGCTTTATTGATATGTGTATCAGCCCCCGACTGCTAGCTCAAGAAGTCATCTTGCTTGAGGTTGGCAGTCAAGGAAAACATGAGGCCTTAGCCAAATTAGGCGTAAAACCGCCGAAGATGTTCGATGTTCCAGGAGTTCTCCACCATAGACCCGTCCTCGCGCTTTAGCCGGTAGGCACCGGCCGAGTCACTTCGGCGATTATATAGGGTCCTTCCCATAAGGGAGATAACTTGTGTCGGTCTTTGGTGGTCGGATCTTGCGTAGGACCAGTCGCCAACAATGAAAGCTCGTGCTCGCACGTTGCGGCTGTGGTATCTTCGAGCCCTTGAAGGTATTTGGCCGACCGGATGAGGGCGCCTCGCGGGCCTCTTCCAATCGGGTGAGGTCATCCACTCGGTCGATGTCGTAGCGTTCATCGTTGAAGGCTGCGGACCGGAGGGACTCAAACTCCATCTCATTTGGCAACATGGCTTGCGCCATAGACCGAAAAGAAAGGAGTTTGGCCGGTGGCCCGACCGGGTGTAGTTCGCGCGACCATAGAACCGAGGGAAGTTCTTGGACCCACTTGCCGGCGTAAGGGCTTAGCCGGTCGAAGACGCGAGCCTTGATGCCTTGAAGAACCATGCCGTTTGCTCGCTCGACTTGCCCATTGCTTTTGGGGTGAGCTACGATGCGTAGCGATCTTGATTCCGAAGTCTTCGCAGAAATCCTTGAAGATGCCTCCGTGAATTGAGTCCCATTATCGGTTATGATTCTGTTTGGGATGCCGAAGCGGTGCACGATGTTGAGGAAAAGTCCCGTGCTTTGTCGGCGGTGATTGTGGCAACCGGCTTGGCTTCAATCCACTTGGAGAACTTGTCGATTGCGACGAAGAGGTGTGTGAAACCTCCGGGGCTTTTTGAAGGGGCCAACCATGTCCAGCCCCATACGCAAACGGCCGGGAAAGTGGGATTGTTTGAAGCTCTGGCCGGGACATGGGTTTGTCGGCGCGGCGCCTTCGCAGTTCTTACGACTTTTTCCGCGTCGGAGACCGCGGTAAGCCAAAAGAATCCTTGCCTGTAAGCTTTGCCGACTAGAGTGCGTGCGCGCGTGGCTTCCGCATATGCCCGAGTGGACATCTGAGTAATTGTTTCCCTTCTTCGGGTGTGATGCACCTCATTAGAATTCCGAGAGGGGCTTTTCTTGTATAGATCGGAGTCGACCATGACGTACGCTTGCAACGACGCCGGACGCGTTCGCTTCATCCCGGTCATCGCGGCTCTTGCTGAGTTAAGAATTTGATGAGCGGTGTCCTCCGGTCGGTATCGACCATGGTGACTTCGTTCGTGGTTTGCCGTTGGGAGCTGTCTTTGCGGTGACGGTTGGCTCGTAAAGATGTTCGACAAAGACATCTGTTGGAGCAGCTTCGCGCTTAGATCCAGCTGCGCTAGCTCATCGGCAGCTTCGTTGTTATGTCTCGGGACATGTGAGAGTTCTAGCCCATCAAACTTGTCCTCAAGCTTGCGGACCTCTTGTCGGTAGGCCTCCATAGTGTCGTTTAAGCAAGACCAGTCTTTCATCACTTGATTGACAACCAGCTGGGAGTCGCCTTTCACAACAAGTCGACGAATCCCGAGTGAGCGCAAGGCGCAGTCCATGTAAGAGAGCTTCGTATTCGGCGACGTTGTGTGAGGCGGAGAAGTGGAGGTGAAGGGCATATCTTAGCCTTTCCCGGTCGGGAGATCGGCACAACTCCTGCTCCCAAGCCGGTGATCCTCTTGGATCCGTCGAAGTGCATGGTCCAGTGTTGGAGGTCTTCCCGAGGTACGTGTTCTTGCTGTTCAGTCCACTCGGCCAGGAAGTCCGCCAAGGCTTGTGACTTAATGGACGTCCTGGGCTTAAAAGTTAAGTCCAGCGGCATCAGTTCCAGGGCCCACTTGGCGATGCGCCGGTTGCCTCGCGGTTGTGGATGACGTCGCCGAGTGGAAAAGAGGTGATGACGGTGACCGAGTGACCACGAAAGTAGTGTGCCAATTTCCTCGCGGTTATTAGAACACCATAAAGCAATTTTTGTACACAGGGGTATCGGATTTTGGCTCTGCCAATACTTGCGACAAAGTAAATTGGTCTTTGGATCTTCGGACCCGTCCTTCTTCTTCTCGTTCAACCACAAGGACCGTGCGACCACTTGGTGAGTGGCTGAAACGCACTGCAAGAGGGGTTCTGGGGCTGAGGTGAAGCTAGGACGGGTGGCGTGGTAAGGAACTCTTTGAAGTCTTCAAAGGCCTTGTCGGCTTCGTGGTCCACTGGAAGTCGTCTGTCTTCTTCAGCGGTTTGAAGAAGGGCATGCCTCGCTCGCCGAGTCGGGATATGAAACGGCTTAGCGCCGCCATGCAGCCAGTGAGCTTTTGGACGTCTTTCGATTACTCGGGGCTTCATGTTTAAGATGGCGTTGATCTTCTCGGGTTTGCTTCAATGCCGCGGTGTGATACCATGAAGCCGAGCGGTTTACGATGGGACGCCGAAGGTGCACTTCTCCGGGTTCAACTTCATTCGAAGGCCGGATGTTTGCAAAGGTTTCTTCTAAGTCGGCGATCAGTCTTCTTTACGCTTGGTATTGATGACAACATCGTCGACATAAGCTTCAACGTTTTTGCCGATTTGCGTCGGAAGCATCTTTGGATCATGCGTTGGTATGTAGCTCCGGCGTTCTTCGGCCGAAAGGCATGGTGATGTAGCAGAGGCCCCGAACGGCGTGATGAAAGATGTCTTCGGGCGGTCGGATTCTTTCAAGCGATCCGGTGATAGCCCGAGTAACAATCCAAGAAACTCGAAGTTCGCGGCCGGTGTTGAGTCGACGACTTGGTCGATGCGAGGCAGCCGAATGGATCTTTGGGGCAGGCCTTGTTGAGGTCGGTGTAATCGACGCACATGCGCCTCGCCCGTCTTCTTGCGGACCAAGACTGGATTGGCTAGCCGGTCGGGATGAAGGACTTCTTTAATGAAGCCGGCGCCAAGAGCTTTGCGAGTTCTTCTTTGATCGCGTCTTTTCGATCTGTGCGAACTTGCGTAATCGTTGTTTAATTGGTTTGGCGTCATCTTTGACGTTCAAAGAGTGCTTCGATCACCTCCCTAGGAATTCCGGGCATATCGAGATGGTTTCCAAGCAAAAACATCTTTATTATTTTGGAGGAAGGTGACGAGCGCTTTCCTATTTAGGATCTAGGTCGGCGCCGATTACGCGAGTCTTGGAGGGATCGGACGAATCAAGCGAGATCTTTTTGGTCTTGGCGTCGCCGGATCCTGATTTGGCTATCTTCTTCGCGGGGACTTCGTCCTCCGCCGAAGTTGATGCAGCCAATCGGACTTCTTGTTGGCCACGTAATCTCTCTCGAGATTGGGCCATGTCGCAGCTCTCCTTGTCGCGGTGAAAGCTTGCTTCACATCGCTGCGAAGAGTGATGACGCCGTTGGGACCCGGCATCTTCATGCAAAGATAGGTGTAATGAGGGATCGCCATGAACTTGGCAAGCGCAGCCTTCCGATGATGGCATGATATGCCGTTTCGAGTCGGCCACCTCGAAGGTGACGTTCTCCGTTCGGAAATTCTCTCGGGCTCCGAAGGTGACGGGAGAGAGATATGCCGAGTGGTGTTGAAGATAGCCCGGGATAACTCCGTGGAAGGGGTGAGCTTGCTTTGAGTTCGGCCCTTGGGATGCATTTCATCCATAGTCTTGGCAAACGGGATGTTGAGGCGCTGCCCCGTCGATGAGGACGCGCTTAAGCGATGTTGCGGACTACGGGGTCCGGGACGAGTGGATAGCGTCCCGGGTGGACCACTCGGTCGGGATGATCCGAGCGGTCAAAAGTGATGGCCACTTCCGACCATCGCAGTGCGAGGGACTTCGGGTTGAGCCGCGTTGACCTCCGGTCGGTTAGCTTTTGTTTCCTCTTGGATTCATAGGCTAACGGGCCCCGAAGATGTGGTTGAGCTCCCCATTGGATCTTGAAAAGGTTCGGCATTCTCAGCCGCGTTGTTCTTCTTGGCGCGGACGGGCCAGCCTCGTCGATCGGCTTCTTGTTGAGCTGCGCGCGTGACTTGTTTGGCGCTTGTAGATAAAGCGATCCTTTGCCGCGTGCTTGTGATTCGGATGGTGGGTGCCTTTGGGCGTTCATGATGGCGTCGTAGGCGGCGACTCGGGACGGCGTTGAGTATTGGAGGTTGCGGCCACGGGTCTTCGGATCGGCGCTTGCGATCTTTCGGGCCCGGTTGTTGTTGTTGCCGCCGTCCTTCTTAGGATTTCGGCTTCCTCCTGCTTGCTTGTCCTCTCTTCGTCGGGCCGATCTTGACGGGCGGCCTTGATGGCGTCGTTTGATTTGGCGTATGAATTCGCCGTCTCAAACATCCGCTTCACCGTCTTCGGTGGCTTGCGTCCGAACTTGCCGATAAGCGGCTCATCACGGACTCCCTTCGGAAGGCGGCGATGATGATGTCATCGGTGATGTTCGGGATCTTGTTGCGCTTCTCGGAGAAGCGACGAATGTAATCCTTCGAGGCTCGTCCGGTTTCGGATGACATTGTAAAGGTCGAAGTGCGTGCCGGGCCTCTCGAAGGTGCCTTGGAAGTTGGCGACGAAGTGGTCCCTCGGCTCGCTCCACGAGCCGATTGAGCCTCTTGGCAGGTGGTGAGCCAATTTCGGCCGAGTTCGCGAGGGCCACGGGTAGGTAGTTCGCCATGGCTTTGTTGTCACCACTGCGGCTCGGATGGCAAGGGTATACACAGTTAACCAAGATTCGGGTCGGTTTTGCCATCGTACCTTTCTATCCCGGTGGGCTTAAAGCCACTCGGCCAATGCACTCGGCGGAGTTCCCAGTGAAGGCCGGTACTCCATCGTCGCCGCTATCGGTGATCCCTCCGATCTTCCCGAGTGCGACGGTCGCGCTCTTGGTAGCGGCGGTCGAGGACTTCCGCGAGATCACTCGGCGGGGTCTTACGTTGGCTGGTTGGGTAGCCGGAACATTGCGGTGGACTCGGTGGTGGACGGGTGGACGTCCATGTTGTTTGCGGCGGGAGTCAACCGTCGCTCTTGGTGCCTCGGCATGGACTCGGGAGGCGGGCCTCTTGGCCTAGTTGACGATCGAGCGGCTCGGGCCTCCTGTAGTCTCCCGACCTTAGGGGTGGGAGCCGGCTTTTGTCGGCGTTTCGGCCACGGATTCGATCGGCCTTCTTGCCGAAGTGGTGGGAGGGCCGTTAGCCGTGGCAGCAACGATGGTCTTGATCTTATCCAGTATAGGAGTCACGTTGGCCGGAGCCGTCTCCATGACGGTATCCAAGAGCGTGAGTGCGGCGACGCGTTACTGTGGCGTCGGAAGACATTGGTGTTGCGAACCCGTGTTTGGAGGATGGCCTCTGGGCGGATCGTCCAGTACCACGCAGATCCCGCTTCCTTTTATCGGCCTCGTCTTTGCGTTGTTTGTCTTCTTCGGCGTCTTGCGTTCGAGCTCCACTCGCTCGCTCTTCTTGGCAAGCCTTCGGCCAAGGCTGAGTCGGACTCATCCGGCTCGGCCATGAGGACGTCGAAGCACTTCGGCTCGCATCCATATGGCGGTCGGAGTTGTCGGCTTCGTCGAAGGGATGCCGTAGAGATTGTCGAAGCGGCGGAGCCGAGGTATCCGTTGAGCTCGAAGATGGACGGGAGCCAAAGGACGGGAGGATGACAGCGACCTCCCTTGATCTGGGTAACCCGGATCTGGATCGTTCCGATCCGAGTCGGAGGTTGGGGATCGGCTCTTCCGAGTGGATCCTCGCCAACTGGGGAGAGCGATTGATGTAGATCTTGGCGACATTTGGTAACCCAAACGGCACCGAAAGGTCTTCACCGAGTAGATTGCTTCCGTCGGGAGGCAAGAAGATTGGCGCAGATCTCGGCGGCATTCGGTAATCCGAATGGCGCCGAGTGAAGTCCGTCGTCGGAGAAGGTGGATCGCATCTTGGTCTTCAAGATGTTGTCGAAGATCTCGGCGCTGTTGGAGAGCCCGAACGGCGCCGAGTGGGTTGTTCCCTCCGACTGGTTTGAATCCGAGTCGAGGGAGGAGTCGCCGACGAAGTTGGCGGCTAAGTCGCCGAGTCTTGAAGGAGATCCCATCACGCTTGTCGGCGAGATTGTTGAAGAAGTCTCGACGCGCGGCCCCCTACCTGGCGCGCCAACTGTCGAAACTTGGTTTCGGCAATATATTTTATGGGGTCGCAGTCAAGATCGCCAAGCACGATGGGTTAGGAGAAGAAGAAGATTTAGACAGGTTCAGGCCCTCTCGTGAGGTAATACCCTACTCCTGTTTCGGTGGATTCAATCCGCCGAGTGTCTTTATTGATCTCGTGATCTAAAGCTGAGAGCTAAAAGCTGAACTCCTATTGGAATCTCTGATCTAGAATCTGATCAAGTCTAAGATATCTGAACTCCTATCGGAATATCCCTCAAGGGACGCCCTTTACCCCCCTTATATAGTCTTGGGAGGAAGGGTTTACAAGTCGGAAACCCTATCTTATTCTAAGTTGGTCTCCTCAATCTTACCAAACCGTGACTATAGGCCGATTGCCTTATCTCTATCGGCAACCGTAACACCTAAGTCAAGTTCGGCTTACAGATATAGCAGGCGCAACCTATCCCTACCTCCAGTCGGATAAGCTTGCCATGTGGATACCCGATTGCCACAATCTCCACAGGATGAAGCCAACAAACTGCTAGCGAAGATCTTGGAGATGAAGCAGAAAGGTCTTCGCGGCGAACAGATCACTCGGCACTTCATCAGGAGCCGACTGGCACCAATCAAAGAACGATCGAAGCTGGCCTTCGAGTACGAAGGCGGGAAGGACCCCAATCGGGAAGACCAAGATCCCCTTAGTTTCGAGATCCCGAAGATCCGGATGTACAAGATCTTCTCGGCGGAGTTGCGGTCGAGCGCGCCCTCGTCTTTGCGGTTCTTCCCTTCGTCTCTACCGGCCTCCTCCTCCGGTAAGCCGACTGACCTCTTTGTACTGTCTTGCAATCTTGATGTCATGCCTCTTAGTATTGTGAGAATTTCTCTTGCAGAAAAATGCTTTCATTATTTCGAAACCGTACAAAGTTCCTCATGATGACGTGCCGCTTCGCCCTGCCAAGAAGCCGACTGGTGGAGTGAAAACCCGAAGTGATCCAGTCGGGAAACGGGCGGCCCCGAGTGAGGAAACCAACAAACGGGCAAGCAAAAGGAGGCTTGTCATCGACGACTCGGACGATGATGTCTCGGCTCCTCCAGTCGAAACAACCCCTCCAAGGCCATCGCCGAAAGTAGCGCCGAAGATCCGCCGGTCGTCTAGGTACGCCTCATGACTGAAGCTAAGCCCTTCGAAAGTTTCTCTGTCTTTATTCCAACTGCATTTGTCGTTCGCTTGGCAGGCGGCCCCAAGATATAGACCCGGCTGGGAAGAGCGAAGGGCCAACTCTAGCTGCCGCATCCGAGGCGTCCAAGCCTGCAGAGCCAAAACCCCGGAGCCCTCTCCCGAGCGAGAGTGCTCCGGGCAGTAAGCCCTCGCCTCCAGGCCAGGACATCTCAAGGAGGAGCCCCGACCGCCGGGACGCCCCGACTGGAAACCAGTTGGCCGCGGAGAAGCCCCAGGCTGCAGCTCAGAGAGCCCCGACCGAAGACCAGTCGGTGAAAAGCCAGAAGGAAAAGACCAGCCGGGCTACTCCAGTCAAGAGTACAGCCGCCGAAGTCGGTAAGTCTTGAATCAAAATCTTGTCTTTATTCTTCGAGTTCAAATCTTTCGTGTCTTGATCTGTTCTTCCCGATCACGCCACAGTAGAGGAGATCCCAGTTACGAGTCTTCGAAACACAGGTTCCCCGATTAAGATCGAGTGGCGAGATTCCCAAGGCCGAGGCGGGGCATCATCCTAGATAAGCAAGCGAGCGAAGAAAGGGATGCCCTTGTCAATAGCCTGAATGAGGCGACTCGGCTACTCAACGTAAGCCTTAGTCCTTTTTTATTGTTGCATCATCATTTCTTTTCAGTCGGTCAACTTCAGATCTTGCGTGCAGAAGGAGTATTGTCGATCCATGGCCAAGTCCGAAGCGCTGGAGAAGTTGGTCCCACATTTAAACTCCTTGGAGGATATCCAGCAAAAGCTAAAGACCACTCGGGAAGAGGCCGCGTCGAGAGAGGCAGCCCTGAGGAGGGAAATAGCTGAACTGCGGGAGGAAAACCTCGACCTCCGGGGATCAGTCGGGAGTAAGCTTATCCCTCCCAGTCTCTTTATGGTTTCTGTGTTGATCTTGGTCGCTAATAACCTTCTTTGCTTGTAGAAAATTCGTCGGAGGTCCACTCGCTCCATGTCCAGCTGGAGGCAGTCAGCCTCGGCAAGACCGAGTTGGAGGCCGAGTTCGAAGGTGAGCTTCTTTGAAGTAACATTCTTTGTGCTGCTTTGTCTTTGAGTACTTTGCGTGATCATGCTCTTTTGGCAGCTTACAAAGTCAAGACCCGAGCTCAATACGACGTTCTTCTTGAGAGGATAAAACGAGCCGGACAGGTCCGGGAAGATGTTGCCAACGCAGCGACACCAATCCTGCTGTCATTGTTTCATCATGGAGTCGGGACCAGCTCACTAGACCCAGTTGAAGTCTTCGACAAACTTAGGCGAGCCCGTGACCAGTATCTAGCCAACATTTCTGAGGCGGCTGTGATGGGAGCGGGCTTCGCCCTTGCACAAACGAAGTCACTCTACCCTCGAGTGGACGTGGATTCAGTCGGGGAGGGCTTCGCTGAGGGAACTTCAGATGAGCAGGCTCTTGATCTGATTAGCGAGGCACAGGAGTCGGCCAACAAGGTGGCTGCCGATGTAGTAAACCATTTCCGGCCTTGACTTGCCTTGTAAACATTGTCTTGTAAACATTGGATGCTTGTGACATTCTAATGTAGACTTGTGAATATTCAGTTTTTTTATGCTAATGCCCTGATCTGAGTTTTTATGTGAAATTTCTTAAGTAATTTTCGTCCGACTGTCACCGGGCCTAAGCTCGATTAGGTCATCAAAAAATTCTCAGTCCTTAAACACTGAACTCGAATCAAGGAACATTAAACAATGATAAACCGAATCATGCACAAAGGTTGATGAGGAAAACTATGCTTTATTGACATATGTACACCCCAATGCTAACTCAAGAAGTCATCTTGCTTGAGGTTGGCGATCAAGAAAAACATGAAACTTAAGTCAATTTAAGCATAGAATCGTCGAAGATGCTCAATGTTCCAGGAGTTCTCCACCATAGATCCGTCTTCACGCTTTAATCGATATGCACCTGGCCGAGTCACCTCAGCAATTATGTATGGTCCTTCCCATAAGGGGGATAACTTGTGATGGTCCTTGGTGGTCTGAACCTTGCGTAGAACCAGATCCCAACGATGAAAGCTCGTGCTCGGATGTTGCGACTGTGGTATCGTCTGAGCCCTTGAAGATATTTCGCCGACTGGATGAGGGCTGCCTCTCGGGCCTCTTCCAGTCGGGTGAGGTCGTCCAGTCGGTCGGGGTCGTAGCGTTCATCGTTGAAGCTGCGGACTCGGAGGGATTCATACTCCATTTCGTTTGGCAACATGGCTTCTGCGCCATAGACCAGAAAGAAAGGAGTTTGGCCGGTAGCTCGACTGAGTGTGGTCCGCAGAGACCATAGAACCGAGGGGAGCTCTTGAACCCACTTGCCTGCGTAAGGACTTAGGCGATCGAACACGCGGGCCTTGATGCCTTGAAGGACCATGCCGTTGGCACGCTCGACTTGTCCGTTGCTTTTGGGATGGGCAACTGACGCATAGCAAATCTTGATTCCAAAGTCTTCGCAGAATTCCTTGAAGATGCCTCCTGTGAATTGAGTCCCGTTGTCGGTTATGATCCTGTTTGGGATGTCGAAGCGGTGCACGATGTTGAGGATGAAGTCCCGTGCTTTGTCAGCAGTAATTGTGGCGACCGGCTTAGCTTCAATCCACTTGGAGAACTTGTCGATTGCGACGAATATATGTGTGAATCCTCCTGGAGCCTTCTTGAAAGGGCCGACTGAAGGGTTACGCGGAGGCTACGCTAGCCAAAAACAAAAACTTTTACCGCGCAAACCAGGAACACTTGCAAGTAAGGGCCGATAGATCGTTACCGATTGGAGTAGAGTGCGGCGGAATAACCAATCGGGGCAATCCGATCCGGAACAGTGTAGCCGATTCCCGGAGACACCGATTCGCCAATCAGCCCGATTCGAGTCGTCCGGCCGCGTTCTCACGCCTCGCTCCGATGCGCCCGACCGCGCCGATTCCACCACGCCCGATCGCTCCGTGCGGCCGATCCGAAGCCGATCAACGGCGCGCAACGTAGCACCGCCTCTACCGGTATCCACACGTCCGGGGACGAACGCCGTACACCCGTGTGCTAGCACGCGATGCAAGGCTAGGGTTTGGCTCGAAAGTGGGGAGGGTTTCCGTGGAGATTGATCTCGGCGACTTACTTGCACGCGATGCAATTGATGTCTATTCAGCTCTCCACCCCTCCCTCCTTTATATAGAGTTGGTGAGCGGGACTAGTGGCCGATTAGGACTCTATTTTGAATCGGATCTCATCCGTATCTCATAGAGTTGGCCGCCCATACGTCGTAAGCCCATAGGACTCTATCCGATCGGATCCCTATCCGATCGAGCCGTATCCGAGTCCAACTCGAATATCTATTCTATCCCCTTAAGCGTGCGACCACAGTAGGTTCAGGTATACTCGGTTTCGGCTATAGTCTAACTTAGCCGATCGTCGGCTCGAGTCCAACTCGGCCGACTGTCAATAGCGGCGCCTAGCGGCACATATTGACACCATAGTATACAAGAATATAATATCGGCTCGAACCTGTAATGTGTACACAAATCCCTTTGCCTCACGATACCGGTTAAGCTATAGGCAAGATGTGTGCCATCCCTTCAATAGCTTAACCATTCACTCGAACCGTATTGGATTATCATGCGTTGATTGACTCCTCAATCAACTTAGCATGGCCATGCATTTCCATAATCCATTACCTCGAGGGCCGGAGATATCTCTCCAAAGGAGGGGCAAATTCCATCTTGATCACTCACATCCCACTCCATGTTTCATAGCAAACCCGAAAACTACCTTTATAACTACCCGATTACGGAATAGCGTTTGGTAGTCCCAAAGTAGGCTACTACACATGTTGGAATCCATGGTGATCTCAGGTCTAAGGACTTTGTACCAACACTACACGAGACCAACTAATGGCACATTAATTCATGTAGTGTCTCATGGTGGGTCTATCCAACAATGTGTTCTCCAACACATATGTCCATGTTTATTGATTTGGTATCTCCATACCCATGATCTATGAGACATGATCATCAATCAATAAACATGCCGATCTTAGAATCATATTTGTTCCAACAATATGACATATGATCGGGATCGTTTAGAAATAGATTCATACATAAAGAGTCTCATAAATAAGTCACGTACTTATTGATCAATACAAGATGTCTATTTCATGGAACTGAATAACACTTTATTCATTTATACATAAACATTGACGTGATATCCAACATCTCCATGTTGCCTCTAGGGCATATCACTAACACCGACTATGTCTAAGCCCCATACCGCAAACGGCCAGGATAATGGGATTGTTTGTAGCTCTTGGGCTGGGACATGGCTCTGTCGGGCGAAGAATTGGCAGCCTTCACAGGTTCGAACCACTTTGTCCACGTCGAAGACCGCGGTAAGCCAGAAAAAACCTTGTCTGTAGGCTTTACCCACCAAGGTGCGTGCTGCCGCGTGGCTTCCGCATATGTTCGAATGGATGTCTTGGAGCAGCTGTCGTCCTTCCTCGGGTGTGATGCATCTCATCAGGACTCCGGAGGGGCTTCTCTTGTATAGGTCGGAGTCAACCATGTCATAAGCTTGGCAACAACGTCGGACACGTTCTACCTCATCCCGGTCTTCCGAAAGCTCTTGCTGTGTTAAAAATTTGATGAGTGGTGTCCTCCAGTCGGCATCAATCATGGCGACTTCATTCGCAGCTTGTTCATTGGGAGTTGGCTTTGCTGCAACGGTTGGTTTATAGAGATGCTCGACAAAAACGTCTGTTGGGGCGGCTTCACGTTTGGACCCGAATTGCGCCAACTCGTCAGCTGCTTCGTTGTTGTGTCTTAAGACATGTGATAGTTCGAGTCCGTCAAACTTGTCTTCAAGTTTGCGGACCTCTTGTCGATAGGCCTCCATGGTGTTGTTTAGACAGGACCAGTCTTTCATCACTTGGTTTACGACCAGCTGGGAGTCCCCCTTCACGACGAGCCGACGTATCCCGAGTGAAACTTCGAGCCGCAGTCCATGCAGCAGAGCTTCGTACTCGGCGACATTATGTGAGGCGGAGAAGTGGAGGTGGAGGACGTATCTTAGCCTTTCCCCAGTTGGGGAGATCAGCACAACTCCTGCTCCCAAGCCGGTGATCCTCTTGGATCCGTCGAAGTGCATGGTCCAATATTGGAGATATTCCCGAGGTACATCTTCTTGTTGTTCGGTCCACTCGACCAAGAAGTCCGCCAGGGCCTGTGACTTGACAGACATCCTCACCTTAAACGTTAAGTCCAGCGGCATCAGCTCCAGGGCCCACTTCGTGATGCGCCCAGTTGCCTCCCGGTTATGGATGACGTTGCCGAGTGGAAAGGAGGTGACGACGGTGACCGAGTGACCCTGAAAATAGTGCGCCAATTTCCTCGCGGTTATCAGGACACCATAAAGCAATTTTTGTACCTGCGGGTAGCGAGTTTTGGCTCCTGCCAGCACTTCGCTAACAAAGTAGATTGCCGTCTGAATCTTTTGGACTCGCCCTTCTTCTTCGCGCTCGACCACGAGGACCGTACTAACAACTTGGTGAGTGGCTGATACGTACAGCAGCAGGGGCTCCTGGGGTCGGGGTGAGGCTAGGACGGGCGTCGTCGTAAGGAATTCTTTAAAATCTTCAAAGGCCTTGTGGATCTTCTCTAGATTGGCTTCAATGCCGCAATGTGATACCATGAAGCCGAGCAGTTTGCCTGATAGCGTTGATCTTCTCCGTTCGGAAATTCTCTCGAACTCCGAAGGTGACAGGGAGGGCGATGTGCCCGAGTGGTGTAGATGACAGTCCCGGGATGACTCCATGGAAGGGGGCTGAGCTTGCCTTCAGTTTGGCCCTCGGGATCTGCATCTCGTCCATGGTCTTGGCGAATAAAATGTGTAGGGCGCTGCCCACATCGATGAGGACACGCTTAAGCTTGATGTTGCGGACCACGGGGTCCAAGACGAGTGGATAGCGCCCCGGGTGAACCACTCAATCGGGATGATCCGAGCGGTCAAAAGTGATGGCCTCCTCCGACCATCGTAGGTACTGTGGGACCTCGGGTTGCGCCGCATTGACCTCTCGCTCTGTTAGCTTTTGTTTCCTCTTGGATTCATAGGCTAGTGGCCCCCGAAGATGTGATTGAGCTCGCCCACGGGGTCTTGAAAGGGCTCGGCATTCTCAGCCGCGTTGTTCTTCTTGGCGTCTGATGGACCGGCTTCATCAGTCGGCTTCTTGTTGAGTTGCGCCGCATACTGCTCGGCGAACTGTTTATAAATAAAGGAGTCCTTAGCCGCATGCTTGTGATTGGGATGATGAGTGCATTGAGCGTTCATGATGTCGTCGTAGGCCGCGACTCGGGGACGGCGTTGGGTGTTGGAGGTTGCAGCGACTAGGTCTTCAGATCTGCGCTTGCGGTCCTTCTGGCCCTGGTTGTTGTTGCCGTTATCCTTCTTAGGATTCTGGCTTCCTCCCGCCTGCTTGTAATCCCTCCTGTCGGGCCGGTCTTGGCGCGCTGCTTTGATGGCATCATTGGATTTGCGTAGGAGTTTGCCGTCTCAAACATCTGCTTCACCGTCTTCGGTGGCTTGCGCCCGAACTTCCCGATTAACAGCTCATCACGGATTCCCTTCTGGAAGGCGGCGATGATGATGTCATCGGTGATGTTGGGGATCATGTTACGCTTTTCGGAGAAGCGCCGGATGTAGTCCTTCAGAGGTTCGTCCGGCTTCTGGATGACGTTGTATAGGTCGAAGTGGGTCCCGGTTCTCTCGAAGGTGCCCTGAAAGTTGGCGATGAAGTGGTCCCTCAGCTCGCTCCACGAGCCAATTGAGCCTCTCGGCAGGCTCGTGAGCCAGTTCCTGGCTGAGTTGGCGAGGGCCACGGGCAAGTAATTGGCCATAGTCTTGTTGTCACCGCCTGCTGCGCGAATGGCGAGAGTGTATACGGTAAGCCACGACTCAGGGTCGGTCTTGCCGTCATACTTCTCTATTCTGGTTGGCTTGAATCCATTCGGCCAGTGCACTCGGTGAAGCTCCCGAGTGAAAGCTGGCACTCCATCGTCGTTGCTGTCGGGTGATCCCCTCCGATCCTCCCGAGTGTGTTGGTCTCGCTCTTGGTAGTGGCGATCGAGGACTTCCCGCAGATCGCTCGGCAGGGTCCTCGGTTGGCTGGTTCGGTAGCTGGAGCTGTTGTTGCGGCGGACGCGGTGGTGGACGGGTGGACGTCCATGTCGCTTCTCGCGGGAGTCAGCCGTTTGCTCCTGATGCTTCTGCGTGGACTCGTGGCGTGGGCCTCTTGGCCTAGTTGTCGATCGGTCTGGCTCGGGCCTTTTGTAGTCTCCTGACCTTAGTGGCGGGAGCCGACTTTTGTCGGGCGTTTCGGCCACAGACTCAGTCGGCCTCCGTGCCGAGGTGGAGGGATGACCGTTGGCTGTGGCTGCGACGATGGTCTTGATCTTGTCTAGTATTGGAGTCACGTCGGGGGGTGCCGTCTCGATGACGGTGTCCAAGAGTGTGAGGGCAGCAACAGCGTTCTGATGTGGCGTCTGGAAGATATTGGTGTTGCGGACTCGCGTTTGAAGAATAGCCTCCTGAGCGAACCGTCCGGCTGCCCGTAGATCCTGCTTTCTCTTGCGGCTTCTTCTTTGCGTTTCTTCTCCTCTTTCGCCAGCTTGCGCTCTTGCTCGATCCTGGCTCGCTCTTCTTTCGCAAGCCTGCGGGCCATGGCTGAGTCGGACTCGGCCACCTCAGCCATGAGGACATCGAAACACTTCGGCTCGTAGTCCTTATTGCAGTCGGAGTCGTTGGCTTCGTCCGAGGGGATGCCATACAGGTCGTCAAAGCCTGCGGAGCTGAGATACTCGTTGAGCTCTGAAGATGAGCATGAGCCGAAAGGCTGGAGGATGACGGCGACCTCCCTCGATCCTGGGTTGCTCGGATCTGGATCGTTCCAGTCCGAGTCAGAGCTTGAGGACGCAGACTCCTCGAAGTGGGTCGACCTCGACTCAGGGGAGAGGAGCTTGCCGTAGATCTCAGCGGCGTTTGGTAGTCCAAACGGTGCCGAGAGGTCTTGTTCCGAGTAGATCGTCTCTGTTGGGGAAACGAGAAGGTCGGTGCAGATTTTGGCGGCGTTCGGCAATCCGAACGGTGCCGAGTGAAGTCCTTCGTCGGAGAGGGTGGACTGCATCTTGGACTCCAAGATGTCGTTGAAGATCTTGGCGCTGTTTGGGAGCCCGAACGGCGCCGAGTGGGTCTCTCCTTCCGACTGGTTCGAATCCGAGTCGAAGGAGGAGAATTTGTTGAAGTCGTTGGCGGCGAAGTCACCGAATCCTGAAGAAGATCCCATCACGCTTGTCGGCGAGATTGTTGAAGAAGTCTTGACGCGCGGATCCCCTACCTGGCGCGCCAACTGTCGAAACTTGGTTTCGGCAATAGAATTTTGGGGGTGTAGTCAAGATC
Source organism: Oryza australiensis (assembly GCA_019925245.2). Lineage (NCBI taxonomy): Eukaryota > Viridiplantae > Streptophyta > Magnoliopsida > Poales > Poaceae > Oryza > Oryza australiensis. Next base: position 73,358 of record JAIFGZ020000666.1, read on the forward strand.
GCCAAGCACGATGGGTTAGGTGGAAAACAAGGATTTAGACAGGTTCAGGCCCTCTCGTGAGGTAATACCCTACTCCTGTTTCGGGGATTCGATCCGCCGAGTGTCTTTGTTGATCTTGTGATCTAAGGCTGAAAGCTAAAAGCTCATAAAACATATGATATCCCTCAAGGGACGCCCCTTACCCCCCTTATATAGTCTTGGGAGGCGGGCTTACAGATCGGGAACCCTATCTTACTCTAAGTCGGTTTCCTCAATCTTACCAAACCGTGACTATGGGCTGTTGCCTTATCTCAATCGACAACGTAACACCCAAGTCATATTTGGTTTACAGATATAGTAGGCGCAATCTATCCCTACTTCCAGTCGGATAAACTTGCCATGTAGATACCGGATTGCCATAATCTCCACATATATAAAGTTGCTATGTATAAAATTTCAAGATATAAAGTTGTTGTTTCATGTATGTTATTCTCACAGACGTTATTTGTTGAGCTGAAAACAAGTGGCTCGCTGCATTCGCACGTGGGCCAAAAGACGTCCCGCTATTTTTTCGGTCAAAACCTCCATCGCTGCACGTGAAAGGTTGATCGCGTGGGGTGTCGTGCATGCGATCACCGGCGCAATAGGCTTCTCCTTTTGAAATTGCTATTTACGGATCAGTCACGCGCCTCCCAACATGCACGATCACTTTTTAGCCCACGTAACATGCATAAACTCTGTACATATACTTGGGGTTTCACTTCGGGATAGCCCAAACTCGGCTCCTTATTTCGACCTTTATGCATGGCCCCGATCAGGATGAAGGTCAGCCGCCCCTCCTCTGGAAGCAAATTTCCTTCGCAAACCTCGCAAATAAGACAAAACAGGGGATAAACCGACAGAAGACGACATCACTCGATAAGACTGTACACAAGGTACCTACCACGGCGGATCCCAAGGTAGGACTGTGCACAAGACGTCCATGGTGGACGAATCCCAAGGCAATTTATGTTTTGCTTTTCAGCTTTAGCCTGAACTTGCTTTGTACTTTAGGGCCAAGAAGCTTTCTTGCGGGCCAAGTCCATTGTAACTGCCTCCTCCTTGGACTATAAAAGAGATGGTAGGGATGCGCGTAGAGGGGTTTTTTGGGGACTCGCTCTGGCCTTGTCCATTGTACTCGTACTATGTTCATACACCACCTCAACAAAAAACACAGGAAGTAGGCTTGTTATCCTCTGGGAGGGCCAAACCTGTCTAAAAACCTTGGCTCGTGTTGTTCTTGAGTCAACCATCAAATCTGTTGGTTATCCTCTGGGAGGTCAGACACACAACGAATAAGAGGCATGAAAATTAATAAACATGTCACTGCAAAGCAATAAAAAGTGTGCTCAAATCATAGCAAAAGTTCGAGCTTCATTACATTTAAATAATTCACTCTATCTATTATAGGGACTACTACAAGTCAGCCTATTTACAGGGACATCCCGACAATGATCTTCTCCGTCGCTGGCTCGACCTCAGCATAGATGCCCTCGTGTCGGCCTCGAAGATGCCGTCCGGCCAGCCTTCGGCGACCGTCACTAGCCTCTGAGATATGGCCTGCCGCCACCAGCCTTCGGGCTGTGGCCTCTCGCCGACCGCCACCAGCCTTCGGGCTGCAGCCTCTCACCGACCGCCATCAGCTTCTAGGCTATGACCTCTTCCACCTTGCCGACGGCCATCAGCCTCCGGGCTATGGCCTCTTCGACCTTGTCGACCGCCATTAGCTTCTGGGCTATGGCCTCTTCGACCTCGCTGACCGCCATCAGCCTCTGGACTATGGCCTCTCTGACCTCGTCGACTGCCATCGGCCTCCGGGCTATGGCTTTCCCCACGTCAACCGAACGCCACTTGCCTCCGGGCAACATTTTCTTCGATCTCGTCAGCCACCCTCTGCTATCAGGCTAGGGTTCACTAAGCCTGCTAGCCGACACCGAGCATGACTATGCAATCAGATTGCTACCAAGGGGATGGTGCATGATGCTTGACCCTAGGCCTAAATGTACCATCCAGCCCCAGGCTTCGGGGCTACACCTGGCACGTGCACCTGTCCGGTGCCCCTGCCCCAAGCACTTCATACAATCTGGCAACCGCTAGGGTTTTATGCATGACTCTTGACCCTAGGCTTGAATGTGCTATCCGACCCTAGGCTCGGGGACTACACCTGGCAAGTGCACCTAACCAGTTCTCGTGCCCAAATACTCTTGGAGAGCTTCAAAGACTGGCCTAAATTCCCTGTTCAAGACAACTCAGATCCTAGAGCAGAATGTCCCATTCACCTCTAGTATCGGGGGCAGTTGTGGGGGTGCCATCCCGGGGTAGCCCAAACCAAAGAAAGGAAGCCAAGCGGACCAGATCGGACCTCTTCGGACGGGGGTTGGGAGCCCGACGCTGGGCGTGGTCGGCAAGCCCGACCACGGCCCCCAGGCCCGGCCTCAGCTCCTTAGTCTGACCTCCATGCATGGCCCCAACTAGGATGGAGGTCGGCCGTCCCTCCTCGGGAAGCAGGCTTCCTTCACAAGCCTCGCAAACAAGACAAAACAGGGGACATGCCGACAGAAGACGATGTCACCCGACAAGACTGCGCACAAGGTACCTGCCACGGCGGATCCTGAGGCAGGACTACGCATGAAACGCCCATGACGGACAAATCCCAAGGCGATTTATGTTTTGCTTTTCAGCTTTAGCCTGTACTTACTTTGTACTTGAGGACCAAGCTTTCTTGCGCGTCAAGTCCATTGTAACTGCCCTCTCCTTGGACTATAAAAGGGAGAGCAGGGTTGCGCACAGAGGGGTTTTGTTGAGGGACTCTCTCTGGCTCTGGCCTTGTCCATTATACTCGTACTCTGTTCTACACCACCCAACAAAGAACACATGAAGTAGGCTTGTTATCCTTCGAGAGGGCCAAACCTGTCTAAAAACCTTGGCTCGCATTGTTCTTGAGTCGACCATCAGATCCGTTGGTGAGACGTCCCGACCACTCTTTCACCTCCTCGAGTAGCCCCCCTTGAAGGACTATCGACCCACACGTAGATATATACGTAACAAAGTTTACACGTATATGTATGAAATAGGCAAAATTTACTAGATGATATTTAAAGCTTATGCTCTTTACAACACTAAAAGAACATCAAATGGTTCAAGAATATCCTTAAGAACTTGATAATTTGTTGAAAACATAATCTTGGTTATTTTATTATTCTTAGGCTAAATGGAGATAGAAACATGTGAAGAAGACAAAAAATACCCCTTGAGCCCTATCACGTTAACTGGTTACGATTGCTCACTTTCGTTCTTCCTCGACCAGTAAGGAAAATTCTCCACTTCCTTTCAGCCGTGAGTGTTGACGAGAAATTTCTCTCACGCGCTGGCCTGGGAGATCTGCTTAACTCCAGTGCAGGTCCTTCTCGGCTGCCTGTGCTGTGCAGGGCGTGCCAGTTGGCTTGATCTGTTAACCAACAAGAAAAACAAGAAAATATGCATTAAGTGTTAGGTTAGATCCCCACTGAATCGGCTAAGGGAATCCATGAGCATATATCTGCTATCCTAAAATATATTTAAGCCAATCGACTAGAATGGATCGGTGATACCGAGACAACATTAGCCTTTTGACCTAAATACAGTAAAGGATAATAGATATATGTATTGATAACCTAGCCGATACCGGAAAGCTAACAATGAATCGGCTAGTACTCCGATGGTTCTTATAAAAAGATATTGTCCTTGAACCAGAGGCTTAGCTCAGAAATCGGCTGTCAGCTGTTTATGACCAGCCGATTTTGGCTCACGAGGTCCGACAAGAACAAGATATTAACATAAGAGGCAGTCCTAATATAAATCTATTAATAAATATACTTAAAGAAATATATTAGGGCAGATAAGGCCGGCTGAAACCCCGGCACTGTCTCTAAACAATATAGATCTAGCCGAACAGATCATTAGCAATTCTAAAAACGACTTAATAGTTCAAACCTGATGCAGCATTAAGTATAAAAAGAACAACCTGATCTATTGCAGCCGACTTATATCTCTCGAGACGGTGGATACCGCATATAAATCAGCCAAACCTTAGATCTAGCCCTATTGGCTTTAGGTTCTTCACAGAACTGGCCAATGACAGGATAGATCTAAACATTGATCTAATTTATATGCGCTATATGATAAATAGCACGGTATAAACTCTTGAATCTAATGTGTCATTATGATGGAAGCATTAGAAGCAGCAGATCATGCCACTAATGATAAGCATTTACCTAGATTTGGGGATCGAAACGATGCAGCCTGTAGCCAAACAAATTGCTCGTCTGAAGAAAAAGATTGGTGATGCGCCGAAGGTTTGATGGATTGTGATTGCGTTGAATGTCATTTACAGGGGGTCTCGGGTCCTATTTATACCCAAAATACATTATCTGTACAAACCCTGGACTCTATCTAAACTACTATTTTAAAATAGGATGTTCTCCTGGAAAGGACTCACGCTACATTACAATGAACAATTTAAACAAACTCCTAAATTATAGATACAATTGCCGTTACAGGATTCTATCCATAGATGGCAATATCATTTAACGCGCAATCTAACAACCGAATCTTCTATTTATCTTCAAATTGTTGTACCAGAAACGGCTTTATCTTCTCCGATCGTAGAATCGGCTATCGGCCGTCCTTGTCCGATCCAACCTTAGTCGATTGGCCTTACAGCCGATCGCTTCTCAGCCGATGCGGCCTCTATTTCTCCGCCAAGCCGGCCGATCCGATTCTGCTTCATCCTTGCAAAGACTTAGGGATTCAACTACCAAATTTTGGTGTTAACACATGCCCCCCAAGTCCGTGATACGAAGTGTTACGGATTTGCAACCTGTTTAAATTCCCGCTCTTTTATTAACCTAAACCGTTTCGGCTCCCCCCAAATGCCCTTTAAATAGCCATTTGCCTCGGCCGAAACAACCACGCCTTCAAAGCGCACTCAAAATCCTTCGTAAACAAGCTTTCGCCTCCTCTCTCCTCTCCGGCAGTTCACCGGCGTCCCTCGTCAGATCCCGGCGCTCTTCACAGACCAGCACCCATTTTTCATCCCCAATGACTCCGATGGCCTCTACCGCCGTCGCGTCAAGTACCTCCGTCGCGCCGGGCACCGCCATCGCACTAGCTGTTGCCGCCGTACCAACCATCGTCGCGGCACCGGCCGCCGCCATCGTCGAGTTCTCTAAGGTACACCCATCGGTCCAAAACTCCCTTTCTTCAGATTTATCTTTCTAGTTATGTTTTATCCATCTTGCGTTCAACTATTTTTGATTAGCACTTTTCCCCTCTTAAACCATAGCGTTCAGCCATTCCTGATTAAAATTTCTCTCTCACACTGTAGCACTTGCCGCATCAAGTAATCATCCCCAATCTGACCCAAGTACAGAGGTATTTTCTCGGCCCCATCGGCAACACCGATCCAGCCGATGTTATCATGGCCGAGACCAACAGGATCCCCTTCAATACCAACAAGCCATCCCTCGCCCATTGGAACGGGACCTTCAAATCATGGCCGACCACCAACGCCGCCTGGGTCGAATGGTACGAGAGGATGCAATCGGCCAAATACACTCAATGGGAGGAGGCTGGGATAGCCTAGTGCTTGGCTCTGTCCATTGCCAACATGGAAAAAGACGAGCCGCTTCTGTCGGCTGCAACATATTTCTGGAATGACAGCTTCAACGCCTTCATCTTCCGACAAGGGCCGATGACAGTCACACTGGCCGACGTGTACATGACGATTGGGCTGGACATCGAGTCGTCGGCTAACCCCAACAACCTGGGCCGAAAGGGGCAGCATCAGTTCAAAACCAAGGCCATCGGCAGGTGGAGCGGCTTCATCGCCCAGAACATGAAGGACGGACCCGTCGGCCACAGGGAGCATGCCGCATTTCTGATGATGTGGCTTGAAAAATTTCTGTTCTGTGGATCGAGCTGCGGGCCGACCGCCAACTGGCAGGTCGTAGCCGAAATCCTTGCCGGTGGGGGCAAGCTCGCGCTGGGGAAGTACCTCCTCGGCTACTTGTATCAAATGTTGCATCAGGCCGCCGCCAAGATAGCCGCCAATGCCCCAATCAACACCGGCGGCCCCTGGTGGTTGTTACAGATCTGGTTGGTGCTGGCGACGCAGAAAATAGCCGATCGGCTGCCCCTGACCGAGGCCGTCTTCCCAAGGCTGAAGCCGATCGAAGACGAGGACGACAACCAGATCACCACCACCAGGTGCATGAGCTACGGAGAAGCAGCAGCTGCTCATGCGGGCTCAAGGCAATCGGCCGACCTGTTGGCCGAATGGTTCATCGCCCTTTACGACGGGCTGTCTCGTGAGAACCGCGCCTGGTACTTCTACCGGGACCAGGGACTGTTTGAGTTGCCGGCCGATTTTAACTAGGAAGACATCAACTCGGCCGACAACCCAAGGTGCAGGGAGTTGTTCATCGCCGCTCTGTCCCCCTGCATCTTGCCGTCTGGAATCCATCAGGGCCGATCAGTAGCCAAGAGCTACGAATTTTATTACCCGGTGTCGGCGGCGAGACAGTTCGGTCTTGGGTAGCTGCCCATCAGCTTTTATTATGCCGATAAGATTGAGACGAGGGGAGTGGTGAACCAGGACTTGATAATGCATCGGCTGCTGAATATAGCCGGCCCTCCCCTCGGTAACATCGGCGTGATGAACCTGGCGCTCAAGAAAAGCGCGGCCTACGACCAATGGTGGGCCGAAATCAAACAACACATCTTTCACCAGCGGTCATCGCATTACGTCGATCTGCTCCTGCCCGAAGAAATCCCTTCGGTAAGCTTCAAATTCCAAATGATTTTCCTCTTCTTATCATCGACCGATATAGCCGATTAACATTCGCCCTCTGGTTTGCAGGAGACGGAGACGGAGCGGCCAACGGTGAGCGACTCCGGGCGTCCCATTGAATACCGTCTAGGTGTTCTGGACGGGGGCGGCCTCGCAACGTCGGCCATCGGCTGGGGAGCACCGAAGCTGGCGTCGTTGCTGCGAGGGCAAGTGTGCGAGCCGATTGCCCAGAAGAAAACGGCTGCACCACTCGTCAGCCATCGCCGCACTGCCCCCAAGAAGCGAAAGAGAAGCGCAGCGCGATAGCTTCCCCTTGGACCCGGCCGTCGCGCAGTTCCTCGACGCCGTCACCAGCGAGGAAATGTCGGCGGCTGTTGGAGCGGTGGCCAAACCCGGGAGCTCGAGCCATGAGTCCGTCAACGCTCCAGCCGACGTCCTGCTGGTCCCAAGTCCCCCAGCGAAAAATCGGCCGGTAAGCCCTCACTTCACCAAATTCGGCTTCATGATGATATCGCTTGCGTCTGACCGAACAATTCTTTTTGGGTCAAGAAATTGGCCGGCCGCACTCCACGCTACGTGCCATCGGTAATCGTCTCTTGCAACTTCATTTGTAGAAATTAGCCGACTCAACCGCTAACTCTTCTCCCACGATCTCCGTCGGCTGCCCCCTAGGCATCCAGCGAGCACGTTGTGACTGCCGCGGGCGGCGGCAACGACGGGGACGAAGAGGCCCCGACGGCCGCAAGCAGCGAACCAGCCGAGCCGACCGCTCCGACACCGGTGCCCATGGTAAGCCGACTGAATTTGATGATTGGCTCTGTCAGCTCAATTGAACAGTGTAGCCGATTCTCGCAAGCCGACGCCGATTCCCGGGACAACGATTCACCAATCAGCCGATTCGTCGATGCCGCAGCCGATCTGAGTCGCCCACCGCGTTCTCGTTCCCGATCTGCCACAGTTGCCTCGCTCCGATTGCAGCCGATCCGAAGCCGATCAACAGCGCGCAACGTAGTAGCGCCTCTACCGGTATACACACGTCCAGGGACAGAACGCCGAACACCCGTGTGCTAGCATGCGATGCAAGGCTAGGGTTTGGCTCGAAAGTGGGGAGGGTTTCCGTGGAGATTGATCTCGGCGCAATGCAATTCAACTGATGTACAACATCTCTCCACCCCTTGCCCCTTTATATAGAGTTGGCCTACTGGGACTACTGGCCGATCAGGACTCTATTTTGAATCGGATCTCATCCGTGTCTCAGTTGGCCGCCCATACGTCATAAGCCCATAGGACTCTATCCGATCGGATCCCAATCCGATCGAGCCGTATCCGAGTCCAACTCGAATGCCAACTCTTATCCCCTTAAGCATGTGACCCTGTAGGTTCAGGTATACTCGGTTTCGGCTATAGTCTAACTTAGCCGATCGTCGGCTCGAGTCCAACTCAGCGACACTCAACAAGGCGGCTAGCAGCACATATTGACACCATAGTATACAAGAATATAATATCGGCTCTGAACTGTAATGTGTACACAAATCCCTTTGCCTCACGATACCAATTAAGCTATAGGCAAGATGTGTGCCATCCCTTCAATAGCTTAACCATTCACTCGAACCGTATTGGATTATCTGTCTGTTGATTGACTCCTCAATCAACTTAGCATGGCCATGCATTTCCATAATCCATTACCTCGAGAGGCCCAGAGATATCTCTCCCAAAGGAGGGGCAAATTCCATCTTGATCACTCACATCCCACTCCATGTTTCATAGCAAACCCGAAGACTACTTTTATAACTACCCAGTTATGGAATAACGTTTGGTAGTCCCAAAGTAGGCTACTACACATTGTTGGAATCCAACAATGTGTTCTCTAACACATATGTCCATGTTTATTGATTTGGTATCTCCATACCCATGATCTATGAGACATGATCATCAATCAACAAACATACGATCTTAGAATCATATTAGTTCCAATAATATGATATATGATTAGGGATCATTTAGAAATAGATTCATACATATAGAGTCTCATAAATAAGTCACGTACTTATTGATCAATACAAGATGTCTTTTTCATGGAACTGAATAACACTTTATTCATAAATACATAAACATTGACCATGATATCCAACATCTTCATGTTGCCTCTAGGTCATATCACTAACATCAATATCTTCTGATCATCTTCCTCTTTGCAGAACATATCTGACCTCCTCAACTTTGACATGTCGGAGTTTGAGGAGTCCGGCGAAATCGGCGAGGAGGCGCTAGTGACGTCGGCCGAGGACCTGAGGGCAACCCTAGCCGACATCGGCAACCGGCTGGAGGCCTCGCTGGATGCACTGGTGGTCGACAGCGATTCAATACGCACACGCTTCAAGGAAATCCAAGGCCAGCTGCCAGAAGCTCTAGCTGACGCAATTGTGCCGGCCACCTTCATGGAAGCCCACCAACTCAAGTATGAACGGGCACGGCAGCGGATAGCCGATCGTCGCGAGAACCAGGCGCGGTCGGCCACCCTCCAGTCGACCAAGGATGCCATTGAGGGCTGAAAGCTGCCTTCGACCGCCTAAAGACTGAGCCGACGGTCAAGCTTGAGCAACTCCTCGCACGCCAAGATCAGCTGATGGCTGATCTCGTTCAAGTCACGAACAAGATCGATGTTCACAAGGAGTACATGGCCGGCTTGCCAGCCGAAATCGAAGCTCAACGCCAGAGTATCAAGGCGACTGTGGCACATCTACAGGACCTAGTGAAGGGCATCCGGCCGGTGGCGGGGTCTGAGGCCGACGACGTCAGGGCCATTGAGGAAATAGACCAGATCAGGCGAACGGCATTGTCGGCCATAGCCGATTTCTTGAAACAATGAGCTTGTAACATTTTAATATTCTAAAATCGGCCACTGCCTCCTGTAATATATTTGTCAGACTTTTCTAATGGTCTTGTACTTTAATCAACTTGCTCGAACTTTGTAATCGGCTTTAACTTTTGTGTAGTATAGTTTATCAATCTTTTGTGACTGTGCTCATGGATGAGATCGGCTTCGGCCGCACGTAGCATTATGAATTGTTTATGCTGAAATCGGCCCTAGGAGTCCGTATCGCGTCACCTTCGCCGATTCCGAGACTGCACCACAACTGTCGATGTTAACAACTGAATCACGGATGCCGATCCAAATCACTTCCAACGCTTTTATTTGGACCGCCGATTACGAAGCTCGAGAAGTTTAAAAATTCATGACGCCCAATTTTGCAATGACGCCCAATTTTAATCGGCTTGTGTATGTATATGACCCCCAAATTTTGTTGATCGCTTCGGTGTCGACAAAATTGTGAATTCGAGCCGCTCGCGCATCATTACCGTCACTATCGGCCAATCATTAGCCGATCGTGGAAGACTTAGGAAAAAATGTTGAATAAAAATGCCTAAAGGCGATGCCTTATTGAAGCAAGACATCGGCTGTGGTGAATCGGCTAAGCAACCAGAGCCGAATCACGAGTTGATCCATACGCTCGGGTAGTATTTTTTCAGGTATTTTCCATTAAGAGCCCTTCCAAATACTTTTCCGTCCAGCCCTTCTAGCATGTAGGCTCCCTTAGAGACGCACTTGTGGATCTTGAAAGGCCCTTCCCAATTTGGTGACCACTTGCCGAATTTGTTATCTCTAGATCCAATCGGCAGTATCAATTTCCAAACGAGTTCGCCTTCCTCGAAAGATTTAGGCACCACTTTTTTGTTATAATGCCTGACCACTTGTTCTTTATCCTTCGTAACTTTTTCCAAGGCCCTCATCCTAGATAAAACTAAGTCCTCTGATTCGTCCACCATCAGGTGATAATAATCGTCGGCTGTAAGTTGATCCTGTAGCTGAATGCGCCTTGAGCCGACGACGCTCTCCCATGGTAGCACTGCCTCATGTCCGTAGACCAGCTTGTATGGAGGGACTTGGATTGACCCGTGGCATGCCATCCGATACGCCCACAGTGATTCGGCCAATCGGCTGTGCACTGTTTAGGGTACTCAGAGATCTTTCATTTAATCAGCTTAATCAAACTTTTATTTGAGGCCTCGGCTTGTCCGTTGGCCTGTGCATAGTACGGCGACGAATTAAGAAGCTTGATCCCCATGCCGTCGGCAAACTGAACAAACTCGTCCGATACGAAGATGGATCCCTGGTTTGTTGTTATCGTTTGTGGAACGCCAAATCGGTAGATAATATGTTCTTTGACAAACTCGATTGCGTCCTAAGAATCCACTTTCCTCAGGGGAATCGCCTCCACCTACTTTGTGAAATAATCTGTCGCCACTAGAATAAATTTATGCCCTTTGCTTGAGGGTGGATTTATCTGGCCAATCATATCAATGCCCCATCCTCTGAACAGCCAAGCCTTAGTAATTGGATTCATAGCCGACGCTGGTGCTCGTTGTATGGCACCAAACTTCTGACAATCCTGGCAGCCCTTGTAATAGTTGAAACAATCCTCCAGCATCGTCGGCCAGAAATACCCTGCTCAGCGAAGCAGCCACGTCATTTTGTGGGTCGATTGATGTGTGCCACAGATTCCCTCATGGACTTCTCCGACGGCCACTTTGGCCTGATCGGCTCCCAAACACCTGAGCAGCACACCATCAATCGTCCGATAGTACAGATCTTCATCGAGCAACACATATCTTAATGCTCTGTATCGTAATTTCCTTGTAGCCGATTGAGAGGGATTTTTGAGGTATTTGTAAACTTCAAACCTCCAATCATCGGTTGTAATGGCAGCAACTTCTATGTCAATCTCTTTCAACATCGGCCGATAGCCCGATGCCCCTTGAGCTAAATCGTTAGCTTCTGTGTTCTGCTCTCTGGGGATGTGTTTCAAAGTAACTAGCCGAAAACCGTCCATTAATTCCCGGCATTGCTGGTAGTAGACCATCAGCACATCGTTTTTGCATTCGTATTCTCCTCATAATTGGCTGATGACCAACAATGAATCTCCCATTATCTCGATGGCGTCGGCTTCAACTTCCTTGAGTAGATGTAATCCTTTAAGGACGGCTTCGTATTCAGCTTGGTTGTTTGTAGCGTGGGGGTTGATAGTGATAGCAAACTCGAAGCTTGCCCCCTTGGGTGAAATAATGACCAAGCCGATGCCGCAACCGTTGGTGCAAACCGAGCCGTCAAACGTCAAAGTCCAAGGCATAATCCCCACTGAGCCGATCGAGTCATTTCTGTGCTCTACAATGAAATCGGCTATGGCTTGTCCCTTGACTGCCCTTGGTGCCTGATACCTCAGATCGAACTCTTTAGTGCAAAAATCCACTTTCCAATTCTTCCTTTCAGCACTGGAGCCAATAGCATGTACTTAACTACATCGGCTTTGCAGATTATTGTGCACTCGTTGGATAGCAGATAATGCCTCAACTTCGTACATGAAAAATAGAGGCATAGGCATAGCTTCTCCACAGGTGAATATCTTGTTTCCACGTCTAGCAACCGTCGGCTGAGATAGAAGATGGCTTTTTCTCTGCCCTCAATCTCTTAGATTAAAACGGAGCCGATTGACTTTTCATCGGCTGATAGGTACAGCTTAAACGGTATTCCTTTTTGTGGAGGCATTAAAACTGGAGGGGAACTCAAATAATCTTTTATGTTGTCTAAAGCTTTTTGCTGCTCTGCCCCCATGTGAATGCTTGATCGGCTTTCAGCCGAAGCAGTGGTGTGAACGGCTCCATCTTTTCTGAGAGATTGGCTATGAACCGTCTGATAAAATTTATCTTGCCGATCATTGAGTGGAGTTGCTTCTTGTCCTTCGGAGGCTGTATTGTCTTGATAGCATTTATGCTTCTCGGTGTAACCTCAATTCCTCTTTCATGAACAAGAAATCCCAAGAACTGCCTGGCCGATACGCTGAACGCGCACTTGAGCGGATTCATCTTCAGGCCATACTTACTCGTCCGCTCTAACACTTGTCTCAGATCGGCAATGGGCCCTCTATCTCCCTGGACTTGACAACTACGTCGTCAATGTATATCTCTACTAATGAGCCGATCATGTCGTGAAAAATGTAGTTCATGGCCTGTTGATATGTTTCCCCAGCATTCTTCAAGCCGAATGTCATTACTACCCACTCGTACAAGCCGATTGCGCCGGGACACCGAAAAGCGGTCTTGTGGATGTCCTCGTCGGCCATAAATATTTGATTATACCCTGCATTGCCGTCCATGAAACTGATAAATTTGTGGCCTGAAGCAGCATCGACAAGCAAATAGGCTATCGGCATTGGGTATTCATACTTAGGGGTTGCCTTGTTTAGATCTCTGAAATCGATGAACACCCTAAGTTTACCGTTTTTCTTCAGCACTGGGACAATGTTTGAGACCCACTCGGCGTATCGGCAAGGCCGAATGAATCCTGCATCATATAGCCGAGTGATTTCGGCTTTAATTGTATTATACATATCGGCCTTAAACCTCCTGGGAGGCTGTTTGAACGGCCGATAGCCTGCCTTAATCGGCAGTTGATGGACCACTATTGATCGGCTGATGCCAGGCATCTCGAAGTACTCCCAAGCGAAACAATCTTTATATGATTTTAACAAATCAATAAGCTGGAATCTACAATGAGAAGACAAATTTTTGCTAATGTACGTCGGCCTCAGCTTGTCACCAGAGCTGATGTCAATTTCCTCTAATTCGTCGGTCGACGTGAAACCTTGCCCGAGCTTGCCATCGTCTTCATCCGCGGTGTCCATGCCGAAGATGCTTGAGCCCTCCACCATGTCTTGCTCAGAGCAGCAGCTGTGGCTCGTTGTCTCCAATCGGCTGTATTGTGGAATTGGACACGTTTAGAAAATCGGCTTGCCAGATTTTCCCAGACAAACAATCGATGCCTTCGATTTCCCAAAGCGGCAAATTGGCACTGACGACACTAACTGACCTGTCGGCTGGCACGATCTCGATCTTGTCGCCGTCCCGTTGGATCAGGCTCTGATGCATTGTAGAACGGATGCAGCAGTTGGCATGTATCCAGTCCCTTCTGAGCAGCAGACTGTAAGACCCCTTCCCATCGATGACAAAGAATGTTGTGGGCACGGTCTTATTACCGATGGTCAGGTCGACGTTGAGGACGCCCTTGGTTTCCGATGGGTTGCCGCTAAAGTCTTTGAGCACCATATTGGTCTTTATCAGGTCTTCGGCCCTCTTGCCTAGTTTTCTGAATGTTGCGTAAGGCATGAGGTTGACTGCAGCTCCCCCATCAACTAGCATCTTGGAAATTGGCTTGCCGTTGACGAATCCCTTAACGTACAATGGCTTCAAGTGCCGATTTTCGGTCTCCTCGGGTTTGTCGAAGATCGCCTGGTCTGGTGAGATTGCTAGCTTCACTAGGTCGTTCTCGATGGTGTCTGCATCAGCTTCAGGAGCACTGAACTCGGCTGGTAGTACGAACATCATGTTAACCGATGCAGAAACTTTGCCTTTCCCTTTGGCTGCCCTCCTGGCTTGATCGGCTGGGCTCTCCTCGGCTTGCTCTTCGTCGGCTGTGGGGGTTTTCTCTTTGGGAACCCATCGCCTTTTGATCTTACCCAACTGACAACGTTGTTCCTGGATCATTTGCCGAACTTCATCTTCTCTCCCTTCACGCTTGAGTCGTTGAACTCTTCTTTTCTGCGTCTTTGTGAAGAGGTCGGATGGGCACCATTGGGGATTGGTCGATTCCTCATCGTCGGCCTCTTCATCATCGCGGTTGTTGTTATTGCGGTCTTCGTCGATGAAGAAGTCTTGGTGGATCGGGCCGAGCCGATCATGGACGGACCGCCGCCTTCGGTTTAGCTGAACGGCTCTAGGGACGAACCGGGCTGAGCTTGCAGCCGATGAGCTCCTGTGCTCATCGTCGCGGCGATCGTTGCATGCTGGGCAATCGTCCAGTGTTGGCAGTCTCATGTTGGATTCCTAGCAGTACCTGAAAAAATCACAATGCCAATGCGGATCGGCACTGTTGCAGTTTACCTCGTAGCGGCGACTTTGGATCTCCGGCTCGCGCCGACGAGGTGCTTCATTGTAAGCTTCTCCCTGCCAAAACCGGTGCTGAGGACGGTATTGGCTATCTTCATGGATCGGCCATCGGTCAGCCGATCTGATAACTGGGGACACCATATTAATTGGTGCGGCGTGACACCCAATCGGCTCGTCCTCTGCCTTGGCCCCGATCGATGTATTGACTAAGCCGTGCGCCATTCTGTTCTGTCGATCAGCTTGCCTGGGGCCGGCTTGGACTGTGTTGACTGGGAAAGGGTTGCCGTCTACCTTCATCGACCGATTTGAATCGGTGAACTTCAACTTCCCGGCCTCAATTGCCTACTAGATTTGCTGCCTGAAGACTTTGCAATCGTTGGTGGCGTGGGATGTGGAGTTGTGCCACTTGCAATGTTTCTTCTTCTTTAATTCCTCAGCCGACGGGATCACGTGATTTTCGGGAACCTGAATCTGCTTCTCCTTGAGTAGCAAGTCGAAAATCCTATCGGCCTTGGTGATGTCGAAGTCGTATCGTTCTTCTTTGGCCGCCTTCAGCAGCCATTGGCAGACGATGGCCTTTTTGTTCTTGGCCCACTCGGCTGCTGCCACTTCTGTGTCATCGTCGTCGGACTCGCAGTCTGATTCGATGACAACCTGAGTTATGTTTTTGACGGCCTTCCTGGTGTCTTGGAATCGCTGCTCGTGGGCCGTCACCTTCTGCGCCAAGTGGGCTAGGCTGTCGAAGTCCTGTGCAGAGAATCGCTCTCGGATCGGCGCGATCAGACCATGAAAGGCCAAATCGGCTAGTTGAGCGTCCGATAGCACCAGGCTGTAACATCGGTTCCTCATCTCCCTGAAGCGTTGGATGTATTCCTGAACCGATTCGTTGTGTTTTTGCCTGATGCTGGTGAGGTCCGACAACTTCATCTCATGGTTGCCGGAGTAAAAGTAGCTGTGGAATTGTTTTTTAAGATCGGCCCAACTCTGAACTGAGTTGTAGGAAAATGAGGAGAACCAAGTAAAAGCCGATCCTAAAAGAGAAAGAGGGAACAATCGGACTCTCAAGGTGTCTGTAGCCGATGCTTCGCCGCACTATGCCAAGAATCAGCTAACATGCTCGTAAGTTGAAACGTTGTCTTGCCCTGAGAACTTCGAAAAATCTAGGATCTTGTATCGGTTGGGTAACGGAATCCGCTCGAAGTGCTCTGGATAGGGATACCGATACATGTTTCCTGAGTCTTTCGGCTTGAGGCCAAATTGATCGTGCATGACATCTGTGATCAGATCGGCCCAAGTTCGGTTGTCGTGTTGTATCGGCTCGTATGGTTCGTACGGTGCGGGTGCTTGTCGATACAGCGGTGGTGGCGTCTGAGGCCTGTAATGATGATCTTGATGGCCTCCTTGGTAATGGTAGTGATGATCAGCGGGAGGCGACCGATGTGCCGGTGGTGGCATTGGTGGTCCCGGGAACAGCTGTCGGCCACCGGCGTTGTACCGTCTGTCCGGGTCAATCTGGGGAATCGGCTCTGACTGCCAATTGTCGTTCAACATGTTAGCAATCTGATCCTGGGGCAGCGGTTGCTATCGATTCAACATGGTAATCATTGGTTTTGTAGCCGACTCAGTTGGGTTTGGCCGGCTGAGGATCCCTCCTGGCGGCCATGGTTGTGCTAGTGGTGGGATCGGCCGATTCTGCGTGACCAACGTCCTATAACCAGGAAATTGGCCGTCTGTGAAGTACGTCGGCCCCCGTTGTAGCTGGTCGGCTATCTTGGCGTCGACCACGGTAGCGATCATGTTATTGAGAGTGTTGACCAAGATGCTACTTTGGTTGACTAGCACGTGATGGACGGCCGAGTCGATCCGGTCTTATTGGGAATATAGAGCTAAATCATCCTGTTCCTGGGTCGGCTCTTCCAACTTCTGTTTGCCCTTTGTCTCACTAGAGGAGGATGCCTTGAGATCGTCCACGCTGAATTTATACTTCTGATGCACGGCCCCGGATCTTGTTTGGGTGAAAGATTGCATGTAGTTAGCCTGGAGCTCTTCCACCATCTTCTTGCAATCGGCTTGTTGCTCATCCGATAACTGCTCCATCATCACAGGCACGATGTTGTCCTGGGAAATGTTGGGGCTCTTGGAGTCGACCATCTTGCCGGCGGAGTCTATGCGTCCGAGTCGAGCCGACAGAGAAAGTTCCACTGGGCGTGCCAAGAAGCGTGTTGACGAGAAATTTCTCTCACGCGCTGGCCTGGGAGATCTGCTTAACTTGCAGGTCCTTCTCGGCTGCCTGTGTTGTGCAGGGCGTGCCAGTTGGCTTGATCTATTAACCAACAAGAAAAACAAGAAAATATGCATTAAGTGTTAGGTTAGATCCCCACTGAATCGGCTAAGGGAATCCATGAGCATATATCTGCTATCCTAAAATATATTTAAGCCAATCGACTAGAATGGATCGGTGATACCGAGACAACATTAGCCGTTTGACCTAAATACAGTAAAGGATAATAGATATATGTATTGATAACCTAGCCGATACCGAAAAGCTAACAATGAATCGGCTAGTACTCCGATGGTTCCTATGAAAAGATATCGTCCTTGAACCAGAGGCTTAGCTTAGAAATCGGCTGTCGGCTGTTTATGACCAGCCGATTTCGGCTCACGAGGTCCGACAAGAACAAGATCTTAACATAAGAGGCAGTCCTAATATAAATCTAATAATAAATATACTAAAAGAAATATATTAGGGCAGATAAGGCCGGCTGAAATCCCGGCACTGTCTCTAAATAATATAGATCTAGCCGAACAGATCATTAGCAATTCTAAAAATGACTAAATAGTTCAAACCTGATGCAACATTAAGTATAAAAAGAACAACCTGATCTATTGCAGCCGACTTATATCTCTCGAGATGGTGGATACCGCATATAAATCAGCCAACCCTTAGATCTAGCCCTATTGGCTGCAGGTTCTTCACAGAACTGGCCAATGACAGGATAGATCTAAATATTTATCTAATTTATATGCGCTATATGATAAATAGCGCGGTATAAACTCCTGAATCTAATGTGTCATTACAATGGAAGCATTAGAAACAGCAGATCATGCCACTAATGACAAACATTTACCTGGATTTGGGGATCGAAACGATGTAGCCCGTAGCCAAACAAATTGCTCGTCTGAAGAAAAAGATTGGCGATGCGTCGAAGGTTTGATTGATTGTGATTGCGTTGAATATCATTTACAGGGGGTCTCGGGTCCTATTTATACCCAAGATACATTATCTGTACAAACGCTGGACTCTATCTAAACTACTATTTTAAAATACGACGTTATCCCGGAAAGGACCCACGCCGTGTTACAATGAACAATTTAAACAAACTCCTAAATTACAGATACAATTGTCGTTACAGGACTCTATCCATAGATGGCAATATCATTTAACGTGCAATCTAATAACCGAATCTTCTATTATCTTCAAACTGCTGTACCAGAAACGACTTTATCTTCTCCGATCGTAGAATCAGCTATCGGCCGCCCTTGTCCGATCCAACCTTAGCCGATTGGCCTTACAGCCGATCGCTTCTCAGCCGATGCGGGCTCTATTTCTCCGCCAAACCAACAGATCCGATTCTGCTTCATCCTTGCAAAGACTTAGGGATTCAACTACCAAATTTCGGTGTTAACAGTGAGTATCGTAGGAAATTACTTCCTCTACAATATTTTTTTACTAACATTGTTTTTATCTTTTTACAAACACAGGTTGGCTGATGACAACCAAAAAACAAGAACCTTGCGTAGGAGTAGCATAAACAAGCAGCAACGATATCTATCTGGTCAAAGAGAGCAAAATGACAAGGAAATCGGGACTGGCCAATAGTGGGTCGAGAGCCTAAAGCAGGATCCGGAGGCGCCTCGAGTAGGAGCACAGCTCACGGACAGACAGGTGCCATGGATCTCGGAGGCGATCCTCCGGTTCCTCCCTTGCGGCTTGATGCAACCTGAGCGTCGTCTCAACTTGTCCACCACGCCGCCACCGTAAACTTCTGGGACCGGAATGGAGCTCGGTAGGGGGTCATCGGCGAGCTGTCAGCTAGCACTACTACAGAATGCGTTGTAGGTGCCGGTTGGGAAAACCCCATGGGTACCGGTTTCCCAACCGGCACCTATTGGTCGACACCTTTTTTGCCTCTCAAAGGTGTCGGTTTAGAAACCGGCACCTTTGAGGTCCCATGAGCCAAAAAAAAGGATCGATGCATCGGCTCGAATATTCGAGCCGATGCATCGAGCAGCTCCCCTATAATCCAAGATCTCAGTCAAATGTTTACAAAGAACAAACATCAATATACACAAATGTTTACAAAGAACAAACATCAACAAACATATGCATGGCAGCCGAGCTAGCCAAGAGATAGGGAGGGGAGATCCCCTCGGGTCAGATCCGGGGAGGCGCCGCCCGCTGCCCACCGCCCCGCCACCTGCCGCCGCCGCCGAGCTAGCCGAGGGATCTAAGGGAGAGAGAGAGAGATTCTGAGAGAAAGGGAGAGAGGGAGAGAGGGAGACTTATCTCCTCCACCTGCCGCGCGCCGCCACCGCCTCCCCGGATCTGGCGGATGGGAGGCGCCTCCCCTGGATCTGCGAGAGAACATACGCATCCCGTCTTCCCTCCCACCGCCGCCCCGGCTCCCGCCGCCGCTCGCCGCCTCCCGCTGCCTTGGTCGCCCCGCTCCCGCCGCCGCCCGCCGCCTCCCGCCGATGCGATGCCGCCGACGCCGAGTGCCGACCGCCGCCTCTCCGCCGTCCCCGTCCCTATGCCCGCGCCGCCCTCCACCGGAGAGGAGAGAAGGGGCGCGGAGAGAAGAGGAGAGAAGAGGCGTCGGCTACTGGGGAGAGGAGAGAAGGGGCGCTGGCTACCCGGGAGAGGAGAGAAGAGGAGAGAAGGGGCGCAGTAGGGGCGAGGAGAGAAGGGGCGCCGGCTGCCTAGAGAAGAAGAGAGAAGGGGCGAAGCTGGATAAGGATGGAGACTTGCCGAGGCATATAAAATATCGACTCGGCTCATATGTTTAGGTGTCGGTTTTTTTAAAAAACCAATATCTTTAATATATTATAGGTGCTGGTTTTTTAAAAAACCAGTACCTATAATATAGGTGCCGGTTTTTCTTTAAAACCGACACCTATAATATATTATAGGTGTCCGTTTTTTTATAAAAAACCGACACCTATAGTATAGGTACCGATTTTTCTTTAGAACCGCTACCTATTCTTTTAATAGTGTTGTTTTTTGTTGAACCGACACTTATTAGGACGACACCTATGCATGTTTTTATAGTAATGTAGGACCTCCACTTCCTTCGGCTTCAGTGGAGCTAAGACCAGGAAAAAAGAGAGGAAGACAAGGACAAAACTAATATTTATGTGGTTTTTCTCTCATTAATTATATAGTTATTGTATTTTAACGTGTTATAGGACAAATTATTATATTTTTAGAGTGTTCTCGAGTAAGTTCACGTTTTAATGATGTTTATCAGTAAAGATCTTATTTTTTAAGATGTCTTATAACAAACTAGTATAGTACCCGTGCTAACATCACGGTTTCATTTAAGAGATGCACTTAAAAATAACCAGAGGACAAGATTACTTTTATAGTTTTTGTCTCACGCAACAATTGTATATGACCATAAATATAATCCGAAATACTTTCATGTATAATAAGGCATGATAAAGTAATGTCTCACATATTACAAATAAGTTTTGAATTGCTTAAGTAGATCTTTGAGGTCTTCAGGGAAGTTTTCACACTCATTTACATGACTGTTCAAAATGTCCAACAAGAATTCCATTTATTAGTGTACGTGGTATCTGTGAATGGCAAATAGTAAGACATAACATTAATTTGATATGTATTCTTCAAATGTACATAAAGACTATATATGAAGTAAGACATAACATTAACTTTTTTCTCTCCCACTTCTTTAGGTAATTATATACAAGGAAAATGAAGTGCTTATTTGTAGGAGATAAATAAAATGACTACTTGATATTATACACATTAAATTAGTTGGTGACAATATCGTGGTATTATACCGATGAAGAGCTGTTTTTATACCTCTTCGGGAAGAGTTGTGCATGAGCAATGCAAAGAAATGATGTTTTTTTAATTCCAGTGAATTGTTTGACACGAGTGCCTTACAGCATATTAATTTCATATGTTGTGTAAACACCGAGGATCCCGAGTGCTTACACAGGGAGTTCCCGAGTGATGCCCTCCAACATTAACTGGTTTGCTCCGAATTTCACTGCCCACAATTCTTCCGTGGATCTAATGGTGACATCTACTCTCTCGATAACCTGCTCCAAAATGAAGTAAATCAGCAGGCCTCTTTTACAAAAATGAAATAAATCAGTAGTTAGCTCACATTCCCAAATAAAGGAACAGATGGTTGTCTTTTTCAGAAATTGAGAAAACTCAATAGGACTATGAAGCTCATGATAACCTCAAATCAGTCATATGCAATCAATCTTAACTTTGAAGTTGTTTGTCTGGGAGTACCTTTACATGCAGTAACTTGCTATGGTATACCTGATCAAGAAATCTCCTTCGAAGTTGTTGGGCAAGCACAACAGCATCCAGCTGTGAAACCAAGCTCATGCAGATGAGATTACACTGACCAAGCTAAATATTTGCATCATAAACAGTCGAACGAACTTACTAAATGCATAAAAGCAACGAACTTACAACGGCATCGAGCTGTGAAACCAAGCTCATGCAGATGAGATTACACTGATCCACATTTAGCTTCTGCGGATGAGATTACACTGATCCAGTTCAACACATATTTATTGGTTTCAGTTTTCTAGAGGATAAAAATCCACTCATCACCAGTTCAACACATCTTTGTATATTATATTTTTGGTATTCTTCCCTGTACAATCCAGTTCCTTATTAGGCTTTGCCAAAATTTTAGTTGTTTGCCTTGAAACTCCCCTTGACAAAGCAACATAAAGCTGTCCATGTGAGAACACAGGCTCTGGAAGGTAGATGTCAACATTTGGGATGGTCTGGCCTTGGGCTTTGTTTATGGTCATTGCAAAACTTAGGCGAATCGGGAACTGTTTCCTTTCATCTTGAAAGGCAATGAAATATCATCGGACGGAGACATTGGAATCATAGGTAGGAACACCCTTCTGTCTGCATGTTGCCCACTAACAATTTCAGCATCACTTGTGTTGTCCTGGAAGGCTCTAACCATTAACCTTGTGCCATTACACAATTCATTGTTTGGATCAATATTGCGGAGAAGAATCACAGGGCAATTGATTTTTACTTTTAGCACATGCGGTAGGAGACCATTTAGAGTGATAGAGTTTATGAAATCAATAGGATAGTTATTTCTTGAATCATCATCGACAGAGTCAAAGCTATGGTAAACTTTTTCCTGACCTGAAAACCTATCAATCATCTTCTCATTTAGCTGATCCACATGTTCATTTTTGGTAGAAAGGATGGCACGTGTGCTCATATAAGCTGTTGATTGTGCATTGTCCTCAAGTGATGGGAACACATGTTGGATTAGCTTGTTCACACAATCATCTGTATCTGTATAACCAATCACATTATCTTCTGGCAAGTGAACATAATCATTGCCAATTGTCTCTTCAGTTCCATTCCCAATTCGAATGAGGGAGGTAATATGAGAACCATGGGTCAGATTGAGCCCTCATGTTCCGTGTCAACCGTATCTTTCTGATACTATCTCACAAATAAGATCTTTGCAATGTAGCATCCGTAACATGTGCACTTTTATCTTTCCCATCCTACAACAGAATCCCGGTGGTTCACCTTCAAATTTGATGGCTTCACAATATCGACAGTCAGGAATTTTTTTCAAAACATGGTGCTCTTCCGATAAGTTATGGTAGACGAAATCATAAGGATCATCAGCGGCAACGTTGCTAGTGCAATCATCTTTGACACGATACGACTGGAATGCATATTCTGTTTTTTATATTGAAAAATATGTCAATAATGTAGTGAGTACACGCGGTTACGAACAGTAATTATTATAAGTAAAAGTAAATAGTTACTTTCACC
This sequence comes from Oryza australiensis, assembly GCA_019925245.2. Taxonomy (NCBI): domain Eukaryota; kingdom Viridiplantae; phylum Streptophyta; class Magnoliopsida; order Poales; family Poaceae; genus Oryza; species Oryza australiensis. The sequence goes on from JAIFGZ020000666.1 coordinate 96,298, forward strand.
AAGAAGCTGCATAGTCTCAAAATCCATACGACCATCTTCTTCTTCTCTGACAAATTCCTCTTCTATGGCACATAGATGATCTGTTGCACAGGCGCTTGCAATTAACAATATGCATGCAACAAATGCCTACGAAGGGAAAACTGCATTTGTGAACAGATTTGTAGAACCAACCTTCATCATCTGATTCATGGTTTGTAGGTTCGAATAAACCAATATCAAATTCGACTTCATCATTGGTGGCTGCACATCTTGACTGTACAGGTGTCGAAAGTATATGGTTAACATTTTCTTCCTGGGCAAGAGTAGGGCACGCTCGACGGTTGTTATCCGCTGCTCTTGCTTTTTTATAGTCCTGGATAAGGTACCAGTCTCATTTTCTGGGCAGTTTGGCAGTGCTTGAGCCGGCAACTGATCACCATTAAACACAAGAGATAAATTGGATCCAACATGCACCCCCTTGAAATTTACAATATATTAGTTAGAGATAACATACCTGGAGTAATTATGTTGTTGTTTGAACCTTGAGTCTGTAAAGGCGTCAACGGTGTTCGTCGCTTCCTGATGTATTCATCATTCCTATGTAGCCAGTCGCATGACTCAATTGGATCATCATTTTCCTTGTCACGATGTATTGATGCTTGGCAAATGGCTGAAACACCATCTTCTTGTGGTGACTCTCCTCCTGTAACTTTTAGTTCTCAATAAAACAACATGTACCATAGCCATATTGATCAGGTAGTATTATAATCAAAATTTCATCGACATACACCACGCACCCAGAAATTTACAATGTATTAGTTAGATGATGACATACCTTGAGTGATTATGTTGTTTTTTGAACCTTGGGTCTGTAAAGGCGTCAACAGTGTTCGTCACTTCCTGACATATTCATCATTCCTATGTAGCCAGTCGCATGACTCCATTGGATCATCATTTTCCTTGTCACGATGTATTGATGCTTGGCAAATGGTTGAAACACCATCTTCTTGTGGTGACTCTCCTCCTGCAACTTTTAGTTCTCAATAAAACAACATGTACAATAGTCATATTAATCATGTACTATTATAATCAAAATTGCATCGATATAGACCACGCACCCAACTGAGATGGCGGCAAGATGGAATAAACCGCTGGTGTCATGTTAACATATGTGCAACCGGAAATAGGATCTACAACACCAAAGATGAATAGTATTTATCATAACCGCTGGTATTTGTTACTCATTTCGAGGCATAAACAAAGAAGAACAGTGTACATGACCAGATCATGGATACCTTGATCAGGAGTCGTTACTACTGCCGGTGTTTTTTTCCTTGCATGGTATTCACGTTACTTTCTATTCCTCTCCTCTCTTTGTTCGTTGGTTTCCTCGGCCCTTTTTTGCGCGCGATATTCGCATTGTTTTCTATTCCTCTCTTCCCTCTTTTTTCTCTCATCATCTGCAGGTGTTGTCTCTGTTGATGTCATGTATAATATGTGTCACAAAGGTGAACAAAATTCGCTAAAAATCAGAAAAACTTAACATGTATGATGGCAATTAACATACCTCCTCCGATGATGTTTGATATGTCTCCAAATGCAGTGCGGGTTGGTCGTCTATCCGTCATGACAGACTTTTTATGAAATGACTACTACTGCAATGAAAAAAACATAACAGAGTAGATAGTATCATTTATTTTGGTTAGTTCCAACCAAAACATCAGATTGCAAGACGCTAACAGAACCATATGTGTTTTGCAAGAGTTTTAAAAACCAAATTTAACATGATGTGCATTGAACAAAATAGTCTATGTATCCAATATGAACACTATTAGTCTATGATAGTAGCATGTGCAAAGTTGTGGATGTCTCAGAAGCAGATATGAAAGGTTAAACTCACGTCCTGGACAATGCATTAAATATGCTTTGAGCTTCTTGGGTAACACCAACACCAATTCTCTCAGCTTCAATTTTAGCTTGTCTGCACATAATCCAGAACACGACAATGTGTGAGCTAATTCTCAGCTTGCTAGTAAACTACTCAATCGTTGAAAGCACACTATCGTGTACACTAAAAACAACAAAGGTGAAAAAACAACAAAATGACAATGTTTGAAGCCGAAATTTGCACAACTTTCTCATCAAATCCAAAAACTTCAACAGGCACCTGCATGCAAAAGAAAGAACTAATATATCATGCGCACATAATCGAGATTGGGAACAAAGACTAAACAGATGAAAACAATCAAATCCATAGATTCTATATTTTTTGTCAAGGGAAAACTCTACTTTCTTAACAACTGGAGAAAGAAAACGAAAACAATCGTAGCCTACACAAATTTTATATCAATAAATGTTGTAAAATCGACAATTGAGAAAAGTAAGTTTTATGTTTTTTAAGCTCGAGGTATGAAGATCGATAAGAAAAATGATACTTGAAATAACCGTCATGCGATTTGGATAGTTGGATAAAACTGTGGAGATTGGATTTGGCACTCGTCAAAAGGTGGAGAAAATGCCCAACATCAAGATTGCACACAATCACATAATGGAAATGAACTTTACGCGGAGATAAGAAGAAAGGAATTTTTCTACAGCAGGATCGCAGGAATCATCGACTTATGAAGAATTATCAAATTCCACAATCAGGTACAACCCAGTGTCTAAGCACATCAAAACACTAACCGTACATTGTCTAAACAATCGAACAACCCAACCATATAGAGTCGTTTTACATGGACAGTGATATAGCTAGCATATCGTAATTTTGTGTGCATTAACAGTGTATTTGTATGCAATTCTAACCATGGGAAAACACATGCAAGCAACACATGACTAAAACATAGGGCTTTTACGTTCTAAAATAGCCAACAATCACCACAAATGAAGGAAACAGAAAGATGACACAAAAGAGAACCACAAGTCGGGTTCTTCACTTGGGATCTACATGGTTTGGCATACTCTACGCTGTAGTATGAAACTTAAATCTCAGGCGGATATCATCAATGGAGCAGTAATCAAACTGAAGCGCAAAATCCCAACCCCCAATATTTTTCTTGTCCAAACAGAGCAATTAGCTTAGAATTTTCACCTATCAGAATATACTGCTTCACCACAAGAAACATGAACACCAACTTCGGTGACCAAAACATTGTGCGACACATATTTTTTGGCCTTTTAGCTTACTATGGTGTCTTCTCTGAAAGGAGCTAGCTTTTAGCCAAGTACTTTGCCTCGATCTTAGCACTTACAACTGAACTGCTTATATCGATTCTTGCCTAGCTAGTGCAGAACAAGACAAATTATACATCCGAGTTTCGAGTATGAAGGTAGCTATATATGTTACGTGCAGGGGTTTATATATAGAGAGATGACAATTGACATGCTTGCCGCACTTAGTTAATTTAATTAGCTAGGTTAGGCATATGATCTGAGCTTTTGTATTTGCAGTGTAAAAAAACTTACTTACATTAGCTCTCCCGGTCCATTAGTCCACGTTGCTGACGCCCTTAATCCTGGCGAGAGCGGCGGATGTGCGGGCGGCCCTGGCGGGCGAGGCGGCACGGGCGGCGGGGCGAGAGGGCGCGGCGGATGCGCGGGCGGGGGCGGCGGATGCGTGTGAGAGCGGCGACGTGGATGGAAACCGCCGGATTCATGATGCACGTGTGATGGTCGGATGCGCGATGCGCGTGTGATGGCCGGATGCGCGTGTGATATGGGCCGTTAGATGATGAGTGAGTAAGAGAAAGTAGATGCATCTCAGTCGTTAATAAGATGCATTATGCATTACTAGTATAGTTCCCGTGCTGACGTCACGGTTTCATTTAAGAGATGCACTTAAAAACAACCAAACGATAAGATTATTTTTATAGTTTTAGTCTCACGCAACAATTGTATATGACCATAAATATAATCCGGAATACATTCATGCATAATAAGACACAATAAAGTAATGTCTCACATATTACAAATAAAGGTATCGATGAAAAATATCAAACCAAACGGCTGATCATCATGGAGAATGTCATGGAGTAACCAAATGGGTGAATGACAATGAGAGAATTAGAGAAGTTTGTTGGCAAAAAACAATTACTAAATTGCATCGACATAGACCACGCACCCAACCGAGATGGCGACAAGATGGAATAAACCGCTAGTGTCATGTTAACATATGTGCAACCGGAAATAGGATCTACAACACCAAAGATGAATAGTATACATTATCATAACCACTGGTATTTGTTACTCATTTCGAGGTATAAAGAAAGAAGAACATTATACATGACCAGATCGTGGATAGCTTGATCAGGAGTCGTTACTACTGCCGGTGTTTTTTCCTTGCATGGTATTCACGTTGCTTTCTATTCCACTCCTCTCTTTGTTAGTTGGTTTCCTCGGCCCTTTTTTGCACGTGATATTCGCGTTGTTTTCTATTCCTCTCTTCCCTATTTTTCTCTCTTCATCATCTACAGGTGTTGTCCCTGTTGATGTCATGTATAATATGTGTCACAATTCGCTAAAAATCAGAAAAACTTAACATGCATGATGGCAATTAACATATCTCCTCCGATGATGTTTTATATGTCGCAAAATGCAGTACGGGTTGGTCGTCTATCCGCCATGACAGACTTTTTTATGAAATGACTACTACTGCAGCAAAAAAAATGATAACAGAGTAGAGAGTATCATTTATTTTATTTTGGTTAGCTTCAGCTGAAACATCATATTGCAAGACGTTAACAGAACCATATGTGTTTTGCAAGAGTTTTAAAAACCAAATTTAACATGATGTGCAGGGAACAAAATAGCTGATCCAAAGTCCTAACTGATAGACTACGTATCCAATATGAACACTATTAATCTATGATAGTAGCATGTATGTCTCAGAACCAGATATTAATGGTTGAACTCACGTCCTGGACAATGCATCAAATATGCTTTGAGCTTCTTGGGTAACACCAACACCAATTCTCTCGGCTTCAATTTGAGCTTGTCTGCACATAATCCAGAACACGACAATGTGTGAGCTAATTATGAGCTTGCTAGTAAACTACTCCACTGTTAAAAGCACACCAATAATTTCTGGATAATCATTAAATGCACAAAATTTGGTACTTTGTGGCCCCTAAGTGTAGGGAAAGCATGGATCATATATTTCCAAAACTTCCTTGGTTTAGCACTTTAGTGTTTACCGTTTAAATGGCATTAAGCTGGACAGTGCATTGTCATTTCAAGTAGCTTGGGCCTGATCGAACTACAGAATCATCCACCTAGGCCAAATCCTGATCAAAGGATGAAACAAACATGCTTGCACAGAGAGAAAAAAAATGCACGAACGACATGGTAAGTATGGTAATATCGATGGACATGCACATGATATAACATTTTAAAAAACAAACCTTCAGTGGTTCAAGAGAAGCTAAACAGCAAATAATATTCCTATGTCGGTTACAGTATAAACGTCTAAAAAGATGTAGATCTACACAAGACACCCAACAACTGCATTCAACTGAAAAGTGTTCTATTCAGGAACAACCCAGTTTTTCTTTTCAAAGGTTGTTAACAAATACCAAACTTCCAGGTAACAGCTGGGATGGTGATGGACGGATTATGTGTGGTGCAAGAAAGGCATTGTGAATTAATCAAATGTTACAAGGGAAACCAGCAAGCATTACTGCCCACAAACATAAAACCGAGTAACAAAGGGTAAACCTATTGTGGTTAAAAAACAATAAGAAAAGGTCAAAAGTCATAAATAGTTGCCCAAACATTGAATTAACGAAACAAGAAATAACAAAAAAAGGGGCACATATATATCCCAATGCTAAAACATCAGGTTCAATCTGCAGGGCCTACTAAACATTATTTGGATCCTGTACTCCAAAATCAATCTGAAGTACAAGAAAACACTGCTGGGCTGGGCTGCATCAGCAGGCTAACAATGGGGGAGCTAAATACAGGAGTAAGCAGCATATTTGTTATAAAAACGACACTGAACATAGATTGGATGAGATGAATTGCGATGGTTACATTACTAATCTACAGCCATCCGATCCTGTAGAGGAATCTTGTAAGACCATATTGAGATTTCAAGTGTTTACATCCAATTGACAGAAAATAAAGCAATAACAACAACTAGTTTCAAACTACAACATTTTGGGATTTGGGATATAGACCTCTAAATTTTCAAGGGAGTTGAACTGATCACATACATCTAAATTTTCACTGGCAAATTTTAGAGCATACGGTCTGAATCAAGACTTGACAAAAAAAGCATATGGTCTGGATACCCGAGAGCGGCAGCGCGGGCGGCGCGGGAGGCGGATGTCGCCGTCTCCGGCTCACATTCTCTGCGGCTTGTTTCTGAGGCGGCGAGAGCGGCGGTGCGGGCGATGGATTTTCAGTGGCATCAGAAGAGTAACAGTTGCTTCCGATCTCCATATCACATTAAGCTGTACATATGAACTATCTTTAATGATTTGTAGGATGAACTATCTACCATTGCAAATAGAAAAAAAAAGGGATGGGCAGAGAGAGAGACGTACATCGGACGGGGCCAGGGCCACCGTCGGAGCCGAGGGAGACGAAGTTGGTGCGGCCTGCGCCTGCTAAGCGGGAGTCGCGGGGCGCGGCGTCGTCGCGAAAGCCGCGACCCTTGGTCTTACGGGGCCCGTCGTCGCCGGCGGATAGGGGTGGCGGATGGGTGCAGCGGCGGATGGGGGCGCCGCCGCCTAGAGGCGTGGGGCAGCGGATGGACACGGCGGCGGATGGGATCGACGCAGGGAGGCGGCGGAGCGGCGGCGAGGGCTCACGCACGGCTGGGGGCGACGGGGTGGCGGCGCCCGTGCGCCCTCGCGAGCGGGGACATGATAGGCGCGCGGATGGGGACGGGATCGGCGCGGGCTCGCGCGCGGCTTGGCGCGGCGACGGATGGGGGAGGCAAATGGGGACGGGATCGGCACGCGCGGGCAGCGGATGGAGGGGCGGATGGGGAGGCGCGCGGCGCGGGTGGCGGATGGAAGAGCCGCGGCGCTGTGTCGGTGGTCGGATCGATCGAGGCGATGGCGATGGCGCTCGTGCGTGATTGGAGCGATGCGCCCGCGCGTGATGGGGATGACCCGATTTCGTCCGTTGGATGATGATTCCCTGCGATTGATTTTCGACCGTCGGATGATGAGTGAGTAAGAGAAAGTGAATGTATCTGAGCCGTCAATAAGGTGTATTATAAGAGGTATTGATTTTAACTATGAAATATATACATACGATTATATGAAGTATACATTGAATGGATGGACTGACCACACAGCTCATGCCCGCGCGTGGCCAGTTGTACATTAGCACTTCTCAATGCATTTCACATGGCGTCAAGGTAATATCTTAAAATATATCTTACAGAAAAGAAAATTTATTTATTGTAGTATGCATTAACCAAAGTATTTAACATATTTGACAACAACAGTATTTTTGCAGTCTCGAGCTTGCTGCTCATGGTCGAAAACCACATAAATTTTGAATTACCAATTTGGAGTTCTGAGTTGGACATACCGTCCGTCCATCCCCAAGAACCGAACTCACCTCACATGTGTAGTTCGGTTCGTGGTAGCCTATTACTAATACATGAAAGGCTCAAATCATGTTGGGTTGGTTGCCGTCACGAGCTAAAGAGCAGCTAGCTCAAGCCAGCTGGCGAGCCTATGGACAAAAATACTCTGGCAGGGAAAATCAAGAAAGTTACAGGCTGCACAGCAAAATAGAGTAATGAGCAGTTAAGTTACCGGTGCAATCATGGTTGAAAACCACAGAAATATGGAGTTGTGGATATACCATCCCCAAGAACTGAATTCACCTCATCCTTAGCATCATTACTTCAGTTGTGGACATACTCATCTTTTCTGAAGAAAACCAGTACTACAAGAAAACTGGGAGTGTAAGCATGCAAGCAACAACCCGTTTTATAGTTTTATAGCGCTTAAAGGTCTATTCTTAAAGAGAGATAGGAGTAAACAGTCGAAGGTTTATAATCAGGTCGCCATTTAGGATATGAGCACATGTGAATCATGGGCCTTCACACTACTGAAGAAATAATACTGAAGAAATAATCTTTGATCTATCTGTCAAAATCCATAATAGTCCTGGTTTCAGTAGGAATCAAGACTGTTTTTACTCCCGGTTAAATCTTTAATCTTGGTTGGTAGCACCAACCAGGACAAAAGTTTATTTTTAGCCCAGGTTAAAAAAATCTGCAGCCCATGTCAGATCCTCATTATTTTTAGTCCCGGTTAGTGTTACCAACCAGGACTAAAGATCAACATTTGTCTCGATTTTTTAATCAACCGGGACTATCCTTATCTTCTCGTCTCCCTCGTGTGCTCAGCCTTATCTCTCTCTCCCAGATAGATCTCTCCCTCTTCCTCTCTCAGCGCTCTATCTCCCTCAGCCGATCTCTCCCTCTCTCACTTGTGACGTGCTAGAGATGGCGGCGGCGGTGGTGGTGGGGCGGTGCGGGTGGCGGTGGGGCGGTGCGGGTGGTGGCGGCGGCTGGCGGCCCGGCGGCGGCGGCTCGCGCCCATCCTCCGGACTCACGGCCACCGTCGGTGCGGGCTGCGAGGCGGGCGGTGCGGGTGGCGACGGCGGCACAGTGGCCCGGCGGTGGCGGCTCGGCGCCCCATCCCTGCCTCCTTCCTTACCATCCCCCCTCCTCCGGACTCTCGGCCGCGACGCGGGCAGCGGCCGCCGCGGACGGCGGCGGCGGGCCGGGGTGGGTGGCGGCAGCGGGATGTATGCTTGTGGATCTTGCGGGCGGCCATAGTGGGATTTTGCGAATTTGTGGATCTGTGATGTATTCCTATTTGAGATGATTTTATGAATTTGTTTGATGTTTTTTTGTATGAAGATGTATTCTTGTTGATCTGTGAAATGTATTCTTCAGATGTTGTATTCTTTATATGTTTTTTGTGAATTTATGGATGATTTTGTTGTTGCATTGTTGGAAAAAATGATATGCAAGTAGAAAAAACAATGGAAAAAAGAAAAAAGAAAAAGCAAGATGGTAGTCATGTGACGCTTTTATCTTTAGTCCCGGTTATTTCAACCGGGACTAAAGATAGGTATTTTTGTCTTATTTTCGTTGTCTCGGTTTGTAACCCGGGATTAAAGAGGATTACAAACCGGAATAATAGTGGGCTTCCCGAGCAGTGTCATGCTAAACATTGCTAAAAGACAGAGCACCTTTGGGCTTTGGAGTAGATGAGCTAGGTTACACAACCGTATCTGCCTATTTAGATTTTCGTCCGTATTTCACGCCGAAAGTTTTTATTCATGCTCCTATTTTATTGGGTTTAAAACCGTTCCTTTGGGATGACCGTAATAAAAATGTGACAAAATATGTAAAATTGTGTAAGAGAATTGATCTTCTCTGATTACAGATCTTGGAATTATTCACCAAAAAGTGAGTTAAGACTGTCTTGATAGGACTGCACGTAAACAGGTGAACACTACTAGAGGTGGAGGGACTAGTGGTGGCCAACTGGGCCGGGCTGAGGCGTGACGGCCTGGACACGATGATACTGTGCACCGGCCTAGCATGGCACAGCACGGCTCATGGGTCGGCACGGCACGGCGCGGGGGGAGGGCGAATGGCAGGCCGACGCGTGGCGGGCGGGGGGCGGCTGGCGCTGACGGCCATTTGGTGGGGATTTGAACGGGCGAATCAGAGCGCGACATCACCCCAATGGCTAGTTTAATGGCTAGAATTTAAAACTAGCCGTTGGAGGCAAAAAAATCTGAAAAAATTCCAAAAAATACAAAATTTCGTCCTATAAATAGGGCATCCATCCCAGCCATTTCTCTTCACCCCAAACATCTTATTTTGTGCTCTCAAGTCTCAAGTGCTCTCTTGTGCTCTAATTTTTTGGTTTTGACAAAATTTGCTCAAATTTTGTTAAAAATCAAAATTAGTTTCGTAGTTAAATAGTTTGATCGCAGAGGTGTGAAGAGCTCGCGGTTGGAAAGATGTAAGTGATATTCATATGTATGTATTATTTGTATTTTGTTTGTGAATTTAATAAACATTCTAAAATTTGTTTATTTCGGATTAAAATTTCAGAATGGATCCGAACTATTCATATCAGTCGCCGTCGTTCACTTTGGGTGATTTCGACCCCAATTACATGTCGGGGTAGGTGATCACATCGACGCTGTTCGTCAATCAATCGCGTGGTTAACTGCTTCTAACCCGCGGATTACTGCATGGAAGAGGTTTTGCCATGTGGCCGGTAAGAAAGCACGTAAGTTTGCCACCGATGCAGAGCATCGATGGAATTCAACCTATTTAATGTTAAAAGTTATTTTACCTTATAGTGATTTACTAACTGATTTTGTCCAGTCACATAATGCCCCAAGAAACAATGACGGTGGGCCAATACTGACCGAGCACGTTTGGGCAATTATCCAAAGATATTACCAATTTTTTGAAACTTTTTATGAATGTACTCTTACTCTGTCCCAAGTTTACTATCCAACTGCCAATTTAATTTTGCACAATATTCTTAAAATTGCTACGTTGTTAAAAGAATATAAAAATGATAAAATTCTAGCCCAACCTATCTTTCACATGAAACAAAAATATTTAAAATATTAGAAAAATATACCTATGTTTTATGCTTTTGCTTTCATATTAGATCCTACGGGTAAATTAAGGGGATTCTCCACTATTTTATCACTTATTAGAGATACTGTAGGTGTATATTATAGTTCTTTTTATACTGAGGTTAGAAGTAAACTATATGAAGTTTTTGAAAAGTATGAACTAAAGTTTCAGGGAGTTCGCCAGCAGAGACCCCCTCCTATCCCCACTACAGGTTAGAAGAAGATACAATAGGGTAGAATTTGGGGTGGATCATCTTCAAGCTAAGGGGGTGGCAGTTCATCGGCTGCAAGTGGAGACATCTCTTCGCATGGTGTTGCTGAAGAGTTGTCATCTTATGTGGACAGCGACGCCATCAGGCATGAAGCACAAGACTTCAACGTCCTTGGATGGTGGAATGACCACAAGATGGCATATCCCGTGCTTTCAAAACTAGCATGGGATATGTTGACGTGCCCATGTCAACAGTGTCCTCCGAATCGGCCTTCAGCCTGTGCGGTCGAATCGTCGAAGAAAGGAGGACGACTCTGAGCAGCGACCACGTCGAAATGCTACAAAGCGTTAAAGACTGAGAGCTAGCTAGACAACATGACCAATACACTGCTGAGAACCAAGAATTGGCCGCCCAGTTCGAGAACCTCTACTTAGATCCAGACCAACCCCAATAGAACTTTGTTAGAAGTAGTTGTGATCTTTGAGGTGTACTCTTTTCTTTGTCATGATTTTCTCAGTGTTCCTTATGAGTTTTTACATGATAAAGTTTTTAACTAGGCAACATGTATCATTGTATCATATAATGATATAAACATCAATAAAGGTCATTATTATTTTTAACATATTTTTTACAATATTTTAGTAAATGTAAATATTTATTTCAATAATTTCAGTATGAAGAATCTTTTGTTTTTCTCAAGATGACGAATAGATTATTTTTTTCATATTTTCAACATGATGAATATATCATTATTTCATTTTTTACCTTTATTTTCAATTTTAATTTTTTTCTATAGAAAAAATAGGGCTGTTTATTTTTTATTTTTTTATTTCGCCGTGCTCTGCCGTGCCGGCCGGGCGTGCCGGGCCGCCCGTTGCCCTTCGGGAGGGACCGCCCCCTCCTCCCCCACGACGCCTCCTCCCTCCCCTCATCTCCCGTGCACACTTTTGTCTCCCTCTTCTCTCTATCAAACCTTGTTCTCCGGAGATCTTGACCACAACATCATGGATCAAGAGGAAAACTAGAAAAACGGATTGAGGAGGAGGAGAGGAGCAGGAAGGTGTGCTGAATTGGTGTTTTTCCCGTCGTTTTTTCTTGCGAGATACTCCAGGGAAAACCCTAGGTAAGGCTTGATCATCTGTTTAGCACATGATTAGGGGTGTTTTTTGATGCCCTAAGTCGTGGTTAATAGGGATTAGAGGAGGGATTTGGGCATAGGTTTTCTAGATTGGTCGCGTAGGGTGAAGGCATATTTTCAGAGCTTCTGTATTTTGATGATTAGATGGCCAAAACGATATTTTCTGCAAAAGTGCCTAACTAGAAAGTTATAGATACCTTTGTTACCTATCAGCTGGTAAAATTTGATAATTTTCGGATAGCTATAACTCCATATATCATTGTATTACTCTTTACTATTTGAGTTTCTGGGCAGATTTTCAGAGCTTATGTATTTTGACGATTGGATGGCCAAAACCATTTTTGCTGCAAAAGTGCATAACTAGAAAGTTGTAGATATCTTTGTTAGAGCATCTCCAACAAGAGCTCTAAACGGTTCCCTAAACCCATTTTTTTAGATTTTACTCGAAAAAATTATTTCAACAGAGCCTATATATGGATCTCTAAAGAAAGAGGTTCTCTAAAATTGTTTTTTCGTTCTCAAAACTGAGAAGAGCAGATCCATTCTCAAAACATTCTAGTGTGCGTTCTGTTTACTTTTTTTGCGTGCACCAGGCCCTCTCCTGCGTGAAGATTGCAACGAGCAGATCCATTTTCCCACATGAAGGAAGCCCGCGAAATATTTTCAGCGCACACAAATGGAACATGCGTTGAAGCCGGTGAACGATGCACTGATCTGGATGTTGCCAAACAGCTCTGATATGCACGTCGCCGAGGCACCAGCCAGATCATGTCGCCGATCTCCGAACGAAGGTGCCACAACCTTTGATCGTGCAGAACAGATCGCGGCCTTGGACCTAGCGAGCGCCTGCACCTGGAGATTGTGCGACGAGCGAGCGCCTTGACCTGGAGATCGTGCACGCCTGACGACCGTAGCAGAGATCGCTCGAGTGCAGAACAATGATCGTTTTTCTCGTGAATTTTTCAATCTGTTTGTGGGACCAAGTTATTTATCAAAGAGGGATGTTTTTAGAGAATCTGCCGTGTATAATTTTAAATTTATGCTCTAAATATTTTGAGAATTTCCTATATACTCTTTTTTGAATCAACTTATGAGAGCCTATTGGGGATACTCTTACCTATCAGCTCGTAAATTTGATATTTGCGTGGCGAATGATAATATTGCCACGATACAGTGATGGTGGCAATAATATGCGTTCTCTCGCAACAAACAAAATTGCGTAGAAAATGATACTATTGCCACGACAAAATGACTGTGATAATAACATATGATATCTTGCAACGAATAAAATTGTATGGTAAATGGTGTACTTGCCACGACATAACTGTTGTGGCAATAACACCTTAGGCAACAAAATTCTAGCGTGGCAAATATTCTCTATTGCAACGCTATTGATCGTTGCATGTACCACCTTTTGCTACGAATATGAGCGTGAAAAGTGCTTTTGTTGCTATGACCGTGAACGTTGCATCAACATCTTATTGCCATGCTTGGCAACGAACACCTATGGTTGCAACAAACCCCAACGCTTGCAACGCCAAACTAGCAAAGGTTGCAATACCTTATTGCAACGTGACTTTTTTGCAACCATTGGTAACCTTATAGCGGAGCCGGCCACATGACGTCGCAATCTTTAGTTTCGATTGGTGTTACCAACCAGGACTAAATATGGCGGAACCAGTCACGTGACGCCGCTATTTTTAATCTAAATTGGTGTTATCAACTGGGCTATTTCAATCGAAACTAAAAAAACATCTTTGTCCTGATTTGGTTGTCTCGGTTTATAACCCGGGCTACATGGAGTTGCAAACCGGGACTATACAGTCTCCTCAGCAGTGAAAGGTAGCGCGCCTGTGATATATATACAGCGCACAAACTAAAATGTACTGGATAGAAAACTCTGTAGAAAAGAATGTAAAACATGAGGTATAAGGTTGATTTGAGCTGAGCAGCTTTGACTTAATTTGTGGAATTTGTGGGATCATATTAATCATGCAGCATTTCACTTTCAGCCATAACAAAATTCAGAATGAACTCCAAGATTGTGTCGTGTGAGACTGTAATGCAAGTAGCCACATATCACCTGTAGTTTTTCAAAATTTCAAAGTAAAATCTAAAAGTTGGACATGATTAGGTTCTTGTTGACGGCTTCCCATGATTTAATTCCATGTCCTCTTGGTCACCACTTACAGCGTAGCTGAAACCCTTTCGTAGAAACCATCAAATAAGTGGTTCGTCACCACTTGGGAGCAAAAATACTTCTGAAAAGAACAAATTTTCCTCAGCAAAATTACCACAAGACGGCAACAAAAGACACCGTGCTTACAATCTGATAAGGAAACGATGAACCTTTTATGTCCGCCTCATCTAGTTGGGCTCTGCAAGCGGGATATATCTTAAAAACCATCAAATAAATAAAAACCAATAAAAACCAAACTTAAAAATTTAAATTCATAAAAAATAAAAAAATTAAGATAGATGTATACATAAAATATATTATCATCAAATTTTATTATAGAGTAAAAAAACTAAATTTTAAATTTTTTTTCTTAAATAAAATAAATTTTTTTATGAATGTATTTTATGTTCATACTATCTTAAATTTTTTATAAATTTACAAAATTTTTTGATATAATTTTCACATGTTTTTATTTATTTTATTCATTTGATGGTTTTCACTGAAATATTTTCTCGCTGCACGATTCACGTCCTCACAAAAGCAATACATTTGCCATACTGAACCGAGCAACAGAGAGTAGGCTAGCAGATATTGTTACAAAAACAGACTGCAAAACAAATTGGTAGTTTTCTTTGTCATCTAAAATTCCTCATCATTTAGGTAACACAATAACCAAGCAAAAGCATTCTCTAACGTACAAGTCACATTATTCAACTGTCAGTGGGCACTATTGCTTCTTGTCTTGTGCCATCTTCTTGCGGATCTCCTGTGCCGCGTTGAAGATGCCAAGTGTCGGTTTGTTGCAGACAAAGCACTTCTTGTTCTTCGAGTGATGCTGAGAACATAAACAAAAAAAAACATATGCAAATCATCAGAATCTTCTTTGCCATAAGAGGCATGAAACATGAGCAACTGAACCGTATTTCAACATCTAAATGACACAATAGAACGCAATAATCAATCTGACGCACAAAGAAATTATCAACATAATCAAATTCATGAATCCAATACTAAATAAACAACAATATGCACCAAAGACTTGAAAAGGCCAGGTTCTAGAAAGTGTTTTAACAAGGTTGATTCAATTTTCACTGTCATGTTCTAATCCAAGTTAACCAGTACAAAGATCCAAATTTTCAGCTTTATTCCACTCTACATACAACTCACATCAAATAAAATAAACTAGAAGGATCCATTGGCATTTGAAGGCTTAAAAAAAAGAGTACTAAATAAAAAGGATATGGACGGGCATTTTTAATAGGTTTTAGTCCATGTCATAATGAGCTCCCTACCATCTGATTATGGGCCATATAAGATCACAACATTCAGAAAGAAAAATGGTCCATAGCAGCTCATTAGTCATTCACTCGTTCAGTTGAAGAAGATATGCAAAAAGTTGAGATCCAGAAGGAACAAGCTCTTCTAGTTAGCAATGGCAAGAGAAAGCATCAAGGAGAGTCTAGCAGCTATAAAGCTAAGAAGAAGCCTCATTTCAACCTTTAGGTCAGAGAAGTAATTTTAATGCCTCTAAATCATGCTGCTCCTAGAACTTTGTTGTGCAAGTTCCACAAGCCGGAAGGACACACACAGAAGGAATATGCAGGTTCCAAACAGAGGCTAGCTAAGAAGTGTAATGAAAATAAATTCTTATGTTGATGAATCTCTTTACTAAATTAACCGCTAATTCATGGTGGATTTCACTCAGGTGCCACTGTGGACATTACGAATTCTTTACATGGATTATGTTATGTGCCATAAAGGGGGAGTGACATCTTAGGGTTGCCAATGGAACAGAGATTGAAATTAAGGCAGTTAGAATGTTTCACCACTTGCATTAGGAGACAGATTTAATGTTTTATTTGTTCCCAATCTTTCTCTGGATGGCCATAACTTGTTTATTTCACGACTGGCAATGAATAAAACATCACCAAGAAAAAAGACTAAAGTTGACTCCTAAATGCAAGTTGAAGGACTGTTGACTTGAATCTCTGCTCTGTCAGCAACCCTAAGATTTCAGTACCCCTCCTCTTATAGTCATCACAGAATGCCATCTGCATGAAGTATTCTTAACATGCACAGTGCCACCTAAGTCAATCCACCATGTATGAGGAGTAAATTCTGTAAAGAGAGATTCATCAACATAAGAAATTACATCATTGCCTTTCTTTACAAGCCACTAACAGAAACCTGCACATTCGTGCATTCTTTCTGTGTCATGATCTTTGATTGTAGAACATGCATAAGATCCAAGAGCAATAGGAGCAATATATGGCTTAGAGACATTTCCCTTGCTAGCCTTTCAGGGAAGAAGTTAAGCTTCTTTTCAGCCTTAAGAGCTGCTAGACACTCCCTGATGCTTTCTCTTGTCATTACTGATAAGATGATCAGCCCAGACATGAAAATCGGTCCCTTCTGCAGCAATAACTGGCAATGGTGAAGAGTTTCACTACAGGTTGGAAAGATCAATGTGGCCAGAATTGTTCAAGGAAACAGCAAATTGTTTGCCTCATGGCTGTAGTTTGAAACTTGCTCACAGTAAGATGATGAGAGGTGCAAGGCCTAGCAGCAGTACACAGCAGGAATATAATCCAACAATGATACACATTACATATGTAAACCTCCCGTTCAACTATTCAGATTGTCTAGTTTTGACACTGACTTCACTTGAACAAATAGGTAAAATAACACCCAACCATGATTTCCATTCGGCATGGCAGCTGTTTTAACACAAGTGCTGACTCAGTTATCAAGTAATCTCCCTTGCCCCAAGCAAGTGACACATGTGATGGAATAAGTCTAGTGCAGCTGAAAGGAATAAGTCAAGTGTAGTCTTTTTCAGTTTTTCCTTTTTGCTTTAGCATCTTAGACTAGCATCTAACACTTAAGCATCCTAGACTAGCATCTTGAACTAAGACTAGCATCTTAGACTAGCATCTAGCACCTTTGATTAGTATATGCTTGGCTGCCCACTAGCCTATAAATATGTATCCCCAACCCCTAAGTTAATTATGACATTCTAGTAAGTAAACAATGGAGAAAATTGCCCCAACTCTGAGTGTCATCCCTCACAATGCGAGTGCTCTCTAACAAAATGTCATATCTAAACGGGAAATATGACCAGATATAACCTGAAGTAGCTATTCTTACAAAACTATTGTTTCAAAGAATGCATCTAGAGTAATCTCATAATAAGAACCTAGGCACAAAACTAAACAAGACTACAAATTGTACCACATTGCCAACAGAACTACAACTAACCCAATATTCATCCTAGACAAATTCTCCAACCCACGGTATGTGAACAGATTATTAGGTTACTTTGTGCAGTGGCACTCATCACAAATTGGCAGTCTATGTAGAACAAAGACCTACTGTACCAAGCCCAAAAAAAAAACTCATGTCTATACTATCACAATCTATGCTCCACACTTTAAATGCATCATGAGTCCTGGGTGGGTTACATAGAGCCATAGAGGAAATAGTGGCAGCTCCTCCAATAGCATGTTAAATTGTGATGGTTAACCACTGGTTTTATGAGGCATCAGTTGTCACAAACTGTAAACTTGTCAACAGGAGGCTAAGTGGGACCCTTTTTTATAATCGGCACCATACATATACATTGGACAAGAAATGAAGAGGTAGGTCCTCCTAAGTTTTCAGAACTATTTCCCCCGAAAATGAAATAAAATGGTATAGCAGTAGTACTTATCTTCAGTGTTAGTTCCACAAAAGTAACAACACCCAAGATTGCATGGTATTTCGTTGTTTCATGATATAATTTAATTACTTAGTGTTAGTACCTAAACTTTCTCATGATTTTTCATATACATATTTGATATTCTTAATAAAAAAAATCCATATGTCAGAAGTTGCTTCATTAGTGGGTTCAATTTTGTCAAAGAAGAATTTTATGTTATACCACACTCTTTCATAGTAACTTCCAAAGACCACTAACTATCATCAAATGTAATTTACGAAAAATCTCCTGCTCCAAAAAAAACTATGCCCTTGCTTCTAGCGGTATAACCTTCTCCTATCCCACTCACATTTGTTCTCTTCTACAGTTCTAAGTATAAATTGTTGTTTGTTTGCAGTAACACTTATCCATAGGTTGTTATAGTTAGCTTCACAAAACCACCATAACCAAACCTCTCATCTCTCTCTATTAGTCCCCACCACCTAAATGAGATGTTGTCGAGCTATATCTGGTATTCTGGTCAAGCCACAGCTTTGTGGGACCAAAACACCAAAACCTTCAGCACTAACCTCCACCACTACACTGACAATGCAAGGTCTTGTGAAACCATATGGCCAAAATCTTATGATATAAGCACCACTAGCCAAGAAAACCTAGATTTATCTTGAGCTACGTTCATTAAACTAAAGGTTTTGTCTAATTTACTCTAGAGTCTAGATTAGTACACTTGTTTCTGCAAACATTCCTAGATTATCTGCCTGACAACTATCAACGCTGCCAAGTAAATGGTCACATTTGATCCTCTACAAGAGAAATTCCACAGTTGGCATTCATGATTATTAACATATAGTGAATGCAGAACAGACTGAAACATAAACACAATTATAAGCATATAATGAAAACAGAATAAACCACCACATACCTTTAATGCACAGTGCTCGCAGAAATAGTGCTTGCATTTCGTGACCACTGGATCAACAAAAGGCTCCCTGCAAATGTAGCAGGCAAAGGGCAATGCTTCTTCATCATCATCGTCATCCTCCTCCACCGCTTCCCCATCACTACCATCCCCACCCATCACAATGCGGCGCTTGAGAACCTTCTCCTTCTCCTCCCATTCCTTCTCTATCTGCCATCCAGACTTGTAGTCCCCTCTGTCGTGCATGAACTTGCAGGAATCGCCATAGCCACAGTACCCCGTCTCCTTGTAGTCCTTGCAAATGTCCGGTTGGTAGTCGAACCGAGCGGAGAGCCGGATGTGCGCCGACGCGCGGAGCGGGCCATGCGACCCGCCAGCCTTCTCCGAGGACACCGTGTGCTCCCGGCGGAACCCGGCCTTGTAATCCGTGTAGCCGTGGATCCCCTTGTACACCTCCCCGGAGCCGGAGGCGGGAGCGGAGGGGTTCTTCTTGAGGGACTCCTCGGCCTGCTTGAGCTGCCGCTCGCGGATGGCGCGCGCGTCGCGGTCGAATTCTGTCTCCGTCTCGAGCGTGGCGGTGGCGCGGCTGTCGGTGGAGGCCTGGATCGTCCGCGACGACTCGTACTGGAACCGGCGGGACTCGGACGAGCTATCCGCGGAGGAGAAGAAGAGCTTGCTTGTGGAGGACGGCGCCTTCTTGGCGCGCGCGGCGGCGATGGCGCCGGAGCCGTCGTCCTCGTCGTCGGAGCCGGCGGGCGCGGTCGGGCGCTTCCGGATGTTCTTCGGTGGCTTCCTCACGAAGCTGCAGACCGGCGCCGAGCCAGCGGCCCCGGCCTCCCCGCCGCCGCCACCGTCGTCGGCCATCGAGGTACCCAAGTTCTAGGGCTCCTCCTTCAAGGTGGCGAGTCGGGATGCCGCCCAAGCGCCGGCGAGGATGGGACGCGCGCCTCAAACTAGCTACCGCGGGGCGCGCGCAACGGGGAGCCGCCGCCGAGAACGGGGTCGCGCCGGAAAGCCGCCGCTGGGGATGGCTGAACCCTAGGTGGAGCAGATCTAGTTGTGTTTGTGAGAATTTTGGCCCAATTTGGGAGTATATATATGTCCTAGTCTGATTTCAGTCCACCGACCTAGAGTAAGTTTTAGCCCATTTAATAATAACGTTGGGCCCAATTTGGCCCATTGATTTATACCAATGCTGGGCCGGAATTGAGCCTATGCTCATTTTTCTTTTGATGTAGGCCGAATATGTCCAGAACAATATCGGTGCTGGGCAAAATTGAACCCATTTATCCAGCAGCAGAACGCACAAATTTACGATTTTTATATCTTTTATTTTATTTATTAAAATATTTAAAAAATAATTTTTTGATTGAAAATTTTACAAAATTAGTCGTACAACGTCCTCGGGAAAAACACCCTCTCGAAAGTAATTTTCTTGACGTGGCGGACGATCGTTGCCCTCCACCAATGACCGCTCGTCGAGGGAGGGTTTTTTTGTTCCTGCCATTCTCCTAGAGGACATTTTTTACGGGCAGGGGCTGCTTGCAAAATAGCTGGGAGAGTGGCCTGATTTTTTGTAGGCGACCCCCTTACCGTCATCAGAAGACAATTTTTTGCTGTAGGTTGGGAGTTGCATGTAAAAGGGTTGCGGGGATAGCATTTTTGTAGGCGGCCCCCTTCCCATCCTCTGAGAGGACAATTTTTTACTATTATTTCATATGAAGTAAAAGATAAGAAGGAATAAGGGAATATTTGACCGTTCGCTCAAAAAGAAAGTAAAATCATAGTATTGAAAAAGACTAAAATAGAAAGAACCTTTTCAAATTCAACGATTTATTTTTCACTCAGGTTAGAGTCCGAGGAGGGTGTTTTTTACCTCGAACATTTAAGTTAGGGAAACAACGTACAATTCCGCATAGGTTGAATCATGTACATAAGTTAAAGATATAATTTACAAAAGTATTTACGAAAATATAAGCATGTACTTACAAAGGGACTTTATAAATCAAAACGATACAATGCCATTATTTTTAATTCGTGACGCATGCACCAACACACCAGTAAAATTTGCGTTATTATGAAAAGATAGTTAAGAAGTTCCATGGATACACGGCACGAATTTGTCCGTCCCGATGAATCAAGCCTGAGTTTATCTACTAACCCCTTCTACGTCGTTCAACGTGTATTGCATATTTGTGCTCCTTCAATCTCTGGTACTCTTCTTGTGTTTCAGACTCAATTATTTTTTGTCATGATATGTTGGATTGACATTATCGATCCACAAAATGAATCCGCCCCTCCTTAGATTGGCCCGAGAAATAAATGCATTTAGTCAGTTAGGGTAGTAATATTATAGAAATGTTAGTGAAATTGTGGAAATTTAAGGCTTCGACGTACAACGAAGTTGTCGTCTACGTTGGGGCAGACAAAATATCTCATTTCAAATGTTTTTTCTGCAAATGAGGTAGCCACCTAACAACGATCTTTACAGCCACACTTTGGATGCTTGGACCATTCAGATAAACCTAATGGACTGTTTCTCCAATCTAAGCTAGCAAATTGTACCTGACTTTCATACCCCATCCATGCCTAAATGAATTGTATGGTCGTCTCAGGTTATGTTATCCTTTGACCGGTGGAAGTAACTCTCACCGTATCTATCCACTTTATGGATTGACATTTCCTTAGGTCCCCCTGTTTGTACAATTTTATTAGGAGAGATGGCATAGATAATTGCATGAAAGTAGTGATTGGTGGTAGTGAAAAAAATGATACTTATGATCAAATCGTCCTTAACAATGTTAGGACACATGAAGCATCATTGTACTAGAGTTTGTTATCTTATGGACCTTATCACCTGACAACGGTCACCACAACGACACTCTGGACGCTCCCACCATGTGGGGAGTCCCAGGGGATTTACCTGCCATTGTCGACGGGTGGGTCGGCAGTCCTCCAAGGGGGTCCCCGAGGAGGTAGAAGAGAGTTTGATAGAGATGCTGTCATCCGATGGATCCAATGGTCGACTCGAATACTAAGATGAGTCAAGAAACAAGACACAAGGGTTTATACTAGTTCAGCCCTCCCGAAGGATAATAGGCCTACGTCCAGTGTGTGGTGTTCTTTCTCTGGGATGTCTGATGAACAAGAGTTACAAGCGTGAGAGGGAATCTGGAGCCTCTTTCAGCCCCCCTGCCCTCCCTTTTATACCTCAAGGGGGCAAGGAACAGATGAACTTGGGGGCCAAGAAAGCTAAGAGTAAGAGAGACAAACAGTGGGATACAAAGAATATCTGATAAAGTATATGCTGGTCTGCTAGGTCCTGTACACCGTGGGTGTCTTGTGCTCCTACCAGCCCTAGGACCCTGCTCCTGTGCCGCCAAGTGGTGTCAGACGCTGCCGGGTTGTCTCCTTCCTCTTTCTCCTTGCCTGCCAAGTTTCCTCCCGAGGACTCTCGAGGTCGGGCAACGAGTCGGAGTTGAGAGAAGGGGAAGGTTGGACTCGGGGAAGGCCGGCATGCCGACCCCCGAGGGGAGTCGGGCTCTCGGTCACATCCCGAGGACACTCGGTCTGGCTTCTGTTGAGGTTCGATTCGGGTTTTTGAGGCACCCCGGGGAGACACCTCCCACAGCCATTCTAAGGCTTTTGCAACAATTCGTCATTTATGCTCATCCTTCCATCTAAGATAGTTCGATCTTGTTTCACTACTCATCCTTCCATCTAAGATAGTCCGATCTTGTTTCACTACATGAATATCGGCGTGTTCCATCATTATGTGGGTACTTCGTATCTACCCACTCAATGAAATTGCACATCGTATGGTATGTCTACAAAAAATGTTACTTAGCACTCAATGAAAAATGTTTCAATATGCCCGATGGCCATTTCAAGGGTGCAACATTTGGTCAAGCAAAGTCACTTAGTTGTGTATGCATCGGGTGAATGCGAGGTCGTCGACGTCCGTTCGATCTCTATGTGTCTAACCCTCGAAGTAGAGCGAGTCGGGCCATCAACAGACATTGTTCGTGTGGCCCAAGTCGAGCTCCTAGCGTCTTAGTTGTATACACATGATTCGGACGATTTCGAGTCCTGAGCTCATTCGTCGGCACTTGACCGAAACACGGCCAGCCCGACCCCAGCCAGCCCCGGATAGGAATGAAGTCACTACCCGGAGGACTCGAGGCCAAGTCGACCATGTTCTGTTGAAGCGGGTAATGAATGAGCCCCCGAACAGCTCAAGCATAGCAGGCGGCACGGCTTCTCTAAAACCCTTAATTAAGGGCCGCTCCACTCAGGCCTTGCCATGAGGGTATCTGCTTCAGAAGGGATCAACGCGGCTGGCGATACTGTTCGGGAAGGCTTCCGAGCCCCCGAGCCTTATCGGGGGTCAGGTATACAATCTGCATGTGGGTTTTAGAGATAACCAAAATTTGCAGAATTGAAGGGATCAGGACTAGGTACTTAGCTGTTCAAGCGTAGAATCGGTGCAGGTGCTCAATGTTCTAGAAATTCGGCACTTCCTGTCCATCTTCGCGAATCAGCCTGTACGAGCCTGGACGGGTGACGGAGGAGACGATGAAGGGGCCTTCCCATGGGGGTGAGAGCTTGTTCATGCCGGCGGTGGACTGTACTCTTTGAAGAACCAGGTCGCCGACCTTGAAGGATCTCCCTTGGACATTGCGGTTGTGGTATCGGTGTAGCGCCTATTGGTACCGGTCCATCGGGATCGCGGTGGCCATACGCTCTTCTTCAATGCTGTCGATGTCCTCGGCCCGCGTCTGCTTGGCCATCTCTTCATCGTACAATCGAACCCTTGGGGATTCATGAAGCATGTCGACCGGGAGGACTGCCTCTTAGCTGTAGACCAGGAAGAACGGTGACCGTCCCGTGGCTCGGCTCAGCTAAGTGCGGAGCCCCCAGAGCACGGTCGGGAGCTCTCGCAACCAGCGGCCTTCATGCTTCTGAGCAGGTCAAAGACCCGGGCCTTTAGGCCATGTAGGATCATGCCATTCGCACGCTCGCACTGCCCGTTCGCTCGAGGGTGCGCCACCGAGGCATACTTGACCTCGATGCACCTCTCTTCGTAGAAGTCCCAAAAAAGGCTCCCGGTAAACTGTGTCCCGAGGTCAGTGATGATCTCCCTCGGGACACCGAAGTGGAAGGTGATGCCTTCGATGAACTCGACCACCTTCTGGGCGGTGCAAGCTCTCAACTGCTTCACTTCAATCCACTTCGTGAATTTGTCGATTGCGACAAAAACATGAGTGTAGCCCCCTGGTGCCTTAGGGAATGGGCCGACCATGTCGAGCCCCCAGCACGCAAAGGGCCACGATGACGGGATCGTTTGAAGGGCTTGTACCGGGAGGTGGTGCTGTTTGGCGAAGAAGTGACATCCCTGACAGTGCCGGACTAATTCCTTGGCGTCTTCATTGGCAGTTGGCCAGTAGTATCCCGCTCAAAAAGCCTTGCCGACTAGCGTCCTTGCGCCCGTGTGGTTACCACAGATGCCCGAATGAATCTCATCGAGGATCTGGATCCCACGGTCCTGAGGGACGCACAACAAAAGTACTCAGGTGGATGCCACACGTTTGAACAGCTCGTGGCCCACCACGACATACTGCTTACTGTGTCGGGCGACACACTTGGCTTTTGCCTTGTCGGGCGAGAGCGCCTTGGTAGCGATGTATGCTATGAGTTCTTGATGCCAGTCGTCAGGGGTGTTGGTGATGGTGAGTACTGACTCAGCTGGTTGCGCTGGGGCCAGTTTCGGGTGATCCGGGTCCTTGATTGACGGCTTGTGCAGCTCGTGGATAAACACCCCCTGCGACACCGCCGCTCGGGGGGACCCAAATTTGGCCAGCTGGTTAGCCGCCGAGTTGGCGTCCCGGGGGACGTGGTGGAACTCGAGGCCGGCGAACTTGCCCTCGAGCTTGCGGACCTCGGCGCAATAGGCATCCATCTTTTCGCTCAAACAGGACCAGTCCTTGTTGACCTAGCTAATAACTAGCTTCGAATCCCCATAAACCATAAGGCGCTCAACGCCAATGGATTTGGCAATTCGAAGACCATGGAGGAGAGCCTCGTATTTGGCGGCATTATTGGACGCCTTGAACAATAACTGGAGGACGTACTTGATGTGCTTACCCTTCGGGGAGACCAAAAGCACGTCAGCTCCAGCTCCGTCAATGCTAAGGGAGCCGTCGAAATGCATGGTCCAGGTGGGGCGCGACTCGAAAGTCGACGGAAGCTGGATCTTCATCCATTCGGCTACGAAGTCGGCTAAGACCTACGACTTGATGGCGTTGCGCGACTTGTAATCGATGGAGAATTCACCCATTTCCAAGGCCCACTTGACTATCCCTCCAGTAGCCTCGCGATTCCGAATGATGTTCCCGAGGGGAAACTCAGTCACCACCACCACTTTGTGGGCTTGGAGGTAATGTCGCATCTTCCGGGTGGTGATGAGAACGGCATACAACAGCTTCTGTACTTGGGGATAGCGCATCTTCGACGGCCCGAGGACTTCGGATACAAAGTACACGGGCCTCTGGACCAAATAGGCACGCCCTTCCTCCGTGCGCTCGACGACCAACACCGTGCTAACAACAGTGTTGGTCACGGCGATGAACAAAAGTAGCTACTCCTCAGGGTTCGGGGCTGTGAGGATCGGCGGCGTAGTCAAAAGGTGCTTGAAGTCGGCAAACGCCTTGTCGGCGTCTACCGTCCACTAGAAATCTTTGCCCTTCTCGACCAGCTTGAAGAATGGCGCCCTGCGCTCGCCAAGTCGGGAAATGAATCTCCCGAGAGATGTCATGCTACCCATGAGCTTCTGCATGTCCTTAACGCAGGACAACTTCTGCATGTTCAGGATTGTGGAGATCTTCTTGGGGTTGGGCTCGATTCCTCGCTCGGAGATGACAAAACCAAGAAGCTTCCCGGAGGGCACGCCGAAGCCGCACTTCTCAGGATTAAGCTTCCATTGGTACTTGCACAGGTTCACGAAGGTTTCTGCTATATCAGGCAAGAGGTCACTGGGGATCTGCGTCTTGATCACTACGTCATCCACATAAGCTTCAACGTTACGACCGATCTGGCTGGCTAAACAACGCTGGACGACTCGCTGATAGGTCGAGCCGGCGTTCATTAAACCGAAAGCCATCGTGGTGTAACAGAAGGCCCCGAATGACGTAATGAAAGATGTCTTCTCCTGGTCAAATGCTTTGAGGCCTATCTGATGATAGCCTAAGTAGCAGTCCAAGAAACACAGGAGGGAACACCCTGCGGTAGAGTCGACGACTTGATCAATGCGGGGAAGAGTAAACGGGTCTTTAGGACAATGCCTATTAAGATCAGTGTAGTCAACACACATTCTCCATTTCCCCTTTTTCTTCCTTACAAGGACCAGATTGGCTAACCAATCCGGGTGGTGCACTTCCCGGATAAAACCCTCATCTAGAAGTCGAGTCAACTCCTTCCGAATATCGTCCTTGCGCTCCTGGGAGAACCGTCGCAGACGTTGCCTAACTGGCTTGGCATTAGGGGGAACATGAAGCTCATGCTTGACCAACTCCCTGGGTACTCCCGGCATGTCTGCCGGTTTCCAAGCGAACATATCAATGTTCGCCCGCAGGAAGTCGATGAGCACGCTTTCTTATTTCTCCCCAAGGTGCGAGCCGATCAGCGCCGTCTTGGTGGGATCGGTGTCGGAGAGGGAGACGGCATTGTACTCGACGGAGCCAGCGGAAGGCCATGACGCTGGTGGTACCGAACTTGGGTCATCCTCAACCATCGGTGCCTTCCCCTTTGGGTCGGTGCTCGAGGGAGAAAGCCCGTCTGCCCGGGCCAACAGACCAGCAGCCTCACCGAGGGCAAGGCTCTCAGACTCACAGGCGTGAGACATGGCGACGTCACCGCGCACAGAGAACTCCCCTGGGGACCTGGCACCTTGAGGACCAGGTACATGTAGTGGGGAATCGCCATGAACTTGGCGAGGGTCGGACAACCGAGTACCGCGTGGTAGGCCGTCTCGAAGTCGGCCACGTAGAACCTGACGAACTCAGTTGGAAGTTCTCCTGCGTTCCAAGCGTCACGGGGAGGGAAATCATGTCGAGGGGCAGGCTTCCTCGACCCGGGACGATGTCGTAAAACGATGAGTCCATAGGCTCAAATGTGGAGAGGGAGACTCCGAGCTCACGAAGGGTACTTCTGAAGAGGACGTTGATGCCACTCCCCCCGTTGACCAGAACGCGCTTGAGACGCACCTTGAGCACCACTGGGTCCACCACCAATGGGAACCGGACCGGCTTCGAGACATCAGTCCATTGGTCTGCTCGAGAGAAAGAGATCGGAACCTCTGACCATCGAAGGAGCTCAAGCGAGTCAATCGAGATGGTGTTCACGCAACGAGAAAGGAGCTTTTGCTGGCGTCGACTCTCCGAGGTTGCCTCGTCGTCAAGGATCATGTTGACGGTGTGGGTCGGCTCCTGGAAGCCGTCCTCCCATCGCTGGTCCCCTTTTCGGTGCTTTGGCTCTGCGTTCCTCCTCTTCCGCGGCCTTGGAGGTCGGGGCTTTCATGCCTCCCGAACCATTTGGTCTTGGAGGGAGTAGCACTGCCGGATGGTGTGATTCCCGTTGGGATGGAGGAAGCATGGCTTGTCGAGTGCTTCCGGCGTGTTTCACCCGAGGGTTTCCCCTCGAGCTCGGTCCCTCGAGGGTCACAACTTCCGTGGTCGGCTGGCGTTTCGCATCATACCGCTGATCCTGCAGATGTGGGCGACGGTCTGACCTCCTCGGCGAGCGGCGCTCAGGGGCGGCCCGCTCCTTTCCCTTCGACTCCCTCGGGAGGCGAGAAACGGTGGGCGCCATGAGCTGGTTCTCAGCATCCTCAGCGTCGGTGAAGCCCTCGACGATGGTAAACACCTGGGCAGGGGTGGTAGGCTTCGTCCAAGCGAGGAAGCGGAACAACTCAGAGGGTCTTCGAAGGCCCTCTGAGAAGATGCGCATGACGTCGCTGTAGGAGTGTTGACGAGAAATTTCTCTCACGCGCTGGCCTGGGAGATCTGCTTAGCTCCAGTGCAGGTCCTTCTCGGCTGCTGGTGCAGTACAGGGCGTGCCAGTTGGTTTGATCTGTTAACCAACAAGAAAAACAAAGACATATGCATTAAGTGTTAGGTTAGATCCCCACTGGATCAGCTGAGGGAATCCATGAGCATATATATGCTATCCTAAAATATATTTAAGCCAAATGACTAGAATGGATTGGTGATACCGAGACAGCATTAGCCGTTTAACCCAAATACAGTAAAGGATAATAAATATATGTATTGATAACCTAGCTGATACTGGAAAGCTAACAATGGATCGGCTAGTACTCCGATGATTCTTATGAAAAGATATCATTCTTGAATCAGATATGCATAGCCTGGGAAATCGGCCATCGGCTGTCGATGGCAGGCCGATTTCGGCTCATGACCTCCGACAAGAATGGTATCTTAACATAAGAGGCAGTCCTAATACAAATGTAATAATAAATATACTAAAAAAACATATTAGTGCAGATAAGGCCGGCTGAAACCCCGACACTGTCCCTTAGACATATAAATCCAACCGAACAGATCAATGAAAGTTCTAAAAATGACTTAATAGTTCAACATTGATGCAGCATTAAGTGTAAAAAGAACAACCTGATCTGTTGTAGCTGATTTATACCTCTCGAGACGGTGGATACTGCATATAAACCAGCCAACCTTTAGATCTAGCCTCATTGGCTGTGGGTTCTTGATAGAACTGGCCAATGGCAGGATAGATCTAAACATTGCTCTAGTTTATATGCGATGTATGGTAAATAGCGCAGTATAAACCCCTGAATCTAATGTGTCATTACGATGGAAGCACTAGAATCAGCAGAACATACCACTAATGACAAGCATTTACCTAGATTTGGGGATCGAAACGATGCAGCCCGTAGCCAAATCAATTGCTCATCTAAAAAAAAGGTTGGCGATGCGCCGAAGGTTGTTTGATTGATTGTGTTGAATTTTACAGAGGGTCTCGAGTCCTATTTATACCCAAGATGACATTGTCTATACAAACCCTGGACTCTATCTAAACTACTATTTAAAATACGACGATATCCTGGAAAGGACCCACGCCGCATTACAATGAACAGCTTAAACAAACTCCTAATTTATAGATACAATTGTCGTTACAGGACTCTATCCATAGATGGCAATATCTTTTAACGCGCACTCTGATAACCGAATCTTCTATTCATCTTCAAACATCTGCACCAGAAACGGTTTCATCTTCTCTGAACATAGAATCGGCTATCGGCCGCCCTTATCCGATTCAATCCTTAGTCGACTGGCATCGCAGCCGATTGCTTCTCAGCCGATGCGGCCTCTGTTTCTCTGTCAAACCAGCCGATCCGATTCTGCTTCACCTTTGCCAGGACTTAGGGATTCAATTACCAAATTTAGGTGTTAAGAAGGAGATGCTTGCAGCAGAGTTGCGGCGCTCCAAGAAACACCGGATTTAGTCCCCGATGGAATCAGTAGGGCCTTGTCGGACTCGGCCGAGGTTGTAGCAGGTGGTCGGGTATTGCCACGTGCCATGATAGTTGGCGACGAAGGCATCACACAGCTCATCCCACGAGTCGATGGAGTCCTTGGGCAGTCCAGCGAGCCAGTTGATGGCCGTGGGCGCCAGCATGACCAGGAGATAGTTAGCCATGATGCGATTGTCCCGTTTGCGGCTCGAATAGTTGTACAATACAACTGGAGCCACAGGGTGGGATCGGTCTTGCCATCATATGGCTCTATCCCCGTCGGGCAAAAACCCTTGGGCCACGTGACCTGCCGGAGCTTGGCGGTGAAGGCCACAAAGCCATTGTGGCGGGGCGCAGGGTCGGGCACTGCGTCAGGAGGTCCATGCAACATGTCGTACTTGTCCTGTCATCGTATCTCCTGGCGCCTTCGATCGGCGGCGCCGCTCGATGGTGTTGCGGGAATCCATCCTCTGCGCGATCACCTCGTGCAGATCCCCAAGATGACATTATCTGTCCAAACCCTGGACTCTATCTAAACTACTATTTAAAATACGATGATATCCCGAAAAGGACCCACGCCGCATTACAATGAACAGCTTAAACAAACTCCTAATTTACAGATACAATTGCCGTTACAGGACTCTATCTATAGATGGCAATATCTTTTAACGCGCACTATTATAACCGAATCTTCTATTCATCTTCAAACATCTGCACCAGAAATGGTTTCATCTTCTCTAAACCTAGAATTGGCTATCGGCCGTCCTTATCCGATTCAATCCTTAGCCGACTGGCATCACAGCCGATTGCTTCTCAGCCGATGCGGCCTCTGTTTCTCCATCAAACCAGCCGATCTGATTCTGCTTCACCTTTGCGAGGACTTAGGGATTCAATTACCAAATTTAGGTGTTAACACATGCCCCCCAAGTCCGTGATACGAAGTGTTACGGATTTGTTGCCTGTTCAAATTCCCGCTCTTTTCTAACCTAAACCGCTTCGGCTGCCCTGAGTGCCCTTTAAATAGCCCTTCACTTCGACTGAAATGATTACGCTTTCAAAACCCACTCAAACACTTCGCAAACAAGCTTTCGCTTCCTCTCTCCTCTCCGGCGATTCATCGACGTCCTTCATCAGATTCCATCGCCCTTCGCAGATCAGGACCCATTCTTATCTTCGACAACACCGATGGCTTCCAACACCGCCGCCGCGTCGAGCGCCTCCGTCGCACCGGCCACCGCCGCCGCACCAGCCGTCGCCGCCGCACCGGCCGCCATAGTCGTCGAGTTCCCTGAGGTACACCCGGCGGTCCAGAACTCCTTTTCTTCGGATTTAGTTCTCCAGTCATGCTTCCACCCTTGTTGCATTCATCCTGCTTTTAGTCGTTCTTGATTAGTACTTTTTCTCCTTTCAAACTGTAGCATCTGTCACATCAAGTGGTCATCCCCAGTTTGACCCAAGAAAAGAGGTATTTTCTCGGCCCCATTGGTAACACTGACCCAGCCGATGTGATTATAGCTGAAACCAACCGGATCCCTTACAACACCAACAAGCCATCCCTAGCCCACTGGAATGGGACCTTCAAGTCATGGCCGACCACAGATGCAGCCTGGATTGAATGGTACAAGATGGTGTGATCGGTCAAGTACACTCAATGGGAGGAAACCAGGATAGCCCAGTGTTTGGCCATGTCCGTCTTTAGCATGGAGAAAGATGAGCCACTTCTGTCGGCTGCAACATACTTTTGGAATGATAGCTTCAATGCCTTCATATTCCGGCAAGGGCCGATGACAATCACAGTAGCCGATGTGTACATGACGACCGGACTAGACATCCTGGCGTCAGCTAACCCCGGAAACCTGAACCGAAAGGGGCAGCTCCAATTCAAAACCAAGGCCATCGGCGGGTGGAGCGGCTTCATCGCTCAAAACATGAAGGACGGATCAGTCAGCCACATGGAACACGCCGCATTCCTTATGATGTGGCTAGAGAAATTCTTATTCTGTGGATCGAGCTGCGGACCGACCGCCAACTGGCAGGTCGTGGCCGAACTCCTGGCCGATGGGGGCAAGCTTGCGCTGGGGAAATACCTCCTCGGCTACTTATACCAAATGCTGCATCAGGCCGCCGCGAAGATAGCCGCCAACGCCCCAATCAACACCCGCGGCCCTTGGTGGTTCTTGCAGATCTGGCTAGTGTTGGCGACCCAGAAAATAGCCGATCGGCTCCCTCTGACTGAGGCTGTTTTCCCAAGGCTGGAGTTGATCGAAGACGAAGACGGCAACCAGATCACCACCACCAGATGCATGAGCTATGGAGAAGCAGTGGCTGCTCATGCGGGCTCAAAGCAATTGGCCAACCTATTGGCCGAATGGTTCATTGCCCTGTACGATGGGCTGTCACACAAGAACCGCGCCTGGTACTTTTACCGGGACCGGGGACTGTTTGAGTTGCCGGCCGACTTCAATTGGGAAGACATCAATTCAGCCGACAACCCAAGGTGCAGGGAGTTGTTCATTGCCGCGCTGTCCCCTTGCATCCTGCCGACCGGGATCCACCAGGGCCGATTAATGGCCAAAAGCTATAAATTTTACTACCCAGTGTTGGCTGCGAGACAGTTCGGTCTTGGGCAACTGCCCGTCGGCTTTTACTATGCCGACAAGATTGAAACGAGGGGAGTGGTGAGCCAGGATTTGATAATGCATCGGCTGCTGAATATAGCCGGCCCTCCCCTCGGCAGCATCGGTGAGATGACCCTGGCACTCAAGAAAAGCGCGGCCTACGATCGATGGTGGGCCAAAATCAAGCGACACATCTTTCACCAGCGGTCATCTTACTACGTCGATCTGCTCCTGCCTGAAGAGATCCCCTCGGTAAGCTTCAAACTCCAAATGATTTTTCCTTTTTTAATATCGGCCGATGCATCCAATTAACACTTGCCCTCTGACTTGTAGGAGACCGAGACGGAGCGGCCGACGGTGAGCGACTCCGGGCTCCCCATCGAATACTGTCTAGGTGTTCTGGATGGGGGCGGCCTTGCTCCGTCAGCGATCTGCTGGGGAGTGCCAAAGCTGGCATCTTTGCTGCATGGGCAAGTACGTGATCCGATCGCTCGCAAGAAAAGGGCCGCGCCCCTCGCATAGCCATCGGCCGCGCCTGCCCCCAAGAAGCTGAAGGAGAAGAAACCGGCAGCGCCAGCCGATAGCCTCCCCCCTATGGACCGGATCATCGCGCAGTTCCTTGACGCTGTCACCAGCGAGGAGACGTCGACGGCTGTTGGAGCGGCGGCTGAACTCGAGAGTTCTAGCCACGAATCTGTCAACGCTCCAGCCGACGTTTCGTCGGTCCCAAGTCCCCCCGCGAAAAATCGGCCGGTAAGCCTTCATCTCATCAAATTCGGCCTTGTGATGATATCACTTGCATCTGACCGAAAAATTCTTCTCAGCACAAAACTTTTGTAATGAACTTTAATTCTGATCAACTGCTCAAACTTCTGTAATCGGCTCTGGACCTTGTGTAATATAGCTTGCTAGTTTTGTGCAATTGTGCTTGTGGATGAGATCGGCCCCGGCCGCATATAGCATCTTGGTATGACCATCAATTTTGAATTGCTTATGCTGAACTCGGCCCTAGCCGCCCGTGCCAGATCACACTTGCCGATTCGAAACCACACCACAACCGTCGATCGTAACACTTGAATTACGGCCGTCGATCCCAATCGCTTAAAACGCTTTTATACTGACTGCCGATTATGAAGCTTAAAAAAATTTAGAATTTCCTGATACTCAATTTTGTAATCTGCCGTGTATGTATATGCCCCCCAAATTTTGTTGATGGCTTCGGTGTCGACAAAATTGTGAATCCAAGCCGCTTGCACCTTATTGCCGTCGCCATCGGCCAATCATTAGCCGACCGTAGAAAACTCGGGGAAAAAAGTTGCATAAGAATGCCTAAAGGCGATGCCTCATTGAAATCAAGACATCGGCTGTCATAAATCGGGTAAGCAACCAGAGCCGAATCATGAGTTGATCCATACACTTGGGTAGTATTTCTTTAGGTATTTTCCATTAAGAGCCCTTCCAAATACTTCTCCGTCCAGCCCTTCTAGCATGTAAGCTCCTTTAGAGACGCATTTGTGGATCTTGAAAGGCCCTTCCCAATTTGGTGACCACTTGCCGAATATGTTATCCCTTGATCCGATCGGCAGTATCAATTTTCAAACGAGTTCGCCTTCCTCGAAAGATTAGGCACCACTTTTTTATTATAATGTCTGGCTACTCATTCTTTATCCCTTGTAACATTTTCCAAGGCCCTCATCCTGGATAAAACTAGGTCTTCTGATTCGCCCACCATCAAGTGATAATAATCGTCGGCTGTGAGCTAATCCTGTAGCTGAATGCGCCTTGAGCCGACGATGCTTTCCCATGGTAGCACCGCCTCATGCCCATAGACCAGCTTGTACGGAGGGACTTGAATTGATCCGTGGCATGCCATCCGATACGCCCACAGTGATTCGGCTAATCGGCTGTGCCACTGTTTAGGGTACTGAGAGGTCTTTCTTTTAATCAACTTAATCAAACTTTTATTTGAGGCTTCGGCTTGCCCATTGGCCTGTGCGTAGTACGGCGAAGAATTAAGTAGCTTGATCCCCATGCCGTCGGCAAACTGAACAAACTCATCCGATACAAAGATAGATCCCTGGTCTGTTGTTATCGTTTGTGGGATGCCAAATCGGTAGATAATATGTTCTTTGATAAACTCGATTGCGTCCTTAGAATCCACTTTTTTCAGAGGAACTGCCTCCACCCATTTTGTGAAATAATCTGTCGCCACCAGAATGAATTTATGCCCTTTGCTTGAGGGTGGATTGATCTGGCCGATCATATCAATGCCCCATCCTCTGAACGGCCAAGGCTTGATAATTGGGTTCATAGCCGACGCTGGTGCTCGTTGTATGGCGCCAAATTTCTGACAATCATAGCAACCCTTGTAATATTTGAAACAATCTTTCAGCATGGTCGGCCAGAAATATCCTGCTCGGTGAAGCAGCCATTTCATTTTTTGGGCCGATTGATGCGTGTCATAGATCCCTTCATGCACTTCTCCGATGGCCACTTTAGCCTGATCGGCTCCCAAGCACCTGAGTAGCACACCATCAATCGTCCGATAGCACAGGTCTTCATCGAGCAAAACATATCTTAATGCCTTGTATCACAATTTCCTTGTAGCCGATTGAGAGGGGTTTTGGAGATAGCTGTAAACTTCAAACCTCCAATCATCGGCTGTAATGGCGGCAACCTCTATATCTATCTCTTTCAACATCGGCCGATAGCCCGATGCCCCTTGAGCTAAATGATTTGCTTCTGTGTTCTGCTCTCTGGGTATATGTTTCAAAGTAACCAGCCGAAAACCGTGCATCAATTCCCGGCATTGCTGATAATAGACCATCAGCGCGTCGTTTTTTGCATTTGTATTCTCCTGATAATTGACTGATGACCAACAATGAATCTCCCATTATTTCGATGGCGTCAGCTTCAACTTCCTTGAGTAGATGTAACCCTTTAAGGACGGCTTCGTATTCGGCTTGGTTGTTTGTAGCATGAGGGTTGATAGCGAAAGCAAATTCGAAACTTGCCCCCGGGTGAAATAATGACTAAGCCGATGCCGCCGTTGGTGCAAACCGAGCCGTCAAATGTCAAGGTCCAAGGCATAATTTCCACGAGTGATCGAATCATTTCGTGCTCCACAATGAAATCGGCTATAGCTTGTCCTTTGACTGCCCTGGGCGCCTGATACCTCAGATCAAATTCTGTTAGCACAAAAATCCACTTCCCAACTCTTCCTTTTAACACTGGAGCCGATAGCATGTACTTAACCACATCGGCTTTGCAGATTATTGTGCACTCATTGGATAGCAGATAATGCCTTAACTTTGTACACAAAAAATAGAGGCATAGGCATAGCTTCTCCACAGGCGAATACCTTGTTTCTGCATCTAGTAACCGTCGGCTGAGATAGAAGATGACTTTTTCTTTGCCCTCAACTTCTTGGATTAAAACAGAGCCGATTGACTTGTCATCGGTTGATAGATACAGTTTAAATGGTATCCCTTTTTGTGGAGGCATTAAAACTAGAGGGGAACTCAGATAATCTTTTATGTTGTCTAAAGCCTTTTGCTGCTCTACCCCCATGTGAATGCTTGATCGGCTTTCAGCCGAAGCAGTGATGTGAACGGCTCCATCTTTTCTGAGAGATTGCCTATGAACCGCCTGATGAAATTTATTTTGCCGATCAACCACTGGAGTTGTTTATTGTCCTTCGGAGGCGGAATTGTCTTGATAGGATTGATACTCCTTGGGGTAACCTCAATTCCTCTTTCATGAACAAGAAATCCTAGGAACTGCTCAGCCGATACGCCGAACGCGCACTTGAATGGATTCATCTTTAGGACATATTTCCTCGTCCGCTCCAACACTTGTCTCAGATCGGCTATATGGCCCTCTATCTCTCTGGACTTGACAACTACGTCATGAATTTAGATCTCTACTAGTTAGCCGATCATGTCGTGAAAAATGTAGTTCATGGCCCGCTGATATGTTGCCCCAGCATTCTTCAAGCCGAACGTCATTACCACCCATTCGTATAAGCCGATTGCGCCAGGACACCGAAAGGCGGTCTTGTGGATGTCTTCGTCGGCCATAAATATCTGATTGTAACCTGCATTGCCATCCATGAAACTAATAATTTTGTGGCCCGAAGCAGCATCGACAAGAAAATCGGCTTTCGGCATTGGATATTCGTCTTTAGGGGGTGGCCTTGTTTAGATCTCTGAAATCGATGCACACCCTAAGTTTACTGTTTTTCTTCAACACTGGGACAATGTTTGAGACCCACTCGGTGTATCGGCAAGGCCGAATGAATCCCACATTATATAGCCGAGTGATTTCGGCTTTGATTACATCGTACATATCGGCCTTAAACCTCCTGGGAGGCTGTTTGAACGACCGATAGCCTGCCTTAATCGGCAGTTGATGGACCACTATTGATCGGCTAAGACCGGGCATCTCGAAGTACTCCCAAGCAAAACAATCTTTATATTCTTTTAACAAATCAATAAGCTGGGATCTACAATGAGGAGATAGATTTTTGCTAATATACGTCGGCCTCGGCTTGTCACCAGAGCCGATGTCAATTTCTTCTAGTCGTCGGTTGACGTGAAACCTTGCCCGAGCTTGCCATCGTCTTCGTCTGTGGTGTCCATGCCGAAGACGCTTGAGCCCTCCACCATGTCTTGTTCAAAGCAACAGCTACGGCTCGTCATCTCCAATCGGCTGTATTGTGGAATTGGACACATTTAGAAAATCGGCTTGCTAGATTTTCCCAGACAAACAATTGATGCCTTCGATTTCCCAAAGCGGCAAATCGGCACTGACGACGCTAACTGACCTGTCAGCTGGTACGATCTCAATCTTGTCACCGTCCCATTGCATCAGGCGTTGATGCATTGTAGAAGGAACACAACAATTAGCATGTATCCAGTCCCTTCCGAGTAGCAGGCTGTAAGACCCCTTCCCGTCGATGACAAAGAATGTTGTGGGCACGGTCTTATTGCCGATGGTCAGTTCGATGTTCAGGACGCCCTTAGTTTCTGATGGGTTGCCGCCGAAGTCTTTGAGCACCATGTTGGTCTTTATCAAGTCTTTGGCTCCTTTGCCTAGTTTTCTGAACGTTGCGTAAGGCATGAGGTGTTAGTGATATGCCCTAGAGGCAACATGAAGATGTTGGATATCATTGTCAATGTTTATGTATAAATGAATAAAGTGTTATTCGTTTCATGAAATAGACATCTTGTATTGATCAATAAGTATGTGACTTATTTATGAGACTCTTTATGCATGAATCTATTTCTAAATGATCCACGATCACATGTCATATTATTGGAACAAACATGACTCTAAGATCGGCATGTTTATTGATTGATGATCATGTCTCATAGATCATGGGTATGAAGATACCAAATCAATAAACATGGACACATGTGTTAGAGAACACATTGTTGGATAGACCCACCATGAGACACTACGGAATTAATGTGCCATTAGTTGGTCTCGGGTAGTGTTGGTACAAAGTCCTTAGACTGAGATCATCATGGGTTCCAACATGTGTAGTGGCCTACTTTGGGACTACCATACGCTATTCCGTAAGCGGGTAGTTATAAAAGTAGTCTTCGGGTTTGCTATGAAACATGGAGTGGGATGTGAGTGATCAAGATGGAATTTGCCCCTCCTTTGGAGAGATATCTCTAGGCCCCTCGAGGTAACGGATTATGGAAATGCATGGCCATGCTAAGTTGATTGAGGAGTCAATCAACGACGATAATCCGATCGGTTCGAGTGAATGGTTA
The DNA here is from genome assembly GCA_019925245.2 of Oryza australiensis. Lineage (NCBI taxonomy): Eukaryota > Viridiplantae > Streptophyta > Magnoliopsida > Poales > Poaceae > Oryza > Oryza australiensis. Next base: position 134,016 of record JAIFGZ020000666.1, read on the forward strand.
AGCTATTGAAGGGATGGCACACATCTTGCCTATAGCTTAATTGGTATCGTGAGGCAAAGGGATTTGTGTACACATTATAGGTTCAGAGCCGATATTATATTCATGTATACTATGGTGTCAATATGTGCTGCTAGGCGCCTCTATTGATAGGTCGGCTGAGTTGGACTCGAGCCGACGATCGGCTAAGTTAGACTATAGCCGAAACCGAGTATACCTGAACGTACAGGGTCGCACGCTTAAGGGGATAAGAACGGCATTCGAGTTGGACTCGAATACGGCTCGATCGAGATAAAGATCCGATCGGATAGAGTCCTATGGGCTTACGAAGTCCGCGGCCAACTCTATGAGATTCGGATAGGATCCGATTCAAAATAGAGTCCCGATGGGCCTCTAGGCCCAACGGCAACTCTATATAAAGGGGCGAGGGGTGGAGAGTTGCTGCATCGAATTGTACCGAATCAATCTAATTTGGCGCGAGCCAAACCCTAGCCTTGCATTGCGTGCTAGCACACGGGTGTTCGGCGTTCTGTCCCCGGACGTGTGGATACCAGTAGAGGCGCTGCTACGTTGTGGTGCTGTTCGTCGGCTACGAATCGGCTGTGGTGGAATTGGCTGCGGTCGGGCTCATCGGAGTGAGGCGCGAGAACGCGGTCGGACAACTCGGATCGGCTGCGGCACCGGCGAATCGACTGATTGGTGAATCGGCTGTCCCCGGGAATCAGCTGTTGGCAAATTGGCTATCATCGGCCAGCACTGCTCCAGATCGGATAGTCCTGATTGGCTAGTCCGCTTCACTCTACTCCAATCGGTAACGATCTATCGACCCTTACTTGCAAGTGTTCCTGGTTTTGCGCGGTAGAAAAGTTTTGTTTTTCGGCTAGCGTAGCCTCCGCGTAACCCTTCGGTGGTATCGAGCTAATCTTGCTTAGTTCGGGTTTTAGATTGGATCTGGAACATGTTTTGCACACGGGTTGATTAGATCAATCGGTTTTACGGGATCTGTTGAGGATAGTAGATGGTTATTGTGTTCCTTGATAGTGTACCGGAACGGCGTAATGTGATTACGTCGAAGCAATATCCATAGAACTCGGTTTGAGTCAGTTTCGGGATAGCGTTCCTTGAAAGTGTATCGGAACGGTATAATGTGATTATACTGAAGCTATCTCGTAGTCCGATCTTGTTTGCTGCCTCGTGCCTACGCAAACCATCTCCCTTGATAGTGTATCAGGACGAAATAATATGATTATGCCAATATGGTTTCCGTAAGCGATTTCATGGATTGGATCTATGGATTTCGTGTGGTGTTCCGGTGTCTTTGCTGGAAGCCCCAGGCGGCTTCCCCCTCGACCCCCCGCTAACCGGCTAGCGGGGACCGTGTGCGCCCCTTATAGGTCGTCTCGATGCCGTATCTCTGCGATAGGTACAAAACGTTCTACGCCTAACTTGTTTTTGTAGAGAATGCTTTGAGATGGTATGGCCCTATTATATGTATGAGATGCATGTGATGCGTGTAATATTCTTTCATATGTGCAAACCCATAATATTCTTTCATACGTGCAATGCTTGTAATATTCTTTCACGACCTACGAGTCGATGTAATATTCAATTAGAGCTTCTATAGTAGTAGCTTAGTTTGAAGAAATCAAGCATTCGACACTCGGAAGAACGGTGATGAAGATGGAGATCCTCTACACCGGCATGGAGATGGAGATCACCATGTGAAGGGGGCCATACTATTTCATTATATGCTATTCTACGCTTTTTCATATATGTGATATGTTTGTTTGATAGGATAGCATCCCTCGCAAAATTAAGTAGTAATGATGCCCTTTCAAATGTTGCACCCGTCACCGTTATGCTCGTCAATGGTGGGTCGCGCAAGCGAGTGCCATTCTCTATCATAACACGAGGGGTATATGTTGGACATATACGCGGGAGCATTTGGTTTACTTAACAAGGCTATCAAAGCAGTTTTGGGCCTTGGGGCATAGGTTGGGGCCGGGGCATAGAGATGCCACACCAACAACAAGAGTCACATAGAGATGTGATTAGCAAGGAGTTGCTTACCGATGTTATTAATTTTCTAGCAGTGATGCCAAAGCTCACTAGAAATTAACTAACATGTGGATCTTGACCCAATACGTAACCTAGAGGGAAGGTGTAAAATACGTAATGAGAGTCTAATGTTAAATTGTTTAACAATAGACATAGCATAAACATTGTGCTAAACTTTGCTTTTTCTGTTGTAGAATAAATGGCGGCTAATACTACACCCAGTGCTTTTAATTTGCGATCTATTCTCGAAAAGAAAATATTAAATGGAACAAACTTTATGGATTGGTATCACAACTTGAGAATTGTTCTCAAGCAAGAGCGTAAGAGTACGTTCTTGAAGTACCCTATCCGAGGATTTGCCAAATAATGCCACTTGGGCTCGCACGGAGGGCTTACGAGAAGCACACTAATGATGCCCTAGATATAAGCTGTCTCATGCTTGCTACAATGTCCCCTGAGCTTCAGAAGCAATATGAGAGCAGCGATGCTCACACTATTATTCAGGGACTGCGTGGCATGTTTGAGAACCAAGCTCGGGCCGAGAGGTTCAACACCTCGAAGTCCTTGTTTGCGTGCGAGCTTGTTGAGGGAATCCCGTCGATCCGCATGTGATAAAGATGATTGGCTACATTGAGAGTCTGGAAAAACTGGGTTTTCCCCTTAGCCAAGAGTTGGCTACTGATGTGATTCTCCAGTCGCTCCCTCCGAGCTTCGAGCCATTCATATTAAATTATCACATGAACAATATGGATAGGACCTTGGCTGAATTGCATGGGATGCTAAAGACAGCTGAGGAGAGTATCCAGAAAAACGGTCATCATGTGATGATGATGCGAAGGCAAAGCACAAACCACCTATCAAGAAACTTTGCACCAAGAGGAAGTTAACTCCCGATGAGATCGCGAGTGCCTCCAATGCAAAGAAGGGCAAGAAGGGTCGGCGGCATCGGATGCCGTTTGCTTCTATTGCAAGGAGACGAGCCGGAAGAGGAACGCAAGAAGTACATGGAGGATCTCAAAAAGAAGCAAAGTACGACTTACGCTTCGGTATTAATGTTATAGACATTAATCTTGCTACTTCACCTACCGACTCTTGGGGATTTGATACCGGATCAGTAGCTCATATTTGCAAGTCGTTGCAGGAAATGAGAAGAAGTAGAGGATTGAGAAGGGGCGAGGTGAACCTACGCGTCGGCAATGGAGCAAGCGTTGCTACGATTCTTTGTCGGCAGTACCACTTCATCTACCTTCGGGATTAGTTTTGGAATTAAATAATTGTTATTGTGTTCCAACACTATGTCAAAACGTTATTTCCGCTTCATATTGCAAGCGGAAGGATATGATTTTAGATCAATGGACAATGATTGTTCAATATATCTCGAGATATGTTCTATTTTCATGCTCCATTGGTGAATGGATTATACGTTTTGAATCTTGAAGCGTCTCTCATCTATAACATTAATACGAAAGGCAACTCCCAAATGATACAAACCCCACGTTTATCCGGCATTGTCGCTTAGGCCATATAAATAAGAAACGCATGGAGAAGCTCCATAAGGATGGATTGCTTCACTCTTTTGATATTGAATCATTTGAGACATGTGAGTCTTGTTTACTTGGTAAAGATGACAAAGGCACCTTTCACGGGACACAGTGAGAGAGCAAATGACTTGTTGGCACTCATACATGCGATGTATGTGGACCAATGAGCTCGACGGCCGAGGTGGTTATCGGTACTTCATTACCTTTACTAGATGACTTTAGTAGATACGGTTATATCTACTTAATGAGACATAAGTCCGAATCCTTTGAAAAGTTCAAAGAATTCCAGAATGAAGTACAAAATCATTTAGGGAAAATAATCAAGTTTCTACAATCGATCGTGGAGGGGAATACTTGAGCCAAGAGTTTGGTAATCATCGAAAGATTGTGGAATTGTTCCACGTTGACTCCGAGAACTCCACAATGGAATGGGGTGTCCGAACGGAGAAATCGCACCTTGTTGGACATGGTGCGATCGATGATGAGCCAAAGTGATCTTCCGTTATCCTTCGGGATATGCTCTTGAAACATTGCGTTCACACTAAATAGAGTTCCATCTAAGTCGGTTGAAAAGACACCATATGAGATATGGACGGGCGACCCCCTAGTTTGTCTTTTCTCAAAATTTGGGGATGTGAGGCTTATGTAAAACGTTTACAATCCGACAAGCTCACACCCAAATCGATAAGTGCTTCTTTGTGGGATATCCTAAGGAAACTAAGGGATATTACTTTTATAATCGGGAACAAGGCAAAGTGTTTGTCGCCGACATGGTGTCTTCTTGGAGAAAGAGTTTCTTTCAAGAAGGGTTAGTGGGAGCAGGGTGCATCTTGAAGAAGTTTAAGAAACACCAGAAACGTTTCAACGACCACGGAACCACAACGGAGGAACAAAGTGTTGCGCCACCGTTGTAGATACACCGGCCCACGAAGGTCTAAAAGATCACGTCGTGCGAGAGTACACAGTGCGGAACAACGTGATATATTGTTGTTAGACAACGATGAACCTAAGACCTATGAGGAAGCAATGGTGGGATCCAATTCCAACAAGTTGCTTGGAGCCATGAAATCCGAAATAGAATCCATGTACGACAATCAAGTTTGGAACTTGGTTGATCCACTGATGGTGTCAAAACCATTGAGTGTAAATGGGTTTTTAAGAAAAGGCCGATATGGATGGAAATGTTCACATCTATAAGGCGCGATTGGTGGCGAAAGGTTTTGAACAGATTCAAGGAGTTGATTATGATGAAACCTTCTCGCCCGTCGCAATGCTTAAGTCTATTCGGATCATCCTAGCGATTGCGCATATTTCGATTATGAGATATGGCGATGGATGTCAAAACGGCTTTCCTAAATGGAAACCTAAGTGAGGATGTATACATGATACAACCCGAGGGTTTTGTCGATCCACAACCACATGGAAAGATATGCAAGCTACGAAATCTATTTATGTATTGAAGCAAGCATCTCGGAGTTGGAATATTCGTTTTGATGAAGTAATCAAAGGGTTTGGTTTCATCAAAATGAAGAGAGGAGGCCTGTGATTACGAAAAGGTCAGTGGGGGTGCAATTGTATTTCTAATCTTATATGTGGATGACATATTACGATTGGAAATGATATCCCTATGCTTGAATCCGTCAAGTCTTCGTTGAAAAATAGTTTTTCCATGAAAGACTTAGGGAGGCAGCATATATATTGGGCATTCGGATCTATAGAGATAGATCCAAGAGGCTAATTGGATTAAGCCAAAGTACATACATTGACAAGGTGTTGAAAAGGTTCAACATGCATGATTCCAAGAAAGGTTTCTTGCCCATGTCACATGGCATTAATCTTAGCAAGAATCGGTGTCCTCGGACACATGATGAGCGGAATAAGATGGGTATGGTTCCATATGCTTCGGCAGTTGGATCCATCATGTATGCCATTCTTTGTACACGTCCGATGTCTCGTACGCTTTGAGTGCTACGAGCAGATACCGTCGAGATCCAGTGAAGGTCACTGGATTGCCGTAAAGAATACACTTAAGTACTTGAGAAGAACTAAGGATATGTTCCTAGTCTATGGAGGTGAAGAAGAGCTCGTTGTAAGTGGCTACACCGATGCTAGCTTCCAAACAGGACAAGGATGATTATAGATCGCAATCGGGTTCGTGTTCGCCCGAACGGAGGCGCGATCACTGGAAGAGTTCCAAGCGGGATCGTTGCTGATTCTACAACGGAGGCCGAGTACATTTCTTGCTTCGGAAGCCGCAAAGGAGGCTGCATTTGGATCAAGAAATTCATTTCGAGCTTGGTGTGATGACTAGTACGACTGGTCCAATGTCTCTCTATTGTGACAATAGTGGAGCCATTGCGCAAGCCAAGGAGCCGAGGTCACATCGAAGTCCAAACACATACTTCGGCGATATCATCTCATCCGCGAGATAGTGGACGAGAGGTGATGTCAAGATATGCAAAGTGCACACGGATCTCAACATAGCCGATCCGTGACAAAACATCTCCCTCAACCGAAGCATGAGGCGCACACAAGAGCAATGGGTATTAGATACTTACATGATTGACTCTAGTGCAAGTGGGAGATTGTTAGTGATATGCCCTAGAGGCAACATGGAGATGTTGGATATCACGCCAATGTTTATGTATAAATTAATAAAGTGTTATTCGGTTCCATGAAATAGACATCTTGTATTGATCAATAAGTACGTGACTTATTTATGAGACTCTATATGTATGAATCTATTTCTAAACGATCCCGATCATATGTCATATTGTTGGAACAAATATGATTCTAAGATCGGCATGTTTATTGATTGATGATCATGTCTCATAGATCATGGGTATGGAGATACCAAATCAATAAACATGGACATATGTGTTGGAGAACACATTGTTGGATAGACCCACCATGAGACACTACGGGAATTAATGTGCCATTAGTTGGTCTCGGGTAATGTTGGTACAAAGTCCTTAGACCCGAGATCACCATGGATTCCAACATGTGTAGTAGCCTACTTTGGGACTACCAAACGCTATTCCGTAATCGGGTAGTTATAAAGGTAGTTTTCGGGTTTGCTATGAAACATGGAGTGGGATGTGAGTGATCAAGATGGAATTTGCCCCTCCTTTGGAGAGATATCTCGGCCCTCGAGGTAATGGATTATGGAAATGCATGGCCATGCTAAGTTGATTGAGGAGTCAATCAACGCAGACGGATAATCCAATACGGTTCGAGTGAATGGTTAAACTATTGAAGGGATGGCACACATCTTGCCTATAGCTTAACGGTATCGTGAGGCAAAGGGATTTGTGTACACATTACGGGTTCGAGCCGATATTATATTCTTGTATACTTGTGGTGTCAATATGTCTGCTAGGCGCCCATTGTGATGTGGTGAGTTGGACTCGAGCCGACGGTCGGCTAAGTTAGACTATAGCCGAAACCGAGTATACCTGAACCTACAGGTCGTACGCTTAAGGGGATAGAATAGATATTCGAGTTGGACTCGGATACGGCTCGATCGGATAGGGATCCGATCGGATAGAGTCCTATGGGCTTACGACGTATGGGCGGCCAACTCTGTGAGATTCGGATAGGATCCGATTCAAAATAGAGTCCCGATCGGCCACTAGTCCCGTCGGCCAACCTATATAAAGGAGGGAGGGGTGGAGAGCTAATATACGTCAATTGCATCGCGTGCAACAGAAGACGTCGAGATCAATCTCCACGGAAACCCTCCCCACTTTTGAGCCAAACCCTAGCCTTGCATCGCGTGCTAGCACACGGGTGTACGGCGTTCTGTCCCCGGACGTGTGGATACCGGTAGAGGCGCTGCTACGTTGCGCGCTCTTGATCGGCTTCGGATCGGCTGCAATCGGAGCGATCGGCTGTGGTGAAATCGGCTGCGGTCGGGCGCATCGGAGCGAGGCGTGAGAACGCGGCCGGACGACTCGAATCGGGCGATTGGCGAATGCTCTCGGGAATCGGCTACACTGTCCGGATCGGATTGCCCCGATTGGCTATTCCGCCGCACTCTACTCCAATCGGTAACGACCTATCGACCCTTACTTGCAAGTGTTCCTGGTTTGCGCGGTTAAAAGTTTTTGTTTTCGGCTAGCGTAGCCTCCGCGTAATCCTTCACGACTAGCATCTTGGAGATCGGCTTGCTGTTGACGAATCCTTTAACGTACAACGGCTTTAAGTGCCAATTTTTGGTCCCTTTGGGTTTGTCGAAAATAGCTTGGTCCGGTGAGATTGCTAGATTCACTAAGTCGTCTTCAATGGTGTCTGCATCAGCTTCAGGAGCGCTAAATTCGGCAGGTAGTACGAACACCATGTTGACTGATGCAGAAACTTTGCCTTTCCCTTTGGCTGCCCTCCTGGCTTGATCGGCTGAGCTTTCCTGGGCTTGCTCTTCATCGGCTGCGGTGGTTTTCTTCTTAGGAACCCATCGCCTTTTGATCTTGCCTAGCCGACGGCGCTGATCTTGGATCATGTGCCAAACTTCATCTTCTCTCCCTTCACGCTTGAGTCGTTGAATTCTTCTTTTCTGCGTCTTTGTGAAGAGATCGGATGGGCACCATTGGGGATTGGCTGATTCCTCGTCGTCGGCCTCTTCGTCGTCGCGGTGGTTGTTGTTGCGGTCTTCGTCGACGAAGAAGTCTTGATGGATCGGGCCGAGCCGATCATGGATGGACCGCCGCCTCTGGTTTAGCTGAACGGCTCTCGGGATGAACCGGGTTGGGCTTTCAGCCGATGAGTTCCTGCACTCGTCGTCGCGGCGATCGTTGCACGCTGGGCAGTCGTCCAGTGTCGACAGCCTCATGCCGGATTCCCAGCAATACCTAAAAAAAATCACAATGCCAATGTGGATCGGCACTGTTGCAGTTTACCTCGTATTGGCGGCTTTGGGTTCCCGGCTCACGCTGACGAGGTGCTTCATCGCGAGCTGCTTCCCGCCAAGACTGGTGTTGAGGATGGCGTTGGCTGTCGTCGCGGATTGGCCGTCAGTCAGCTGGTCTGATAACGGGACGCGCCATATTAATTGGCGCGACGTGATGTCCAGTCGGCTCATCTTCTGCCTTGGCCCCGATTGATGTGTTGACTAAGCCGTGCGCCATTATGTTCTGTCGATCGGCTCACCTGGGGCTGGCTTGAACTGTGTTAACTGGGAAAGGGTTGCCGTCCACCTTCATTGGCCGATTTGAATCGGCAAACTTTAATTTCCCAGCTTCAATTGCCGACTGGATTTGCTGCCTAAAGACTTTGCAATCGTTAGTGGCATGGGATGTGGAGTTGTGCCACTTGCAAAATTTCTTCTTCTTTAATTCCTTGACCGACGAGATCACGTGATTTTTAGGGAGCTGAATCTGTTTCTCCTTGAGCAGCAAGTTGAAAATCCTATCGGCCTTGGTGATGTCGAAGTCATATCTCTCTTCTTTGGCCGTCTTCAGCAACCATTGGCGGACGATGGCCTTTTTGTTCTTGGCCCATTCGCGCTTGCCACTACTGCGTCATCGTCGTCGGAATCACCCGATTCAACGACGACTTGAGTTATGTTTTTGACGGCCTTCCGGTGTCTTGGAATCGCGCTCGTGGGCTGTCACCTTCTGCGCCAAGTGGGCTAGGCTGTCAAAGTCCGCGCAGAATCGCTCTCGGATCGGCGTGATCAAGCCATGAAAGGCCAAATCGGCGTGGGCGTCCGATAGCACCAAGTGCTAGCATCGGTTCCTCATCTCCCTAAAGCGTTTGATGTATTCTTGAACCGATTCATTGTGTTTTTGCCTGATGCTGGTGAGGTCCGACAACTTCATCTCATGGTTGCCGGAGTAAAAGTAGCTGTGAAATTGCTTTTCGAGATCGGCCCAGCTTTGTATTGAGTTGTAAGGCAATGAGGAGAGCCAGATAAAAGCTGATCCCGAAAGAGACAGAGGGAACAACCGAACTCTCAAGGCGTCTGTAGCCGATGCTTCGCCGCACTGTGCCAAGAATCGGCTGACATGCTCGTAAGTTGAAACGTTGTCTTGCCATGAGAACTTCGAAAAATCTGGGATCTTGTATCGTGGGAAGCGGGATCCGCTCGAAATGTTCTAGATAGGGATACCGATACATGTTCCCTGAGTCCTTTGGCTTGAGGCCGAATTGATCGCGCATGACATCTGCAATCAGATCGGCCCAAGTCCGGTTGTCCTGCTGTATCGGCTCGTATGGGTCATATGGTGCGGGTGCTTGCCGATACAGCAGTGGTGGCGTTTGAGTCCTGTAGTAATGATCTTGACGGCCTCCTTGATACTGGTGGTGGAGTGGATGATCTGCAAGAGGCGGCCGATGCGCCGGTGGTGGCGTTGGTGGTCCCGGGAACACTGTCTGGCTCGGCATTGTACCGTCTCGTCTAGGTCAATGGGCACCGGCTCCGACCGCCGATTGTCGTTGAACATATTAGCAATCTGATCCTGGGATAGCGGTTGCTGTCGGTTCAGCACGGTGATTACTGGCTTTGTTGCCAATTCAGTTGGATTCGGCTGGCCGAGGACCCCTCCTGGCGGCCCTGGTTGTGTTGGCGGTGGGATCGGCCGATTCTGGGTGACCAACATCCTGTAACCAGGAAACTGGCCGTCTGTGAAGTACGTCGGCCCCCGTTGTAGATGATCGGCTATCTTGGCGTCGGCCATGGTCGCGATCATGTTGTTGAGAGTATTGACCAAGATGCTACTTTGGTTGACTAGCGCGTGGTGAACGGCCGAATCAATTCGGTCTTGCAAGGTATGCAGGTTCGAATCGTCTTGTTCCTGAATCGGCTCCTCCACTTTTTGGTTGCCTTTCGATCCACTGCAGGATGCCTTGAGTTCGTCCAAGCTGAACTTGTACTTTTGATGTACAACCCCGGATCTAGTCTGAGTGAATGATTGCAAGTAGTTGGCCTGGAGCTCTTCCACCATCTTCTTGTAATCAGCTTGTTGCTCAGGCGATAACTGCTCCATCTTCACAGGCACGATGTTGTCCTAAGAAACATTGGGGCTCTTGGAGTCGACCATCTTGTCGGCTGAGTCGATGCGTCCTAGCCGAGCCGACAGAGAAAGTCCCACTGGGCGTGCCAAGAAGCGTGTTGACGAGAAATTTCTCTCATGCGCTAGCCTGGGAGATCTGCTTAGATCCAAGTGCAGGGTCCTTCTCACGTGCGTACGGCGTGCTGCGATTGGTTTGATCTGTTAACCAACAAGAAAAACAAAGACATATGCATTAAGTGTTAGGTTAGATCCCCAGTGGATCGGCTGAGAGAATCCATGAGCATATATATGCTATCCTAAAATATATTTAAGCCAAACGACTAGAATGGATCGATGATACCGAGACAAAGCATTAGCCGTTTAACCCAAATACAGTAAAGGATAATAAATATATGTATTGATAACCTAGCCGATACTGGAAAGCTAACAATGGATCGGCTAGTACTCCGATGATTCTTATGAAAAGATATCATTCTTGAATCAGATATGCATACCCTGGGAAATCGTCCGTCGGCTGTCGATGGCAGGCCGATTTCGGCTCATGACGTCCGACAGGAACGGTATCTTAACATAAGAGGCAGTCCTAATACAAATCTAATAATAAATATACTAAAAGAAACATATTAGGGCAGATAAGGCCAGTTGAAACCCCGACTCTGTCCCTTAAACATATAAATCCAACCGAACAGATCACTGGAAGTTCTAAAAATGACTTAATAGTTCAACGTTGATGCAGCATTAAGTATAAAAAGAACAACCTGATCTGCTGTAGCTGATTTATACCTCTCGAGACGGTGGATACCGCATATAAACTAGCCAACCTTTAGATCTAGCCTCATTGGCTGCGGGTTCTTGATAGAACTGGCCAATGGCAGGATAGATCTAAACATTGCTCTTTTATATGCGATATATGGTAAATAGCACAGTATAAACCCCTGAATCTAATGTGTCATTACGATGGAAGCACTAGAATCAGTAGAACATACCACTAATGACAAGCATTTACCTAGATTTGGGGATCGAAACGATGCAGCCCGTAGCCAAATCAATTGCTCGTCTAAAAAAAAGGTTGGCGATGCGCCGAAGGTTGTTTGATTGATTGTGTTGAATTTTACAGAGGGTCTCGAGTCCTGTTTATACCCAAGATGACATTATCTGTACAAACCCTGGACTCTATCTAAACTACTATTTAAAATACGACGATATCCTGGAAAGGACCCACGCCGCATTACAATGAACAGCTTAAACAAACTCCTAATTTATAGATACAATTGCCGTTACAGGACTCTATCCATAGATGGAAATATCTTTTAACACGCACTCTGATAACCGAATCTTCTATTCATCTTCAAACATCTGCACCAGAAATGGTTTCATCTTCTCTGAACATAGAATCGGCTATCGGCCGCCCTTATCCGATTCAATCCTTAGCCGACTGGCATCGCAGCCGATTGCTTCTCAGCCGATGCGGCCTCTGTTTCTCCGTCAAACCAGCCGATCGGATTCTGCTTCACCTTTGCCAGGACTTAGGGATTCAATTACCAAATTTAGGTGTTAAGAAGGAGATGCTTGCAGCAGAGTTGCGACGCTCCAAGAAACGCCAGATTTAGTCCCGGATGGAATCAGTAGGGCCTTGTCGGACTCGGCCGAGGTTGTAGCAGGTGGTCGGGTATTGCCACGTGCCATGATAGTTGGCAACGAAGGCATCACACAGCTCATCCCACGAGTCGATGGAGTCCTTGGGCAGTCCAGCGAGCCAGTTGATGGCCGTGGGCGCCAGCATGACCAGGAGATAGTTAGCCATGATGCGTTTGTCCCGTTTGCGGCTCGAATAGTTGTACAATACAACTGGAGCCACAGGGTGGGATCGGTCTTGCCATCATATGGCTCTATCCCCGTCGGGAAAAAACCCTTGGGCCACGTGACCTGCCGGAGCTTGGCGGTGAAGGCCACAAAGCCATCGTGGCGGGGCGCAGGGTCGGGCACTGCGTCAGGAGGTCCATGCAACATGTCGTACTTGTCCTGTCATCGTATCTCCTGGCACCTTCGATCGGCGGCGCCGCTCGATGGTGTTGTGGGAATCCATCCTCTGCGTGATCACCTCGCGCAGATCCCCAAGTGGGAGATCCCTTGATGCTCGATCGTGCGAGCAAACCGGGAGTGTCGGGCCGTGCCCGTGGGGGGAACCACAGTCCTCGTGGCTGCACCCGCCGCAGGGCACGGGGAGGCCGACTGACCGGCACTCTGCTGCCGTCGCGACCTCGAGCGTCGAGAGCTCCCGGTGGGGAGGCGCTCAGACAGGGCCGAAACATTAAGCTGTGCGGCAGTGGCTTGGGTCATGTCCATGGCCTTCCGTATCTCTGGGGAGTCGGGAAGACCGTTGAGGGCATGCTCGATGGCGACCAAGTTGGTTGCCAGTGTCCAAAACACCTGGTGCCCCTCGAACTCAATCGTGAAGTCAGACTCCAAGCATCGAGGATGAACGTGAGGGCGACGGTCGCTCACACCGCGCAACCCCGAAGGGTTACGCGGAGGCTACGCTAGCCGAAAACAAAACTTTTACCGCGCAAACCAGAATACTTGCAAGTAAGGGACGATAGATCGTTACTGATTGGAGTATGCAGCGGAAATAGCCAATCAGGGCTATCCGATCTGGAACAGTGCAGCCGATGACAGCCGATTCCCGCAAGCCGACAGCCGATTCCTAGGGACAGCCGATTCGCCAATCAGCCGATCCGCCGAGTCGTCCGGTCACATTCTCGCGCCTCGCTCCGATGCGCTCGACCGCAGCCGATTCCTCCACAGCCGATTCGTAGCCGATCAACAGCGCCGCAACGTAGCAGCGCCTCTACCGGTATCCACACGTCCAGGGACAGAACGCGGAACACCCGTGTGCTAGCACGTGATGCAAGGCTAGGGTTTGGCTCGAAGGTGGGGAGGGTTTTCGTGGAGTTTGATCTCGACGACTTCTAAAGCCGCGTGTGATCAGATTGATTTCGGCGCAATGCAAATCAATTGACGTGTAGCAGCTCTCCACCCCTCCCTCCTTTATATAGAGTTGGCCGACTGGGACTAGTGGCCGATCAGGACTCTATTTTGAATCGGATCTCATCCGTATCTCATAGAGTTGGCCGCCCATACATCGTAAGCCCATAGGACTCTATCCGATCGGATCCCTATCCGATCGAGCCGTATCCGAGTCCAACTCGAATATCTATTCTATCCCCTTAAGCGTGCGACCCTGTAGGTTCAGGTATACTCGGTTTCGGCTATAGTCTAACTTAGCTGATCGTCGGCTCGAGTCCAACTCAGCCGACCTATCAATAGCGGCGCCTAGCAGCACATATTGACACCATAGTATACAAGAATATAATATCGGCTCTGAACCTGTAATGTGTACACAAATCCCTTTGCCTCACGATACCAGTTAAGCTATAGGCAAGATGTGTGCCATCCCTTCAATAGCTTAACCATTCACTCGAACCGTATTGGATTATCTGTCTGTTGATTGACACCTCAATCAACTTAGCATGGCCATGCATTTCCATAATCCATTACCTCGAGGGCCCGAGAGATATCTCTCCAAAGGAGGGGCAAATTCCATCTTGATCGGTCACATCCCACTCCATGTTTCATAGCAAACCCGAAAACTACCTTTATAACTACCCGATTACGGAATAGCGTTTGGTAGTCCCAAAGTAGGCTACTATGCATGTTGGAATCCATGGTGATCTCGAGGTCTAAGGACTTTGTACCAACACTACCCGAGACCAACTAATGGCACATTAATTCTGTAGTGTCTCATGGTGGGTCTATCCAACAATGTGTTCTCTAACACATGTGTCCATGTTTATCGATTTGGTATCTCCATACCCATGATCTACGAGACATGATCATCAATCAATAAACATGCCGATCTTAGAATCATATTAGTTCCAATAATATGACATATGATCAGGGATCATTTAGAAATAGATTCATACATATTGAGTCTCATAAATAAGTCACGTACTTATTGATCAATACAAGATGTCTATTTCATGGAACTGAATAACACTTTATTCATAAATACATAAACATTGACGTGATATCCAACATCTCCATGTTGCGTCTAGGGCATATCACTAACAATCTCCCACTTGCACTAGAGTCAATCATGTAAGTATCTAATACCCATTGCTCTTGTGTGCGCCTCATGCTTCGGTGAGGAGTGGTTTTGTCGAGGATCAGCTATGTTGAGATCCGTGTGCACTTTGCATATCTTGACATCACCTCTGTCCACTATCTCGCGGATGAGATGATATCGCCGAAGTATGTGTTTGGACTTCTGATGTGACCTCGGCTCCTTGGCTTGCGCAATGGCTCCACTATTATCACAATAGAGAGACATTGGACCAGTCGCACTAGTCATCACACCAAGCTCAGAAACGAATTTCTTGATCCAAACAGCCTCCTTTGCAGCTTCCGGAAGCAGCAATGTACTCGGCCTCCGTTGTAGAATCAGCAACAGTATCCCGCTTGGAACTCTTTTTCAGTGATGCGCCTCGTTCGGGCGAACACGAACCCAGATTGCTATCTATAATCATCCTTGTCTGTTTGGAAGCTAGCATCGGTGTAACCACTTACAACGAGCTCTTCTTCACCTCCATAGACTAGGAACATATCCTTAGTTCTTCTCAAGTACTTAAGGATATTCTTTACGGCAGTCCAGTGACCTTCACCTAGATCGGCGAGTATCGCTCGTAGCACTCAAAGTGTACGAGACATCGGGCGTGTACAAAGCATGGCATACATGATGGATCCAATTACCGAAGCATATGGAACCATACCCATCTTATTCCGCTCATCATGTGTCCGAGGACACCGATTCTTGCTAAGATTAATGCCATGTGACATGGGCAAGAAACCTTTCTTGGAATCATGCATGTTGAACCTTTTCAACACCTTGTCAATGTATGTGCTTTGGCTTAATCCAATTAGCCTCTTGGATCTATCTCTATAGATCCGAATGCCCAATTTGTATGCTGCCTCCCTAAGTCTTTCGTGGAAAAACTATTTTTCAATGAAGACTTGACGGATTCTAGCATAGGGATATCATTTCCAATAAACAATATGTCATCCACATATAAGATTAGAAATACAATTGCGCTCCCACCGACCTTTTTGTAAACACAGGCCTCCTCTTCGTTTTTGATGAAACCAAACCCTTTGATTACTTCATCAAAACGAATATTCCAACTCCAAGATGCTTGCTTCAATCCATAAACGGATTTACGTAGCTTGCATATCTTTCCGGCGATTGTGGATCGACAAAACCCTAAGGTTGTATCATGTATACATCCTCGCTTAGGTTTCCATTTAGGAAAGCCGTTTTGACATCCATCTCGCCATATCTCATAATCGAAATGTGCAAGCAATCGCTAGAATAATCCGAATAGATTTAAGCCTTGCTACGGGCGAGAAGGTTTCATCATAATCAACTCCTTGAATCTGTTTAAAACCTTTCGCCACCAATCGCGCCTTATAGATGTGAACATTTCCATCCATATCGGCTTTTTCTTAAAAACCCATTTACACTCAATGGTTTTGACACCATCAGTGGATCAACCAAGTTCCAAACTTGATTGTCGTACATGGATTCTATTTCGGATTTCATGGCTCCAAGCCACTTGTTGGAATCGGGTCCCACTATCGCTTCCTCATAGGTCTTAGGCTCATCGTTGTCCAACAATAATATATCACGTTGTTCCGCACTGTGTACCATCGGGCGCACGACGTGATCTTTCGACTCCGTGGGTGGTGTATCTACAAGCGGTGGCGCAACACTTTGCTACTCTCTGTTGTGGTTCCGTAGTCGCCGAAATATTTTCTCGGTGTTTCTTGAACTTCTTCAAGATGCACCCTGCTCCAACTAATCCTTCTTGAAAGAAACTCTTTCTCCAAGAAAACACCGTGTCGGGTGACAAACACTTTGCCTTGTTCCCGATTATAAAAGTAATATCCCTTAGTTTCCTTAGGATATCCCACAAAGAAGCACTTGTCGATTTGGGTGTGAGCTTTTCAGATCGTAAACATTTTACATAAGCTTCGCATCCCCAAATTTTGAGAAAAGACAAACTAGGGGGTTGCCCTGTCCATATCTCATATGGTGTCTTTTCAACCGACTTAGATGGAACTCTATTTAGTGTGAGCGCATTGTTTCAAGAGCATATCCCCGAAGGATAACGGAAGATCACTTTGGCTCATCGTCGACCGCACCATGTCCAACAAGGTGCAATTTCTTCGTTCGGACACTCCGTTCCATTGTGGAGTTCTGGTGGAGTCAACTTTGGAACAATTCCACAATCTTTCGATGATTACCAAACTCTTGGCTCAAGTATTCCCTCCATGATCGATCGTAGAAACTTGATTGTTTTCCCTAAATGATTCGTACTTCATTCCGGAATTCTTTGAACTTTTCAAAGGATTCGGACTTAAGCCTCATTAAGTAGATATAACCATATCTACTAAAGTCATCGGTAAAGGTAATGAAGTAGTGATAACCACCTCGGCCGTTGAGCTCATTGGTCCACATACATCGGTATGTACGAGTGCCAACAAGTCACTTGCTCTCTCACCGTGTCCCGTGAAAGGTGCCTTTGTCATCTTACCAAGTAAACAAGACTCACATGTCTCAAATGATTCAAAATCAAAAGATGAAGCAATCCATCCTTATGGAGCTTCTCCATGCGTTTCTTATTTATATGGCCTAAGCGACAATGCCGGATAAATGTGGGGTTTGTATCATTTGGGAGTTGCCTTTCGTATTAATGTTATAGATGGGAGACGCTTCAAGATTCAATACATATAATCC
The DNA here is from genome assembly GCA_019925245.2 of Oryza australiensis. Classification (NCBI taxonomy): domain Eukaryota; kingdom Viridiplantae; phylum Streptophyta; class Magnoliopsida; order Poales; family Poaceae; genus Oryza; species Oryza australiensis. The sequence continues at coordinate 151,475 of JAIFGZ020000666.1, forward strand.
ATTCACCAATGGAGCATGAAAATAGAACATATCTCGAGATATATTGAACAACCATTGTCCATTGATCTAAAATCATATCCTTCCGCTTGCAAACATGAAGCGGAAATAACGTTTTGACATAGTGTTGGAACACAATAACAATTATTTAATTCCAAAACTAATCCTGAAGGTAGATGAAGTGGTACTATGCCGACAGCAACTGTAGCAACGCTTGCTCCATTGCCGACGCGCAGGTTCACCTCGCCCCTTCTCAAGCCTCTACTTCTTCTCATTCCCTGCAACGATTTGCAAATATGAGCTACTGATCCGGTATCAAATACCCAAGAGTCAGTAGGTGAAGTAGCAAGATTAATGTCTATAACATTAATACCTGAAGCAGAAGTCGTACTTTGCTTCTTTTGAGATCCTCCATGTACTTCTTGCAGTTCCTTTTCCAGTGGCTGTCTCCTTGCAATAGAAGCAAACGACATCGATGCCGCCGACCCCTTCTTGCCCTTCTTTGCATTAGAGGCACTCGCGATCTCATCGGGAGTTAACTTCCTCTTGGTGCAAAGTTTCTTGACAGGTGGTTTGCGCTTAGCCTTTTGCATCATCATCACATGATGACCATTTTTCTGGATACTCTCCTCGCTCTCTTTAGCATCCAATGCAATTCAGCCAAGATCTTATCCATATGTTCATGTGATAATTCAATATGAATGGCTCGAAGCTCGGAGGGAGCGCGGAGAATCACATCGTAGCCAACTCTTGGCTAAGGGGAAAACCTAGTTTATCCGGACTCTCGATATAGCCAATCATCTTTATCACATGCGGACCGACGGGATTCCCTCAACAAGCTCGCACGCAAACAAGGACTTTGAGGTGTTGAACCTCTCGGCCCGAGCTTGGTTCTCAAACATGCCACGCAGTCCCCGAATAATAGTGTGAGCATCTTGCTCTCATATTGCTTCGAAGCTCGGGGGACATTGTAGCTAGCATGAGACAGCTTATATCTAGGGCATCATTAGTGTGCTTCTCGTAAGCCATCCGTGTGTTGCGAGTGGCATTACTAGGCAAATCCTCGGGATAAGGTACTTCAAGAACGTACTCCTTATGCTCTTCCTTGAGAACAATTCTCAAGTTGCGATACCAATCCATAAAGTTTGTTCCATTTAATATTTCCTTTTTGAGAATAGATCGCAAATTAAAGGTAATCTGGGTGTAGTATTAGCCGCCATTTATTCTACAACGAAAAGCAAAGTTTAGCACAATGTTTATGCTATGTCTTTTGTTAAACAATTTAACATAAGACTCCCATTACGTATTTTCCACCTTCCCTCTAGGTTACGTATTGGGTCAAGATCCACATGTTAATTAATTTTCTCGAGCTTTGGCATCACTTGCTAGAATATTAATAACATCGAAGAAACTCCTTGCTAATCACATCTCTATGTGACTCTTGTTGTTGTTGTGGCATCTCTATGCCCGGCGCCAACCTATGCCCCAAGGCCCAAAACTGTTTTGATAGTCTTGTTAAGTAAACCAAATGCTCCTGCATGTATATGTCCGATATATACCCCCTCATGTTATGATAGAGAATGACACTCTGCTTTGACAGACCCACCATTGATGAGCATAACGGTGACGGGTGCAACATTTGGAAGGGCATCATTACTACTTAATTTTGCGAGGATGCTATCCTATCAAACAAACGTATCACATATATGAAAGGTAGAATAGCATATAATGAAATAGTATGGCCCCCTTCACATGGTGATCTCCATCTCCATGTCGGCGTTGAGGATCTCCATCTTCGGCACCATCTTCCAATGTGCATGATGCTTGATTTCTTCAAACTAAGCTACTACTATAGAAGCTCTAATTGAAGATTACATCGACTCGTAGGTCGTGAAAGAATATTACAAGCATTGCACGTATGAAAGAATATTACAGGGATTGCACATATGAAAGAATATTACATGCATCACATGCATCTCATACATCTCATACATACAATAGGGCCATACCATCTCAAAGCATTCTCTGCAAAAACAAGTTAGGCGTAGAAACGTTTTCTACCTATCGCAGAGAAACGGCATCAAGACGACCTATAAGGGAGGCGCACACGGCGATCCCGGAACACCACACGAAATTCATAGATCCAATCTATGAAATCGCTTACGGAAACCATGTCGGCATAATCATATTATGTCGTCCCGATACACTATCAAGGGAGATGGTTTGCGTAGGCGCGAGGCAGCAAACAAGATCGGACTACGAGATAGCTTCGGTATAATCACATTATACCGTTCCGATACACTATCAAGGAACGCTATCTCGAACCCGACTCAAACCGAGTTCTATGGATATTGCTTCGACGTAATCACATTACGCCGTTCCGATACACTATCAAGGAACGCAATTACCATCAACTCTCCTCAACAGATCTCGTAAAACCGATTGATCTAATCAACCCGTGTGCAAAACTTGTTCCAGATCCAATCTAAAACCCGAACTAAGCAAGATTAGCTCTGATACCACTGAAGGGTTACGTGGACGCTACGCTAGCCGAAAACAAAAACTTGCAAGTAAGGGCCGATAGATCGTTACCGATTGGAGTATGCAGCGGAAATAGCCAATCAGGGCTATCCGATCTGGAACAGTGCAGCCGATGACAGCCGATTCCTGCAAGCCGATAGCCGATTCCTAGGGACAGCCGATTCGCCAATCAGCCGATCCGCCGAGTCGTCCGGTCACGTTCTCGCGCCTCGCTCCGATGCGCTCGACCGCAGCCGATTCCTCCACAGCGATTCGTAGCCGATCAACAGCGCGCAACGTAGCAGCGCCTCTACCGGTATCCACACGTCCGGGGACAGAACGCCGAACACCCGTGTGCTAGCACGCGATGCAAGGCTAGGGTTTGGCTCGAAGGTGGGGAGGGTTTCCGTGGAGATTGATCTCGGCGACTTCTAAAGCCGCGTGTGATCAGATTGATTTCGGCGCAATGCAAATCAATTGACGTGTAGCAGCTCTCCACCCCTCCCTCCTTTATATAGAGTTGGCCGACTGGGACTAGTGGCCGATCAGGACTCTATTTTGAATCGGATCTCATCCGAATCTCATAGAGTTGGCCGCCCATACGTCGTAAGCCCATAGGACTCTATCCGATCGGATCCCTATCCGATCGAGCCGTATCCGAGTCCAACTCGAATATCTATTCTATCCCCTTAAGCGTGCGACCCCGTAGGTTAAGGTATACTCGGTTTCAGCTATAGTCTAACTTAGTCGATCGTCGGCTCGAGTCCAACTCGCCGACTTTATCAGCGGCGCCTAGCAGCACATATTGACACCATAGTATACAAGAATATAATATCGGCTCGAACCTGTAATGTGTACACAAATCCCTTTGCCTCACGATACCGGTTAAGCTATAGGCAAGATGTGTGCCATCCCTTCAATAGCTTAACCATTCACTCGAACCGTATTGGATTATCTTCGTTGATTGACTCCTCAATCAACTTAGCATGGCCATGCATTTCCATAATCCATTACCTCGAGGGGCCGAGATATCTCTCCAAAGGAGGGGCAAATTCTATCTTGATCACTCACATCCCACTCCATGTTTCATAGCAAACACGAAAACTACCTTTATAACGCCCGATTACGGAATAGCGTTTGGTAGTCCCAAAGTAGGCTACTATGCATGTTGGAATCCATGGTGATCTCAGGTCTAAGGACTTTGTACCAACACTACCGAGACCAACTAATGACACATTAATTCTGTAGTGTCTCATGGTGGGTCTATCCAACAATGTGTTCTCTAACACATGTGTCCATGTTTATCGATTTGGTATCTCCATACCCATGATCTACGAGACATGATCATCAATCAATAAACATGCCGATCTTAGAATCATATTAGTTCCAATAATATGATATATGATCGAGGATCATTTAGAAATAGATTCATACATATTGAGTCTCATAAATAAGTCACATACTTATTGATCAATACAAGATGTCCATTTCATGGAACTGAATAACACTTTATTCATAAATACATAAACATTGACCATGATATCCAATATCTCCATGTTGCCTCTAGGGCATATCCCCGTGTTACGAGAACACCGCACGTTGCGGTGAGCGTCGAACTCCTGAGAGCCCGTGACCTCGTCGTCAGACACTGCCTCCGCCATCATGATGAAGTTGGCGGGCTAGCGGTTACTAGGGATGAACACTGGTCCGCTGGGCCGCCCACTCAACGCCATGCAGGGCGAGAGGCGTAGCAAATGATCCTGCTAGGGTCCCCTGCACTGAGAGCCACGGGAGCACCCCCAGCAGCACACGGAGGCGAGGAAGATGTGCCTCTGGATGGTGGAGTAGGATGCATGGTGTGGAGTCGAGTTGGACGCTCGATCTGGGTCCAAGCATCGTTTGCCCTCAGGACTGCCGAGCGAGCTGTTGGGGATTTGGGCTGCCAAACCCTGATGATCGCACGGAGTTTGGGGGCCAAGGTCTTAGGACGCGAGACCACGAGCCTTGGCCTCGCCGCCATGCGTGGAGGCCTGACCGCACGCTCCAGCTTGCCGGAGGCCGCCTGAGAGAGAGTGAGGCGATTGAAGTCATCCGCGTGAAAAACCAGGGTGCCCAAGACGAAGGTCATCCCGGCGGGAGCCACGAAGTCGATGGCGAAATAAATAGCCATTAGATCACCTCAGACGAAGAACAGTGTCCCCTACCTGGCGCGCCAACCGTCGATGGGTGGGTTGGCAGTCCTCCAAGGGGGTCCTCGAGGAGGTAGAAGAGAGTTTGGTAGAGAAGTTGTCCTCTGATGGATCCGATGGTCGACTTGAATCCTAAGATGAGCCAAGAAATAAGACGCAAGGGTTTATACTGGTTTAGCCCTCTCGAAGGATAATAGGCCTACGTCCAGTGTGTGGTGTTCTTTCTCTGGGGTGGATGATGAACAAGAGTTACAAGCGTGAGAGGGAATCTGGAGGCTCTTTCAGCCCCCTGCCCTCCCTTTTATACCTCAAGAGGGCAGGAACAGATGAACTTGGAGGCCAAGAAAGCTAAGAGTAAGAGAGACAAACAGCGGTACAAAGAATATCTGATAAAGTATATGCTGGTCTGCTAGGTCCTGTACACGGTGGGTGTCTTGTGCTCCTGCTAGCCCTGGGACCCTGCTCCTGTGCTGCCAAGTGGTGTCAGACGCTGCCAGGTTGTCTCCTCCCTCTTCCTCCTTGCCTTCCATGTTTCCTCCCGAGGACTCTCGAGAGAAGGGGCCGATGTTGGACTCGGAGGAAGGCCGTCATGCCCGACCCCTGGGGGGAGTCGGGGTCCCGGTCACATCCCGAGGACACTCGGTCTGGCTTCTGTTGAGGTTCGATCCGGGTTTTTGAGGCACCTCGGGGTGACACCTCCCACAACCATTCTAAGGCTTCTGCAACAATTCGTCGTTTATTCTCATCCTTCCGTCTAAGATAGTCTGATCTTGTTTCACTGCTCATCCTTCCGTCTAAGATAGTCCGATCTTGTTTCACTACATGAATATCGACGTGTTCCATCGTTATGTGGGTTCTTCGTATCTACCCACTCAATGAAATTGCACATTGTATGGTATGTCTACGAAAAATGTTACGATTGTGTAGAAACCAGTTAGCGGTTTATGTATTGAGTGTAGTTAATAGAACTTCGAACAAAATGAATTATACCTAATCAATGTTTGGGCATTGGAAGAATGAGGGATGTCTAGAGTATGCATCGAACTCCGCAAGCGCACAACGGGCAGTCACACCATGGTGGAAACAGACTGATGAAAGGATCATTTAGCCAGTTAAGATGCTCAAGAAATAGACCTTTCATTCTCTCTAGATCTCTGAGAATGTCAAAAAAATATGGAGAACTTGTATTCGGCTTATCTGTATGTGTATATATAGTGGAGCAACCAGTACTATAACTGGCCATGGCGAGACTCGATTGTCAGAATGCCATGTGACAGCACAGGCACACGCAAGTAGGCTTTACCTTACCTGACAATGCAACGTCGAAAGTTGATCTGACAACTCGAGCTGACACTGTGTCCGTGTACTATGGTTTAGTGTGCAACCTAATGTACCCAATCCTCACACGCTGTTAGGCGGGGGCCATCCGCCATGTCGAAAAATCGCTCTGGGAGGGTGTCGGGCTACTAGTTTCGTAATTTTTTAAAAGCATTTTTGTAAATATTTTAATAAATAAAATTAAAAATAAAAAAATTTCCAAATTTACCTTGTCTACGTCAGATGCGGACCTACCTTAAAGTTTTTCTTACATTAAAAAGAGCTAACGCAAAAGAAGAAAGGGTAGCTGACGCAAAAGCAGCTAAGGTGCTATAACGTCTTGGGCAATCCAAAACTCTCCGTACCAAATAAATCCTACCACACAATAAATACTCAGCTACACATAACCGAAACAGAACATGCATATGGACCCCTCTTGAACACTCCAATGGGCCTAATGGCCTGGGGAAATCAACAACTCCAATTTTAGCATCCCTCGCTATAGCCAGGTAGCACCTAACCTTAGCGCATCATCTGTCATTTTCTCCACTGTCACAACCTTCCTTGGTACCACCTCTTCTTTCTCAATGTCACATTATGATGTCTTCGCCTTCACAACCTTTGACAAACTGCATTCTAACTACTCGGCCTACTCATCTCCGTTGAAGGCCATTAAAACTTGAGAAAGAAGGTAAAACATCTTTACATGGTTTTTTTCCAAATTAGGGGATGGAATTGTCGACTGGCTACACTCAAAGACGGTATCTGGATGATATAGGAGACATTGGAATTATGATATACACGGGATTGTAACAAGAAGACACGGGACAAGAATTTATACTGGTTCAGGTCCTTAATAACCCTACTCTAGTTTATATATATATGGGAGAATACCACACAGATTACAATGGGAGAGTAAGATGACCAAACTAACTCACTAGGACCTCTCGAGTACAACCTGACGAGATCTATTCGGTGAATATGGCTCTGGTTTCCTCTGGATTGTCTCTCAATGTGGCTTTGGCTATGACTTGTACTCGATACCCAGGGGACCTTGTATTTATAGCTATGACAACCTTATCTTCCAAGTAGAACTCGGAGAATTAGAACATGATACGAGCTAAGGGGATCTTGTCTTTCCCGAATTGGACTTTGACACCTTCTATCCTGAGAAGACAATTTCCTTCTATATCTGTCGTATTTCCTTAATCAGAGAATACCTTCTCGTATATCATTAGGTATATGGTATTATCGTATACCACTAACCCAAGTATAGAAGGTATGCCTTATCCTTAACACTGATAGTAGCCTCCGACTTCAATGAAAATGAGCAGCACAATGTTCTCGACCTAAGACCTTAGAGCTATGGTTATCGAATTCATCTAACCATTCTCGCATGGCCGAGAAGGTATAGAGTATGTGACTAAGTTCTTTGCCCAGCCTAGACCGAGAACACAACCATAAGTTGAATTTGGATTGAAATAAAAAACTTAAACTGCCATAAAAAACTGCAAAAATTGCACCAACAATTTCCCTTGCTCCAAATTTAAAGCATCAGATATGAGTTATAAATCCTACTTGTGAGATCCATTTGGGTTCCGTTTGCTCAACTAGTGCTTTCACTTTCCTCTTACGCACCCAACCCTAAACCACAAGCTCCACTAATCTCAATTAGCAACCTCATGGATCTCCTGGAGTCCACCATTGGCAAGGAGGCGATGGAGAAGTTGCAGCAGGAGGGTGCCCTACCAAGCGCGTTGCTGGTATTTCTTACGTTTATAGATAAATCTGCAAGCGCACGGATATACTGTTGTAGCATTTCACCCTGGAGTATTCTGGTGTATCGTATTTATATTATCCCAAGGGAAGACAACGGTCAAGAAGAGAATATTAAGTTACTATGAATATTCATATGTTATGTTGAATTGTCAAAGTCTAAGCAGGGTAAGAGATATGGATAATTTGGTAGTGTGACACACAGAGAAGAGTCCTAACAAATGGTACACTAATGCTAATTGGAGAGTAGAGGATTAGAGCTAGGTTCCTAATGTACTTCTACTATAGTTGTATAGGTTACACAATAATTATATTTATGGTTAGTTACCCATTTTTATGCTCTCAAGACTATGAGGGTACTGCCTCTAGTGGCCTGACCTGCCGCCGTAGGCGATTTCTTACCGTCCACCCTACGCCATACCCGAATGTGAAGGATTACAAAGGACTGACAGGGCTGTCATCACCTGCCGCCTACGTCTACCACCCGTGGGATATGACCATAACCAATGTCTATAAAATAATCTAAGCACCGCGATTACATTGCCATAGATACCCTTGCCTCCTGGGACGTCAATGACTAAGGCAATGGCACACCTACATCCTAAATGCACATTGGACCATGACCGTGGCAATAGAGTTACTCGTCTAACCATGTTATAATGATGATATAAACTATAGATGGGGCATATATCTAAGAAAGTAGAATATGAACCATACTCAAATATACAAGAAGATAAATATATTATATTGATCAAAGTCGTACAAAGAAAGAAAGATACAAGAGACATATCCGACTTTCCAAAGACGACTCAAAACCGAGAAGAAGCTTTAAACAAAATTTCTAACTCCACTAGCATAGAGACTAAGTATGCAATGCAGAAACTATTTCTTGTGGTGTGTGTTGAAAGTGAAGTGAAGCTCCCCTTTTATAACCTTCATATAATGGTTGTTAAGCCAGTTTATAACCGCCAAACGCCCACAACCATGATAATGGATGGTGGAGGTGTTGCGACGTGGAAGGAGGAGGTTGGAGCCGCCATGGCTTGTTCGGCCGAACCAGGGCCACTGCCTTTGGCCACTGACTTTGCGCAGAGGATGACATGTGGGCCCCTTGGTCGGTTCCCAGGTGTTTGGCATCACTTTAAGTCGGTTTCACCTGACTTGTGGGCCCAATCCGTGGGGTGCTAACGTGGCGATCGTCGATTGGCTGGAGTTGTGTTTCTTCACCACGCGAGTGTGCTTTCACTTTATTTATTCATATATGTTCCTACATTCATATAATCTCCAAGAACATGTGGAATTTTATTAATTCTAAACCTATATGCAGGTAAAAGATGCTAATCCCCTTTTATTCCTGAGGTCTGTGATGGTCAGAACTGGTACTTAATGATCGTCAACACGCGTGAGTGCTGGACCAATCAAAAGGAGGTACAGATCCTTGGACCAACCTTGAGCAGATAATTGTTGTCGCATCATTCGTCGAGTGTGGTTTTTCCCCTTCCTTTCGAGTTCCTTTCTCTTCTTGATTTCTATGATATACATCTTCTTCATCTGAACCCCAACTCCATTGCTTTCCTGAGCATCTTCACCCATCTATGTGAGGCGTACCTTGGGGTACAACCCTTTTTAGATTTTTTTAGATACTTTTATGAGCTTAGATGGATGAAAGCTTCTAGAATCTTTAGATGTTGTGGTCCCCGACTTAGGGACGGGATGAAGGAACAATATATTCCCTTCAAATGCTTGTCCTCGAGGAAGTATTGGAGAAAGAAATGGTTCTATCTCTATGTTAGCGACACCGTCCTTTGTCTTCCTATCTAGAAGAAAAACCAACCCGCTCGACGTCATGGACCTCCAAACCTTCTCTGATTCCCACGTTAGGAAACTTCATACGAAAATCCATAATCTCCGAGAATGTGGTTTGATCGGATACGATGTCGTTCAAGACTTCGTTTGTCGTCGGATCCAGCCTCTTCAAGCCTATGCTCACCCTGCATACGAGTACATGGGGAATAGGACGTGACGCGGCTATCGCACTAGGGTATACAACTCGTAGGCTTTTGACATGAATTCGAAGACTCAGATTGCTCCCGACTAATAGTATTGTGAATTTATCTATGTTGCAGTCCTCGATGCGGTGACCATGAAGGAGCGCATGGCGCAGGTGGTGATTGACACACCGTCTGCTGTAGGCAACATCCCCACGGCGATATGTGACCTCCCGTAAATAGAGAAGGACACCATTGTACACGTAAGTACTTGGACCACTTTCCTTGTCAATTGTGTCTTTGTCCATAGGCATAGTAATCCAAACTCTTGTAGACGTGGTCTCTCACAGATTTCATCGGTCCTCTGGTCGACCACCAGGCTTCTGCTTCTTTGAAGGAGCAGGTCCTGGCTGAGCAGGGAGTGGCGGCCTCTGCACCAGAGGGTAGAAGTCCAAGAGGAAACGCTAGCCGACGTTGGCGAATAGCACTAGAGCTGGAACACTGACAAAGACCGATGGCTCCGAGGTAAGATCTCAATTCGTATTAATCTGACATTTGTGATATCGACATCAACCTCACTTTGCCTTCTCTATAGACCACCTCTAGTGCGAAACCCTCCTCCTATAGGAAGGGTAAACTCCTGAAGGAGACTAGGATCAGGTGAGTTCTCTGCCTAGCTTTTGTCATCGTCACTCTCCTGAATGCTTGGTTATGTTATAACCATTTGGATGATTCTTGATTGCAGTCCGTCTCCCTTTGTGTCTGAGCATAGTGCAGGGTCCCACGAGGAGGTGAGCTCGAAGTCGCCTCCTGTGGCTACGCCCGTCCTTCCGCCACCGTCACTTTCGGTAGCCAGCCTTGTTGTCGCCCCAGGGTCATGTTCGTTACTGAGAAGCTTCTGCAGGCTTGTCATTCAATTGAGGCCTGTTCCCAGGGCATCGTCATGGAGATCAACTATCTCACGAAGGCTGCATCTTTCGCCAACTATTGTGTAGCTGCTCTAGAAGCTCAACTGAGGATGGAGCGCGCGGACAACTAGAAGCTACGGGAGGTGATCATGAGTGATGAGGAGAACTGACGGAAGGGGCTCAAGCATGCTTTGTTTGACTCGAACGAGAACCTGGCCTCACTCTAACAAGGCTTGCACGAGAACTACGGTCACCTCAACATGGTCACCAAGAGCTTAGGGAAACATGCTCCTACCCCGCAATTCTCGGATGAGACAACCATCCTGGGATCTCTAGGGTCCTTGATAACCGAGATGGAGACTATGGTGAGTTCCCAGGTGGATTAGGCGGCAGAGTCGATGTTGACCGGGCTCAAGACCGATGTTGCCATGTTCTTGTGTGCCTCAAGTTCACGCATCTCAAGATCAACATCGAGGAGATAATGGTCAAGGGAGGAGCCAACAAGCACCGGGAGGACGTGATGTCAGAACTAGAGGAGGTCGGAGAATCCATATTCCCCTACTTTGAAGAGTAATTCCTTTGTTTTTCCTTGTGTAATCTAAGAATAATTTCTGGCCTTATGTTCCTGAGAACACTCCATCTGTTCGTCCTTAAATCTTTCGGGCAATCGCCTGTTATGTGGATGCCTTGAAGATGAAGCCGTGGTCATCTAGCAAAGTGGACATTTCACTAACATGGTATTGATTCCTAAATCGTCCCATGCTTTGTCGACTCCTAGCAGCGACGACCGCTCCTTGGTCATCGTCACCCCTGACAGCGAGTTGTGTGCTCAAGAAGCTTATCTCGTGCTCCTTCAATAACAATACTAGAGTAAGGAAGATTGTCTTTATAGTCTATTGCCCTTGTTCTCGAAACATGGATGCTAATGGGTATAACACCCTTATTAGGTTTAGAAAGTTCTTTTGAGGAGACAAAGCATCAGGTTGAGTATTGGCGAACCTTGTCAAAGAAGGAAGAGTTAGAACGGGCAACCGACAACATCAAGAAAGACCAGTGCTCATAGCTTCTCGAAGAAAGAGAAGTTTGGATGGAAGCTTATCTCGAAGGGTGATGCACCTTGCTCTATCAGTTGTGCAATAACTGTGTGTGGCCCGTGCTCCGCCCGTGCTCCTCCTGAGAAATCTGTATCAAGTTATTTGGGCTGGCTACGGAGTACATGTGACGACCTTGCCGGTACCGCTTGAAGGATCGATGACAGTCTTAAGCAAGAATGTCATCGAGCTAGTCGGTACGAAGGTGGCCATATATTTGCATGTATCCGTGATTCATGGCCACAGATGAACTTGAGCTTTCTTAGGGAAGGGTTTACTCGTTCTTGGCGGACAATCACTGAGTTCGACCAGCTAGCGTAGTCTTTGGCTCCGCCAAGGTTGTGTTTGCCTTGATGTAGTGGGTTTGGCCATCTTGGTAAATGTAATATTTAGGATGACTTGCAAAACACTTGGCCATGACATTAGTTGATCTTTTGTGATGTTTGGTTTGTAATATACTTGGTAATTGGTAAGAAAAAAATGTAATCTATGTGCATTAGTGAACGAGTACTCTCGCAAGTGTTGTTATCAGCAGAACGGAGTTGAATACCCTTCCTAGCCCCTAGCTAGCTTTATGAAAAATATTTTCTAAAGGTAGCTTGAATCTTATAACAAACTATGTTGAAGCTGCGAATTCCTAGCCCCCACGCGTGAAGTTGAGAAAACCAATTCTCAATTACACGACTAATTAATACGTTACATGGGGTACTCTGACATGAGCAATCTGACATGGTTGTTTGACCCTTAGCACCTGACTAACGCAATAGTACCAGGCATCCCCAGCCAAGGTTCTTAGACCCGGTGATTAGTCAGGATTAATGTAATAGGACGATAAGAAACGACTTTAAGACATAGTGATATAAGAAAAGGGGATTAATGGGCAAACACTGTGTAATTTGGATAGAAATGATTCATGTATATTAACTTGAATAAATCAACTTACATACTTTCCATTGATCTCATACATAGAATTTACGTAGTTGATCAATGTTCTAGGAATTTGATTACTCGCGACCTTCATGAATGGAGATTTTGGACGCACCAAGCTGTAAGACTTCAACTACCGTGTACGGTCCTTCGTATTTGGGTGAGAAGTTATTGTGCCAAGCCTGATTTTGGACTTTGCGAAGGATGTAATCGCCGATGTCAAGTGAACGGGCTCAGCTGCTCTTCTTGTGATAGCGACACAAGGCTTGCTGGTATTCAGCTGCTCGGATGATAACTCATTCATGTTTCTATTCTAGCAAGTTGTCGCCGTCTGCTCATCGGTTGTCCTGGTCCTCATCCGAATATTCTTGAACTCGTGTAGACCGATAGCGTAGCTCTATTGGGAGCATGGCTTCACATCCATACACGAGGAAGAAGGGAGTCTCTTTGGTGGGTGTAGTTAGAGTGGTACGGATGGCCCATAGAACAGAAGGAAGTTCTTCAACCCATCATGAGTCATAGGCCATGAGCCTTTCATAGCGTGTTTTGATCCCTTGTAGCACGATCATGTTGGCCCGCTCGACTTGCCCATTGCTTTGAGGATGTGAAACCGATGCAGAGCAGATCTTGACCTCAAATTCTAAGAAGTAATCTTGGAAGGCACCACTTGTGAATTTTGAACTGTTGTCTATCAATATCCTGTTTCGTAGTCCATATTGGTAGAATATCCCTTTGATGAACTTGATGATGTGTTTGGCTTTTGATATCTCTTGTTGGCCCCGGTTCAATCCACTTAGTGAACTTGTCGATAGCCACAAACAAGAATTTGAAGCCACCTTGTCCTCGTGAAAAGGGTATGAGGATGTCAAGCCCCCAGTACGAGAATGGACTAGACAAAGCGATAGTTTGAAGTGCTTGGGATGGTAACTTGGTGTGTTTGCTATGGAACTGGCATGCTTCACATCGTTGTACCATCTCGCAAGCAACTTGGAGGGCTTTTAGCGAGTATAGCCTTATCAAAAAGCTTTACCGACCAGGGTTCTCCCATCGGAGTGTGATCCATAGATTCCTTCGTGTATGTCAAGCAGTAGTTCCCTATCATTGTCAGAGGAGACACATTTGAGTAAAACTCCATTTGCGGCCTTTTTGTAGAGATCGTGCCCGATCATACAATAAGCCTTTGCCTGACATGAGAGCTTCTTTGCCTTTGTGTCGTCCTTCGGCAATTTGTCGTCATTGAGGAATTCGATAAGCAGAGTCTTGGGTTGTCTCAATTTCTGCTACGATGTTGTCCATCTTTTCTATAGCCCTGGAGCTAATGTCAATAGTGCTATCTGAAAGTGTAACTAGTATTACAGAATGATGGACACAAGGCTAAGCAACCCAAGTATAAATAGAAGGAGGTGAGCCTGTCCACCTCCCTAGCATAGGAACACGAGGAGACGCCTAGGAACACGAGAAGATGCCTAAGAAAACTAGGAGATGCCTGGGAGTCAAACATCCCAGACGGTTGGACTGAAGGGTCCAGTAATGTGAAAGGACCAGTAAGTGTGAAAGGTTTAACAGGTTAGGTCCAACAGATGTGACCAACTAACTGTCTAGTACCCCCCTCAGTCAGATGGTCAGGTCGTCGGACGTTCAGACTGGACCAAAACTCAGAAAACAACGAAGAAGGAAGCCCCTTGGTGAAGATGTCAGCAAACTGTTAAGATGTCATCACATGCATGACGCGAACAACACCAATAGTGACGTGCTCCCAAACAAAATGAAGATCAATCTCAATGTGCTTGGTGCGCTGGTGTTGAACTGGGTTGGAGGACATGTAGACGGCGTTGATGTTATCATAATAGACCAAAGTAGCACGCCGCGGCAGAGCATGAAGCTCCAGCAGTAGCTGGCATAGCCAGGCAGCCTCTACAACACCATTGGCCACATCACGATACTCAGCCTCAGCACTGGATCGGGACACAATATTCTGCCGCTTCGAAGACCAAGACACCAAATTGTCACCAAGGAGGACCGCATAACCAAAAGTAGATCGGCATGTCTTAGGACACCTTGCCCAGTCAGCATCGGAGTAGACAATCAACTCATCACTGGTGGAAGGGCGCAGAATCAAGCCAAGATCCAAAGTGCCCTTAATATACTGAAGAATCCGCTTCAGAGCAGCCAAGTGAGGCTCGCGGGGATCATGCATGAACAAGCAGACTTGTTGAACCGCTGTTAACGATAGAATTTGGTAAGGCCCAGGGTCCCCATCGGCTCAAGGTCTAAATCGGCTCAAAGCTAGAATCGGCTTAGAGTCCTACATCAGCCGATGGAGGTTTTCTGTTATCAACATCTCCAGCAGTCGGATTCTCGTTAGATTTGGTATGGAAAGATCTTATCCAGAAGAAACCGAGTTTGGGGAGGATGCGGCTTGTATCGATTAATTAGACAGAGTTTGTTAACTTTCTATTCTGTCTTTAGGAAAGTGTATTAGTGTCCAATAGGGACTGGTTTGTTTCCTTTTTTCTCTAGGGAAGTTTGGATTTGTAATCTGTGTTAGTCTACAGATATAAATATGTAAGCCCGAGGTTCATGTAATCTATCATTCTCCGATCAATACAATTCGGTGCATCGCCACCTTTTACGTTTTCCACTTTGTTTATCATCACATTAGACAAATCTATCGGCTCATTGAGTATTAGATTATCATATACAATCTCGTGCTACATCGGTTAGGTCCGACCTACTGGATTGTTGTTAATAATCTAAGTCTTGTTAAGCCAATAGGTTTATGCTAATGTTTTATCGGAGGGGTAGCCGATCCTATCTAATGTGTTAAATTTCCTCTTGATAGTCATGCTATCTTGGTTAAATTTAATACATGACTAACTTGATCGTTGTCGTATCGGCTTATTTAAATTTATCAGGCTATGAGGTTGTGGCTGTAAGCTAGATTTATCTAAGTCGGTAGGCATCAATCATGGTTTCATCGGGGTTTTAGCCGATGAGTTATCTAGACATTGCATCGGCTTACAAGGATTGCATACAAGTTGGATTGAGCCGATTGCAGCAAAGGTTTCTAATCACTTGGATCTAATGCCATCGGACCCCAGCCGATGTGTGATTCAATCTTCAGATCAATGTCTATGTCATCGTGTGATTGGTTTATGCTATACTTCATTGTTATATCATCATGTTATCGTCAGCCGATCGCCTTTATATAGATATTCGCTCATCAAAACGCTTTTGGCACACGACCGATGGATTAAAACCCTAAGTGCATCAGTCGACATCAGCATCGGCTGGAATCGTGCCATTGGCCCATCGGCCGATCGACTGTTTTGGCTATCGGCTATTTTAGTTGATCAGCTATTTTGGTTATTGGCTTATCAGCCGAAATGCATTATGTTATGTTGTTTTGCATATCTTGTCAATGGCAGGATCAAACTGACTGGCACGCCCGTGCTTCATCAATTCTAGATTCTGCACTAGAGCTAAGCAGATCTCCCAGTCCAGCGTGTGTTTGGCGTCAACACATCTTTTGGCACGCACAGAGTTGGTGTCAACACATTTTTGGCACGCCTGGTGGAACCATGTTTGTGACAACAAGTTTTTTCTTTACACGGCTCGTTGGACCCATAATTGCAACAAGCTGTCTGATAAAGAAGTCAAGGCTGAGGAAGAACGATCTCTCAAGCCGATGGATGAAGAGAAGTGGCAATCTTTTGAGCTGATGAATGATGAAACGCTTCAGGACATAGTTGATAAAATCGTTCATCGTGTTGTGTTCGATCAATCTGGAGTTTTGATGAGTACATTACGTGGTTCGATCGAGGAGATGGTTCCCAGAGTAATTGCCCTAAGAAGTCAGCATGGTGAGAAATCTCAACATCATCGGCAACAACAATATTGGCTTGGGGGGCAAATTGATCAATATCGGCATGGAGGGCCATGACAACAATATCGGTTAGAGGAAACTCAAGGGTATTAGTCTGAAGAATATTGGGCCAATATGATTGCAAAGGTAATGGAGGAGTAGTTTGGAATTAAACCCAAGAACCAAATTTCTGTGTATCGGCTACCGTATCCTGAGTGATTTGATAGGGTTCCATTTCCAAGCCGGTACAAGGTTCCAGATTTCTCCATGTTTTCAGGGCAGGATGGTGTATCTACAATAGAACATATCATCCAATTCTTAGCTCAATGTGGGGAGGCATCGGCTGAAGAAGCTCTGAAAGTTAGACTTTTTCCAATGTCTTTGACTGGATCGACTTTCGCATGGTTTGCATCATTGCCACCAAACTCTATCAAAGGTTGGGCCGATCTTGAGAAGCAATTTCACCTATACTTCTTTGTTGGGGATGATGAGTTGAAGCTTGCAGACTTGTTATCAGTTAGACAGCAAGAAGGGGAATCGACTAAGGAATATATTCAAAGGTTTCATAATGTTCGCGGCCGATGTTATAACCTAAATTTAAATGATGAGTAGCTAGCAGAACTCGCATTCCCAAGGGTTGTCAATACCAATCAAAGATAAATTTTTCTTCCATGAGTTTGACAAAGCATGATTTCTCATACTCCAAAACTGGGGGGCATGTGTTAACGCTAGAATTTGGTAAGCCCCAGGGTCCCCATCGGCTCAAGGTCTAAATCGGCTCAACGCTAGAATCAGCTTAGAGTCCTACATCAGCTGATGGAGGTTTTCTATTATCAACATTTCCAGCAGTCAAATTATCGTTAGATTCGGTATGGAAAGATCTTATCCAGAAGAAACCCAGTTCGGAGAGGATGCGGCTTGTATCTATTAATTAGACATAGTTTCTTAGCTTTCTATTCTATCTTTAGGAAAGTGTATTAGTGTCCAATAAGGACTGGTTTGTTTCCTTTTATCTTTAGGAAAGTTTGGATTTGTAATATGTTAGGATCTCTGTTAGCCTACAGATATAAATATGTAAGCCCGAGGTTCATGTAATCTATCAATCTCAGATCAATACAATTCGGCGCATCGCCACCTTTTACCTTTTTCACTTTGTTTATCATCCGGCGGAACTTGGCACCCGACGCAGAGCTGCATCGGTTAGGTTGGATCTCGAGCGAAGGGGTAAGTCCAAGTGTTGCCTATCTAGTATATCGTCTCTATCTTTAGTTCCATTACTGTTTATAGTCACATCAGCTTAGTCAGGACTTTCTCGGTTAGGTCCAATATTCTGATCAAGTTGATGTTTCTCTAAACATAATGTCGCTTTAGATAGATTTGTTATATCCATCACATTAGACAAATTTATCGGCTCATTGAGTATTAGATTATCATAAACAATCTTGTGCTGCATCGGTTAGGTCCGACCTACTAGATTGTTGTTAATAATCTAAGTCTTGTTAAGCCAATAGGTTTATGCTAATGTTTTATCGGAGGGATAGCCGATCCTATCTGATGTGTTAAATTTCCTCTTTATAGTCATGCTATCTTGGTTAAATTTAATACATGACCACCTTGATCGTTGTCATATCGGCTTATTTAAATTTATCAGGCAATCATCAACCTTATGCTGCATCGGTTAGGTCCGACCTATGAGGTTGCGGCTGTAAGCTAGATTTATCTAAGTCGGTAGGCATCAATCATGGTTTCATCGGGGTTTCAGCCGATGAGTTATCTAGACATTGCATCGGCTTACAAGGATTGCATACAAGTTGGATTGAGCCGATTGCAGCAAAGGTTTCTAATCACTTGGATCTAATGTCATCGGACCCCAGCCGATGTGTGATTCAATCTTCAGATCAATGTCTATGTCATCATGTGATTGGTTTATGCTATACTACATTGTTATATCATCATGTTATCGTCAGCCGATCGCCTTTATATAGATATTTGCTCATCAACACGCTTTTGGCACACGACCGAGGGATTAAAGCCCTAAGTGCATCAGTCGACATCGGCATCGGCTGGAATCGTGCCATCGGCCCATCGGCCGATCGGCTATTTTGGCTATTGGCTGTTTTAACCGATCAGCGTTTTTGGTTATTGGCTTATCAGCCGATATGCTTTATGTTCTGTTGTTTTACATTTCTTGTCAGTGGTACGATCAAACTGACTGGCACGCCCGCGCTTCATCAATTCTAGGACCTGCACTGGAGTTAAGCAGATCTCCCAGGCTAGTGTGTGTTTGGCGTCAACACATCTTTTGGCACGCACCGATTTGGCATCAACAACCGCATAGGCAATGTCTGGCCTGGTGAAGGTCAGATACTGTAAAGCTCCAGCAAGACTATGAAAACTAGAAGCATCCTTCAAAGGCAGGCCATCTATCGCCAGCTTAGGATTAGTATCCACCGAAGTCGAGCAAGGTTTGCAATTCGTCATCCCAGCATGATCAGGAAGGTCAATCATATACTATCACTATGAAAGAAGAAGACGAGTGCCGCTGCCCTAGACCCGCATCCCGAGAAAGTGATGTAGCTCACCAAGATCCTTCATTGAGAACAAAAATCAGCAGATAGATCAGATTAGTGCCATGGCTGTAGACGAACAATGAAGTATCAGACTTGGCCTCCCCAAAGCCAAGAGTCAGCAGGTGTGCTGCAAAGTGGCTTACCATGCCCGTGGCGCTTGCTTAAGCCCATACAATGATCTGTTGGATCGACAAAACATAGTCAGGATGTGCACGATCCTCAAACCCCACAGGCTGAACACAGTAGACAGTCTTGGAGAGGGTGCTGTGGATAAAAGCATTCTTCATGTCCAGCTGATGAATACGTGAACCACGCGAGAGAGCCAAAGACAAAACAATCTGAACTATAGTCGGCTTCACAACAGGACTGAAGGTTTCTGCAAAATCAACACCGGGCCACTGAGTGAAACCCCAAAATACCCACCGAGCCTTGTAACGTTTCAGTGAGCCATATGACAGGAACTTATGCTTGAAGATCCATTTACCGGAGACGACATTGGTGCAGGACGGGGAAGGAACCAAGTCCCATGTGTGATTCTGGAGAAGAGGAGCATGTTCATCTTCCATAGAAGCTCGCCAATTGGGATTAGGAAAAGCACTCCGAAAAGACCGTGGCATAGGAGACAGCGGGGCAACGTGGTAGAGCGCTACGAGACAAAATCCGCGCTTGGTGCGCGTCGTCATGTCATGCTGGTTCCTGACAGGAGGGACCATCATGGTGCTTGGAGGCAGTTGGAGCAAAGAGACTGGCTTTGGAGGAGCCGATGCCGATATCAGGTGCAGAGAGTCCGACGCTGGAGGGGCCAGCGCCGGTGCAGCAGGAGGGGGTGCCGATGCTGCTGGGGGATGACACGTGTAGTGGAACCACAGGGGAGGCACCAGGGGGCTGGTAGGCCGCAACTGGGGGCCAACGACCCACACTAGGGGGCCGGTACGCGTGGGCCGTGAGCGGTGGTGAAGGGCCACCAAGGGACGGCGGCGGGCCTCTCAGGGAGTGTCATGCCTAGAAATTCCTGCCCAGAATTTCCAAAGCTGAATGTGCATTACATCTCTGACCAGGACCAGCCAGGATACACAAACGACAAATTGATATACAGAATCCACAACTTAGAAACATCATAAAAGTCTTAGATAAATGCAACAGAAAAATAAACGAGCTAAACTTCATCTTGGCACTCGTAGCGTGACGACTCCACTCCATGGGCATCCTCGAGGGTAGCGACAAGCCTACTCATCCGCGAAGCCATTGTCTGCTCCATACTCCAACTCTGAGCTAGGGAAAATGAAGCAAGGCTGAGTACTACCCACTATACTTAGCAAGTAATATCAAGGGAAGGTATGATGCAAGCAGTTCCAAAGGAAGGCTAAGGGTTATTTGCATAAAGCAGGCACTTCAGAGACAATAGTTGAAAGTAGTGAAAATGGTTATGTTTCATTAAACAAAGTTAATCATCACTATCCAACGCTACACCACGTTGAGACAGGCCCAACCCATCCATCTAGTCAAAGCCAATTCTATTAACTCAAATTATTAAACATAGGACTAATCACGGTGAATCTAGTTGATTGCCCGTAACTACGGGCACAACTATTCAAATAGTTATACTCTAATCAGAGGTATACATCAGTACCCATAAGACACATCCCCACAATGTGTTTTTGTGCACCGACATGCCACCATGGCATACTAGAAAGAGGTCAGTGACAGGACACCACACTTCAGGTTTCGCCCCTACCTTTAAATACAAGGTCGGTAGCACCTCTTGTGCCTAGGTGAATCCGGAAGCTGCATAGACCTTTCCTGATCCATCCAAACTCCATCACGCGCACCCTTGCCTGCGTGGATGGCCCGGATTCACCCTTGGGTGAACCCGACGGCTCAAGAGAGGGGTGGTGCGTCTCGTCGGCGGGCGGGGTGCGATGGCGTGCGGCGGCACGCGCGACCAAATCGTCATCGACGATGCGCGGGGGTGGCGCGCGGGGCGAGGGAAGAAAGAGGGAAGGAAGAGGGAAGAAGAGGGAAAAAGGGCACACCACAGCGGCGGCGACCGGCGTGGAGAGAGGAAACGGTGGGGCGACGATTCCGGTGATGAACCGAGAAAGTCAAGGGCGGTCGAGGCTCTGCACAAGCTGGGAAAAGAGAGGAGGGGAAAAGAGAGGAGGGGAAAAGAGAGGAGGGGATGGCTTGTGGCAGCGGGAAAAGAGAGGAGGGGATGGCTTGCGGCGGTGGGACAAGAGAGGAGGGGATGGCTTGCGACGGCGGGAAATGTTGGCCGAGGGAGAGAGAAATGGAGGGGCTCACTAGCGTGGGAGGAGGAAGAGTTTTCGGCGGTGCGGGGCAGAATCCGAGTGGCGGTCGGGGTTCTCCGCGAGCTGGCAAAACCGACGGTGGTGGCTGGACCCTGGAAACAAGCGGCGTGGCACAATTGAGCGATCGGAGGAGTGGGGCTTAGCGACACTAGGTATTGGTGGGACAGGCGTGTTTGAGAGCTCGGGAGGCGACGACAAGTTGGGGAAATGGTCGAGCAGTGCACGGGGTGGCATTTTATAGCCATTGGGGAGGCTGACATTGCCTGTAGGTGGTGGAAATGGCGGCGGTGTGGGAGAGAGAGAGGGGCAGGGCGACTGGGGTCCTTGGATCCAGCTTTTTTTGGCTCTAAGCACATGGGGAGGGAAGGGGTGAAGGAAAACACGGAGGCTATGATAGCATAAAACAAAATTTTCTACCACGCAATCCAGAAAAGCATGCGAGTAAGGGTCTATAGATCATTACCAATTGACGTGTAGTGCAGCGGAACTAGCCAATATGTTGCTAGCCGACCTCAGAAAGGCCTTGCCGACCTCGGAACACTTTTGCCGACCTCGCTGACCCTGGGTCCGACTCGCCCGACCCCGCCGACCCCTGTTTATCTTGACCAACCCCATTGATCTCCACACGTGCCGCCTGACCACTTGATGGCATTAGGATTCGCCGATGCCGACGACTCCGTGCTCGTTCGTCGATGCCGACGACGCCGTGCCGATTTGTTTGGCCCTTCGACCTCCCGACCGCCCGCCCAACCACCGAATTAGATACGGCTAGTTGGATCTCAAGGAGATTTGATGCCGCCAACTTATCGCAATGTAGTGATGTCTCTACCGGTATCCACACATCCAGGGATGGAATCGCCGAACACCTTGTGTGCTAGTACTTGACGCTCGGCTAGGGTTTCGCTCTGAAATTTGCAACTTGGGTTTCCATGGAAGATCTTGACCCGGCGACTTGAAGTTGCGCTCGTGTTCTGTTATGTGTTGCTTGATCTCCACCCCACTTGCCTCTTTATATAGAGTTGGTCAACTAGGCCCTGGGCCCATCGGGACTCTATATTCAATAGTATCTCTATCCAAACTGGGTCGTATCCAAGTCAAACTCAAATA
Source organism: Oryza australiensis (assembly GCA_019925245.2). Lineage (NCBI taxonomy): Eukaryota > Viridiplantae > Streptophyta > Magnoliopsida > Poales > Poaceae > Oryza > Oryza australiensis. Next base: position 174,039 of record JAIFGZ020000666.1, read on the forward strand.
CACGTTCCATCCTGTTAAGTGTGCGACCCTATAGGTTCAGGTATACTTGGTTTGGACCCAAGTACAACTCGGTCGACCCATCAACAACGGCCCATAGCAGAACATATTGACACCAAAGTGTACAAGAAGATCATATCGGTTGAACCTGTAATGTGTGCACAAATCCCTTTGCCTCACGATATCAATTAAGCTATAGGCTAGACTCATGACATCCTATCAATAGCTTAATCATTCACTCGATCTCGTATTGGATTATTTATCTGTTGATTGACTCCTCAATCAACTCGGCATGGCCATGCACTTTCATAATCCATTACATCGAGGGGCCCAAAGATATCTCTCCCAAAGGAGAGACAAATTCCATCTTGATCATTCACATCCTACTACATGCTTCATAGCAAACCCGAAGAGTACTTTTATGACTACTAGTTACGGAATAGCATTTGGTAGACCCTACGTAAGCTACTACACATGTTGGAATCCATGATGATCTCAGGTCAAAGGACTTTGCACCAACACAACTTGAGACCAATTAATGACACATTAATTCCCTGTAGTGTCTCAAGGTGGGTCTATCCAACAATGTGTTGTCTTAACACATGTTCACGTTTATTGATTTGGTATCCCCATACCATGATTTATGACACATGGTCATCAATCAATAAACATGCTGATCATAGAATCATATTTGTTCCATGGATATGATATATGATCAAGGATCATTTAGAAATAGATTCATACATAAAGAGTCTCATAAATAAGTCACATACTTATTGATTAATATAAGTTGTCTATTTCATGAAACTGAATAACACTTTATTCATTGATACATAAACATTGACCATGATATCCAACATCTACATGTTGCCTGTAAGGCATATCATTAACAGTCTCCCACTTGCACTAGAGTCAATCATGTAGTATCTAATACCCATTACTCTGGCCCCATGTTTCGGCTGAGGGAGTGGCTCTGTCAATGGATCGGCAATATTTAGATCCGTGTGCACTTTGCATATCTTTACATCACCTCTGTCCACTATCTCACAGATGAGATGATATCACCAAAGAATGTGCTTGGACTTTTGATGTGACCTAGGCTCCTTAGCCTGCGCAATGGCTCCACTATTGTCACAATCGAGGGACATTGGACCAGTTGCACTAGTCATCACACCCAACTGAGAAACAAATTTCTTAATCCAAACAGACTCCTTTGCAGCTTCAGAAGCAGCGATGTATTCGACATCTGTTGTAGAATTAGCAACAGTATCCTACTTAGAACTCTTCCAGCTTATTGCACCTCCATTTAGGCGGAACACAAACCCAGATTGTGATCATAGTCATCTTGGTCTGTTTGGAAGCTAGCATCGGTGTAACCACTTACAATGAGCTCTTCTTCACCTCCATAGACTAGGAACATATCCTTAGTTCTTCTCAAGTACTTAAGAATATTCTTTACGGCTATCCAGTGACCTTCACCTAGATCTGACTGGTACCTACTCGTAGCACTCAAAGCGTATGAGACATCTGGACGTGTACAAAGCATAGCATACATGATGGATCCAATTGCCGAAAGATATCGAACCATATTCATCTTACTTGGCTCATCAGGTGTCCTAGGACACTGATTCTTGCTGAGATTAATGTCATGCGACATTGGCAAGAAACCTTTCTTGGAATCATGCATGTTGAACCTCTTCAACACTTTGTCAATGTATGTACTTTGGCTTAATCCAATTAGCCTCTTAGATCTATCTCTATAGATCCTAATGCCCAGTATGTATGCTGCCTCCCCTAAGTCTTTCATGGAGAAACTATTTTTCAATGAAGACTTGACGGATTCTAGCATAGGGATATCATTTCCAATCAACAATATGTCATCCACATATAAATTAGAAACACAATTGCACTCCCACTGACCTTCTTGTAAACACATACCTCCTCTTCATTTGTTATGAAACCAAACCCTTTGATTACCTCATCAAAATGAATATTCCAACTCCGAGATGCTTGCTTCAATCCATAAATGAATTTCTGTAGCTTGCACATCTTTTCAGGCGATTGTGGATTGACAAAACCTTCAGGTTGTATCATATACACATCCTCGCTTAGGTTTCCATTTAGAAAAGTCGGTTTGACATCCATCTGCCATGTCTCATAATCGAAATATGCAGCAACTGCAGTGATAATCCGAATAGACTTAAGCATTGTGACGGGCGAGAAGGTTTCATCATAATCAATACCTTGAATCTCTTTAAAACATTTCGCCACCAATCGCACCTTATAGACGTGAACATTTCCATCCATGTATGCCTTTTTATTAAAAACCCATTTGCACTCAATGTTTTTGACACCATCAGGTGGATCGACCAAGTTCCAAACTTGATTATCATACATGGATTCTATTTCGGATTTCATGGATCCAAGCCATTTGTTGGAATTTGGTGCTACCATCGCTTCCTTATAGGTCTTAGGTTCATCGTTGTCTAATAATAATATATGACGTTGTTTCGCGCCTATCTACCTCTCAGGCGCACGACGTGATCTATCGGACCTACGTGGGGCTGGTGTATCTACAACAGGTGGTACAACACCTTGTTCATCCTACTGTGGTGTAGTGGTGGCCGAAACATTTTCTGATGTTTCTTGAACTTCTTCAAGATGCACCCTGCTCCCACTAACCTTTCTTGAAAGAAACTCTTTCTCCAAGAAGACACCATGTCGAGCGACAAACACTTTGCCTTGTTCCTGATTATAAAAATAATATCCTTTTATTTCCTTAGGATACCCCACAAAGAAGTATTTGTCAGATTTAGGTGTAAGCTTGTCGGATTGTAAACGTTTTACATAAGCTTCACATCCCCAAATTTTGAGAAAAGACAATTTAGGGGGCTGCCCTGTCCATATCTCATATGGTGTTTTTTCCACTGACTTAGATGGAACTCTATTTAGTGTAAATGCAGCTGTTTCAAGAGCATATCCCCAGAAGGATAGTGGAAGATCACATTGGCTCATCATGGACCACACAATGTCCAACAAGGTGCGATTTCTCCGTTCGGACAGCCCGTTCCATTCAGGAGTTCCTGGCGGAGTCAACTGTGGAACAATTCCACAATCTGTCAGATGATTACCAAATTCCTGGCTCAAGTATTCGCCTCCATGATGTGATAATAGAAACTTAATTGTTTTTCCTAAATGATTCTGTACTTCACTCTGAAATTATTTGAACTTTTCAAAGGATTCAGACTTATGCCTCAATAAGTAGATATAACCATATGTACTAAAGTCATCGATAAAAGTTATGAAGTACTGAAAACCACCTCTGGCCGTTGAGCTCATTGGTCCACATACATCAGTATGTACGAGTGCCAACAAGTCACTTGCTCTCTCACTGTGACCTGTGAAAGGTGCCTTTGTCATCTTTTCAAGTAAACAAGACTCACATGTCTCAAATGATTCAAAATCAAAAGAGTGAAACAGACCATCTATATGGAGCTTCTCCATGCGTTTCTCATTTATATGGCTTACGCGACAATGCGAAATAAATGTGGGGTTTATATCATTTTGATGTTGCCTCTCTATATTGATGTTATAAATGTGAGACGCCTCAAGATCCAAAACGTATAATCCATTCACCAATGGAGTATGAAAATAGAACATATCTCTAAGATAAATTGAACAACCATTGTCCACTGATCTAAAATCATATCCTTTCGCTTGCAAACATGAAGCGAAAATTACATTTTGACATAGAGTTGGAACACAATAACAATTATCTAATTCCAAAACTAATCCTGAAGGTAAGTGAAGTGGCATAGTGTCGACGACAACTGTAGCAACCCTTGCTCCATTGCCGATGCGCAGGTTCACCTCGCCCCTTCTCAAGCTTCTACTTCTTCTCATTCATGCACCGATCTGCATATATGAGCTACTGATCCGGTATCAAATACCCAAGAGTCAGTAGATGAAGTAGAAAGATTGATTTCTATAACATTAATACCTGAAGCAGAAGTCACACTTTGCTTCTTTTTTAGATCCTCCATGTACTTCTTGTAGTTCCTTTTCCAGTGATCTTTCTCCTTGCAATAGAAGCAAACGACATCTGATGCCGCCGACCCCTTCTTGACTTTCTTTGCTTTAGAGGCACTTGCGATCTCATCAGGAGTTAACTTTCGGTTTGTGCAAAGTTTCTTGACAGGAGGTTTGCGCTTAGCTTTCTGCATCATCATCACATGATGACCGTTTTTCTGGATACTCTCCTCAGCAGTCTTTAGCATCCATGCAATTCTACCAAGGTTTTATCCATGTTGTTCATGTGATAATTTAGTATGAGTGGCTCAAAGCTCGGAGGAAGCGACTGGAGAATCACGTCTGTACCCAACTCTTGGCTAAGAGGAAAACCTAGTTTTTCAAGACTCTCAATGTAGCCAATCATCTTTATCACGTGCGGACTGACGGGATTCCCCTCTACAAACCTGCACGGAAACAAGGACTTTGAAGTGTTGAACCTCTCGGCCCTAGCTTGGTTCTCAAACATGCCATAAAGACCCTCAATAATACTATGAGCATCACTGCTCTCGTATTGCTTTTTAAGCTCCGAGGACATTGTGGCAAGCATGAGACAACTTATATCAAGAGAATCATTAGTGTGCTTCTCATAAAGCCTCCGTGCAGCAGCATTAGCATTATCAGGCAAATCATCAGGATAAGGAACTTCAATGATGTACTCCTTTCGCTCTTGCTTGAGAACAATTCTCAAGTTTCGATACCAATCCATAAAGTTTGTTCCATTGAACTTTTCTTTCTCAAGTATAGATCACAAATTAAAAGAACTGGGTGTAGTATTAGTTGTCATAATCTACAACAGAAAACATATGCAAAGTTTAGCACAATGTTTATGTGTTGTCTTTTATTAAACAATTTAACAAAAAACTCCCACTATGTTTCTTAACCTTCCCTCTAGGTTACGTATTGGGTCAAGATCCACATGTTAATTAATTTCTAGTGAGCTTTGGCATCATTGCTAGAAGATTAGTAACATGGTTAAGCAACACCTTGCTAATCACATCCCTATGTGACTCTTGCTTGTTGCGTGGCATCATCATGCCCCGGCCCCAACCTATGCCCCAACACCCAAAACTGTTTTGATAGCCTTGTTAAGTAAACCAAATGCTCCTGCATATATATGTCTAACATATACCCCTCGTGTTATGATAGACAATGACACTCTGTTTTGGCAGACCTACCAATTGACACTCACAACCGTGATAGGTGCAACATTTGAATGGCATCATTACAACTTAATTTTCTGAGGGATACTATCCTATCAAACATATATATCATATATATGAAAGCAGACATAATAGCAATTAATAATGAAATAGTATGGCCCTTTCACATGGTGATCTCCATCTCCATGTCGGTGTAGAGGATCTCCATCTTCATCACCGTTCTCCCAAGTGCCAGATGCTCAATTTCTTCAAACTAAACTACTACTATCGAAGCTATAAATTGAAGATTACATTGACACGCAGGTCGTGAAAGAATATTTCATGGATTGCATGTATGAAAGAATATTACACGCATCACATGCATCTCATACTTACAATAGGGCCATACCATCTCAAAACATTCTCTGCAAAAACAAATTAGACATAGAAAATTTTCTACATATCACAGAGATACAATACCGAGACGACAAAAAGAGGGTACACACACAGCGGTCCTGCTAGCCGGTTAGCAGGCGGGGGGTCGAGGGGGAAGCCGCCCTCTCATGGGCTTCTCGGCAGCGCCCGAAACACCACGCAAAATTCATTGATCCAATCTACAAAATCGCTTATGGAAACCATATCGGCATAATCACATTATGCCATCCCGAGACACTCTCAAGGGACATGGTTTGCATAGGTGCAAGGCATCAGTCATGGTCAGACTATAGAAACAACTTCAACACAATCACATTGTACCGATCCGAGACACTCTCAAGGAACGCCATCCCGAATCAGACTCATACTCGTACCGAGTCCTATGGGTACCGCTTCGACATAATCACATTATGTCGATCCGAGACAATCTCAAGGAACACAGTTCCCATCAACTCTCCGATACCATACACTAAAACTGATTGATCTAATCAACCTTTGTGCTGAACTTGTTTTAGATCTAATCTAAAACCCAAACTACGCAAGTCTAGCTCTGATATCACTTAAGGAAAATACGGAGGCTACGATAGCATAAAACAAAATTTTCTACTACGCAATCGAGGAAAGCATGTAAATAAGGGTCTATAGATCGTTACCAATTGACGCGCAGTGCAGCGGAAATAGCCAATATGTTGCTAGCCGACCCCGGAAAGGCCTTGCTGACCTCGGAACACTTTTGCCTACCTCGTCGACCCCTGGTCCGAATCGTGCGACCCAGCCAACCCCGGTTCGTCTCACCCAACCCCACCGATCTCCACACGCACCGCCCGACCGCCAGATGGCGTTAGGATTTTCCGATGTCGACGACTCCGTGCTAGTTTGCCGATGCTGACGACGCCATGCCGATTCATCCGTCCCTCCGACCTCCCGATCACCCGACCCAACCACTGAATTAGAAACGACTAGTTGGATCTCAAGGAGATTTGATGTCGTCGACTTACACCGCAATGTAGTGATGTCTCTACCGGCATCCACACATCTAGGGATGGACTCGCCGAACAACTTGTGTGCTAGGACTCAACGCCCGGCTAGGGTTTTCCTCAGAAATCAGCGACTTGGGTTTCTGTTGACGATCACTATCACCCAAAATCCGACCGTCAACTCCTGCATAAGTGAACAAAACTTGGCACATCAACGTAGCGGTAAGGGTTATTTGCTAACTCTTTCCACGAGTGTTGGTGATTTAATATATGCAGGTGACTTATGTATCAAAATGAAGTGAAAGTGCGCTTTCGTGGCGAAGAAACATGACTCCAACCAATCGGCGATTGCGACGTCAGTTTCCCACGGATTAGAGGGCCCACAATTTGGGTGAAACCATCTTAAGTTGGTGATTTAATATATGCAGGTGACTTATGTATCAAAATGAAGTGAAGTGCGCTTTCGTGGCAAAGAAACATGACTCCAACTAATCGGCTATTGCGACGTCAGCTTCCCACGGGTCAGAGGGCCCACAAGTTGGGTGAAACCATCTTAAAGTGGGACCAAACACCTTAGAACCGCCTAAGGGGCCTACATGTCGGTGCCTAGAGAAACGGGAGAGAACAGTGCTAACCGGGTTCGTATGAACCTGGTTCGGTTGAACCAGTTTGGCGGCCATTCATCCCCACTTTTCACATGGCAGCTCCCTATTCGTCCCTAATGACGGTTAGGTGGGTATGACGGTTAGTAACCGCCATCAAACCAAAATTGAGGGCTATAAAAGGAGGCACTCCAATTCATCTCAACACACCTCCAAGAAGATTAAAGCTTTACTCCAAAGGCTTAGTGAATAGGTTAGAGAGTAAGAGGAAGCTCTGAAAGGAGTGCCCCAAATGTCGGAGTTTTCTTCGAGGGGTAATTTGGAGGAGCGCCAGGAGTCCTGGTACCAACCTTCGGCCTTGTACCTCGACGAATGCTTTCTTCAATAAAGTAAGTTCGTGTTTACTTTGGTTGTTAAGCATTTACATTGAGTATTTTACTTAATTTTGCTTGCGGGATCACCGCTCTATGTTGGGTGCTCTAGTACTAAGACCCCTGATGAAGATGGGTGTTCTTGCACAAGGCTAGAGTAGTATTCGATAGTTTAGACATGGTGTCTAGGCTAGAGTTTACCTTTGTTTGCCTCGTACTTCGCGGGTGAGAGGTAGGCGGCTGGTGGTGACAACCCCGTCTGTCCTCTATATTCCTCCACATTCGGGTACGGCGTAGAGCTGTAGGTCGGAGTCACTCGGTAGACCAAGTATAAGCCGACCCCCGAAGTAAGCTAGAGAAAAGCTGAAGTAATTTACCTGCTTCTTAGAGCTGCAATCATAGTAATCCTCTCTATACCTTAGCCTACCTAATCTTGGATGTCCTTCGATGACCCTAACTCTTTGATAATCCCTACCGTTCCTTGGATTCGATATCCCTTGCAATACTCCCTGGGTGAAGTGCTACAACGGTATTCCGTGCGCTTGCGGATTTTATCTATGGTCGTAAGAAATAGCAACAAGCATTTCTGGCGCCGTTGTCGGGGGAAGGTTGCTGGTTTATCCTAGAGCCTAGGTCATCCTCGTATATTTTTATTTTCCTTTTTCTTTAGATTATGGAGCAATCTATCCAAAGTCTATCCGCTCCAAAGGGCGAGTTCTTTGAGCCACCATCATCTTCTGAGCCAATTCTTTCATCTTGCTTTGAATTGTGCCCTGGCTTTATAGCCATGGTTTTGGAGCAATCCTTCTGTGGGAGTGATAATGAAAATCCATACCATCATCTGTGAGAGTTTGAACTATTGTTTTCATGCCTGATGATTCTAGGCATGACACAAAGAACTTTGAAGTGGAAGTTGTTTCCCTTTTCGCTTACCAAAAGGGCGAAGCAATGGTACACTCTTACCGTAGAGAAAGCAAACGGTGAGTGGGAAAAACCCAGAGACAGTTTCTGTCTCGCTTTCTTCCCGCTAACCCGTATCAATTCTTTGCGTGTAGAAGTTCTCGCTTTCAGCAGAATGAGAAGGAGACTATAGGTGCAGCCTGGGCTAGGTTCTTAACTCTTATCCAAACCAGCCTTGACTTGTCTTTACCCGACCATGTGTTGTTGCAACACTTCTGGTCAGGTCTTGGCAAGAAGTCTGCCCTATACCTTGAAATCGCATCCCGTGGTTCTTTTCTACATAGGACTCCAACGAAAGGAAGGAAAATCCTAAGTCGTATCTTAGAGAACACCTCCTCGTCAAAGATTATCGTGAATCACTACCGGCGGTCAAGGAAAGCGATGAGGATAACTCTCCAGCTGAATCCAATGCTTTACCTTCCATATCTCAAGATTCGGCTGTAGAAACCTCACCCAAACCAGGTACACCGAAGGATGAAAAAATTCAACCTTCAAAGTTTCCCTTCAATTTCGAGGATGATCTTCTTGAAGATTATGGAAACACCTCGAATTCTTCTGCAAAAAGATGCCACGATTTCTAGTTTATCCTCCTGTGCCTCTCGAGGATAAATTCCTTAGAGAGACCGGGAAGGGGTTAACATCCATTATGAGCCATGAATGGTTAAAAGAGTGTGAATTGTCGTCCGAAGCAATTCGGATTAGTTCACCTTCGTCAACCATTTATTGCAACATAAGGGGAACGATGGTTCAGGTCCTTTACAATCCCATCGTCAGGGCAAATATCATTTCTGATTGCCTAGTGTTCGCACTTCTCGGTGACGTACTGTTCACCCCGACTCATAAAACTTTCAGGACTCCTCATGGAGATATCTTAGAAAGTTATGGGATTTTGCAAAACGTGACTGTGGGTCACGAAAATCTTGAGGCAACCCTAGATTTTTATGTGTTCGAAGTTTTAGACTTCGACATTGTGATCGGGCATCCACTTGAAAAGCTCTTCTTTGATGCACCGACACTAGGAGTCCTCAACATCAAACTCAGGAGGGATTCACTTTGAATTCCTATCTCTAGAGCTATGAACACCATAGCTGAACCCTCTCCCGAGTGTGAGCCTATCGAGGAAGTTTTGGAGGTTTCTCCTTTTGAATCCACAGACTTCGTCCTTGAGGAAGAAACTCCCTTCTTCACTCAAGAAACAGACAATTCTGGAGAGACAATTGAGCTTCCCACGACAAAACCACCATCACGACCTCCAATAGAGCTCAAGCCTCTACCTTCTGGCCTTCGATATGCTTTTCTACACGGAGATACGGAGTCGCCTGTAATCATCAGTGACAAGCTTTCCGAGGATGAAACTTCCAAACTCATCTCCATCTTACAAAAGCATCGATCTGTTCTAGGCTACTCACTCAAAGACCTCAAGGGAAACAGTCCCACCCTCTGTATGCATCGCATCCCTACTGATCCAACTCTCACACCCTCTAGGGAACCTCAAAGGAGGATAAACAATGCCATGAGAGAAGTGGTGAAAAAGGAGGTCTTGAAACTCCTTCATGTCGGGATAATTTATCCCATTCCCTATAGTGAGTGGGTTAGCCCAGTTCATGTAGTGCCAAAGAAGGGAGGCATGACGGTCGTTACCAATTCTCAGAATGAATTAATTCCGCAACACACTGTCATTGGATGGAGAATGTGCATAGATTATTGGAATCTTAACAAGGCAACAAAGAAAGATCACTTTCCGCTTCCCTTCATCGATGAGATGTTGGAACGGTTAGCGAATCACTCTTTCTTTTGTTTCCTTGATGGGTATTCCAGATATGATCAAATTCCCATCCATCCCGACGACCAAAGTAAGACCACATTCACATGCCCCTATGGAACGTATGTCTATCGTAGGATGTCTTTTGGGTTGTGTAATGCACCTACATCGTTCCAAAGGTGCATGGTGTCTATCTTCTCAAACATGATCGAGCAAATAATGGTAGTTTTCATGGACAATTTCTCCATCTATGGAAAAACTTTTGATCATTTTCTCGAGAACTTAGATAAGGTCTTACAAAGGTGTAGGGAGAATGACCCGGTACTTAATTGGGAGAAGTGTCATTTCATGGTCCGTGAAGGCATAGCCTTGGGCACCTTATGTCTGAAAGAGGAATATAAGTGGACAAAGCTAAAATCGATGTTATCAAAAGACTTCCACCTCCTATCAATGTCAAGGGAATCTGTAGCTTCCTAGGTCATGTGGGGTTCTGTCGTAGGTTCATCAAGGATTTCTCTCAAATCGCTAGACCCCTCACAAACCTCTTAGCTAAGGATGTTCCCTTCGACTTCGATGATGAGTGTCTGCGCTCCTTTAATATCCTTAAACAGGCACTCATCTCAGCTCCTATCCTTCAACCTCCCAACTGGTGTTGCCATTTGAAGTAATGTGCAATGCTAGCAGCTTTGCAATAGGAGCATTCCTTGGTCAAACCAAGGACGAGAATCATAGTGCCATAGCCTATGCTAGCAAAACTTTAACAATTATGCTACCAATGAAAAAGAGCTTCTTGCTGTTGTTTTTGCTATCGACAAGTTTAGACCTTACTTAGTTGGAGGTAAGGTAATAATTTACACTGATCATGCTGCTTTGAAATACCCGCTCACTAAGAAAGATACTAAACCTAAGCTAATTAGATGGATTCTTCTACTTCAAGAATTTGACATTGAAATCAAGGATAAAAAGGGAGTAGAGAATTCGGTAGGATACCACGTGTCTCGTGTGCATTATGTGCAGGAACTACCTATCAATGAATGCCTACAAGACGAACATGAAAGTTTCTTTGTTGAATTTGAGGAACCTTGCTTTCTTAAGGCATCTTTAGATCCTGTCACATTTTGTGCCATGAGCACCTACAACCACCTTAATGTCCTCACTGAGGAAATGATTAGAAGGTTGGTTGTAGATGCATTCATTTACCACAAACATTGCAAATTGCAAATTTCGTGGTTGCTCCTTTGGCACTAACCTTGCAGCCACATCTTCAACGATAAATCAACAACTAGCGGTGAAGCTAGGGGGTACATTGCCAATGGTAGCTGCATTGTAAGAACCCCCATGGTCGAGCTTTTGACCATAAACAAGCATTGCTGGGAGGTAGCCCGGATTATCATTTCCCTTCATAAATAAAAAGCAAGAACATGTTTTTAGGATAAGTTTGCTCTTTGATATTTTTGGTCACTAACCATTTCAGGTTAAGATTAAAAATAACGATGGTCATGCGACGCTTGAGAACATGGGAGCTACATCAGCTGTAGCACCTTGATGTTTCTGGTGATGGAACATGTTCTGAAGGAGGCTTTACACCACACACTTGATTTTTGATGTCCCGCGACACAAAACTCCAAGTGTGGGGGAGTGTGGTACGTACCTCTTAACAAATTCCATTCATGCATAATTCCACCATGGTTTAGAGATGATGTTAGTTCTATCTTGCCTTGCTAAAAAATGAAAAAAAGGTCTGAGATGTCCTGCTTTTGACATTAAACAAAGCTCTACCGGGAGATACCCAAAGTTCGCCATTCATATACTCATATTTATCTTCACGTGAATATAACTTGATCATATGCTTCCTTTATCTATTCTTGCATGCTCTCGTTTGAATAAATTTCGACAATCCATTCATAGGCTCTTTAAATTAAGCATGGTGCTTAGGTTAAAAAGTCTTCTTTAATCAAACTTGACATGGTGTCCAGTTTGCTTAATGAACCTTAGAGTTAATGCTCATATAGATCTTGGTTGTATAATTATGGATTTTAAGTTGATTCAAACTAGAGATATCCAAGGCATTAGATATATGACAAAGATGCATAACATACAGAGCGCGCGCAAAATCGTTTGATGTTTATGTTGAGTCAATTTTAATCTAGCCTTGGCTGAGTATAAGAAACTTGGTGAAAATAAAATTTCAAATAAAAATAAAAAAATAATAAAACAGGTAAGGAAGGTAAGAATCCCTTTTTCTCTTGCTCTTTTTTTGATTGATGGGTGACATAGCCTTCACGCACAAAGTCCCCATGAGGATACAAGGTAAGTTTTCAGGTAAGTTTCATTTTAATTGAATAAAGTTCTCCGGTTTATCACACCAGTAGAATTATTTCTTTTTTTGTCTCCACTTGTGTTGTGTCCAAATAAAAGTCGCCGGTACAAAAATAAGTGTGGGGGTGTCCCTCGTTCGACATGCGCAATCCCTTGGACCACCTCCATGACGTTGCACATTTTTGCACGGGAGTAACGCAAGAAAACGCAGCAAGACCTCATATTGTTCAAACCAAATTTGGTCTCGCTCGTCATCATGCTCTCCCATTGCGCATGTTTGCAACTCTTATTTTTGCACCTCGCATACTAATAATTTTTCTAGCACTATGAGCATGAGCCTAACAAGTAAAATCAACCTTGGAGACATGACACATGTTGGTTGGTTTACATACACTTTATTCCATGACTTGCACTCATATGCTGTAAAATCAATTATTTAGGGAAAGCATGTTATTCGAGCTATTGATCTATGAGAGATAGTCAGGTGATGAGCAACTTTGTTTTATGCTGCATAAAAATACTTGGGAATTTATTTTGCAAAAATTCAAAAACCATACTTTAACTCCTTGATGATGTTTTCTTCCTACCAAGGCCATATGTCAAATTACATGACCAAACCTTATACATATGCTACTTGTCATCATTTTGAGTTTTGTCAAATATTTAGACCCTCGGTAGAATCTTTTCATGTTCTCATTGTTCAAAGTCTTGTGCATATCCCCCACATAAAAATTTGCTCTCCCTCTACATTAGAGGTTTAGCCAAAAATATTTCACTTTCTCTACATCCATATATATGCAGATTTCTACTCCGGGAATTTGCATCTACCATAGTCATCCACAAAATAAAGACTCCAATCAATTAGTGATCCTCCTACCCATGCCAAATGAGACATGAGCTATAGAAATAAAAACAAAAGGTTCATGATGCTCATGAAAAATAAGAAAAATCTTCTCGAGCAGAATGACTATAAAAAAAACAAAAAAAAGAGAGAAAAGAGAAAAAAAATAAAAAAAGAATCATAGCCATGTTATCTAAAATAAAGTAGGAGGAGGATCATTCAAACATAGGAGCCACCACAACAAATATTTTTCTTTTCCATTTTTCCACCCACATATTCCTATCCACATAAATATGCACAAGCTTGATCTTGATTACATTATTAGTTTTTTTCTTGGATCTTTTATTTTACTTTACAAAATATTTGATGCAAGTATGCCGCATGATTTTCCCTACCTTGAGCTCCACATAAACCTTATTAGAAGTAGGAGAAAATAAGGCGAGCATTGCCTTGGTGAGGAACCAAACACTTTTGAGCGACTCGAGAGATTCATCAGAGGAATAAAGTTATGTTTTTCATTCTTGAATATCTTATCAAAACCCCAAGTTATTCAATGCAGAAGAACCATAGTAGCTTATATCTAGACTATTCCATTTTTCAATAACTTAGAATTGCATGGTAGACACATACAAATTCACAGTTATAAGTAGGTTTAGGAATAACTTGTATGTTAGAATCATACCAATAATGTATCATCCACCTTACTAATCTCGACCTTTACTCGAGGACGAGCAAAGACTATGTGGGGGGAGTTTGTTGACGGTCACTATCACACAAAATTTGACCGTCAACTCCTGCATAAGTGGAACAAACTTGGGACATCAACGTAGCGGTAGGGGTTATTTACTAACTCTTTCCACGAGTGTTGGTGATTTAATATATGCATGTGACTTATGTATCAAAATGAAGTGAAAGTGTGCTTTCATGGCAAAGAAACACGACTCCAACCAATCGGTGATCGCCTCGTCAGCTTCCCACGGATCGAAAGGGCCACAAATCGGGTGAAACCATCTTAAAGTGGGACCAAACACCCAGGAACCGCCTTAGGGGCCCACATGTCAGTGCCTAGAGAAAAACGAGGAAGAACAGCATGACCAGGTTTGGCCGAACCCTAGTTCGGCCGAACTAGTTTCGTGGCCGTTCATCCCCACCTTTCACGTGGCAGCTCCTATTCATCCCCAATGACGGTTAGGTGGGTATAGCGGTTAGTAACCGCCACCAAACCGACATTGAGGGCTTTAAAAGGAGGCACTCCACTTCATCTCAACACACCTCCAAGAAGATTAAAGCTTCCCTCCAAAGGATTAGTGAATAGGTTAGAGAGTGAGGGAAGCGTCACATCCCGGGTTTTTCCTAATTCATTTAAATAATTTACACCCGAAATAATCAATTTCGAAATTAACCTGGAGTCGACCTATAATTTTAAAATGCAATTAATAAATGGAAACGACATGGTAGGATTTTTCTTGAATTCTCGCATGTCAAAATACACTAATGGATTTTTACTTGGAATTTTTAGAGCACTCAAAGTATTTTTAATCAATTAAATAAGAAAAAAGCAATTTAATTAAGTCCCAAAATTTCCTTTTTTTTTCTTTTCCCTTTTTCCGTACCGCCCCGCGGTGCCTTGCCGCTGGGCCGCCGGCTTGTCGCCGGCCGCAGTGCCGCCGCCGGCCGCGCCCCGGCCGCCGTGCCGCCAAGGTCGTTCGGGCAACAACCTCGGCGCCGCCGCCCGCCACCACCGCCGCCGCCCGTGGAACCCTAACCCTAACCCTAACCCTAGCCTTCCCCTAGCTCCGTCCGGATCGCCGCCGATCCGCCGCTGGATCGCGCCACGTGGCAAGAATCCGCCGCCGCGCCCCTCCGCGTGCGTCGGCCAGGTGCAGGCACGCTCGCCCTAGGGCTGACGCCCGCCGCCCGACGTCGTGGCCGACGTCAGCCCCGAGCCACGCGTGGATGACGTCACTGGGACTTAATTGTGCAATAAATAATTTAGTCTTTTCGTTTAGTTTAAAAATCGCAATTAAACTTCTAAAATTCATATCTTTTGAATCCGAGCTCCGTTTTAGTCCATTCAAATTTCATTAAATCTAGAAAAATGTCAAGAATCCATTAAAAATACTTTTCAGTGCCGTTTCAATAGACTTTTTAGGGTGTTTGTTGAGTGCTTTGTTTGTCGTGTAGATCCCGAGTTTTCCGGCGAGCCCGTTCTCTTCGAAGTAGTCGCCGAGGTACCTCAGTCTCCATAGCAAGGCAAGTCATACCTTACATTGACCATATTGTACCTATTTTATGTAAATACCTCTTTTTCGTTCAAATACTGCACATGTTTTAGAATGTCATTTCATGGGATGTTTATACCTATTGTACCCAACCATAGGATTGTTTACCTTATACCATTGATAACTTGGGGTCCAATGTGACTAGATGATAGTTTAAGGTTGCTTAGTTATGCTTAGCGCAACTAGCTCACTTAAGGGAATCACACTAATCAAGTTTATTACTAAAGTTGACCTTCCGATGATATTAAGATATGACCTTGTTTTTAATAATATTGAATTATGAAAAAGGTGGGTCGTGAGCACATGGTTGCACATTGGTTAGCGTGCTCATGACAATTAAGGACCGGTTCTCGGGAAACCCTGGAAGAAATGCCGTGCATACCACAAGCCAGCATGGGTAATGGCTGGGCTTGTAGCGTAGCTATCTCTAGTCGACGTATCCCAGAGAGGGTGGGCGTGATGGAGTTGGGTCGGACCCGGTTTTAAGGGTTGATCAGCTTCCGGATTCACCGCGGCACAAGAGGGGGCTGCCCATTGCCCGATGGGAATGGGGGCGAAACCTTGGTGTGGTACGATTGATTAGAGGGGGTTATGTGAAGGGTCCTGTCACAATTCCTTTCCGGGGCACCGTGGTGGTGCACCGGCGCACGGTAACGTGTTGTGGGATTGTGTCTTGTGGGTACAGTTGTACACCTCTGATCAGAGTAAAAACTATTCGAATAGCCATGCCCACGGTTACGGGCGATCGACCAGTTTCACCTTGATTAGTCTTATTTATTTATTTGAATGAAATATTGAAGTAAGACTGGTGCAGATGGATGGATGGGCCTGTTGCAACGTGGTTTGAGCGTTGGACAGTGTTTATTTAATACTGCTTAAATATTTCTACTATTTTACTGTCTTCCAATATTTTTATATTATACTGCAAATGCTGTTTATGCAAATTGAGCCCTTGACCTTTCCGTGTTATTTATCTTGCATCATGTCCCCTTTTCCGGTGTGACTTGTTGAGTACGGTGGTTGTACTCGCCTTGCTTCTTTTTTCCCCTCCAGTGCCAGAGGTTGAGATCGAGGTCTCCGAGGAGGTGTAGGCTTGTTCTCGTCAAGGTTTAGCTGTGGAGTTGGTGTTCCGATTCGCTCGTGTCAAGTTTAGCTTAAGTCGGTTTTATTTTTCCTTTCCGCTGCATTTGTGTAACTCTTTTATATTGTTTCTAAGACGAGGAATCTGTATTATCAATAACATCGATTTGTGTACCTCGGCTGATGCCTGGACGAGGGTGTAATGCACAAATTAGCTGCAGAACTTCTGGTGGGAATTTCTGGGCGTGACAAGTTGGTATCGAGCCTTCCGTGACTCGTAGGACAAGCCAACTGGAAACCTTAAGAGCCCTCTAATTCTTTTCATGTGCATATGTTTTTTTTTTAAAAAAGGGGTGTTTTGAAAAGTGGAGTCAGTCTAGGGATTCGGAATTGCGAAAATGGGATGTTGGTTGTGGGTTTTGAGCATGTTTTGATTTTCCCACTCCTTTGTTTCTATAGATGGCGGGTTCCCCGGCGACGCACTGCGGAAAAGGGATGACAGGCTTCGTTGCAGAGCTGGCGCGTATGGCCCTTGCAGTCGGATATCCCGAAGCACCGGAGTACACAACAGTTGCGCCTCTCAGTGGCGAGTTGCCCTACCGTGTTCGGTTGGAGGTTCACGGGTTTGTGGGAACGTGTCTTCCCAACATGGAGGTCACAGCTTCCGGAGGCACGTCAGATCACGCTTGTCAAGAAGCCGCCTACCTGATGTTAGCCAGGATGAGGGAGCTGCATGACGCCGACCTTCGCACCTCCTCCTACCGCTACCATCCCGCCGAGGTAGTTCCTCGAGGTCGTGCATTCAAGTCGACGGCAGAGGAGAATGACTCTACCTTCGGTCACATGTGCACCGTGCTCAAAGGACTGGATCAGATGCACTCTGACCTACACAAGGCGACCAAGGAGCTGAACGACAAGAAGATGCTGAGGATCGCGCGGCCGCAGGACGAAGTGGTTCGTCCGAAGAAGGAGGCAGAGTTGAAGGGACTCCCGCCACCGGTGGGGTTAGACTCCGCACTACGCCTCGGAAGACCACCACCACGCCGTCCGTATCCAGCCGGCACCTCGGATTCCACCGCCTTCTCCGGCTCCACCCGCTCCGGTTCCAGCACCGGTTCCAGTTCCTCCCGCTGCAGGTTCGCCTCACCTTTGCTCCGCCTCGGCGAATCAAGGCGGAGGTGGCGTATGGTTGGATCTCCGTCTCCGTGACTCAAGCTCGAGAATTCGGCTGAAGACATGGACTCCGAAGAGACTCGAGATTCCTGAGGGAAGAGGCAGGATCGGTTGGGCTACGGCAACCGATTCGAAGAGTCCAAGTCGGAGGTGACGCCCGAGGACTCTAGGAGCCGTTCGGAAGAATGGGGATCTTCCGAAGGAAGCGTTTCGACTCCTCGTCTCGTGGATCGTTCTAGTTGCCCTCCTTAGTTTTACCGTTTAACTTAGTTTGTCTTCTTGGTAGTTGCCGTGTGATAGGCTGCGTGTGTGGGATAGCCGGCATCGATATCAAGTGTGATATGACTCGACCAATTAAGGATGTTTTGTGTTTTTCCTTGTTTTTAGTCAAGATCGAACAATGCATTTGAATTCAAATAATAAAGATTAGTTCTAAGTCTGTCTGCTTTTTCTTCTTTTCTCTCTCTTCGGTTGGTCGTCTCCTTCGATGGTGAACACACGGGACTGGCAACAAAGAACAATGGGCACGTGCCAACAACAACGAGGCTCACGACGCCAATGGCAATGCTCCTCCACCGCCACCCGAGAATCCCACCATTGCTCAAGTGCTCGCTTCATAGACACAGATGATGGCTGCAATGATGCAGCAAATGCAACAACAACACCATCGATGCAACAATGCAGATGCTGCAACAAATGCAAGCAACAGCAGCAGAACAATCGGTTGCCGCCCCACCACCCCACCCAAGCCGCCGAGCTCCTTCGTGTCCGACCGCCGACCTTCTCCAAGACCACCAATCCCATGGAGGCTAATGATTGGCTTCATGCCATAGAGAAGAAGTTAGATCGTTAGATGCTGCAGTGCACGGATCAGAGAAAGTCTCGTTTGCCACTCATCGCCATGTGGTCCCGTCCCTTGGTGGGACAACTATTTGGTTACTCGCCGGCGGGAGCAGTTACACTGGGAAGAGTTTCGTCGCAGTTTGGACCGCACACATTCCTGCGGGAATAGTTGCACGAAAAGCGTGAGTTCCGTTCTCTTGAGCAGGTAATGATCGTTCGAGTATCCGCACGAGTTCAATCGTCTTGCCCGTTATGCCCCGGAAGATGTGCGCACCGATGCGTAAAGGCGGGAAAAGTTTTTGGCTGGTTTGGATGATGAACTCACGGACAAGCTTATCTTCGGAGAGTATGCTAACTTTGAGAAGTGGTTGACAAGGCCATTCGACAGAAGATCAGCGCAACAAGATGATCAAGAAGAGAAAAGTATTCCAGCCCCGACCTCCTCAACAGCAGGGAAATCAGCAGAGGCCGCGTTTCATGCCTGGAAGTCAGAGTGGACCTACCACCATGATTGTTCATCAGCATCGACCTTATCACCTAGGGAATTTCCAAACTGGCAGTAGTGGCAGTGGTCAACAACAGCGTACTCCAGCCCCGCGCCCTCCAACGGCGCCATCCCAAAGAATACCACACCACCACCCCCAAGGAAGGACTCGGGGGCAAGCCAGAGTCTATTTCAACCGTGGTGACCAGGGCATTTTGCAGACAATTGTCCAAAGCCAAGACGCGCTGGGCCAAGGTTCATCCAGGCTCGAGTCAATCATGCGTCCGCCGAGGAAGCACAGACCGCTCCCGAAGTTATACGGGTATGTTTTCGTGAACTATACTCTGCCACAGATTATTTGATTCGGCGCTACACATTCTTTTATCTCAAAGCAATTTGTTGGGGCACATGGGTTGTCGTAGTGGGACTTAAGATACCTATGCGGGTTCAAACCCCGGAAACCACTTGGAGACCACTCAGTATTGTCCCTCAGTAACCATAGAAATCCAAGGATCTATGTTTCTAGCCAACCTTATCCTCCTTCAATCCAAAGGCATAGATGTCATTCTTGGGATGGATTGGTTGTCCAGACATAAGGGAGTAATTGACTGCGCTAGTCGCACCATTACTTTAATCAATATGAAAGGAGAAAGAATTGTTTTTCGCTCTCCCATGCAAGTCAAGCCCGTAGCAACTTTGAATCATGTTTCCACCGGGGAATCGTCCGAAATGACGGCCAAGACCCCTGTGAAGTTAGAGGATATCCCCATCGTCAGGGAATGCCCTGAAGTTTTCCCCGAAGACTTAACTCAGATGCCGCCAAAAAGGGAAATTGAATTCCGGATTGATCTAGTACCCGGGACCGCCCCAATACACAAGAGGCCGTATAGGATGGGAGCCAACGAGTTGGCCGAAGTAAAGAAGCAAGTGGATGAACAGTTGCAAAAAGGGTATATTCGCCCGAGCACATCGCCTTGGGGTGCTCCAGTGATTTTCGTGGAAAAGAAAGACAAGACCAAGAGAATGTGTGTCGACTATCAAGCCCTCAATGAGGTTACTATCAAGAACAAGTATCCCCTACCACGGATTGATGATTTATTCGATCAACTCAAAGGGGCCAAGGTATTTTCCAAGATAGACCTGCGATCGGGCTATCATCAGTTGAGGATTCGGGAAGAGGACATTCCCAAGACCGCCTTCACCACCAGGTATGGACTGTACGAGTGTACGGTCATGTCTTTTGGGTTAACCAACGCACCGGCTTTCTTTATGAATCTGATGAACAAGGTGTTTATGGAGTTCTTGGATAAATTTGTGGTGGTGTTCATTGACGACATTTTGGTCTACTCTAAGTCGGAGGAGGATCATGAGCAACATCTTCGGACAGTACTCGAGAAGTTGAGAGATCATCAGCTCTACGCCAAGTTTAGCAAGTGTGCTTTCTGGTTAAAGGAGGTACAGTTCCTTGGCCACATTGTGAATGCCCAAGGAGAAGCCATGGATCCAGCAAATGTGGAATCAGTTACCAAGTGGACCCCGCCTAAAACGGTAACGTAGATCCGAAGTTTTCTTGGACTTGCGGGTTACTACCGCCGCTTCATTTAGAACTTCTCCAAAATCGCCAAGCCAATGACTCAACTGTTGAAGAAAGATGAGAAGTTTAAGTGGTCGGCAGAATGCAACAAGAGTTTTGAAGAGCTCAAGAGGAAGTTGGTGTCTGCACCAGTGTTGATACTGCCCGACCCAGCAAAGGACTTCCAAGTTTATTGTGATGCATCTCGTCAAGGGTTGGGATGTGTGTTGATGCAAGAAGGCAAAGTGGTCGCATACGCACCTCGTCAATTGTGCCCACATGAAAACAACTACCCCACTCATGATCTGGAGTTATCCGCAGTGGTTCATGCACTGAAGATCTGGCGACACTACCTAATTGGTAATCGTTGTGATGTGTATACGGATCACAAAAGTCTTAAGTACATTTTCACCCAACCGGATTTAAACCTCCGACAGAGAAGATGGTTGGAACTGATCAAAGATTATGACTTAGGGATACATTACCATCCCGGCAAAGCTAATGTGGTTGCGGATGCACTAAGCCGAAAGAGTTACTGCACCACCCTCAGTGTCGAAGGAATGTGTGACCGTTGCAGCAGGAATTTGAGAATCTAAATCTACGAGTGGTGGATTTTGGTTTTGTGGCTGCTCTGGAAGCCCAACCCACTCTTATTGATCAAATTCGGGCTGCTCAGGCATCAGATCCCGAGATGGCCGAACTCAAGAAAAACATGAGAGTCGGAAAAGCTCGTGGTTTTACGGAAGACGAACATGGCACAATCTGGATGGGAAAGAGATTGTGTGTGCCGAAGACAAGGATTTGAAAAGACGATCCTTACGGAAGTTCACCAAACCCAATACTCAATTCACCCGGGCAGTACAAAGATGTATCAAGATCTTAAAGAAAAGTTTTGGTGGGTCAGTATGAGGAGGGAGATAGCTGAGTTTGTTGCACTTTGTGATGTTTGTCAGCGGGTGAAGGCAGAACATCAACGGCCCGCCGGACTATTGCAACCACTTCAGATTCCAGAGTGGAAATGGGAAGAAATTGGAATGGATTTCATCATGGGTTTACCCCGCTCAACGTCAGGATATGACTCAATTTGGGTCGTGGTGGACCGACTCACCAAGGTGGCCCACTTCATACCAGTACATACTACCTACTCGGGAAGAAGCTAGCGAGCTTTATCTCGCAAGGATCATGTGTTTGCATGGCGTGCCTAAGAAGATCGTGTCCGATAGGGGAAGTCGGTTTACTTCCAAGTTCGGAAGAAGTTGCAAGAAGAGCTCGGCACCGTTTGAATTTTAGCACGGCCTATCATCCGCAAAAGACGGTCAAACCGAGAGAGTGAATCAGATTTTGGAAGACATGCCGAGAGCATGTGCACTCGATTTTGGAAAAGCGTGGGACAAAAGCTTGCCCTATGCAGAATTCTCTTACAACAACAGTTATCAGGCCAGCATTCAAATGGCACCGTATGAAGCACTGTATGGACGGAAATGCCGCACACCCCTGTTCTGGGATCAGACGGGTGAGCGCCAGTTGTTTGGCACAGAAGTAATAAGTGAAGCAGAGGAAAAGGTCCGAGTGATTCGGGAAAGGTTGAAGATTGCGCAGTCCCGACAGAAGAGCTATGCAGATAATCGTCGAAGAGATCTCGCTTTTGAAGCAGGGGATTTTGTGTATCTTCGCGTTACACCACTCCGGGGAGTACACCGTTTCCAAACCAAAGGTAAGTTGGCACCACGTTTCGTGGGACCATACAGGATTCGGGAACGTCGAGGAGAAGTGGCCTATCTGGAGCTTCCTCCAACATGACCGGTATTCACGACGTGTTTCATGTGTCCCAAGTAAAGAAGTGTTTAAGGGTACCGAAGAGCAAAGCGAGTCCGCACTGCATTGAAATCCAAGAGGACTTAACCTATGTAGAGAAACCAAGCACGTATTCTTGAGGTCGGGAAAGGAGGACTCGGAACAAGGTTATCAGGTTTTGCAAGGTTCAATGGACTCATCACTCCGAGGAGGAAGCTACTTGGGAACGAGAAGAAGAGCTAAAGGTCGCGCACCCGCAACTTTTCGCCGCACTCCGAACGGGGTCGAGATTCCGTTTAAGGGGGTAGGTTGTCACATCCCGGGTTTTTCCCTAATTCATTTAAATAATTTACCCGAAATAATCGGAATTTCGAAATTAACTCGGAGTCAACCTATAATTTTAATATGCAATTAATAAATGGAAACGACATGGTAGGATTTTTCTTGAATTCGCATGTCAAAATACACTAACGAGATTTTTTGGAATTTTTAGAGCACTCTAAGTATTTTTAATCAATTAAATAAGAAAACAGCAATTTAATTAAGTCCCAAAATTTCCTTTTTTTTCTTTTCCCTTTTCCGTACCGCCCGTACGGTTTCCCGCCCTTCGCCCGTGACGGCCGTCGGCCCGCACTCGCTCCGCCCAAGCCGCCTCCCGCGCGCGCGCTCTCCTCGGCCGTGGCCAAGGCCCACGATGCCGGCCGCGCCGCTCAAAGTCCGGCGCCCCTCCCTTGCGCCGCGGGCCACCGGCGGTGGGCCCCACCGTCGAAGCCGCTCCTCGCACCCGGCCGGCCCAACCGCCGCCGCCATGGCCGCGCCGCCTACCTCTTTTCGCGCCGTTTCGCGCGCCTCGCGCCGCATGGGCCCCACGCCGGCTCCGGCCCGCGCGCCGCACCCGTGCCCGCCTTTCCCGCGCACCGAACCGGCCGTCGTCGCCCGAAACGACCGCCGGAAATCTCTCCCTCTCTCCGACTCCGAAACCGCCGGTGACCTTATCCCCGCCGTATCCGTGCCGGTTTCAACCTCTTCTCTCCCCCTTTAAAACCCCCTCGAGCTCCGCTGTGTTTCCCCTTTGTTGGCCGTCGGTTCTAGCCCCGAATCGTCGCCGTCTCCGTCCTTTTCTTTCATCGTCGGTGAGCTCGCCGCCGTTCCCCATTTCTTTTTTTTATTTTCGTTTCCTTTTGTTTCCCTTCGCTGCGTCGTGCGCCGCCGCCGGGCTCGCCGCCGCGCGCGCGCCGCCGCCGGCCGTCCCGCCGCCGTGCCGCCAAGGTCGTCGGGTAACAACCTCGCGCCGCGCCGCCGCCCGCCGCCGCCGCCGCCCGTGGAACCCTAACCCTAACCCTAACCCTAGCCTTCGCCCTGCCGTCCGATCGCCGCCGATCCGGCCGCTCGGATCGCGCCACGTGGCGCAATCCGCCGCCGCGCCCGGCTCCCGTGCGCGGCCGTGTGCGGCGTCAGCCCTAGGGCACGCGCCCGCGACGCCAGCCCCCGAGCCGCGCGTGGATGACGTCACCAGGGACTTAATTGCGCAATAAATAATTTAGTCTTTTTTGTTTAGTTTAAAAATCGCAATTAAACTTCTAAAATTCATATCTTTTGAATCCGAGCTCCGTTTTAGTCCATTCAAATTTCATTAAATCCAGAAAAATGTCAAGAATCCATTAAAAATACTTTTCAGTGCTGTTTCAATAGACTTTTAGGGTGTTTGTTGAGTGCTTTGTTTGTCGTGTGAGATCCCGAGTTTTCCGGCGAGCCCGTTCTCTTCGAAGTAGTCGCCGAGGTACCTCAGTCTCCAGAGCAAGGCAAGTCATACCTTACATTGACCAT
Organism: Oryza australiensis; assembly: GCA_019925245.2. NCBI lineage: Eukaryota > Viridiplantae > Streptophyta > Magnoliopsida > Poales > Poaceae > Oryza > Oryza australiensis. Next base: position 198,569 of record JAIFGZ020000666.1, read on the forward strand.
ATTGTACCTATTTTATGTAAATACCTCTTTTCGTTCAAATACGCACATGTTTTAGAATGTCATTTCATGGGATGTTTATACCTATTGTACCCAACCATAGGATTGTTTACCTTATACCATTGATAACTTGGGGTCCAATGTGACTAGATGATAGTTTAAGGTTGCTTAGTTATGCTTAGCGCAACTAGCTCACTTAAGGGAATCACACTAATCAAGTTTATTACTAAAGTTGACCTTCCGATGATATTAAGATATGACCTTGTTTTTAATAATATTGAATTATGAAAAGGTGGGTCGTGAGCACATGGTTGGACTTTGGTTAGCGTGCTCATGATGATTAAGGACCGGTTCTCGGGAAACCCTGAAAGAAATGTCGTGCATACCACAAGCCAGCATGGGTAATGGCTGGGCTTGTAGCGTAGCTGTCTCTAGTCGACGTATCCCAGAGAGGGTGCGCGTGATGGAGTTGGGTCGGCCCCGGTTTTAAGGGTTGATCAGCTTCCGGATTCACCGCGGCACTAGAGGGGGCTGCCCATTGCTCGATGGGAATGGGGGCGAAACCTTGGTGTGGTACGATTGATTAGAGGGGGTTATGTGAAGGGTCTGTCACAATTCCTTTCCGGGGCACCGTGGTGGTGCACCGCGCACGGTAACGTGTTGTGGGATTGTGTCTTGTGGGTACAGCTTGTACACCTCGATCGAGTAAAAACTATTCGAATAGCCGTGCCCACGGTTACGGGCGATCTACCAGTTTCACCTTGATTAGTCTTATTTATTTATTTGAATGAAATATTGAAGTAAGGCTGGTGCAGATGGATGGATGGGCCTGTTGCAACGTGGTTTGAGCGTTGGACAGTGTTTATTTAATACTGCTTAAATATTTCTACTGTTTTACTGTCTTCCAATATTTTTATATTATACTGCAAATGCTGTTTATGCAAATTGAGCCCTTGACCTTTCCATGTTATTTATCTTGCATCATGTCCCCTTTTCCGGTGTAACTTGTTGAGTACGGTGGTTGTACTCAGTCTTGCTTCTTTTTCCCCCTCCAGTGCCAGAGGTTGAGATCGAGGTCTCCGAGGAGGTGTAGGCTTGTTCTCGTCAAGGTTTAGCTATGGAGTTGGTGTTCCGCTTCGCTCGTGTCAAGTTTAGCTTAAGTCAGTTTTATTTTTCCTTTCCGCTGCATTTGTGTAACTCTTTTATATTGTTTCTAAGACGAGGAATCTGTATTATCAATAACGTCGATTTGTGTACCTCGGCTGATGCCTGGACGAGGGTGTAATGCACAAATTAGCTGCAGAACTTCTGGTGGGAATTTCTGGGCGTGACAGAAGCTTCGAAAGGAGTGCCCCAAATCTCGGAGTTTTCTCTAAGGGGTAGTTCGGAGGAGTGCCGGGAGTCCCGATACCGACCTTCGGCCTTGTACCTCGACGAATGCTTTCTTCGATAAAGTAAGTCTTCGTGTTTACTTTGGTTGTTAAGCATACATTGAGTACTTTACTTTACTTTAATTTTGCTTGTAGGATCACCGCCCTATGTTGGGTGCTCTAGTACTAAGACCCTGATGAAGATGGGTGTTCTTGCGCAAGGCTAAAGTAGTATTCGATAGTTTAGACGTGGTGTCTAGGCTAAAGTTTACCTTTTTTGCCTCGTACTCCACGGGTGAGAGGCAGGCGGCAGGTGGTGACAACCCTGTTCGTCCTCTGTATTCCTCCACGTTCGGGTACGACGTAGAGCTGTAGGCTGCTGTCACTCAGCAGACCGAGTGCAAGCCGGCGCCCGAAGTAAGCGAGAGAAAAGCTAAAGTAATTTATGTGCTTCTTAGAGATACAACCATAGTAATCCTCTCTATACCTTAGCCTACCTAATCTTGGATGTCCTTGGATGATCCTAACTCTTTGATAATCCCTACCATTCCTTGGATTCGATATCCCTTGGAATACTCACTGGGTGAAGTGCTACAACGGTATTCCGTGAGCTTGCGGATTTTATCTGTGGTCGTAAGAAATACCAACAGTTTCTATGGAAGATCTTCACCCAGCGACTTGAAGTTGTGCTCATGTTCTGTTATGTGTTGTTTGATCTCCAACTCACGTGCCTCTTTATATAAAGTTGGCCGACTAGGCCCTGGGGCCTATCGGGATTCTATATTCAATCGGATCTCTATCCGAACTGAGTCGTATCCGAGTCAAACTCAAATACACGTTCCATCCTGTTAAGTATGCGACCCTGTAGGTTCAGGTATACTTGGTTTCGACCCGAGTACAACTCGGCCGACCCGTCAACAGCGGCCCCTAGCAAAACATATTGACACCAAAGTATACAAGAAGATCATATCGGTTGAACCTGTAATGTGTACACAAATCCCTTTGCCTCATGATATCAATTAAGCTATAGGCAAGACTCGTGCCATCCTATCAATAGCTTAATCATTCACTCGATCTCGTATTTAATTTTATCTGTTGATTGACTCCTCAATCAACTCGGCATGGCCATGCACTTCCATAGTCCATTACATCGAGGGGCCTAGAGATATCTCTCCCAAAGGAGGGGCAAATTCCATCTTGATCATTCACATCCCACTACATGCTTCATAGCAAACCCGAAGACTACTTTTATGACTACCAAGTTACGGAATAGCGTTTGGTAGTCCCTAAGTAAGCTACTACACATGTTGGAATCTATGATGATCTCGGGTCAAACGACTTTGCCCCAACACTACTTGGGACCAACTAATAACAAATTAATTCCCTGTAGTGTCTCAAGGTGGGTCTATCCAACAATGTGTTCTCTAACAGATGTTCACATTTATTGATTTGGTATCCTCATACCATGATCTATGATACATGATCATCAATCAATAAACACGCTGATCTTAGAATCATATTTGTTCCATGGATATGACATATGATCAGGGATCATTTAGAAATAGATTCATACATAAAGAGTCTCATTAATAAGTCACATACTTATTCATCAATATAAGTTGTCTATTTCATGGAACTGAATAACACTTTATTCATTGATACATAAACATTGACCATGATATCCAACATCTCCATGTTGCCTCTAGGGTATATCACTAACAGGGGGAAGTGTCGTGAGGGTAACGGGGCAGCGCAGAGTGGCACGGAAGGGGTAGAGATGTGCGGGAGAGGAGGTGGCGTGGGCTGACGTCAGCCCGCTTTGCCCGAGTGGAAGTAGGGGTGGGGCCTATCTGTCAGCATCCCGAACCAATGGGGAAGGGCGACAAACTTACGCACGTGGTTGGGCCGTGGCCTTGGGCCGGCCCAGCAAGAAGATAGAGGGGCGCGCACGCAGGCAGCATAGGAGTGGGTCAGGGCAGCCCACGGCCTGGAGCGAGGAAAAAGGGAAAAAAGGAAAATGATTTTCCCAAAGTAGTTTCATTTCGATAATCCTGTTTCACTTTGTAAAATTATTTTCCTTGCTATGAAAATTCCACTAAAATCATGTTAATGTATTTTAACATGGGGAATTTAAGAAAAATTCCACGAAGCCCATTCCATGTATTAAATTTATTTATTTAATAGGGTTTGTCTCTGGGTTAATTCCTGACATTTTCTTTGCACAATTTCTAAGATATTTTTTAAAGCTTAAGGAGGGGAAACTTTGGGTTGTGACAAACCTACCCACTTAAATGAAATCTCGACCCTGAGATTAGGAGGCATTGGCTAAGAGGTGCGCATGGCCGGCCTTCAGCTTGTCTTCTCTTTCCTTAGTGGCCTCTTTCTCAAAATGGTGGCTCCACCGCACTCAACAAAATTTGGTCACCTGGTTCCTGGTTCTTCTTTCGCTCGTCTCGAGGATGTGCGTCGGCTTCTCGACGTACGTCAAGTCCTCTTGGATTTTGATGTGCTCGGGACTTGCTTGCTTCTCGGGTACCCTCAAGCATTTCTTTAGCTGGGAGACGTGGAACACATCGTGAATGCCTTCCATGGTGGAGGGAATCTTGAGTTGGTAAGCGACTTCTCCTCGGCGTTATAGGGTTTTGTATGGTCCCGCAAAGCATGGTGCCAACTTTCCTTTCATCTGGAAGCGATGTAGTCCTCGAAGCGGAGTGATGTGAAGGTATACATAGTCTCCGGCTTCAAAGCTAAGCTCTCTTCGGCTGTTGTCAGTGTTGACGGTTATTAAGTAACGATTCGGACCATCATAGACCTCAAAAATAAAAGGGAATTAGCATCCGATACTGGCATTTAGGTTTAGAATTAATAAAGTTCCACATGTCCTTCGACTTTAGATGCTTGCAGGAACATTTATCACTTAATCGAAGCAAAGTTGAGCTCGTGTGGCAAAGAAACACAACTTAAACCTATCGGCGATTGCCATGCAGGATTCCCACGGATCGGAGGAATTCCATGACACAACATTATTGACGTTCCCTCATCGCAACAGGAAGCCAACCGTGGACGAGCAGTTCACTCATTTTGTTGACGTTATCTGAAAGATCCATATCAATGTCCCTCTGATGGAAGCAATGCAAGTACCCACGTACACTCGCTACCTCAAGGACAACATCAATAACAAAAGGCCAATGCCTACCACGGAGGTTATCAAGCTAACGGAGGAGTGTAGCGCTGCTATACTCAACCGGCTTCTTGAAAAGAAGAAGGATCCAGGTTGTCCCACGATCACCTGTTCGATCGGGACACAACAATTTGACCATGCTTTGTGCGACCTTGGAGCAAGCGTCAAGGTGATGCCCAAGGAGGTCTTCAACCAGTTGAACTACACCACACTGGCATAAACGCCAATGCGGCTGCGGCTGGCCAACTCATCGGTCCGCTATCCGGCGGGAATCGTAGAAGTCATACTGGTGAAGATCCGGGGATGCTTTATTCCCGTGGATTTTGTGGTGCTCGACATGGATGTCGACAAGAGAACGCCACTCATTCTTGGGCGATCGTTCCTCAACACCGCGGATGCCCGCATTGATGTGGGGTCAGTGAAATCCGACTTCACATTAATGGGAAGGAGGAGAAATTCCACTTCCAGCCAAGGGTGGAGCAGTGTTCAATGGTCAAGATCAAGTACGGACCCAATACCAAGAATATTAAGGAGGTCAAAGTCAAGCTCTCGGAAATGGCTGCCTTAGTAAGTTCATCAAGGACTTCTTGGAGAAGGAATCACCCTCTCCAAGGAGAATCAGGAAAGAAAGGCAGGCGATATCATACCAGCCACCGCCAAATTCTAGGAATCCTTCTACCACACCGAATGAACAAAAGAAAATCAAGAAGGTGTGGCAGGTGAAATCGTATGCATCCGCTTCTTCAACACCGGGCGATGCATAAGCTTAATTTAGCGGAGAAATTTCGGCTCATTGGACTTTAAACGAGGAGCCCTGGCCGACAGGTAAAATTGTATGTATCCTATATTTAATTTCCAAAAGCATATTTACTTCCCTCAATTTTAATTCTTGCATAATCAAGCGTGACATGTTTACTTTTCCTCTCATGCACAGAAAAATAAAAATTTTGAAATTAGGATTTTTATATTGAAGAATTCTTGTGCTTATCATGGCAAAACTTTAGCCTTGGATTCCACTCATCAAACATGAACTAGGCTGGATAGAATTATGTGAGGAAGCATTGGATCCTTGTGATGGGGCCAAACTCCACCATTTTGGTTCGGCGGAACCAACATTGGGACCAATAATGCTCAAACTTTTAGGTGTAGTGGATGATGATGTGGACATAAGGAATCAAAAGTTTGGAGGAGGAATGGGCACCCCTTTGTTCGATCGAACCTAGGGTAAGTCCCCTCTATAAAAGGGAAGGTGGGGAGGTTGCTCTCCTTGCACCAACTTGAGCTACCATAGTTTTCTCTCAAGTTCTCCTCTCCTCTCTAGAGTTCATTCAATGTATTCATCCTAAGTTCATAAAAAAACATTTCCCTAAGTTTTCTTGCATTTCGGAGTTCCTCCGTGTGTGTTGTCACGCAAGAACGGTTTGTGGTGGTGACCAAGCTCCACAAGAACAACTAACTCTTGGACGGCTAACATAATCTTGTGCTAACACTTAACCCGTCCCAACTATTCTTGTGTGTTTGTTCTTTTTCAGCTACAGATGAAGAAAAGTGTCAAGCGGTTGTTCAGCGTGATGCGCAAGGGATCAGGATCGAACTCGGGCCATTCAAGCTTAGCTCTGTCCCCCGCTCATGTGCATAGCCCGACAATGTAGGATGTTCCGCAAGCCGCTCCCTCAAGAGGAGAAGGAAGTCATCATCCTTCCTCTCTCATCTATGACACTGAGCTCGATTTGAAAGATGAGTGAGAAAGACAGGCGTATGTTCATCTCAAGGATCGGATATTCGCTCCTACACGAGCGTATGATCCGGAAATGCTCACTAAGATAGGTATGGACTCTGAATTTCATCTTATTTGGCAATCAATAGGATGGCAAAATTTTGCTCATGTGGAGAAAGAAGGTTCACGCCTTCTGACCATCCAATTTCTATGCACTTTGAAATAAATTGGAGGTGGTATTTCTTGTGATTATTTAGGAGGGAATATTACTACACATGGAAAGAATTTAGTCTCTTGCTTGATTTCGCTCATCAGTGTTCTGTTGAGTGGGAATCAAAATATTCAAACTTTGATAAACATAGTTTTTGACAAAGTATATCAAGAGAATCCTTTTGTACTAAGCCAAGAGCAAATGACATTCATAATCCTACTCTAAGACTGATGCATAAATGGTTAGCATTTATTGTTTTTCCTAGAGAAGATGTCCGACTTATTAGAAGAGATGAGTTGATGATTCTTTATGCCATGGTGAAAAAGATTAAAATCTCTCATGTTAAAGCAATGATTAAACAATGGTTACAACAATTTAAGATGAAGGGGCCTATAGAATGCACTTCATTAATTACTCGCATTGCTCGTCATGTCGGAGCTTTGGGGAATGTGCAACTCTTGTACATCACCGAGCCCCGTCAACTTATAGATGCAGAGTATTTAGTGAAGGGCCATACTTTGAAGCATGGCCCCGATGGATCTCTTATTTTCTTCTTCCCCGTATATATGAATGAAATTCCGCTTCCTAACCCAGAGTATCATTTGTATAAGTGTCGGGCGCTTACCATTGCTCTCCGTCCAAGAGAGATTGCCCGCAGGAGTAGTATTTCAAGCAGGATCACAAGGAGCAGGTCTAGAAGAGCTGCTATGGAGGAAGAAACGCAACCGTCTCCACAACAAGTGCTAGAGCCGGTGTGGGTTCCAACTGGGTATGGATCCGGCTGGGACCAGCCTAAGCAATATTATGAGGCGGAAGGCTTTTCATGGCAGTCAGCTAACAGTGCTCAATTCAATGGGCACACGGACCTGGCTGGCACCATGAACAAGCCACGGAGTCATCAAGCTCCAGTGGTTTGCCTCCATCGTACGGTGTTCCATGTTCATTCTTGGCATGAGGTTTTCGTAGCCAAGAATACGCCGAAATCATTGAACGACTAGGAACATTGGACATGAGGACCACGGAGATGGAAGGTGAACTTCACCAACTTTATCAGCATGTCCAAGGAACCCAGCAGTGGCAGGACCAGGCCTATCAGTGGCAGCAGCAAACCGCAAATCAGCTCCGAGAAATCAACTCCAATCTGCACCAGAGCCAGTCTGACATACAGACATACTTTCGGTCACAAGGGTTCAATCCCTATCGCGGTTCGTAAGTAAAAGGACAAGGTTGGGAGAGGACCCCCACATGAGGTACCCGTATCCCCTTCGTTTTATTTCTTTTTTCTATTTCATCTAAAAGAAGAAAATCTAAAAAATTCTGAAAATTAAAAATGCAAAAATATAATAATGTAGACATGCTTGGTAGAAAAGTTAATTCCCCATCTTTGGATATGATGAATAGTTGCTCTGTTTTAATTCTCTTCTATGCCTAGTTTACAACTCTGCATCTCCAAGTTTTGAGTTTGTTGGCTTAGGTATGACACCATGAACTTGAAAACTTGTGGTTAGCAAGTGCTTGACCTAAGTCTAGGTTGTTGTGAAATATGAGATGGCAACAGTAGAGTAACTATTGTAGGATCGAATACCCAATGAAAAGCCAACCAGAGGGGGGTGAATGGTTAAGTTCCCCAAAAACAAAGTTTTAGCGGAAATAAAAACTTTACCTCTGTTTTCTGAAACCGGTCTGACCGCAGGTGCCATGCCGGTCTGACCGCCAGATGACCTCCGGTCTGACCGCCCATAGCCGATTGCCTCAGCCGATTGCTCGATGTAGCCGATGCCGATGAAGTCCGATGCCCGCCGGTCCGACCGGCGATGTGCTTGCGGTCTAACCGGGAAGAAGGCGCGGTCTGACCGCAGTAGATCTTACGGTCTAACCGGTTAGCAGATCCAGTTGAATCGACAGTTACGCCGCCGCACTGAGGAAGAAGAAGACACAAAGAATTCTGAAGAAGATTGATCTCTATTGAAAGTCTCAGTGTTTACAAAGTGCAAACAAAGCACTCCTCACAAAATATCAAGCTAAACTTAAACCCTAACTCGAAACTCTAAAAACTTGAACTCAAAAGCGATATAGAGAGGCCATACCTCCCCTCACTATTTATACCCAAGATCCGCAGCCAAGAGCCACGAATCCTACTCATACAAGAAGTCCTAATCCACTAGGAAACCTTCCCGTACAAGAAATGAACTTTACATATAACAATCGTAACAAACTCGGTCTTCCTAAAACCGAAATTCCGCTTTCCATACGTAACAATATCTCCATTGTATGCCATATGGAAACTTCACCAATTATGTGCACCAATCTCTACCCTTCAGCATCGCGCATGATCCCCATCTTGGACATCACCTTATCTCCAAGTTGACTCCAACTCGATCACTGGCAACACTTTCCCGAGGGGTAAAGAGTATCTGCACACAATTAAACAAAGAATACCATATCCGAGCACAAGCTATCTTCAACTTGACTCATTGTTAGCATAAACAACTAGACACGTGCATAGGAACACGAAACTTCAATGTATATGTAAGAAAACAAACCGAATCAAAATCGGCAACCGCCGATCGGCTCGGCCGCCTAACCGCAGGAGTCGCCCGGCCCGACCGCCCAGACACCTCCTGGCCGACCGGCAAGAAGAAGCTCCTGGCCGACCGGCTATGGCAGCCGACTGAACACTATTCATTATCCAAAAATTAAACTATCTCCAAAACCAAATTGTCAATAATCTCCAAAGATCAAAACACATAAACCAATAACCACAGCGACCAATTGTTCATCATCCAATGAAGAATCAAACACACTTTGATTTTACAATCTCCCCCTTGATGAACACATTGGCAAACAAATAGAAAGTGTTGTTTTGGTGCTTGGAAAATCAAAAACAAAAATGGTAAAAAGCACTTGAGTGCTCAAAAATCAAAGATAATTTCTCCCCCTTTTGAAAAGAAAGAAAATCCTTTGACCCCAAAAAAATTTGTTCTTTTAAAAAAACTTGTACTTTTTTCTCCGATGCAAATGTTCTCCCAAACAACATTATTTTCTCTCCCTTTTGACAATGAATTCATCAAGCATAGGAATTATGGTTATAAATGTTCAAGATCTTAGCACCATACATAAAGCAAGTCATGTCATGTGTTGCAATAATAAGAAGATGAACTTATCAATTATATTGCAAATATGTACTAGAGTATAATCATGAACCAAATATTTTATAAGTAAGATCAAAAATACAATAAAAATTCATGGATTAAAACGATTTATAATTCAACATCTTTACAAGCACATAGGTTGAAAAATAAACCCAAAGATATATACAGATTGCAATCTTTATTCTTTCTCAAATTTACCTTTTTGCACATGTAATTCAAGAGAAAAATTTTCAATATTGATTGGAAGCATATATGCTCATATATTTTTTTTCTCAATTATTCCGAATACGTCCTTATCGTCAAGACTGTTTCCAAGGATTCGGTACTCATTATTTTTGCTCACATCGAATATGTCCTTGTCGTCAAGACTGTTTCCAAGGATTTGGTATTCATTTTTTTTCTCTCATAGATAACATTTTATTCTCTTTTCACAATGAGCAATTTTAAAGTAATTTGAGGAATAATAATGCAACATAATATATATATAAGCATTTATAATCCAACACAAGCACTAGTATCAACATTGCATATTTCTTTAATTCAAGTATGATTAAAGTGTCATGCATTATTTCACTTAAATATAAAATCTAGATCACATAAAAATACTAGAATACATACAAGCTATGCTAGTGACAAATAAACCTTCATAATATTGCTAGCATGCACACGAACAATAATATGTATGGATAAAGCTCTCTTTTTGAATTTATTTGAATCATGTAGCTTGATAAAACAAAGAGCACAAAAACTCCCATCAAAACATGCCAAAAGGATGAATGATTCCTAACTCTCCTTGAAGAAAAGAAAAGCGAGAAGAATCAAACACGAATGCACAAAAAAACATAAACTCTCCCTCAAATTAACCTCTAATTTTCCAAAGGAAAAATAAAGAAGAAATTAAAGATCTTTGAAGAAGACATCCAATTGCAAATGATATCACCAAGGTTCTCATAAAATGACACATATTCACTTATACTAACACAACTACTACCTCAAATTCTAGCATATAAAAACTAATAATCAAGAGAGTAAAATAAAATTATGTCAATCCAAAAATTACCTTGATGTCATCGTGAAAAGCAACCATTGTCTCCACATTACACACATATGGGGAGTATGCCATCAAAATACCTACAAACAAGAAGATGTCGAGGCCTCCGTGTTGGGGTTAGAAATAAGAAACTTTGGAACGCAACACTGAGTTACACGACCAGTAGAACTAGTAGGTACATATGCGCAAAAAAAATCAGAACCAGACTTACCTGAAACATTACCTTGTCGCTTCACAAAAGTCTGATTTGAACTATGCACAAAACGCCCGAGGCCGGTCCGACCGCCGCACTGCACTCCGGCGAGCTCGGCCGCCGGCCGACCGTTCAATCGCGGTCCGACTGGTCGTGGCCGGTCGACCGACTAGTCAGTGTCGGTCTGACTGAGCTCCTTGAACCAAAACCCGACTTTTGCCATCGTTGCTTTGCAAAAGCAATTTCTCTTTCCCTTTTCTATTTACGAGCAAGTCTAAAACAAAATCCAACAAAATGTCTATCTTTTCCACAATACGAACAAGTATATCTCTCATGATAATTAGAAGCATAAGTAGAAACAGATGGTTTTGAAATATTAGTTTTAGTTTCTTTTAAACATACAGAAAGAGATGGCAAATTTCTAGCAGGTTTGAAAATTGTTTCCAAAGCATTAGGTTTTGTTAAGATTTCACCATTTTCAATCAAATTCAAAACACCTTTGGTGAAATAATCATGAGCATCAAAACCTATTCCCTTGTTGTCGCAACATACTTTAGATTTGTCCAAAATCATGTTAAGTTGTTTCTTACCGTCGAAAATTTTTGCAAAGAACTTTTTAAGTAAGAAACTTATTTTTCAAGATTAACACAATTGTCACAACCAATCATGACATCTTTACCTTTGCGACATCTAGAGCAAAAAGCTACCTCATCTTGTTTAACTATATCTTCCATGTGCTTAACACGAGCTAAAGCATCTTTTAGTTTCAATTCATTAGCATCACAAGTTAAACAAGATTTAGCAGCCAAAACTTGAGAATTATTGACATCTCTAATCTTTGAAATTTCTAGCATTAAAACCTCACAATTTTTGCAATTATCATCATTGGGAATAAGAGATTTTAATCTAGCAATTTCAGCATTTAAAGATTCAATCACAAATTCTTGTTTTTAAACATTTTCTCACATTTTTTATTCTTAGCACTTAAAACAATAATTGCATGCTCAAGTGAGCTTACCTCATTTTCTTCATCTGAAGAATCTTCATCTCCACGCGTCATGAGACAAACGCCGAAGATGTTTCTTGCCCTTCTCCTCCTCACTGTCAGAATCTATGTCGCTGAGTGGCTCAAAAGCGGCATAGACTTGACTCTGCACTTTCTTGATCATCTCCTTGGAGTGCCTACCCTTGGGCTTGTCATCTTCTGTCTTTTCGGTGCTCTTGTCCTCCTTCTTGCTCCTCCCGAGCTTCGGGCAGTGGAGCGGATGTGATCCAAGGCCCCGCACTCAAAGCAACACGTTGGTCCTCCTTTCTTCCTGAACCTAACTCTGTTCATAGATCTGGAAAGTTTGTTAGTAGCAAGAGCCAAATCCTCCTCCTCGAATTGCTCGAGTTGTTCATCGGACATGGCGTTAATTAAAGCAAGAACAGTGAGAGCCGATCAAGAAACAACTGATGAAGAAGCAGCCAATGAAGAAGCAACAACAAAAGAGGAAGTAACCAAAGCAGTTGACTTGGAATCAATTTTTCGAGAAAGAATGTTCATCTCATGAGTTTTGAGTTTAGTGTAAAGAGAATCCCAAGTCAAAGTAGCCATGTTGGCAAACTCCTGAATTGAAGTAACTTTCATCTCCCGAATAGACATGTCAAGACCATTCAAAAAGTGGCGAGAAATCTCAGATTATGGATAATTAGTGTCATAAGAAGAATCAACAGATCCAAGATTACTCAAAATTTTGTTAAACCTACCAAGATAGTCATCTAAAGCTTCAGCAGGTTTCATCTCAAATTTTATATATTCCTTTTTGAAAAGATCTCGACGAAGTTCTTTTATGATGGTAGTTCCTTGATGAAAGTTTTTCAAAGCATTCCAAATCTTGTTTGTGGTTTGAAGATGTGAAACACGGTCAAAATCAGAACGTGAAATTCCATTCAACAAAATATTTTGAGCTTTGCAATTATTATTAAAGTCAATTTTCAAAGCATCAGTATTAATTGCATCGGGTATTGTGTAGGGAAGAGCAACCTTTTGCCACACATCATAGTATTGAGCCATGATGTAGGATTGCATTTTACTACACCAATACGCGAAATAGGTGCCATCGAAAACGTGCGGTTTTGTTGAAAAATTATTAGACATGACAAAAAACTTTAGATCGATAAAAATCCAAAGCAGAAAAACGTGGCTCTGATACCACTTGTAGGATCGAATACCCAATGAAAAGCCAACCAGAGGGGGTGAATGGTTGAGTGCCCCAAAAACAAAGTTTTAGGGGAAATAAAACTTTACCTCTGTTTTCTGAAACTGGACTGACCGTAGGTGCCATGCCGGTCTGACCGAGTAACCTCGCTGGTCTGACCGCCAGATGACCTCCGGTCTAACCGCCCGTAACCGATCGCCTCAGCCGATTGCTCGATGTAGCCGATGCCGATGAAGTCCGATGCTCGCCGATCTTGTGGTCTAACCGGGAAGAAGGCGCGGTCTGACCGCAGTAGATCTTATAGTCTGACCGGTTAGCAGATCCGGTTGAATCGACAGTTTCGCCGCCGCACCGAGGAAGAAGAAGACACAAAGAATTCTCAAGAAGACTGATCTTTATTGAAACTCTCTGTGTTTACAAAGTGCAAACAAAGCACTCCTCACAAAATCTCAAGCTAAACTTCAAACCCTAACTCGAAACTCTAAAAACTTAAACTCAAAAGCAATACAGAGAGGCCACGCCTCCCCTCACTATTTATACCCAAGATCCGCAGCCAAGAGCCACGAATCCTACTCATACAAGAAGTCCTAATCCACTAGGAAACCTTCCCGTACAAGAAACGAACTTTACATAAAACAACCGTAACAAACTCGGTCTTCCTAAAACCGAAATTCCGCTTTCCATACGCAACAATATCTCCATTGTATGCCATATGGGAAGTTCACCAATTATGTGCACTAATCTCTACCCTTCAGCATCCCGCATGATCCCCATCTTGGACGTCACCTTATCTCCAAGTTGACTCCAACTCGATCACCGGCAACGCTTTCCCGAGGCGTAAAGAGTACCTGCACACAATTAAAAAAAGAATACCATATCCGAGCACAATCTATCTCCAACTTGACTCATTGTTAGCATAAACAACCAGACACGTGTATAGGAACACAAAACTTCCATGTATATGTAAAGAAACAAACAGAAACCAAAACCGAATCAAAATCGGCAGCCGGTCGGGCCCCGGCTCGGCGGTTTGGCCGCGAGCGGTGCTGTCCGACCGCCCAGACACCTCCGGTGGGCCGCGGACCTAAGCTGACAGTCGAGCCAGGCTGTGACTGGCCGTGAACACTGTTCATTATCCGAAAATTCAACTATCTCCAAAACAAAATTTTCAATATTCCCCAAAGATCAAAACACATAAACCAATAACCACAGTGACCAATTGTTCATCATCCAATGACAAACACACTTTGATTTCACAACTACGATCATATTCCATGTGAAACTAACGTCCAGAGAATTTATTTTTAAAAAACTCAAAAATGGTTGAGTTTTTCAAATGTTGACACATTCCTACTAGAGCCATATGTCGATCATAAATGAATTATACCCTACATATGATGTTTGTTATCAGTTTGAGTTTGGTCAAGTAGTTTGTAATACCGGTAATGAAAAACAATAGGAAAAAATAAAGAGAGTTGACTAATTACTCCCAAGAGGGGTAAAAGTTTATTTTTAAATCCATTGCTCGGATGGACGATTGGAGACCGTGGTTGCATAGAGCTCGTCGAGGCGAGTCTGTTTGACTACTCACTCGCCCAATTCGGCTAAGTATTGTCCCTCCGGTGATCCGAGTAATTGTGGAATATTGGATGTGTGTGTAGAGAACTCTAGTATAAGGGCAGCAAGCCCTAGCTTCTTCTAACCCTAGCCAACTTCCCCTTGCTGGCTGCTACTCTTGCCCCCAAAGTAGAGAGAGGAGAGAGGAAAGGAAGAAGAGGAACGGAGGAGAAGAAGGAAGAAGACGATGGGGGAGAAGAGAAGGTGGGGAACCTAGGGTTCTTGCTGCTCCTACTCAAGGCAAGGTGAAAAACCCTCATCCCTCTGATTGGATAATATTTTATGGGTTAGATCCGTGGTTAGGGGATGAGATTTGAGTAGAGGCTCCTGAAATGCAGCTTCATCCTTGATCTGAAACTCGTCAATCTGAACAGTCCGAGAAATCGGCTGTTTAGAGCTTCTTAGTGGCTCCAAAAAAATGGTAATCCTTTACAAAACTTGTAGGGGATTTAAAGATCTTTCCATGGCCATAAATAACACATCAATCGGATTTGTGGTTAGTGAGTTACGGATGTTTCTTTCTGACTGTTTCTCATTTCTATGAATGTGGGCAGTATCTGTTCAACTGCAGATTAATCCTATCTAGTGGCCAAATCAGACTTTGTGGCACTCGTATAAGTTGTACATAATTTTATAAGATTTCCATATCTGTAAATAGCGTGTTTATTGGAATTTTTAGCAAAAGTTATGACTATTTTTCTGTGAGTGCTCTGCAGTTTTTGACAGACTTACATGCTGAAAATAAACTGAATGTTTGATGACCTAAATGATTTTTGTTGAGGATAATTACTACCAAAGAATGGTAGCTTATAAAGTTATGCTACTCACAGAAAAATTTAAGAATTCTTATCCATCAGAATTAGGAGATATGAAAAATATAAAATTTGCTGCTCTAGTTGAATATTTCAGGATGTGTGCTTTTGTCTTTGTTTGCCTATTTGGGGTGTTGGACGTAGGTGCGAGTTGGCTAGTGATTGTATATGTTTTCCTTGTTGTATGCTGAGAATGTGAGATGTTTAACAGGTGGTGTTGCTCCAGATCGCGCCTAGAGCGCTCATCTCTATCAAGTTGCAGGCAAGTGAATGTAGCGGTGGTTTGCTACTGTTTTGGCTTGTTATCTTTATCACCTACACTTTGATGCAAAGAACAATTGTTTATTTTCTACAACTGAATCTTGCTATTTAATTTATTCATCATGGGGAATTGGAGAATCATTTTCTTTATATGAAGCTATTATTGTTTTCATCTAGATATATGTGGTTAATCCACATTGTTGAAGGAAGTTATAGTTGTATGTTTATATTGTGAGAATATTGAATCATGTCATGAATGCATCTTGCATTATTCATATGCATTTTAAGTTATGTCATTGACTATGGTCATGACCGTACCGGTACAACATCGATGGATGCAGCTCCATACCTTGTTGGGTATGCACGTAGACGTGGCATTGCCTTCATATGCATACTCATTGCATATTCTGAAGATGATTAATATTTTCATGCTTATGTGGATGTGAGTAAGTATCATGTTTACCTTATCTATGTTGAGTTGCACTTTAAAAATTCTAGAAGTTATATTTTTCTTTCGATATCCTGAATGATTATGTTAAATCGAAGCTTAATGAACTTGTGATTTAAATAGTTTGTCAAAACAAGTTCGCTTGCTGAGATTTTTGAATCTCACCCTTTTTTTCCCCTCCAGGTACCGAAGGTAGATCTTTTGGGAGGGGCGTAGCTGCACGGATGCACACACCATCATTCTCTAATTATCTATTTTGCTAATCGTAAAAACCATGTTATGCCTTTAAGGCTTGTTGTTGAGTCCTGGTGGTGGATGTCTAGAAAAGATGATGGAAACTAGAACTTTACCTTTCATGCATGTTACGATGCTCTTTATGGTTTTGGATTGTGTAATATGATATCAAGTATTGTTTTGCTTCTGCATTTTTGAAATTACAGAGGAGGTGCTACTGAAATTTTATTCTATGTGTTAGCACAACAGCTGGTCACATAGTGGATTTTAGTGATATCCCTGGGTTCGGGTGTCACATAGTTAGACCCTTGTTAGAATCTTTTCATGCTTTCGTGGTCTTAGTCTTGTGTATATCCACCATAAAAATTGGTTTCTCTCTACACTGGAGGTTTAGCCACAAAAATATTTCAGCTCATTCCATATGCTAACTTCTACTCTGGAAGTTTGCATCCACTAAGTAAAGACTCCAAAATAATTATGGTCCTCTATCTTCATATATCTCCCAAAAGAGACATGAGCCAAAAAAAGAGTGCACGCAAAAATTTTAGAAAAAAATTCATGATGCTTACCAAAAGAAGGAATAATTTCTTCTTGAGCATGATGACAAAAAAAGGAAGAAAGAAAAGTGTGCTCATAGCCATGTTCTCCAAATAAAAAGATAGGGAGGAGGATCATACAAAAAGAGTCATCCATTTCCTTCCTACCATTCATACCTCCACCAAATAAATATGCACAAGCTTGGTCCTGATTGTATGATTAATGTTCTACTAGGATCAGCTTTTTGACTTTACAAAATAATTGATGCAAGTATGCTCATGATTTTCCCCTACCTTGAGCTCCACATAAGTTTAGGAGAAGTAGGTGAAAAGAAGACACAATGCCTTGGTAAGGAACTAAACACATTTGAGTGATACGAGAGTATCATTCGAGGAACTCTCCTTTTTTGCTTTTCAAAAACTTTGAAAAATCTCCATACTAAAGTGGAACAAGGGGTAAGAGAAATAGCACTCTCATCTACCGTTCTGTTCCTGAACCGCCCAAGACAAAGTGAAGGAGTAAGGAATAAGTTAGCAATAGTAGTCTCACCCGTATTACCTTAGTCCTCATAGGAGCTTCGGTCTCACTTGTTTTGGGCGGTTGAGAAAAAGAATGGTATATGAGAGTGCTACTTCTCTTACTCCTGGTTCCACTTCCATCCGAAGATTTCTATTCAAAGTTTTTGAAAAAGAAAAGGGAGAGTTCCTCGAATGATACTCCGTATCACTCAAATGTGTTTAGTTCCTTACCAAGGCATTGTGTCTTCTTTTCACCTACTTCTACTAAGCTTATATGGAGCTCAAGGTAGGGGGAAATCATGAGGCATACTTGCATCAATTATTTTGTAAAGTCAAAAAGCAGATCCTAGTAGAACACCAATCATGCAATCAGGACCAAGCTTGTGAATATTTATTTGGTGGAAATATGAATGGTGTAAAGGAAAATGAATGACTCCTTTTTGTATTGTCCTCCTCCCTATCTTATTTTATTTGGAGATCATGGCCATGAGCACACTTTTTCTCTCTTTTTTTGTCATCATGCTCAAGAAGAATCGTTTCTCCTTTTGTAAGCATCATGAATTTTTCGAATATTTTTGCGTGCACTCTTTTTTGGCTCATGTCTCGTTCGGCAGGGATATGAGGATAGAAGACCATAATAAGTTTTGGAGTCTTTATTTAGTGGATGCGAACTTCTGGGATAGAAGTTAGCATATGGACTGGGATGGAATATTTTTATGGCTAAACCTCTAATGTAGAGGGAGAGCCTTTTTTTATGGTGGGTATGCACACGACTTAGACCACGAAAGCATGAAAAGATTCTAGCAAGGGTCTAACTACTTGAGAAAACTCAAACTGATAACAAGCAGCATATGTAGGGGATATTTCAATTATGATCGACATATGGCTTTGGTAGGAATGTATCATCATTTTAGGAACTCAATCATTTTTTGGATTTTTGAAAATAAAATTGTCCGGACTTTGGTTTCACTTGGAATATGATCATAGTTACTCTACTCTTACCATCTCAAATTTCACAACAACCTAGACTTAGATCATGCACTTGCTACCCACAAGTTTTCAAGTTCATGGTGTCATACCTAAGACAACAAACTCAAAACTTGGAGAATGCTAAGTTGTAAACTAGGCATAGAAGAGAATTAAAATAGAGCAACTATTCATCATATCCAAAGACGAGGAATTAACATCTTTACTAAGCATGTCTACATTATTATATTTTTGCATTTTTAATTTTTAGATTTTTTTAGATATATATATATAATGCAATAGCAAGAAAGAAATAAAACATAGGAATATGGGATACCTCATGGGGGGTCCTCCCCCAAGCTTGTCCTTTTACTTACGGACCGTGATAGGGATTAAACCCCTGCGACCGAAAGTACGCCAGCATGTCAAACTGGCTCTGCTGCAGATTGGAGTTGATCTCCCGGAGCTGATCGACGGTCTGCTGTTGCCACTGATATGCTTGGTCCTGCCACTGCTGGGTTCCTTGGACATGGGGATGAAGTTGGTGAAGTTCACCTTGCATCTATGCAGTCCTCATGTCCAATATTCCTAGTCGTTCGGTGATCTCCGCATATTCTTGGCTACAAAAACCCCGTGCCAAGAACGAACGTGGAACACCGTACGCTGGAGGCAAACCACTAGAGCTTGATGACTCCGTGGCTTGTTCATGGTGCCAGCCAGGTCCGTGTGCCCATTGAGAACTGTTAGCTGACTGTCATGAAGAGCCTCCCGCCTCATAATATGGCTGAGGTTGGTCCCAACCAGCATACCTAGTTTGAACCCACCCCAGCTCCGGCACTTGTTGTGGAGACGATTGCGGTTCTTCCTCCATAGCGGCTCTTCTAGACCTACTCCTTGTGATCCAGCCTGAAATACTACTCCTGCGGGCAATCTCTATTTGACGGAGAGCAATGGTTAGCGCCCGGCACATATACAAATGATATTCTGGGCTAAGAAGCAGAATTTCATTTGTATATCCGGGGAAGAAGAAAATAAGGGATCCATCAGGGCCATGCTTCAAAGTGTGGCCCTTCACTAAATATTCTGCATCTATAAATTCACGGGGCTCGGTGATGTACAAGACTTGTACATTCCCCAAAGCTCCGACATGACGAGCAATGCGAGTAATTAATGAAGTGCATTCTATTGACCCCTTCATCCTAAAATTTTCTAG
Organism: Oryza australiensis; assembly: GCA_019925245.2. Classification (NCBI taxonomy): domain Eukaryota; kingdom Viridiplantae; phylum Streptophyta; class Magnoliopsida; order Poales; family Poaceae; genus Oryza; species Oryza australiensis. The sequence goes on from JAIFGZ020000666.1 coordinate 218,248, forward strand.
CCATTGTTTAAGCATTGCCTTAACAGGAGAGATTTTAATCTTTTTCACCATGACATATAAGATCATCAACTCATCTATTCTAACAGGTCAGACATCTTATCTTGGAAAAATGGTAAATGCTAACCATTTATGCATCAGTCTTAAAGTAGGATTATGAATATCATTAGTTCTAGGCTTAGTACAAAAGGATTCCCTTGATATACTTTGCCAAAAACTATGTTTATCAAAATTTGACAATTTTGATTCCTACTCAACAGAACACTGATGAGCGAAACCAAGAGACTAAATTCCTTCCATGTGAAGTAATATTCCCTCCCGAATAATCGGAAAGAAATAGCACCCCCAATTTATTTCAATGTACATAGAAATTTGATGGTCAGAAGGCGTGAACCTTCTTCCTCCACATGAGCGAAATTGTGCCATCCTATTGATTGCCTAACAAGATGAAACTCAGAGTCCATACCTATCTTACTGAGCATTCTCGGATCATAACTCGCGTAGGAGTGAATATCCGGTCCTTGAGGAGGACGTACGCCTGTCTGTCTCGCTCGTCTTTCAAATCGAGCTCAGTGTCATGGATGAGAGAGAAAGTATGATGACTTCCTTCTCCTCTTGAAGGAGCGGCTTGCGGATCGTCCTGCATTGCCGGGCTATGCACATAACTGGGGGACGGAGCTAAGCTTGAATGGTCCGAGCTCGATCCCGATCCCTTGCGCATCGCGCCGAATAACCGCTTGACACTTTTCTTCATCTACAGCTGAAACAGAACACATTGAAAGCAAAACTTGGGAAATATTTTTTATGAACTTGGAAAGAACACATTGAAAGAACTGTAAAGAGAAGGGAACTTGAGGGCACACTATGACAACTCAAGTTGGTGCAAGGAGAGGAACCTCCCCACCTTCCCTTTTATAGACAGGGCTCTCCCTTGGTTTGGCCGAACCAAGATGAGCTCCTCTCTCCTCTAAACTTTTGATTCCTTATCTCCACATCATCTTATACTACTCCTAAAAGTTTGAGCACCATTGGGCTCCATGATGGTTCGGCCAAACCAACTTGGTGGGATTTGGCCCCTACCCAAGGATCCAATGCTTGCTCTTACTAAAATAATCAGCCTAGTGTATGTTTGATGAGTGGAATCCAAGGCTAAAGTTTTCCTATTATGAGCACTAGAATTTTTCAATATAAAAATCCTAATTTCAAGTTTTATATATTTTTTCTATGCATGAGAGGAAAAGTAAACATGCCATGCTTGATTATGCAAGAATCAAAATTAAGGGAAGTAAACATGTATTTGGAAAATTAAATATGGGATACATACAAATTTTACCTGTCGGCCAGGGCTCCTTGTTTAAAGTCTGACGAGCAAGACTTTCTCTGCTCAATTAAGCTTGTGCATCGTCTGGTCTCGGAGAAGCGGACGCGCATGACTTCACTTGCCATACCTTCTTGATTTTCTTTTGTTTGTCCAGTGTGGTAGAAGGAATTCTGGACTTTCGCGATGGCTGGAATGACACTGCCCGCCTTTCTTTCCTTATTCTCCTTGGAGATGGTGATTCCTTCTACAAGAAATCCTTCATGAATTTAATAAGGTTGTCCATCTCTGGCGGCTTAACTTCAACCTCCTTAATGTTCTTGGTATTGGGTCCGTACTTGATCTTGACCACCAAACACTGCTACACTCTTGGCTAGAAGTTGAATTTCTCCTCCATCCCATTAATGTGGAGTCAGATTTCTTCGGCTCCCACATCAATGTGGGCATCCGTGGTGCTGAGGAACGGGCGCCCAAGAATGAGCGGCGTCCTCTTATCGACATCCATGTCGAGTACCACGAAATCCACGAGAATAAAACATCCCCGGATCTTCACCGGTATGTCTTCTGTAATTCTCGCTAGATAACAGACTAAAAAATCAGCCAGCTATAGCCACATTAGCGTTGATGCCAGCGTGGTGTAGTTCAGTCGGTCAAAGACCTCCTTGGGCACGACGCTGATGCTTGCTCCAAGGTCGCACAAGGCCTGGTCGAATTGTTGTGTCCCGATTGAGCAGGTGATCGTGGGACATCCCGGATCCTTCTTGTTCTGAGGAAGCTGGTTGAGTATAGAAGTGCTACACTCTTCCGTCAGTCTGATAACTTCCGTGGTAGGCATCGGCCTCTTGTTGTTGAGGATGTCCTTGAGGTAGCGAGCATACATTGGTACTTGCATTGCTTCCATCAAAGGAACGTTGATGTTGATCTTCCTAATGACCTCAACAAAACGAGCGAACTGCTCGTCCACGGTTGGCTTCCTGTTGCGATGAGGGAACGACAACAATGTGGTATCGTGGAATTCCTCCGGTGCCGGTGTTCCCTCGTGAACTTGGCTCTAAATGTTGGACGGCCCACCCTCTTTCTCCTTTGCCTTCCCTGCATTGTTAGGATATGGCGGATCACGAGTGGTTTTACCACCTTGTGTGGTCACCGCACTCACATTTTCAAGGGAAGCCTCGGGTTGCCCCGTGATCTTCCCTGCCTCAGATGAAGGGATAGCAGCATCCAGCTGAGCTAACTGAGTTTCTAGCATTTTGTTAAAGCTCAGCTGGTTCTTAATAGCAGAGGAAAAGCTTTCCATTTTAGCATTGATACTTTCCAAGGATTTGTCATTGGCCACTAGCTTCTTAGAAATATTCTCATTAATTTTAGCTTGGCCTAAGACAAGATCTTTCAAGGAGGGTTGGTTAGGATTGAAAGGATGAGCAGAATTGTTACCTCCTTGATAGTACGGGCGTTGTTGATTACACCCTTGACCTCACGGACGGTACCCGTTGTTGTTTAGGTAGCAGATGTTTGCGCTGGTCTCAGGGCAGTTATTCCCCGAATGGCCAGTGTTGCCGCATGCCTCTCATGTCAGGCGAGCATCCACCACCTAAACTCCTTTGGCCTTGTCCTCGAACTTCTTTAGCAAGAGGTGCAAATTGGCAGCCAACATATTCGTCTCCTTGACGGTATGCATACCATGCTTCTGGGACTAGACACGATCATCGCTCCATCCTTGGTTGGATACCATCTTCTCAATTAAATCGGTCGCACTTCCAACCGTTAACGAGAAGAAAGCACCTCCTGCAGCAGCATCAATATGATCATGGGCTGCCAAAGTTAGCCTGTTGTAGAAATTCTAGATAAGATGCTAATCATCCATACCATGGTAAGGACATGCCAGGATGTACTCCTGGACCTCTTCCATTCTTCTGGGATTGACTCGTCTGATGCTTGCTGAAAACTTGAAATATTTCCACAAAGAGCGTTGGTTTTGCCCATCGGGAAAAACTTCACAAAGAACGCATTGGAACACTTGTCGCAGGTATCCACAACACTTCAGTTCGTGTAGAACCACTGCTTTGCTCTCCCGATGAGGGAGAATGGAAATAGCCGGAGTCGGATGACATCTTGTGTGACTCCGTTGATGGTGAAAGTGTTGCAGATCTCTAGGAAAGATTGGAGATGTGCGTTGGCATCCTCGTTGGCCTTCCCACAGAAGGGATTGGCCTACACCATGGTTATAAGACCCATCTTGATCTCAAAATTGGCCTCCCCAGTGTTGATTGTTGGTCCAGTACGGACATTTTCAGCTGAGGGTGCCGAGAAATCGCGGAGAGTCTTTGATCCGGATGATGCCATGACCTTTGGTTTAACTAGCGAGAGGAAACTTTGAGGAGGAACAACATGAGGTCGAACTCTTCTCACAAGGGCCTCGGATTTGGATTGTAATTATCCAGGCAAGTTGAAACCGGTCATCCACTACCCTATTTTCACATAAAAGAGAAACATACCAAGATAAGCCTACTAGAGCAAATGTAAGTCAAACATAACTATATGGATATCCAAGCACTTATTATTTCTTCCTAGACCATTTTCTTCCCGCAACGGCGCCAAAAATGCTTGTTGGTATTTCTTACGTTCACATATAAATCCACAAGCGCACGGATATAACATTGTAATATTTCACCAGTGGAGTATTCCAAGGGCATTGTTATTTATTTTACCCCAAAGGAAGACTATGGTCTAGAAGAGAATACTAAGGTGCCATGAATATTCATAATCAATAGATGAGATACCTAAGTCCAGACAGGGGTAAGATAATCATATGATAAAGGTAGTGTGACACACACAGAAGAGTCCTAGATAGTTAATACACTAATGCTAAGTGGAGAGTAGTAATTAGACTCAGGTTCCGATAGTTCTTCTAGTCAGAGTACATAGTTTAATTAATTATTCTAGCCATGCCTAAACCAAGTTCATAAACCCTAAACCCTAAAACCTAAACCCAGTTCTATGCTCCCAGGACTACGGGGGTACCGCCGCCCAGTGACTGGGCCTGCCACCATGAAGCAATCTCTTACCATTCGCCCTACACCAAATCCGAACGTGGAGGAATACAAAGGACGGACAGGGCTATCACCACGTGTTGCCTACCTCTCACCCGTGGGAAGTGGCCATAACCAATGTCTATGAAATAATCTAAGCACCATGCTTACATTACCATAAATACTTCTACCTCTCGGGGATAAGACAGAAACAAACCTACATCCTAATTGCACATTGGACCGTGTCTATGGCAATAGAGTTACTCGTCAAAACACAACAAGACTATGAATTAAACTAATCATGGAACTCTTATCTACTAAAGCATAAGAAGTACCACACTCATATGGACGAGAAGATATAATCTTTATTAAGCTCAAAGTCGTACAAAGGAAGAAGAGTACTAAAGACATACCCAAATTCCGAAGGCGACTCGGGAATCGAAAAGAACTCTAAACTACTTCCTAACTCCAGTAGCCTAGATGGCTAAGTTAGAACTTGTAGGAACTCCTTCTTGTGGTGTGTGTTGAAGTGAAGTGAGCCTCCTCCTTTATAGCCTTCCAATGATGGTTGTTATGGTGGTTATTAACCGTCATAACCCCATAGCCATCATTGACATCCATTAATGTGCTGCCACGTCAAAGGTCGGTGGAGTGGGCCGACCAAACCAGGGTTCGATCGAACCCCCGTAACCGCCATACTCCACCGCCATTCTCCTGAGGCTGACATGTGGGCTCTTGAGGCGGTTCCCAGTGGTTTGGTCCCATCCTAAGTCAGTTTCACCCAACTTGTGGGCCCTCCGATCCGTGGGAATCCGATGTAGCAATCGCCGATAGGTTGGAGTTGTGTTTCTTCGCCAGGTGAGGTCGACTTTGCCTCAATTATGTTATAAATGTTCCTGCAATCAACTAAAGTCCAAGGACATGTGGAACTTTATTAATTCTAATCCTAAATGCCGGTAGTAGATGCTAATTTCCTTTTATTTATGAGGTCTGTGACGGTCGCGACCATTAACAACATGTTTGTTTACTTTCCATGTACTGTTTATTTGGTTTTTATTAGCATTTTCCTCATTTTGCGTGCCAACATGTAGATTCCGTCGTTTCTAAGGTTCGTGATCGTGAGGAAAAGAGTTCCAAAGATTGTTCGAAGAAGCAAGGCAAGTCACACTCCCCTTGAAGCATATTGAACCTAATTTATAAATGTTTTACCATTTGCAAATAAAGTGCATCTTTTGCTAATTACATGGAATGATGGAATTACCTGTCTGTTTGCTTGTGCCATTTTTACTTCATATCCATTCCTTTGTCACACTTGGGTGATAATTTGACTAGCTTTAGTCACTGATGTTGACTTTTGCTAGAATTATATGCTTAGCCATGCTTAATTACCACTAGCTCACTAAATGGGATAATTACACTATCTATACTTAGCTTTTGATGAGCTGCAAGCTCGAAACACCTAGCCAAACTTATTGGTCATAATTATCCCAACTAAAATATGACTTAATGGTGAGCTATGGGGGCATTTTGTTTGTCGCACCCATGGCAATTAAGGACCGGTTCAAGGGAAACCCTAGAAAACTAACAATGCTTACCACAAGCAAGAATGGGCAACTACTGGACTTGTAGTGTAGCTCTCTCTAGCTGACGTTCCCAGGCAAGGGTGGGCGTGATGGAGTTGGGTCAGCTGGGGTTTAACAGTTGATCAGCTGCTGGATTCACCTTGGCACGAGGGGGGGCTGCCCACTGCCTCTCGAGTGGTGGGGGCGAAACCCGAGGTGTGGTGCGCTTGGTTCGGAGGAGTTATGTGAAGGATCTTGTCATGATTTCCCCCTTTGCAGTATCATGGTGATACTTCGGGGCATGGCACCATGTGTGGAATCGTATCTTGTGAGTAAAGTTGCACACCTTTGATCAGAGTAAAACTATTTGAATAGTCGTGCCCGCGGTTATGGGCGATCGACTAGATTCACCGTGATAAGTCTCACCCTTAATAAATTGGCTTGATAATTTGGTGTAGTTCAGGTCGAATGGTTGGGCCTGTTCAACGTGGTTATAATGTTGTTCAGCGAAGGATAAAAATTGACTTAATCAATCAACTATTTTACGGTTTTAAACTATAAAGGTTTTTCAACCGCTTTTCTACAAAATGGCCCCAAGCCTCCTTTGTCTTCCCTTGCACGTCTGCATCCTAGGTGTGGCTTGTTGAGTACGGTCATTGGACTCAGCCTTGCAATTCTTCCCCCTTTCAGAGGTGTTGTGCTTTTGAGTTGAAGACGGTGTTAGAGCACCAAAGTTGAGACCCCAGTTGAGTTTGCCTATGGAGTGGAGCGGAAGCCCCGCTATGATCGCCTTTTTCTGCTGCTATTTCCTTTTGGGTGTGAGGACTAAGTGCCTCTTCTTTAAGTATTTTTACGCTTTATTTTACGTTGGGATCTAGTTATTGATTTGTCATTTTGTGGACCCTGGTTGATTCCTGGACAGAGATTTAATACACAAAATAGTTTGAAAATTTGGGATAAATTTTCGGGCATGACAATCTTATACCTTACAGCCGATTCGACTCGATCGCATCCACTAGGTCATCACAATACGATATCGGCCTATCGGAAGATCGACTATCATTTTCTAAGATTTACCATGTCTTGTTGGTAGCAGGATGAAACCAACTGGCACGCCCGCACTCCACCGATGTTTTTGGACCTACACTGGAGCTAAGCAGAACTCCCAGACCACTGTGTTTTCACATCAACACGCCTTTGGCATGCCATGTGCAACATCAAGATCTTCATCATGTCAAAAATCAAAGAACAAAACATCATCTAGTCACCGTTGACAAGCTGTCTGATGAACAGAAGGCGTAGATGGAACAGATTACTTAGGAGTTTCAGATGATGTATTTGGAATCCTTCAGTGTTACTCGGCAAGGGAAAATAATATAAAAATCCAAAAACATTATGCCAAGGCCAGAAGATGAAGGAAGTAGTAAGCAAGAAAATACAATCAACACAGAATCTAAAGAAGAACCTCGTCTCATGACTTTGCAAGATAGGATTGATGCAGCTATTCATCATGCGTTGATAAATCAATCTGAGGTGCTAGTCAACACATTAACATCTATGATCAACAGGGCAGTGGATGAGACTATTGTTGAAAAACAAGCCAAGGTACCAGTTTATCTTCCAAATCATACATTTCCAGCGTATAGGACAATTAAAACTGAGGATCCAAAGCAAATTATGGAAGGTAACAATCAGAATAACAATCAGAATCAAGATCAATATTGGACTATGTATTATGGAAGGTAACCGATTCAGACATCAACTCAAGGGAAAATGCAATAGCTGATTGGAAGTTTGCCAATCCAGTTTTTAGAAAGACATTAACAACCTACTGGAGGGCAACCAATTGGACATCAATTTGTACATGGTTATCAAAGTCAGTCAAATGCACATCAACAACATGTGAATCAATATTTTAATCCCCGGCAATAGCATCCATCATCATCTCATTAGTATCAGCATGGAGAGGCTAACCAGTACCAACCTCAGATGAATCAATTTGCTCAAAGATCTCCATCTAAGCAGTTTGGGAATCATGGGAATCAAGAATGAGCCGATATGATTGCTCAAGTTATTAGGTAGTAGTGTGGGTTAAACCGAAAGGACAAGTGGGATTATGTATCGACATCCTTATCCGGAGCATTTTGAAAGAGTTCCATTACCTAACCAATACAAGATTCCAGATTTCTAAAAATTCTTAGGGCAACACAATGTTTTTACGTTGAACACATTAGCCGATTTCTACCTTAGTGCGAGGAGGCATTGATTGAAAAAACTTTGAGGGTTAGGTTTTTCCTTTTATCATTATCCGGATCGGTGTTCACATGGTGTTTTTCTACCACGTAATTCTCGTCGAGGATGGGCTGCTCCGGAAAACAATTTAAGTATTTTTTGCAGGAGTTCAAGAGATGAAGTTATCATATTTAACATTAGTCAAGCGAGGATCTAATGAATCGGTTCCAAATTTTATCGAGAGGTTTAGAGATATAAGGAGGGTGTATTATAGTTTAAACTTGACCGATTCACAATTGGTCGATTTGGTTTTCCAAGGGTTGTTGGGGCCGATAATGTAGGGTTACGCGGAAGCTACGCTAGCCGAAAACAAAAATTTTCTACCGCGCAAACCAAGAACACTTGCAAGTAAGGGCCGATAGATCGTTACCGATTGGAGTGTGCAAAAACACCAATCGGGCTATCCGATCCGGAACAGTAGCCGATTCTCGCAAGCCGACACTCGATACCTGGGATAGCCGATTCGCCAATCAGCCGATTCATAGATGCCGTAGCCGATCCGAGTCGTCCGACCGTGTTCTCGCGCCTCGCTCCGATGCGCCCGACCGCAGCCGATCCGAAGCCGATCAACAGCGCGCAACGTAGCAGCGCCTCTACTGGTATCCACACGTCCGGGGACAAAACGCCGTACACCCGTGTGCTAGCACGCGATGCAAGGCTAGGGTTTGGCTCGAAAGTGGGGACGGTTTCCGTGGAGATTGATCTCGGCGACTTCTGTTGCACGCGATGCAATTGACGTGCCGCAGCTCTCCACCCCTCCCTCCTTTATATAGAGTTGGCCGACGGGACTAGTGGCCGATTAGGACTCTATTTTGAATCGGATCTCATCCGTATCTCATAGAGTTGGCCGCCCACACGTCGTAAGCCCATAGGACTCTATCCGATCGGATCCCTATCCGATCGAGCCGTATCCGAGTCCAACTCGAATGCCCGTTATTATCCCCTTAAGCGTGCGACCCCGTAGGTTCAGGTATACTCGGTTTCGGCTATAGTCTAACTTAGCCGATCGTCGGCTCGAGTCTAACGTCGACACACAACGGCGCCTAGCAAGACATATTGACACCATAGTAGACAAGAATAATATCGGCTCGAACCTGTAATGTGTACACAAATCCCTTTGCCTCACGATACCGCTTAAGCTATAGGCAAGATGTGTGCCATCCCTTCAATAGCTTAACCATTCACTCGAACCGTATTGGATTATCCGTCGTTGATTGACTCCTCAATCAACTTAGCATGGCCATGCATTTCCATAATCCATTACCTCGAGGGCCCAGAGATATCTCTCCAAAGGAGGGGCAAATTCCATCTTGATCACCACATCCCACTCCATGTTTCATAGCAAACCCGAAGACTACTTTTATAACTACCCAGTTACAGAATAGCGTTTGGTAGTCCCAAAGTAGGCTACTACATATGTTGGAATCCATGGTGATCTCAGGTCTAAGGACTTTGTACCAACACTACCTGAGACCAACTAATGGCACATTAATTCCTGTAGTGTCTCATGGTGGGTCTATCCAACAATGTGTTCTCTAACACATATGTCCATGTTTATTGATTTGGTATCTCCATACCCATGATCTATGAGACATGATCATCAATCAATAAACATGCCGATCTTAGAATCATATTTGTTCCAACAATATGACATATGATCAGGGATCGTTTAGAAATAGATTCATACATAAAGAGTCTCATAAATAAGTCACATACTTATTGATCAATACAAGATGTCTATTTCATGGAACTGAATAACACTTTATTCATTTATACATAAACATTGACGTGATATCCAACATCTCCATGTTGCCTCTAGGGCATATCACTAACAATCTCCCACTTGCACTAGAGTCAATCATGTAAGTATCTAATACCCATTGCTCTTGTGTGCGCCTTATGCTTCGCTCGAGGGAGAGGTTTTGTCGGCGGATCAGCTATGTTGAGATCCGTGTGCACTTTGCATATCTTGACATCACCTCTGTCCACTATCTCGCGGATGAGATGATATCACCGAAGTATGTGTTTGGACTTCTGATGTGACCTCGGCTCCTTGGCTTGCGCAATGGCTCCACTATTATCACAATAGAGAGACATTGGACCAGTCGTACTAGTCATCACACCAAGCTCGAAACGAATTTCTTGATCCAAACGGCCTCCTTTGCGGCTTCCGGCAAGAATGTACTCGGCCTCCATTGTAGAATCAGCAACAAGTATCCCGCTTGGAACTCTTCCACTGACGCGCTCCGTTCGGCGAACACGAACCCATTGCGATCTATAATCATCCTTGTCCGTTTGGAAGCTAGCATCGGTGTAACCACTTACAACGAGCTCTTCTTCACCTCCATAGACTAGGAACATATCCTTAGTTCTTCTCAAGTACTTAAGGATATTCTTTACGGCACAAAGTGACCTTCACCGGATCCGATCGGTATCCGCTCGTAGCACTCAAAGCGTACGAGACATCCGGGCGTGTACAAAGCATGGCATACATGATGGATCCAATTGCCGAAGCATATGGAACCATACCCATCTTATTAAGGGCTGAATGTTTGAACAAGGGAGTTTTTGGAGCTAGAGTTTGAGGACTTAGACTATTACATCACCCAAGGTAATTCTGGATTGCCGAATCGCACGCAGGCGGATTTGGTCAACTTCTTCAATGACATGCATATCATCGGCTTCGAACCAGGATCGGCTTCAAGGTGTTGTTAAGGGCTGCCAAGTGTTTAGCCGATGCTTTCAATTTGGATTTCGATCTTCAATGGCTTTTGGGAATACTAGCTAATTTTTGCTCAGTTCGGTGATCTTTACATGTGTTGGCCTCAACCTGACCAAGAGATCGACTTCTTCTTACTTTAATTCATTAAGTTCTGTCTGAGTTGCTTTAGGGCCAGCAGTTAGCTCATTGAGTTAAGTTTTGTCGTCATTGACTTGTTGACGGCTAGTTTGAATGGCTGACTCTACGGATTGACGCTCAAGAAGATCATACAATCTTTTTTTCCTCTTTGAAGCTTGAATTGATGTTGCTCAAGGAAGACTGTTGGGAGATGATGTCATTAAGCTCATCAGGGAGTTGATCTTGTATCTCTTGGAATCTGCTTATGATCGGCCCACAATCTATTACTAAAGTGTCTATGGAGGAATTGAGCTGATCAACTATGTCTTGTAGCCTTGTTCTTAGATCTTCAGAGATAGGAGATTTGGTTTTGCTGGTGATCTCCTCATCATCCTCATCAAGAAATTGCCTTATGTCAAAGGAGAACTGTTGACGAGAAAAATCAACACGTTGGCCTGGGAGATCTGCTTAGCTCCAATGCAGGTCCTAAAATTGATGAAGCGCGGGCGTGCCAGTCAGTTTGATCCTGCCACTGACAAGATATGCAAAACAGCATAGCACAAATCATATCGGCCGATAGGCCGATAATCAAAACAGCCGATCTGTTGACACCCGATTGTGTGATCCCAGCCGATGTCGATATCCAAATAACTCGTCAGCTGAAACCCCGACGAAACCCTTAGTGGCAGCCAACAGGCAGGCTCGGGATTACGGTTCTAATCATGACTTAGTAGGTCAAACTGAACTGATGCATCACTAAGTATGAAAAGAAACGTAACATCTAGACAATCAAGCCCTTGACTGATTTTCAGGGTGATTAGATGCCTAAGCTAATCTCATCTAATATAACGATTTAGCCGGTATCGGTAGAAACCCTAAAGCGAGAAACAACCGATAGAGCTAAATTGAGATACTAGGACTAGATTAACAGAGACATATGATAACTTGCTAGCCCTCCAGTGAAACATTAGCATGAACCTATCGGCTTAACAAGACTTAGATTATCGATAACAATCTAGTAGGTCTGACCTAACCGATGCAGCATGAGATTGCATATGATAATCTAATACTCGAGGAGCCGATATATCTGTCTAATGTGATGGGTATAGCAAATATACCTAAAGTGACATTATTTATAGAAACATCGACTTGATCAGAATATCAAACCTAACCGAGAAAATCCTAACTAAGCCAATGTATCTATGAACGGTAATGAAACTAAAGATAGATACGATACAGCTGCGCCGGCGGGACCTTGGACTTACCCCTTCGCCAGAGATCGAAGCCGATGCAGCCCCGCATCGGGTGCCAAATCTCGCCGGATAATGAACAACGTGGAAAAGGTAAAAGGTGGCGATGCGCCGAATTGTATTGATCGAGAGATATGTTACATGAACCCCGGGCTTACGTATTTATACCCATGGGCTAATAGACATCCTAACAGATTACAAATCCAAACTTTCCTAAAGATAAAAGGAAACAAACCAAATCCTTACCGGATACGAACACACTTTTCTAAAGATAAAACAGGAAACTTAGAAACTCTTCCTAATTAATAGATACAATTGCCTTTTTAGGACTCTATCCTTATATGGAAATCCTCATGAAGCACATCATCTTGATCCGACGGTGTCTCCAATGTTGTCATACCAGAATTGGCTACATCGGCTTGCCTTGTCCGATTCGGTATCAGCCGATGGATACCTTAGCCGATTCGGGCTCCGGGGCTTACCAAATTCTGGCATTAATAAGAACATATCAACTAAGTTCTGCAAAAGAAAATTTGAGTCAAAAGTTGAGTGAGAATTGAGTCGATATGGTGTTATTTTTGGAAAAATTATTCTTACTTGTCGGGCAGCAACAACATGTTTTCTTCTTCCTGATGTTTGCTGGCAGAAGGAGTGTGTTCACTTGAAGTAGGCCGGTTAGGAGAAGCCGATGGAGCTTTGTGCTGAAATAATATAAGTGTTAAAAATATCATCAGCTGAATAAGTATCGATTGAGAAGTGTAAATATTGAGGAAATTGAAAAGATTTATTGTTGCAACTAGAGAGGCATGAGGACATGGAGATAACGGTTGCATTGGGAAATGTTTATCCATGGATAAAGCTAATCCTCTTTTGCCTGCAAGAAAGGAAGCAAGTTTTATTGGATTTCAAGGTGAATCAAGAACAAATAAGGGAATTTATGGGTCTTACCCCGACTTTGCGAAGTGCTCTATGCTTACGTGGAGGCGATGGAAGTTGACCGTCAGCTTCACTGCCATGGTCATTAGGATCTGCCACTTCATTATCGGCTACTTCTTGTTCTTTATTGGCCCGTTCATCATCACTCATAGCATCAATGGCTTCATCCACTTCTACTTCCATTACTTGGTCTTTTAGGTATTGATCAATGTCTAGATCAATTGGGGAAAGCTCATAATCGGCTGCTTTCTTTGGTTTCATAGGCTTGGGCTTCTTAGTGGTCTTCCTGGTGGATTTCTTGCGCTTAGCTGGAGCTCTCGGGATTGGGTCCCTAACCTCACCGTGAAGCAAAGACCCCATTGGGGGCAGCAAAGCCGATGATTGATAGAGCAACACCTTCTCCAGGGCATAATAGCTGGTGCATATACAATTGGCTGACCAGTATTGCTTTTGGAAGATGGAGAGCTAGCAGCCTACAAAACAAAGTATGTGAGTATGCTAGTGGATGAGAAAGTTTAAAAATATTTACAAGGAATAAATTCAACTTACTTGGGGGTTGATGGAAGGGATGATAGTGGTAAGATAGAAGCTTGATGATAGGTGAAAAGATGTTTTTGTCACGCCCGAAAATTCACTAGTAATTTCGAACTAATTTGTGCATACAAATCCTAGTCCGTAAATCAGCCGAGGTACACAAATCGATAATTTAATATACAGATTCATCAAATAAACTGATGCAATAAATACTTACAAAAGAGGCACTTAATCCTCACCACGAAGAAAACTACAGCTGAAAAGAAAATCTAGCGAAGCTTCAACTCCACTCCCACAAGCAGCTCAACTGGGATCTAAGCCAAAAGGTCTTCTCCTTCGAAAGCCTTCTTCAGTTGATGTTTATTGGTTATTGCAAGGATGAGTACATGGAAACTCAACAAACCACACAGCAAGTATGCAAGTGCACATGGATACAGAGGATGGCTATAATAAGGTTCAATTTGCAAAAGCATCATTTAACAAGAATTTAGAAACTTGATAAAATAGTAAAGTAATTAATCAACAATATTAAATAACACTGTAGAACATCCTAATGTTGCACAGGCCCAACCAACTCTGAACAACTAATCCCGGTTGTGCAGATCTAAACTCTACTATAGGAGCTAACAAATTATTATCACAAATTTATCGTCATTATTGAGTAGTGTGGGATTAATGACGAAAAACATTGCTAGGCCTACCCATAACCGTGGGTACGGCTATTTGAATAGTTTTAACTCTGATCAGAGGTGTAGAAATTTACCCATAAGACACAATCCCAACATGTTGCCATGCACCCTATACCTCCATGGTACCTCCGAACGGTATTATGACAAGACCCTTCGCATAACACATCCAATAGAATGGCACCCACTAAGCACCCAATCTCCGGGAGGAAATGGCTAGTGACCCAATGGGAGACCACTTAGTGCCCAAAAATATATATGTGGACTTAATTGTCTACCACCTATGGACTTAGTTGTCTGTCACGATTAAAAAGTAAAAACAAATCACCATGGTGTCTCCAGTTGAAATGCTACACTACACATCCACCCGTTGGCAATTCTGGCTTATGGTTAGTACGGTTAATACTTCACAACAATAGCTCGTGAACTGGTCCTTAATTGCCATGAGCACTCCCATCAAAAATATCAAACCATGTGCTCACAACCCACCATTAATCCAATTTTAGTTGACCATTCATTTTTAACTAGTCAATCATGATCATCATCATGAACTACCATTAATTATCCATTAATGGGATATAAGTGAATCATTAACTTTCCCACATGAAATAATACTAAAGTTTCTAAGCATAGTTAAGCAATTATTCCTAATATCTAGTTAAACCATTATATAAAGTTTCACTAGTCAAATTATAACCCATAGGATAATCAAGTCATATAGGCCATAATGTTGGGAAGTTGGCTCAAACCACCCAATGACATTCGAAAATAAATGCGCTTTTGAAGTAAATAGAGAATTTAAATATAG
This sequence comes from Oryza australiensis, assembly GCA_019925245.2. Taxonomy (NCBI): domain Eukaryota; kingdom Viridiplantae; phylum Streptophyta; class Magnoliopsida; order Poales; family Poaceae; genus Oryza; species Oryza australiensis. The sequence goes on from JAIFGZ020000666.1 coordinate 233,499, forward strand.
GACCAACATGCTCAAAGGGATTGTTTAGAATCTGTGTGACTTGTCTTACAATAATTAGTCTTCAATTCGTCTTCATGAACTTCTCCGACGAACGAACAATCCTCAGAAACTACGAAAAGCTAAATCTAGAATGCAAAATGAGAAAAATACTAATAAAACCAAATAAACAGTACAATGAAAGTTCATAAACTGGTAGACCTTAATTTTAGATGAATTATGGGACTTGAACGACTTCATTCTGAGTTCATATGAATTAGTTATGAATTTTTGATGTTTTGATAGATTAAACCTAAAAAACAGCTAGAAGATTATTGCGTCATATTGATTTATTTTTGAACTGGAAAAGAAGGATTATGACATCAGCCCTGATCGGTCCACGGTAGACCAGGTTCACCGAGATGGTCCATGGGTTCACAGGGATTGGACGGCTGAGATTAAATCGGATCAGATCAGATGGCTGAGATTGAATCTAGCTAGGATTGCTGACATCGGCGCCGTAGTGGACAGAGAGGACGAGTTGGCGATGACTGGGATGCCACGAGGGCTGCCTTGCAAGCACGACGGCGAGCGCCTCAGGATTGCGGCGGCGACGGTGAACGGCAACGCGACGACGAGAACCGAGGGCACCAAAAGAGAGAGGGGAACACGACGACACTTACCGATGCGAAAATGACGATGATCGGTGAACGGAGATGGCCGGCGACGAGCTCCAAGCGGTGGCGACGCGGGACAACGGCGCAACGGCTTTCGGCGGTCTTCCAATGAAAAGGAGGGCTGGACGACCTTCGCCTTGACGCGCGAAGCCGTCGGTGAAGAGAGCGACCGAAGACAGCAACGAAAATGGTGATGAGGCTCAGCCGAAGATGAACACAGGTAGCCACGCTTGAGCTTCACGGCAATGAAGGCCTTCCGGTGGTCTTCGGCTTCGAGAAAACAGAGGCCGAGCTTCACACAGGCACGACAGAGCCAAGGGTATCAACGACACAAAGTGGTGGCGACCGGAGCAGCGGCACGAAATGGCTAAAGTTTATGGCGGCGGTGGAGAGAGACCGGGCTTGAGGAGAGGCGGCTAGGGCACGGGACAAGCTCGGGAAACGAGTGAAATGGTGGAGGAGAGCTCGGGGGTCTAATAGGCTCGGGAGAATGAGACCGAATCCAACACGACGGGATTTCACCAGGAAAAGGAAACTAGGGTTTTTGGAAAGGAGCCCGCTTCGAACTCGATTCCGACGATTTTCCTAAAGCTTTGGCTTAGGTTTCCTAAAGAAACAAGGGAGAGGAGATCAAGGGAAAGTTTACCCTCAATCAATTTTGGAATCGAGTAGCGGAATCGATCGGATTTGGAAAGGGGAAGAACAGCCGTAGCGTCAGATGAACAGGGGCAACTAGCTAGAGGTAGGAGATGACACTGTAGCAGAGGGAGGTAAAGTAGACTTTTTCCTTCCTAACAGTTGTGGGCTAATTTGAGAAGGAGCAAAAGCAAACTTCTAGAACAAAGGTGGGCCAGACTGGATTCGACTAAGGGAGGGGAAACAGACTTCCAGAATTCGGCCCAAACTCTTGAAAGAGAATTTTAATTACTTTTCCATTTAAATTAATCGTTGAAATGATCTTTGAATTTTCATAAATACTTTCAATGCTCAAATAATTCCAAGAAAAATCCGAAAATAGATAGACACTCAAAGTATTTAATAAGAATATAATCGGATCATTTAATGATTAATTTATTTATCTAAATAATTAATCATGAGAAAATTCCAAAGAGTATATTTAATCATGAATAATTTAATAAAAATTCAATCCACCCATGTTCCAATTAAGAAATTTTATTTCTCACTTTTACTTCACCTGTAAATTGATAAAATTTATTATAGATACTTTTGATGCTCAATTTGATGTTCAAATTTTCATAGATTATATTCAAACACTTCCTTTAGTTATTAAATAATTCATAGAAATTCTTTTTTACAACGATTTATATTTAGGCGATTTTTAGGGTGTGACATTTTTCCATTCTCTCTACCATCGGTCAAAGAGCGAATTTCTTTGGAGATGAAGGCTGATGTGTTCAAAAGATCCTAGAGTGGGCCTTCAAGAGTGAGGAATTTGTTCATCAATAGGACCGATGTCACAATGCCTCTAGTCTGAATTTTTCTGACAAAATACAAGCCGATGGGGAGCTGACCCATACTAAGTTGTCTTGCTGCTGGCATTGGGTGGTAAAATTCATAAGATACTTGGATATTTTGGCCTTGAGATACTCTGGTTGGGATGATGCAAGGGGATATGGTCGAAACAAAGTTGTCTCTAGAATTGACTTCATCATTCAAATGACTAAGTCTCAGGTCAATTGGCAGCTCGAAGTCTAAGAAGCTGTCATAAGGAAACCATATCTGGCATTTGGAGCGCTAGGGTCTTCATCATAAACATAATCAATGAGGAAAGTTGATAAAGAATTGGTAGTTCTTTCAGCAGCTATGATAGTGTATAAATTCAGCCGGATCTACATAAACCACCAAGGGCCTCCGTAGTCCATAGGTTTGCCCATCAACAAGTTGCTTGTGGCTTGGTGCATCATCCGGTAAACAACTCCAAGCATATATTTGCCCAAAGGAAAGGTTTTCTTCTCCACCAAAGCTTGAGCAAAATGCTGGAAGTTTGCTGTTGGGCCATAGGTTGATCCAAAGAAGACAAATCTTTCTAGCCACAATGATAGGAAAACTGTGTGTCCCTTCTCAGAGATAGAACTTGTTCTGATGTGCTCTGTTATGTACCCTGACCAACCACCCACATTTTTTGTTTTTAGCTTGTTGGCACATTTGATCTTCAGACTAAAGGGGTAGGCCAATGTGATGATGTCCAAGCCATTGAGCATTTTGATGTCCAACAAGCTGAGGGTCATTGGCCCTTGGTTGAACAGGAAAGAATTGAGGGTATTTGACCAGAAACAAGATGTTGCCGATAGCATGGGTTCATCTTTCTTCATATCGGCTAAGACAAGGCTATGGACTGAGCTATCCCAATTTTCTCCTAATGAGCTAGTTTGGAGGCTGATACTCTCTTATACCAATTTCTCCATCCCTTGAGAGAAGAAGGCCAGGATCTGAAGGTGAATTGCCAATCGGCTAAATTTGCCTTGGTCTGTCTAAAAGTGAGTGGGGTCTATATCGCCCATTGGTCCGAGGAAATAATGAGTTGGTTCTTGGAGAACAGGGATCATGATTTGATCTCTCAGGTGCTATTAAAGTAACAAGAGAAAGAGAAAAATCAAAACTTTAATAAAAAGGGGATCTGGGAGCAAAATTGATTGAAGCCGATATAGATTGAAAGAGAGAAGATGATATGAAGGGAATGATGAGAAATTTACCTTGGGGACATTGTGTTAGTGATATGCCCTAGAGGCAACATGGAGATGTTGGATATCACGTCAATGTTTATGTATAAATGAATAAAGTGTTATTCAGTTCCATGAAATAGACATCTTGTATTGATCAATAAGTACGTGACTTATTTATGAGACTCTATATGTATGAATCTATTTCTAAATGATCCTTGATCATATGTCATATTGTTGGAACAAATATGATTCTAAGATCGGCATGTTTATTGATTGATGATCATGTCTCATAGATCATGGGTATGGAGATACCAAATCAATAAACATGGACACATGTGTTGGAGAACACATTGTTGGATAGACCCACCATGAGAAACTACAGGAATCAATGTGCCATTAGTTGGTCTCAGGTAGTGTTGGTACAAAGTCCTTAAACCTCAGATCACCATGGATTCCAACATGTGTAGTAGCCTACTTTGGGACTACCAAACGCTATTCCGTAACTGGGTAGTTATAAAGGTAGTTTTCGGGTTTGCTATGAAACATGGAGTGGGATGTGAGTGATCAAGATGGAATTTGCCCCTCCTTTGGAGAGATATCTTTGGGCCCCTCGAGGTAATGGATTATGGAAATGCATGGCCATGCTAAGTTGATTGAGGAGTCAATCAACAGACAGATAATCCAATACTGTTCGAGTGAATGGTTAAGCTATTGAAGGGATGGCACACATCTTGCCTATAGCTTAACCGGTATCGTGAGGCAAAGGGATTTGTGTACACATTACAGGTTCGAGCCGATATTATTCTTGTATACTATGGTGTCAATATGTGCTGCTAGGCGCCGCGTTGATAGGTCGCCGAGTTAGACTCGAGCCGACGATCGGCTAAGTTAGACTATAGCCGAAACCGAGTATACCTGAACCTACATCGATGCCGTTTGCTTCTATTGCAAGGAGACAGCCATTGGAAGAGGAACCGCAAGAAGTACATGGAGGATCTCAAAAAGAAGCAAAGTACGACTTCGCCGGTATTAATGTTATAGACATTAATCTCTTGCTACTTCACCTCGACTCTTGGGTATTTGATACCGGATCGTAGCTCATATTTGCAAGTCATTGCGGGAATGAGAAGAAGTAGAGGATTGAGAAGGGGCGAGGTGAACTCGCGCGTCGGCAATGGAGCAAGCGTTGCTACGCTTTTTGTCGGCACAAGCACCACTTCATCTACCTTCAGGATTAGTTTTGGAATTAAATAATTGTTATTGTGTTCCAACACTATGTCAAAACGTTATTTCCACTTCATGTTTGCAAGCGGAAGGATATGATTTTAGATCAATGAACAATGGTTGTTCAATATATCTCGAGATATGTTCTATTTTCATGCTCCATTGGTGAATGGATTATACGTTTTGAATCTTGAAGCGTCTCCCATCTATAACATTAATAGAGAAAGGCAACTCTCTAATGATATAAACCCCACGTTTATCCGGCATTGTCGCTTAGGCCATATAAATAAGAAACGCATGGAGAAGCTCCATAAGGATGGATTGCTTCACTCTTTTGATTTTGAATCATTTGAGACATGTGAGTCTTGTTTACTTGGTAAGATGACAAAGGCACCTTTCACGGGACACGTGAAAGAGCAAGTGACTTGTTGGCACTCATACATACCGATGTATGTGGACCAATGAGCTCAACGGCCGAGGTGGTTATCGCACTTCATTACCTTTACCGATGACTATAGTAGATATGGTTATATCTACTTAATGAGGGATAAGTCCGAATCCTTTGAAAAGTTCAAAGAATTCCAGAATGAAGTACGAATCATTTAGGGAAAACAATCAAGTTTCTATGATCGATCGTGGAGGGGAATACTTGAGCCAAGAGTTTGGTAATCATCTCGAAAGATTGTGGAATTGTTCCACGCTTGACTCCGCCAGAACTCCACAATGGAACGGAGTGTCCGAACGGAGAAATCGCACCTTGTTGGACATGGTGCGGTCGATGATGAGCCAAAGTGATCTTCCGTTATCCTTCGGGGATATGCTCTTGAAACAATGCGCTCACACTAAATAGAGTTCCATCTAAGTCGGTTGAAAAGACACCATATGAGATATGGACAGGGCAACCCCTAGTTTGTCTTTTCTCAAAATTTGGGGATGTGAGGCTTATGTAAAACGTTTACAATCCGACAAGATCACACCCAAATCGACAAGTGCTTCTTTGTGGGATATCCTAAGGAAACTAAGGGATATTACTTTTATAATCGGGAACAAGGCAAAGTGTTTGTCGCCCGACATGGTGTCTTCTTGGAGAAAGAGTTTCTTTCAAGAAGGGTTAGTGGGAGCAGGTGCATCTTGAAGAAGTTCAAGAAACACCGTAAAACGTTTCGGTGACCACGTAACCACAACGGGAGGAGCAATGTGTTGCGCCACCGTTGTAGATACACCCGGCCCACGGAGGTCGAAAGATCACGTCGTGCACTCGACAGTACACAAAGTGCGGAACAACGTGATATATTGTTGTTGGACAACGATGAACCTAAGACCTATGAGGAAGCGATGGTGGGACCCGATTTCAACAAGTGGCTTGGAGCCATGAAATCCGAAATAGAATCCATGTACGACAATCAAGTTTGGAACTTGGTTGATCCACCCGATGGTGTCGAAACCATTGAGTGCAAATGGGTTTTTAAGAAAAAGGTCGATATGGATGGAAATGTTCATATCTATAAGGCGCGATTGGTGGCGAAAGGTTTTAAACAGATTCAAGGAGTTGATTATGATGAAACCTTCTCGCCCGTCGCAATGCTTAAATCTATTCGGATTATCCTAGCGATTGCTGCATATTTCGATTATGAGATATGGCGGATGGATGTCAAAACGGCTTTCCTAAATGGAAACCTAAGCGAGGATGTATACATGATACAACCTCGGGGTTTTGTCGATCCAGAATCGCTGGAAAGATATGCAAGCTACGAAATCCATTTATGGATTGAAGCAAGCATCTCGGAGTTGGAATATTCGTTTTGATGAAGTAATCAAAGGGTTTGGTTTCATCAAAAACGAAGAAGAGGCCTGTGTTTACAAAAAGGTCAGTGGGAGCGCAATTGTATTTCTAATCTTATATGTGGATGACATATTGTTGATTGGAAATGATATCCCTATGCTAGAATCCGTCAAGTCTTCATTGAAAAATAGTTTTTCCATGAAAGACTTAGGGAGGCAGCATATATATTAGCATTCGGATCTATAGAGATAGATCCAAGAGGCTAATTGGATTAAGCCAAAGTACATACATTGACAAGGTGTTGAAAAGGTTCAACATGCATGATTCCAAGAAAGGTTTCTTGCCCATGTCACATGGCATTAATCTTAGCAAGAATCGGTGTCCTCGACACATGATGAGCGGAATAAGATGGGTATGGTTCCATATGCTTCGGCAATTGGATCCATCATGTATGCCATGCTTTGTACACGCCCGCATGTCTCGTACGCTTTGAGTGCTACGAGCAGATACCGTCGATCCAGTGAAGGTCACTGGATGCGTAAAGAATATCCTTAAGTACTTGAGAAGAACTAAGGATATGTTCCTAGTCTATGGAGGTGAAGAAGAGCTCGTTGTAAGTGGTTACACCGATGCTAGCTTCCAAACGGACAAGGATGATTATAGATCGCAATGCGGGTTCGTGTTCGCCCGAACGGAGCGCGTCACACTGGAAGAGTTCCAAGCGGGATACTCGTTGCTAATTCTACAACGGAGGCCGAATACATTCTTTCCTAAGCCGCAAAGGAGGCTGTTTGGATCAAGAAATTCGTTTCGAGCTTGGTGTGATGACTAGTACGACGGTCCAATGTCTCTCTATTGTGATAATAGTGGAGCCATTGAGCAAGCCAAGGAGCCGAGGTCACATCGAAGTCCAAACACATACTTCGGCGATATCATCTCATCCGCGAGGCACACACAAGAGCAATGGGTATTAGATACTTACATGATTGACTCTAGTGCAAGTGGGAGATTGTTAGTGATATGCCCTAGAGGCAACATGGAGATGTTGGATATCACGTCAATGTTTATGTATAAATGAATAAAATGTTATTCAGCCCATGAAATAGACATCTTGTATTGATCAATAAGTACGTGACTTATTTATGAGACTCTATATGTATGAATCTATTTCTAAACGATCCACGATCATATGTCATATTGTTGGAACAAATATGATTCTAAGATCGGCATGTTTATTGATTGATGATCATGTCTCATAGATCATGGGTATGGAGATACCAAATCAATAAACATGGACACATGTGTTGGAGAACACATTGTTGGATAGACCCACCATGAGACACTACAGAATCAATGTGCCATTAGTTGGTCTCGGGTAGTGTTGGTACAAAGTCCTTAAACCGAGATCACCATGGATTCCAACATGTGTAGTAGCCTACTTTGGGACTACCAAACGCTATTCCATAACTGGGTAGTTATAAAGGTAGTTTTCGGGTTTGCTATGAAACATGGAGTGGGATGTGAGTGATCAAGATGGAATTTGCCCCTCCTTTGGAGAGATATCTTCGGGCCCCTCGAGGTAATGGATTATGGAAATGCATGGCCATGCTAAGTTGATTGAGGAGTCAATCAATGGACGGATAATCCAATACGGTTCGAGTGAATGGTTAAGCTATTGAAGGGATGGCACACATCTTGCCTATAGCTTAACCGGTATCGTGAGGCAAAGGGATTTGTGTACACATTACAGGTTCAGAGCCGATATTATTCTTGTATACTATGGTGTCAATATGTGCTGCTAGGCGCCGCTGTTGACAGGTCGGCTGAGTTAGACTCGAGCCGACGATCGGCTAAGTTAGACTATAGCCGAAACCGAGTATACCTGAACCTACAGGGTCGCACGCTTAAGGGGATAAGAACAGGCATTCGAGTTGGACTCGGATACGGCTCGATCGGATAGGGATCCGATCGGATAGAGTCCTATGGGCTTACGACTATGGGCGGCCAACTCTATGAGATACGGATGAGATCGATTCAAAATAGAGTCCTAATCGGCCACTAGTCCCGTCGGCCAACTCTATATAAAGGAGGGAGGGGTGGCGAGCTGCGGCATGTTAATTGCATCACGTGCAACAGAAGTCGTCGAGATCAATCTCCACGGAAACCCTCCCCACTTTCGAGCCAAACCCTAGCCTTGCATCGCGTGCTAGCACACGGGTGTACGGCGTTCTGTCCCCGGACGTGTGGATACCGGTAGAGGCGCTGCTACGTTGCGCGCTGTTGATCGGCTTCGGATCGGCTGCAATCGGAGCGATCGGTTGTGGTGGAATCGGCTGCGGTCGGGCACATCGGAGCGAGGCGTGAGAACGCGGCCGGACGACTCGAATCGGCTGATTGGCGAATCGGCTGTCTCCGGGAATCGACTACACTGTTCCAGATCGGATTGCCCTGATTGGCTATTCCGCTGCACTTTACTCCAATCGGTAACGATCTATCGGCCCTTACTTGCAAGTGTTCCTGGTTTGCGCGGTAAAAAGTTTTTGCTTTCGGCTAGCGTAGCCTCCGCGTAACCTTTCAACAGCTCTATTTACCTGTGTCATCCAGGCCTTCTCTAGGGTTTTGTTGGTATCGATTAAACTGTTTTATCGATTTAGATTAGCTAAGTTATCTACCATCCTGAAAATCAGTCAAAGTCTTGATTGCTTAGACTTTATGCTTCTTTTCATACTTAGTGCTACATCAATTCGGTTTGATCTATTAAGTCGTGCTTAGAATCATGAAAGCTAACATGCCTTGGATTGCTAATAATGGTAGTATCAGGTTTCATCCGATCTTACGGTATAACTATTTTGCTTTAAGTTACATGATTTATTTTACTTAACCAGTTATATATTTCATCTTATTTAAGTTTATCAATCCTTTAAATCTAATAAGCTTGTTACAGCCTCGCACTATCTTAGTTAGGTCTGATCTGTTGAGGTTATAACATGTTTAGAAGATTTTAATCAATGTTGATAATCTTATATGAGGCTATATTGGAGTTTTAGTCGATATGTTATCTAATTGCCCAAGCTATTTCATTTGTTATGATCTAAGTCCATATAATTATTAATTTGTTTAATCTTGGTTATAAGCAATTAATATTGTCTCGATTAGGTCTGATCTATCATAATTACTTGTATCTAAGAGAAAGATTAAATTAGTAATTACATGTTATTTGTATCTACAGCCGATCATGATTGTTTTTGGTCTAATCTTCAATATTTGTCCATTGGCTAGCTATTTAGATTATATAATTATATAACAATTGATTTAATAATATTAATTTTATGTTACATCGATTGGGTTCGACCTATAGAATTGATTTTGTTAAGGAAAAGTTGTTTATGATTATGACTAATCTAAATTTAGTACATGAAAAATATCTTCACCTTATAGCCGATTCAACTTGATCGCATCCACTAGGTACCAACGATACGACATCAGCCTATCGGTCGATCGACTATCATCTATCATTGTTTACCATGTCTTGTTGGTTGCAAGATGAAACCAGGTGGCCAAATGGGCCGTGCCACGTGGGCCGGCCCGGGCACGGTATTCCTGTAGCAGGCACAGCCCCGGCACGGCACAGGGCTTAACGGGCCAGGCCGGCACGGCACGAGTGGCCGTGCCGTGCTTGGGCTGCCGGCCGAGCCCGTGGGCCGGCACGACATGGCTATTTGCGTAGCAAATATACGTAGCACAAATGCGTAGCATATACTATAGCAAATGTCGTAGCGTGGGCTTAGTGGGCCGAAGCAGTGTAAAATACTGTCATGGTCCAACCTTGGCCCATGGGCCTTTAACGGGCCCATGCCGCACGGCACGGCCCGACCACCCCGTGGGCCATGCTTGGGCCGGGGGCTTGGCATGCGGGCCGTGCCGCATGGCCCGCTACAGAGCCGTGCCTAAGGCGTGCCGCGGCGTGCACAGGCCGAGCCGTGCCGGCGGCCCGTTTGGCCACCTCGGATGAAACCAACTAGCACGCCCACACTCCGACATTTTGGACGTGCACTAGAGCTAAGCGGAACTATGAGGCCGTCATGTTTTTGCATTGACAACGGAGGTGACACTCGGTTGTGGTCGAGGGGGGGAGGCGATGTCGACGTCGTGAGGCCGGAGAGGCGGCACCGGTCATCAACAAGGATGGGGAGGCGGCGTCCGGTGGTCATCAAGGCTTGGTAGGGAGGCAGAATAAGCATGGAGGCCAAGGAGGTGGCGCCGGTTGTCACAACAACGGGAAGGTGGTGGAAGAGGCATGGAGATTGAGGAGGCGAGGCTGAAGTTGGTTCCGATTTGAATGGACAAGGGAATTCGGGTCCAACCCTAATTCTTCCCGGCCAACCTTACCGTGACGGCCCCCAACTCCATGGCCATCACAAGTGAGGATACACGACTGTCACAAGTGGTGATACTTGTGATGGCCCCCAACTTCAAGGTAGAGTGTAAGAGGTTGGAGGAAGGTACACACTACGGACTCTCTTGTTATGCATTGTAGTTCGGCATGAATACCCATATCTTCCAAATCTTGTCATGTGTTGAGACCATCCTCTGTCTTACCTTGGGTGTTAAGCAAGTAACCCAACAAGGCTCTCACAAACATTCTTCTCGACATGCATCAAATCTATGCAATGTTGGACCTCGAGATGCCCCTAGTACAATAGTCGCGAATATTGACTTCTTCCACATGCTCTTCTCTTTTGGGTTTCTAGGTTTCTTCATCTTTCCGAAATCATTCGGGATTTCTCTCACTAAGACATGCACCTCTACCCCTATTAAATCCGGTGGTGGACTGGCTAGTTCTCTATTTCCATTGAAGTTCTTTCTCATTCTTATGTAAGGATGAAACATTGGGAGGAATCTACTATGACCCATGTAAACCATCTTGCGTGAGTTCTTCATTCATCGGCTTCGTGTTTCCTCCATATAGTCCAAACAAGCCTTTCTCCCTTGGACAGTTTGCCCAAAAAGGTTAACAAATGCCGATAATCATTGATGGTGCAAAACAACAATTTGTGGAGGCTAAAGTACTCCTGTCCATATGCGTCCCGCTACATTCACGAGCCATCACGCCATAGGGTTTCCAAGTCATCAATAATCGGTTCAATGACATCGATATCGTTGCTAGCCTTGCTTCGGTCCTTGAACGAGCATGGCAAGCATAATGTACTTCCTCTTGAAGCACAACCAGGGAGGAAGGTTGTAGTTCACAAGAACACTAGCTGTGTGCTGTGACGATTGCTCAAATCACCATGTGAATTAATGCCATCCATGCACATGGCATACCCTATGTTTCTTGTGTCCTCTGCAAATTCATGGAAAACTCTATCGATTGTCTTCCACTACACTAAATCTGCTGGGTGCCTTAGCTTAACATCGACCTTCTGTTCTTCAGCATGCACCTAAAATACAAATCCGTCTTATAATCAGACACCAGTTTGCTAAACTTATCAAAATCCTTCTCCTTGTGGTCTAGCTCTTCAACATCAGGCAACATTTCCGACAAGTTTCTGGGTTCAAATAATTATGATCTAAGTCCATATAATTATTAATTTGTTTAATCTTGGTTATAAGCAATTAATATTGTCTCGATTAGGTCTGATCTATCATAATTACTTGTATCTAAGAGAAAGATTAAATTTGTAATTACATGTTATTTGTATCTACAGCCGATCATGATTGTTTTTGGTCTAATCTTCAATATTTGTCCATTGGCTAGCTATTTAGATTATATAATTATATAACAATTGATTTAATAATATTAATTTTATGTTACATCGATTGGGTTCGACCTATAGAATTGATTTTGTTAAGGAAAAGTTGTTTATGATTATGACTAATCTAAATTTAGTACATGAAAAATATCTTCACCTTATAGCCGATTCAACTTGATCGCATCCACTAGGTACCAACGATACGACATCGCCTATCGGTCGATCGACTATCATCTATCATTGTTTACCATGTCTTGTTGGTTGCAAGATGAAACCAGTGGCCAAATGGGCCGTGCCACGTGGGCCGGCCCGGCACGGTATTCAGAGCAGCACGGCCAGGCACGGCACGGGGCTTAACGGGCCAGGCCGGCACGGCACGAGTGGCCGTGCCGTGCTTGGGCTGCCGGCCGAGCCCGTGGGCCGGCACGACATGGCTGTTACTGTAGCAAATATACTGTAGCACAAATACTGTAGCATATACTATAGCAAATGTACTGTAGCGTGGGCTTAGTGGGCCAGAACAGTGTAAAATACTGTCATGGTCCAACCTTGGCCCATGGGCCTTTAACGGGCCCATGCCGGCACGGCACGGCCCGACCACCCCGTGGGCCATGCTTGGGCCGGGGGCTTGGCATGCGGGCCGTGCCGGCATGGCCCGCTACAGCAGCCGTGCCTAACGGGCCGTGCCGCGGGCGTGCCTGGGCCGAGCCGTGCCGGGCGGCCCGTTTGGCCACCTCTGGATGAAACCAACTAGCACGCCCACACTCCGCTGACATTTTTGGACGTGCACTAGAGCTAAGCAGAACTATGAGGCCGTCATGTTTTTGCATTGACAACAGGGAGGTGACACTCAGTTGTGGTCGAGGGTGGGGAGGCGATGTCGACGTCGTGAGGCCAGAGAGGCGGCACCCGGTCATCAACAAGGATGGGGAGGCGGCGTCCGGTGGTCATCAAGGCTTGGTAGGAGGCAGAATAAGCATGGAGGCCAAGGAGGTGGCGCCCGGTTGTCACAACAACGGGAAGGTGGTGGAAGAGGCATGGAGATTGAGGAGGCAGAGGCCTGAAGTTGGTTCCAGATTTGAATGGACAAGGGAATTCGGGTCCAACCCTAATTCTTCCCCGGTCAACCTTACCTGTGACGGCCCCCAACTCCATGGCCATCACAAGTGAGGATACACGACTGTCACAAGTGGTGATACTTGTGATGGCCCCCAACTTCAAGGTAGAGTGTAAGAGGTTGGAGGAAGGTACACACTTCTGGACTCTCTTGTTATGCATTGTAGTTCGGCATGAATACCCATATCTTCCAAATCTTGTCATGTGTTGAGACCATCCTCTGTCTTACCTTGGGTGTTAAGCGTAACCCAACAAGGCTCTCACAAACATTCTTCTCGACATGCATCAAATCTATGCAATGTTGGACCTCGAGATGCCCCTAGTACAATAGTCGCCAGAATATTGACTTCTTCCACATGCTCTTCTCTTTTGGGTTTCTAGGTTTCTTCATCTTTCCGAAATCATTCGGGATTTCTCTCACTAAGACATGCACCTCTACCCCTATTAAATCCGGTGGTGGACTGCTAGTTCTCTATTTCCATTGAAGTTCTTTCTCATTCTTATGTAAGGATGAAACATTGGGAGGAATCTACTATGACCCATGTAAACCATCTTGCGTGAGTTCTTCATTCATCGGCTTCGTGTTTCCTCCATATAGTCCAAACAAGCCTTTCTCCCTTGGACGGTTTGCCCAAAAAGGTTAACAAATGCCGATAATCATTGATGGTGCAAAACAACAATTTGTGGAGGCTAAAGTACTCCTGTCCATATGCGTCCCGCTACATTCACGAGCCATCACGCCATAGGGTTTCCAAGTCATCAATAATCGGTTCAATGACATCGATATCGTTGCTAGCCTTGCTTCGGTCCTTGAACGAGCATGGCAAGCATAATGTACTTCCTCTTGAAGCACAACCGGGAGGAAGGTTGTAGTTCACAAGAACACTAGCGTGTGTCTTGTGACGATTGCTCAAATCACCATGTGAATTAATGCCATCCATGCACATGGCATACCCTATGTTTCTTGTGTCCTCTCGCAAATTCATGGAAAACTCTATCGATTGTCTTCCACTACACTAAATCTGCTAGGTGCCTTAGCTTAACATCGACCTTCGTTCTTCGCATGCACCTAAAATACAAATCCGTCTTATAATCGGACACCGCTTGCTAAACTTATCAAAATCCTTCTCCTTGTGGTCTAGCTCTTCAACATCGGCAACATTTCCGACAAGTTTCTGGGTTCAAATAATTATGATCTAAGTCCATATAATTATTAATTTGTTTAATCTTGGTTATAAGCAATTAATATTGTCTCGATTAGGTCCGATCTATCATAATTACTTGTATCTAAGAGAAAGATTAAATTAGTAATTACATGTTATTTGTATCTACAACCGATCATGATTGTTTTTGGTCTAATCTTCAATATTTGTCCATTGGTTAGCTATTTAGATTATATAATTATATAACAATTGATTTAATAATATTAATTTTATGTTACATCGATTGGGTTCGACCTATAGAATTGATTTTGTTAAGGAAAAGTTGTTTATGATTATGACTAATCTAAATTTAGTACATGAAAAATATCTTCACCTTATAGCCGATTCAACTTGATCGCATCCACTAGGTACCAACGATACGACATCGCCTATATTCGATCGACTATCATCTATCATTGTTTACCATGTCTTGTTGGTTGCAAGATGAAACCGGTGGCCAAATGGGCCGTGCCACGGGCCGGCCGGCACGGTATTCCTCAGAGCAGCACAGCCCGCACGGCACAGGGCTTAACGGGCCGGCCGGCACGGCACGAGTGGCCGTGCCGTGCTTGGCTGCCGGCCGAGCCGTGGGCCGGCACGACATGGTCATTCGTAGCAAATATACGTAGCACAAATACGTAGCATATACTATAGCAAATGTCTTGTAGCGTGGGCTTAGTGGGCCGAACGTGTAAAATACTGTCATGGTCCAACCTTGGCCCATGGGCCTTTAACGGGCCCATGCCGCACGGCACGGCCCGACCACCCCGTGGGCCATGCTTGGGCCGGGGCTTGGCATGCGGGCCGTGCCGCATGGCCCGCCATGCGGCCGTGCCTAACGGGCCGTGCCGCGGCGTGCCAGGCCGAGCCGTGCGGGCGGCCCGTTTGGCCACCTCTGGATGAAACCAACTAGCACGCCCACACTCCGCCGACATTTTTGGACGTGCACTAGAGCTAAGCGAACTATGAGGCCGTCATGTTTTTGCATTGACAACGGGGAGGTGACACTCGGTTGTGGTCGAGGGTGGGGAGGCGATGTCGACGTCGTGAGGCCGAGAGGCGGCACCCGGTCATCAACAAGGATGGGGAGGCGGCGTCCGGTGGTCATCAAGGCTTGGTAGGAGGCGAATAAGCATGGAGGCCAAGGAGGTGGCGCCGGTTGTCACAACAACGGGAAGGTGGTGGAAGAGGCATGGAGATTGAGGAGGCGGAGGCCCGAAGTTGGTTCCAGATTTGAATGGACAAGGGAATTCGGGTCCAACCCTAATTCTTCCCCTGGCCAACCTTACCGTGACGGCCCCCAACTCCATGGCCATCACAAGTGAGGATACACGATGTCACAAGTGGTGATACTTGTGATGGCCCCCAACTTCAAGGTAGAGTGTAAGAGGTTGGAGGAAGGTACACATACGGACTCTCTTGTTATGCATTGTAGTTCGGCATGAATACCCATATCTTCCAAATCTTGTCATGTGTTGAGACCATCCTCTGTCTTACCTTGGGTGTTAAGCAGTAACCCAACAAGGCTCTCACAAACATTCTTCTCGACATGCATCAAATCTATGCAATGTTGGACCTCGAGATGCCCCTAGTACAATAGTCGCCAGAATATTGACTTCTTCCACATGCTCTTCTCTTTTGGGTTTCTAGGTTTCTTCATCTTTCCGAAATCATTCGGGATTTCTCTCACTAAGACATGCACCTCTACCCCTATTAAATCCGGTGGTGGACTGGCTAGTTCTCTATTTCCATTGAAGTTCTTTCTCATTCTTATGTAAGGATGAAACATTGGGAGGAATCTACTATGACCCATGTAAACCATCTTGCGTGAGTTCTTCATTCATCGGCTTCGTGTTTCCTCCATATAGTCCAAACAAGCCTTTCTCCCTTGGACAGTTTGCCCAAAAAGGTTAACAAATGCCAGATAATCATTGATGGTGCAAAACAACAATTTGTGGAGGCTAAAGTACTCCTGTCCATATGCGTCCCGCTACATTCACGAGCCATCACGCCATAGGGTTTCCAAGTCATCAATAATCGGTTCAATGACATCGATATCGTTGCTAGCCTTGCTTCGGTCCTTGAACGAGCATGGCAAGCATAATGTACTTCCTCTTGAAGCACAACCAGGGAGGAAGGTTGTAGTTCACAAGAACACTAGCTGTGTGCTGTGACGATTGCTCAAATCACCATGTGAATTAATGCCATCCATGCACATGGCATACCCTATGTTTCTTGTGTCCTCTGCAAATTCATGGAAAACTCTATCGATTGTCTTCCACTACACTAAATCTGCTGGGTGCCTTAGCTTAACATCGACCTTCTGTTCTTCAGCATGCACCTAAAATACAAATCCGTCTTATAATCGACACCGCTTGCTAAACTTATCAAAATCCTTCTCCTTGTGGTCTAGCTCTTCAACATCGGCAACATTTCCGACAAGTTTCGGGTTCAAATCTCGATATCATCGCCTAATGGAGAAGGGACAAACATGCCATCTCGATCTGGCTCGTTCCTTACAACCAGCACTTTATCAACTGCAATATTAGGTAGGTCTTGCTCTCAATGCCTAGTCTAACAAGTGTAGTTTTTCATAAATCCTCTAAGGATCAGATGAGACTGCACCAATAAACTTTCAGAGAATATCTTCTCTTTCTTACAGTTTGTACATGGGCATAGCATATATTCGCTCATCCTAGTTCTCCTATCGTTCTCCACAATATTCAAGAATTTGATGACCCCATGCCTATACTCTTGGCTCCAACGATCAATACCGTGCATCCAACTTTAGTCCATCTGCGATCAATAACATGACAAGTACAAGACATAGTACATAATATACATTATCAAACCACCATGTGACCCACCATGTGCACCGGACATAGAGGGGCCTTTTGTCGGGTGCACATTTAGCTCGTCAGAGACGACTACCTACCTGTGATGGGTCTCTGCCCATGGCCTTGCCTGTTATGGCATCCAAGTTCGACCCATCAAAGGGAGAGGCCATCCATGACAAGGCACTTTGGCCCGTCATAGGTGGGCCATCAAGGCTGGTCTGATCTGGTGTAGTGTATTTATGTACTTATTAGAAAAAAATCCTCCTAATGTCACATATAAATGATTGGTGTATTTCTAGATGTGTACATATATATATATATATGTGTGTAACGAGCAACGCTGCAGCAAACAGGGGAGTGGGAACCTAGAAGAAGATAATTCTACAAGGTGATTTGCTTAACCGTGAATGGGATCCAATACTAAATATCAAATGTATTTGACTCTAAGTAGCCATTTAGGCTCGCTTTGTTGTGAGCTTTGAACTCTCGCTACTACGAAAACATTTTTCCTTGCGGTCAAAACAAATTTTTGCATACGAGTGGGTGGCTCGCATGCACCCAAGTATCTATGAAATCATATTTTCGTATGCAATTAGAGAAACCGCATGCAAAAATTTGATTTTTGCATGTGCGCACTTAAGCCGTCCGGCTGCAAAAAGGAAAAAATCACAAAAAAATAACAATTCCAAAGACCAAAACCCTAACCCTAGAATCCGGAAGCCGCCACCGCCGTCATTGCTCAAAGCCCCGGTGGATCCTCATCCTCGTCGTCATCATCCTCGCTCGAAGCCACCGCGCTATCATTGTCATCATTGTTGTCGCTCGAAGCTACCAATGGATCCTCACGCAAAGAGCGGCGAGTTGGCGAGCTCGTGCGAGAGAGGAGGGCATCGGATCCACGCGCGGGGGTGGAGCGGTGGCCAGATCCATGTGGAAGGGGAGAGGCGCTGGATCCACCCCTCCCGTTGCTATCGCCGCCCTCATCCACCGCCGTCGCTCACTGCCGCCCTCGCCCGAGCCCGCCGCCCTCTCGTCGGGAGTGGAGGAGATGGTAGGAGTGGGGAACGGAGTGGGAGTGGGGGAAGAGGAGTGGGAGTAGGGAGAGAGTGGACGAGACTTAGTGGGAGAGAGAGGTATTTTTGCATGCGGGTCTCTTAAGAGATCCACATGCGAAAATATACTAACTTTTGCATGCGGGTCTCTTAAAAGGCCCTCCTACGAAAATTGATTTTTTGCATATGTTCGGAACTGTGTTTGGGGGATCAATTTTTGCATGTGAGAACAGTTATGATCCATCTGTAACATAAATGGGTATGGTTCAAAAAAAAATCAATTATGTAGTAGTGTCTCTAGAATTTGTTGCTTGTTTTGAAGGGTGTATTCACTAATTAAAGAATCAGTTCTGAGAATTTCTGAAGCAAAGAATAAAGCAGTCAAATATTATATTATCAGCTATTTCTTGATGCTATGATTTTTAAAGCAGGAATTGAAATGACTGCAATATTGATTGGCTTTATTGGTCTTTACCTGAAGTGACATTTATAAATTAAACGCCCTTTCAAATTTGTGGTTTCAGTTTTTACTGCGGTGCATTAATGTTTCTTTTCATGCTCCAATTAAATTCATAGCAAATTATTGTTAGTAGATAGTGAGGTTCAAGTGGATTTACAATTTAATTGATTAAAATACAAAGTATATTACGAAAAAATACTAATTAAAGTTGAAGTGGATTTCTGAATTTTTATTCATAACAATTAATAACGGCAGGATTAAATAAGTAGTAATTGAAATGAAGGAATTAGAAAAATAGTACATACGCTGGACAGGAGGACGTCCACAAGCGGACGCTATTATAAACGGCGTACAGACGCGGATGCTACGAGCGAGAGTGTCCACGATCTGTATGAGCGCCAACCATGCCTCCATGTTTATCTTCCCTATGGTGGGCTGGTGGACAGCCTGCTCACATGCCGCTTCACACATAATCATATCGCTAAACGGATTACATTGAGTTCAATCAGAGCGTTCATTCGTTCGCAATTCACACATAATTAATCGATCATATCGTTGATGTTTCCTCGTACTCACACAAATTGCATGTTGACATGATGGCTACTTGTGGCGATTTTTTAATCTTTTCGAGGAAAGGGAGAGGAGATTATTACTCTACAATTACTAGATGTTAACTGCTTGTGAGATTTTGCCGATACATCTCATGATAAACAAATTGTTGGCTAGTATGAAGAACTATGCATGGGGACGATTTGATTGGGCTTGTGACCCACAAATTGTTGAAATATGAGGCAATTGTTTAAATAAATTTCAAATTATCCAAACTATAAAAAAAACTAGCACGTATAGATCTAACATACTAGTAGACATAAGATTCATTGTCATAATCACATCCTCCAGATAGGATGCGTACTGAGTGTTTGCAGGCGTAGTAATCAGAGGAGCGCGCCGCGGACGGAGCCGACGAAGACGTTCGCGTCGAGCCGATGAAGCAGGAAGATGCTTCACGTTGAGCAGTCACGCAGTGTGCTTCCAAAAACCTTACTCGTCCTCTCCCGGTGCAGGATCGCAAGGACAACGACTTCAGAGACCTGCTCTCTCAGTCGCCAGTGCACGTTGGCAATGGGATAGAACAGACGACGGCAACGCAGCAGAGGGAACATGGCAAAACCCTAGATTGGATCAATTCCCAGACGACTACGCGCAGACGAATATATAGAGACTCCGCCCTGGATTACTTGTGTGAGAAGGTAGGGCCCGCAACGGATTCGGTTAGGATTTTGCTGCATGTCCAGTTAGGATTCTTCAAAATTTTCACCTTTGGACAATTGTCAATTTTTCCAAAAATGAGCACGCGCGTGTGGTGTTCCACTTTCTCTCCCCTCGTCCATAGCTTTGGGAGCAAGAGAGAAGCCCCACTATATAAGTTGGGCAACCTCACTCTAAACTAGCAATGTGGGACTAAAGTTTTCGCCATGCCATGCCATACATTGGCCTATTAGGCTTTTGAGATTTTCCTAGGAATTAGCTGAAAATACTTTGGGCGTAGCCCATTAATTTCAACAATCTCCCACGAGATCTCAAACGTTCTTTTAGAGATTTGTCTATTTTCTTGTTACTATTTGATATACTAGTATTTCAGCGAGGACTGTTAAGTTGAACTCTTGCCTAGAGCTTGAAGCTACACTCATTCACAACTTAAACAATAGACTAAACTTTGAATTGTAAGTTTTGTGCAAACGAGTTTTACTTAAAGTCATAACCAGTACTAGATCGCGTAGTCTACCCCACGGGTGGAACATATGCATCATACTCCTTGGTCTCTTCATGAGTTTACTAGAGAACACTCACTTCTCATAGACTGCGACGTTAGACAGTCATACTCATGTAGGTGTGTTCTTTCAAGAATATTCTGTAGGGCAACATCTTTGCTTTTCCAAGCCAATAGAGCACATTAAGGGATGTCGCCAACTTGCCTTACAGTCCTTCGAGAGCTTTACATCATATAGAGGGTTAGGAAACATAGCTCTGTTAACCAATAGCTTGTTCTTCCAGTCTTAATTCACGGGATCTCCGATCAAATAGGTTGGGTTACCACTATGTCAACTTATATGGGTCTCAATCCCATCTCCATTGATGCACTACCTATCACATTTTGTGATAGCATTTTGTAAAGGGATCTGCGCTGAGTTTTTGCCTGTTTGAATATAAGTCACAATTATCACTCCGGAGTTTCTCAACTTTCTGACAGACTTCAAACATCTTTAAATGTGTCTTGATGACTTCACATTATCTTTAGCACTGTTCAACTTGACTATCACATTTAATTGTCATAGTTCATTAGGATAGCCGGCACTGGCTTTTCAACCACAGGTAAGTCCATCAAGAGCTCACGTAGTCATTTAGCATCAACTGTAGTTGTGTCTAAAGCAGTCAGTTTTGCTTCCATGGTTGACCTCGTCAATATAGTCTGTTTGCAAGACCTCCATGATATTGCACTACCTCCAAGAGCAAATACATACCTACTCGTGACATAAAGCTCATCAACATGTCATATCCAATTCGAATCACTCCTCAAGCATAGCAGGGTGCCCAGAATAGTGAATTCCATAACTCATAGTACTTTTCAAGTAGCGCAACACCTTCTCAAGATCATGTCAATGATCACTACCCGGGTTGGACATGAACCTACTCTATTTGCTCACAGCAAAAGAGATGTCGGGTTTTGTTGCACTAGCTAGGTACATGAGTGAACCAATAATCTGTGAATATCTCAATCGATCTTTAGAAATTTTCTTGTTCTTTTGAAGTATCACACTGGGATCATAAGGAGTTGGAGAAGACTTGCTGTCCATATAGCCAAAACGTCTCAAGATCTTCTCGACATAATGAGATTGCGAAAGAGTAATCCCATTCTCATCGTTAATCAATTTGATGTTCAGAATCACATCAGCTTCTCCCAGATCCTTCATATCAAAACTCTTTGATAAGAAAGACTTAACATCATCGATCACATAAATGTTTTTGCCAAAGATAAGAATATCATCTACATGCAGGCACAATATAACTCCTTCACCCCCACCATAGCGATAGTAGAAACATCTATCAACCTCATTAATGATAAATCCAGCAGAAGTTAAAGTTCTATCGAACTTCTCATGACATTGCTTAGTTGCTTGTTTCAGGCCATACAAGGATTTCAACAATTTGCACACCTTGCTCTCTTGACCCTTCACTACGAACCCATCAGGTGATCCATATAGATCTCCTCATCCAACTCTCCGTAAAGGAAAGTTGTCTTTACATTCATCTGATGGACAATCAGACCATATGAGGCTGCCAAGGAAAGCAATGTTCGAATCGTGGTCATTCTAGCAACAGGCGAGTAAGTATCAAATAAGTCTTCTCATTTCTTTTGAGTATACCCTTTAGCCATAAGTTGAGCCTTGTACTTCTCAATTATACCATCAGGCCTAAGCTTCTTCTTGAACACCTATTTACAACCCACTGCTTTACACCCATAAGTCATTCTGTGAGCTCCCTTAATCCATGGGATAGAATTGAGTCCATCTCACTGGACAACTTCTTTTCAATCATCCGCATATGCGATGTGTATGCCTCGTGTGATCTTACGAGTATCATCCACAAGGTACACAATGAAGTCATCACCATAGGATTTTACAATCCTATGTCTCTTACTCTTTCTAGAAGCTTCACTGTCATCCTTCAGGAACTATCTCAAGATCATCAGACGGTTCAGAAGACTCAATAGGTGGGACAGGTTCAGGAGTAATCTCAGATGACAATCTAGAAGTACTAAGCATATCTTTCATAGAAAATATATTCTAAAAAAATGTAGCATCACGAGATTCCATAATAGTATCAACATGCATATCAGATACATCAGATTTAAGTACTAAAAAACTATAAGCTATACTCCTCTGAGCATATCCTAGAAAGACACAATCCACTCTTTTAGGGTCCAACTAACTCTTCTTGGCAATTGGCACATTTACTTTGGCCAAACACCCCCATGTGCGCAAGTAAGACAGTGATGGTTTTCTCCCAATCCACACCTCATATGGCATTTGATCCTTATTCATGTTTGGAACTCTATTCAGGACCTGACACGCAGTCAATAAGGCCTCCTCCACCATGCCTTAGATAAACCAACAAGTGTCTAACATGGCATTAACCAAATTAGTCATCGTGCGGTTTTACTCTTGGCAATCCTGTTTGACTCGAGTGAATAGGGTAGCGTCCTCTCATGAATAATACCATGTTCCTCACAGAATTCATCAAAAGCACTAGACAAAAACTCACCACCACGATCTGACCTAAAACGTTTAATCTTTCTTTCTAGTTGGTTTTCAACCTCAGCTTTATAGATCTTAAAGTAGTCTAATGCATCTTCCTTAGTTTGTAACAAGTAAGCATAGCAGAAATGAGTAGCATCATCAATCAATGTCATAAAGTATTTCTTTCCACCTTTTGTCAACACACCATTCATCTCACAAAGATCAAAATGTATGAGTTCTAGAGGTGCCAAGTTCCTCTCCTCGGCCATCTTGTGAGGTTTTCGCGGTTGCTTAGATTGCACACAACTATGACACTTAGAACCTTTGGCAATGGTGAAATTCGGAATTAAACACATGTTGGATAGCCTAGACATTAAGCCAAAATTCACATGACATAAATGAGAATGCCAAACACTTGTATCATCACTAATATGGCCACAAATATGATTCAACGACTTATTGCTAAAATCGCTAGGGAAAAGCGAACGGGCCTCCACACGATAGCCTTTACCAATAAATCGTCCATGCTTAGACACTACTAATTTATTGGACTTTAAGACTAACTTAAAACCGTCCTTCAATGTAGGGAGCTGCTAACTAAATTCTTGTTAATGGCGGGGACATGCTGCACGTTCTTCGGTTGCACGATCTTTTCCAAGTAAACTTGATTTACCGTACCGGCACCACGAACGGAGCATGCAACCCATTCCCCATCATCAGAGCCTTAGGTGCCTTGATAAGAAGAAAACATAGATATGTCGGCGCACACATGGACAATGGCACTAGTATCAAACCACCAACTCGCGGATTGAAAAAAATGAAAGTACGTAGGTAAATTACCATACCCGTCTCCCATGGTCACCATGTTGACATTCTTTGGCTTGCTATCAACTCTCATCCTTTTGCGGTCTGTACGGTCTGGGCAATCCTTAGAGAAGTGCCCCGGCTCTCCGCATGTGTATCATGCAACTCAGATTTATTATTCTTCTTCTTGAAGGTAGTATTCTTCACACCATTGTGAATTTTCGATTCTTCCCTTTGTTCTTGCCCTATGGGAGCTTCGACCATATTGGCGTTGGACTAGCCCTCACCTTCTTTCTCGGAAGTATACTTAGCTGAGCTTTCTCTTCCATATCTAGAGATGCTATCGATTCTCAACGATATCTCATGTCTCTTGTGTTTCAGAGCAGTGGCGAAACCTCTCCAAGACGGAGGGAGCTTTGCAATTATGCAACCAACCACAAATTTGTCAAGCAGGCGTCACTTCAGGAGTTCAAGTTCCTAGACAATGCGATGCACCTCATGCGCTGTTCTACCACATATCAGTTGTTCACTATCTTGTAGTCATGGAAACTCTCCATGGTGTACGTTCTTCTTTGCTTGCATCGATGGATCATACTTAGCAATCGGTGCATCCCATAGCTTTTTGGCATCTGTCATGTGGATGCACACATTACACAGACGATCAATGAGCACTCCAAGAATGCATCCCACAAAGAGATTATTGGAATCCGAGAATTTCTTTTGAGCATCAGCAGAAAGATCTCCTTCAGGTTTGCCAAGTCTCGCATCCCCCACATTCATAGAAGTAAGCTAGAGATAGACCTTTGCTTGCCATCTCTTGAAGTGCACATCAGAGAACTTTTCTGGCCTCAGTGCATCGGGAAAACCAGCCATAGATAATTGAACAGATTGCCTATAATAAGGCTTTTGGATTGTTGAAATATTAGGCAATTGTTTAAATAAATTTTGAATTAAACAGATCCAAACTATCATAAAAAACTAGCATGTACAAATCTAACATACTAGTAGACACAAGATTCATAGCCATAATCACAGCTACCAGACATGATGCGTACCGAGCGCTTGCAGGCGTAGGAATCATAGGAACACGCTGCGGATGTAGCCGATAAAAGACATCCGTGCGAGCCGATAAAGTAGGAAGACGCGTCGGTTAAGCGATCACGTAGCACGCTTCCCAAAACCTTATTCGTTCTCTCCCGGTGCAGGATCGCAAGGACGACCACTTTGGTGACCTGCTGTCCCGATCGCGAGTGCACGCCGGCGGCAGGATAGGGCAGACGATGGCAGCGTGGCAGAGAGAACATGGCAAAACCCTAGATTGGATTGACTCCCAGACGTCTGCGCGCAGGCGAATATATAGAGACTCCGCCCTGGATTACTTGCGCGAGAAGGCGGGGCCCGCAGTGGATTTGGTTAGGATTCGCTGCGTATCCGGTTAGGATTTCGCAAAAGTTCACCTGTGAACAATTGTCAATTTGTACAAAAATTTAAGGCACGTGAACTGCGGCCTGACGCGGCGAGCGAGCACGTGCGTGTGGTGTTCCACTTCCTCTCCCCTCATCCATAGCTTTGGGAGCAAGAGAGAAGCCCCACTATATAAGTTGGGCAACCTCACTCTAAACTAGCAATGTGGGACTAAAGTTTTCGCCATGCCATGCCATACATTGGCCTATTAGGCTTTTGAGATTTTCCTAGGAATTAGCTAAAAATACTTTAGGCTTAGCCCATTAATCCCAAAAGAAATAAAATTAAGGGATGTAAAACATGTGGGATTAATTTATTAACAAGAAGACGAACAGGAACTATCTACGCAAGTCACTGTGAGGATTCGTGGTGAGAGTAAGCAAGGAGGGAAATCCACGGAGCTGCCGCTGCTGACCTTTGATGCGGCGTGAGCGCCGGAGCTCCACTCGAACTTGTGCCTAATGCAGTGTGCCCCTCGCCCTCACGTCCTTCGCCACCACAGACCACTGCGGCCCCCTTATTGCTGGCTGCCCACTACAGCTGTCGCCTTTCCTTGGACGGGATGGCGAGTTTGAGGTCGCCGACTCCGTTCTCTCCTCCACCACCGTCGCGGCCCCCTTTGTGTTGGACGGCCACTGCTGTTGTCGTCTTCCCATAGCTCCTGTCGCTACTCTGCATCACTTGGGGGCCCTTTTTCGTCGAGGCATCGTCACCTTCACACAAGTTGGGATCTGGCAAGCCATGCCACCTTTAGGACTCCGCTCCGTACAGCCTCCATGGACACCCCCACACCTGCATTCGCTTCCTTCGACTTCACCATTGTATGGCAAGACACCACTATCATCCTCGCAAACAGCCATCTGCGAGTCCACTCCCCTGTCGACGTACTACTCATGGGCCACCAACGTCGTCATTGGGAGAGATGGAGAAAAGGGGAAGAGAGGGGAGGGGAGGGATCGAGGGAGAGACAAGATGATATGTAGACCTACTTGTTTTTCAGACTTACACATGGATCTCACCTAATTTAAATTGCTGTTTGTTTTTTTAGATTAGAATACCACGTAAGTACCATATCACCTAAAATACTGGGTCGACATGCCAGGTAGGTGTGAGTGTTATGGATAAGGTATACCTTCTATACTTGTATTCGTGATCATCGAGAATAGCGTATATACTTGTATTCGTGATCATCGAGAATAACGTATACCTAGTTCTGCATGAAAGGGTATATCCAAGTTTGGCTAATTTTCTATAGATAAGATGGAAATTCCTTTCCGAATAAGGAAAGATGTTGGATTTTGATCTAGGTACTACAAGGTGTTATCTGCTCGTAGCCTACTTGGAGTCCCTGAGTTCTACTCATATGCCCATATAAATACAATGTGTCCCATGGGGGAGGACACAAGGGGAGAGCATAGAATCATAAGCTATAGACACAAGCTACATCAAGATCCTGCTAGGAGGAAGCCCTATGGCTAGGCATCAACTTCGAGTCATCAGATTAGTTCTCATTGAGATAACTTGGAAGGCTAGACCAGCTAGTTTACGTCCCTTTGTAATTAGTGTGACTTGCCCCAAAAGCTATACCCATCTCATGGGCCCAAACACGTATAAAAATCTTTGTCTCTCATCCTCTTATTTCAATATCATGTATACCCTAGTATCAACATACCCTACGTCCCTAAAATATTCTTGTCGTGTCCAACCCTTGACAATGACGCACCATGTAGGGGACTTGCTATTTTAAGGTTTTGCCAAGATGTTTTCAAGAGACAAATTTTCCAATGAGGCTTTTATGATCGCCTTGGCTAGGGAGACATGTCCCAACCGGCATTCGCTCTTCTTCAGGTCCGATCCTTAACCTTCCCAATCTTTGCAACAACACTAGTGCCTTCGATCCCTTTGCTGACATCCGTCAAGATCAATAGATCATTGACAAGACCCATAAGCAAGACTCGAAATAATGGTGTCCCATCGACAAAACCAGATCCCACTCTCTTGCTAGATGCAAAGTCTTCCAAAAGGAGAAACCTAAATTCGAGGCCTCTAGCCTCCAATCCACTCGTACGTGTCCCCATACAAGTTATGTCCCATCCCACAAGGTTTTCCATAAAGAAGTCGAAGAAACGACAACACTTGGAGCAATCAACTCTCCGTGCAAAAGTTATCAGATCTACTCCCAACAAGCTAAGCCCATCAACATAAGATCAAACGACGAAGAGTCGAAAGTCCAATCTTTGATGAATCAGATCAACTAGCTGGCTACCTCGGGCTAGATCCCCCGAACCATCCGTTCTCCATAGTTTAGAGCCCTCGGGTTCGAACACCGACCGTGATGTGAATGTTATCGAGACGGACATCCGACCTTATTGTAATATCTATGGATGGTATCACATATTTAATTACATGATCCAAATCAGTACAATTATTTCCAAACCACAAGAGCAATATGCTGATATATTTACAGTAAGTGGATGCGTTGTCCCACTATGTTGTTATATTAATCGATTTTCGTTGTTCATGTGCCACAACATACATCAGTTTTTTCCACTGCAATGTAGAGGCTCCCAACTAGTCAAGATAAAAAGTAGGGAGTAGCTCAGGTTCTCATCCTTTGTCATAACAATTTTCCACTCCCTCTGTTGTGGTTTTTGCTATATTTGAGGAGAATGGATTTCAGTATTCGTATGAGATCGTGTTTGGGTTAGGTCCTATTCTGATTCTTCTATTTTCAAAACCAGATCGTGACACAAGACACATAGACACAAGGTTCAATTCAATCCCAAGTGTACTTCCTCTTCCATCTTAGTCCTCTCTCCCTCGCTTTATCCTATTAGTGTTTTGACATACTGCCTCACCTTGTCTCTAATTCCATACCATCACCACACTCTCCTTCTACACCATCGCCTCTCGCGCTCTCTCTCTTTCTCAACTTGCTCCTATTCTCTTTCTCTTCTCAAATTCCTTGGTTTTTCTTTATTTCTCAATCACATTTCACGTGATGAGTTTGCGGTGAATGTATCGAAGGCGACGGTACTGGAGCAAGTAGAAATATGTAGGCAATAAATAATATATCATTAGATCCATTTCAATAGGATGTGAGAATATATTCTTTTAAAAAATTTTAGTTGATTTTAGAGTTGGTGGACAAGAAATACACCTAATTTAAACAAAGTACCTAGCAGCTACGCATACAATATGTATTCTTAAATGGCTCAAATCACGAAAAGCTAATGCTTAAATAGACTAATTTTATTTTTTTCCCGTTGCAAAGCAAAGCGTGTGCATTTTGCTGGTTTAATAAAACCAAAGGAACACTTGAGAATACTCTCTTTGTTCCAAATTATAAAGCCTATAATTTTTTATACAATCTTGAATTACATACTTTGATCATTAATTTATTTTATACTATGTTATCAATAACTATATAATTAGTATCATATGAAAATATTTTAAAACACAAATATAATGATATAACATGTAAAATTTAATATACATATTGTTAGTATAATTATTAGTCAAAAGTTATCGAGTTTGATTTTTCGAAAAATAAAAATGCTTTATAATTTGAGACAATGGAGTAGATGGGATTCCATTTCCTTTTTAACAAAAGAAGATTTAGTTACGATTGAAAATAATTTTTTTATGTTCATCCATAGATCCTTTACTCATATTTTAAAAATGAAATCCTTAATCCAATGAAAAATTATGCTTCGCGACTCTGTACTCATAATTCAAATCCAATTTGTTTTGATGCAATTTCAATTAGTCTTTGGATACAAATCGCGAAAATGCATATTCTTCCTCAATATGCTATTGAGAGAAAAGGAGTAAATTCTTTCTAATAACTAAAGTTTTCATTGGAATATAAAAAAACTTAAGTATTAAGTATATCATTTCAAATTTAGTTATTAATAGAATGAATCACACTTTTACCACTAAACCATACCCAGGGGAATGTGGTCGGTCGTCCTTCACCTGTTTGGACCACACATCTATTGGGTCTTAGACCATGATCCCAAATAAAATTACACGGCCAAAGGCCCGCTATTTCAACGATTTGCAGCTGATTCATATGGAAATTGAAAATTATGCTAGGCCCAATGGAAAGACGCCACAGAGAGCTTTTTCGTCAAATACTCTCGGGTTTACAATAGAGGGCTTGTATGCATTGATGATCGTTTAAAGTCACCACAATCTCATATGGCTGAATTGGATCATGTAACTTATAGATGTGGTCATAAAATGTAATATAATAGCATTCAATACTATCTATACTAGCTACATTGTTTACTCTTTAGCTTATCAGTCACAACCATGATTTAAATTTTGAAACTTAGGTTTAGATTCATTTTGATATTTTTATTGTAGTTTATTTTAATATTGGTTTTAAGTTTTGCCAACTAATTATTTTGTAGTCCCTAAGTGTTACGGTTTATAACTACATGCAGCCGAAAAGATGTGACTATATTAGCCGTTACTATCAGTATAAACAACATTGGTAGTGTCAAGCACAAGGCCCTATTATTGATGCTATATATATAAATATATACCGGCAGTATTAGGCGCCAACAAAGGCAATTGATGCAGAGATGCCACGCTGCACAGCTCACCGGACAAAAAGCATCCACTACATGTCAGCAAACATGAGAATATTTTAAAGGTAGCAATGACAGAAGAAAGAACAAAAAAGATGTATGTGTGGCTCCCATTATATTCAAATTGCACGAAACTCCTGAATATCTCCATCACGGAAAAATATAATCAAAACAAACAAAGAAATTTGCCTCTGCCAATTAGCTCGACAAATAATTGCAACGAGAGTACATCTTGATAGGCTTTTGACCCGAATCTAGAGCAGAACAATTGCCAAGTATTACAAGGACTATAATTTCAGAGAATATAACAGAAAAGGAGTTCCGAAGCAATTCAGCAAGAGAGTGGTAGGGCATTAAGCAAGCCCATCACTTTATTCTCAAACAGGATTGATTGATTCAGCAACGGCACGTTTTTATTGGAGCAGATAAAATCCTCACATTAACATACTGAGCAAATATATATTAACATTGAGTCAGGTTTCGCTGGAGCAGAATTTCTTTAAGAATAAGGAAAAAACAGCAGCATCATATTTATTTATGAAAAAAACTGTCGCGGTTAATCTTGACAAAGTAATAAATACTTCATTAATAATAACATCATGTTTCTAAAAAATAACATCAATCTGAGATATCATACCATATACTCCTTTTAGAATAACCATAATCTCGAACCATACTCACTAGTACAGAATGTGTAATAGGTGGCGGTTGGAACACCCAATAGGTATCGGTTTTGTACCCGACACCTATTGGTCGGCACCAATGATAAGAGTTATTGGTGCCGGTTCTTCACCCGACACCTATTGGACCAAAAAGGTGCCGGTTTTGTATTGAGAACCGACACCTATTCGGAGTAATAAGTGCCGCGACTATTGAAAACCGGCACGTATTATGATATAATAGGTATCGGTTCTCATTGCAAACCGGCACTTATTTGGACTAATAGGTGTCGGGTCTAGTTTCCAACCGACACCTATTTGGGATGTGCCGGTTTTTGTTTGAGACCGACACTTATTTGGGATAATAGGTATCGGTTTTTGTTTGAGACCGATACCTATTGGTCGTAATAGGAGCCGGTTTTTGTTAAAAACCGGTACCTATTTTCTTGAACGTAAAAAAATTATATTTAGCAAGAATATTCCTCCATACAGCCACACAACAAGCAGTCACAAAACATGCGTGAATTCCCATAGCAGTCACATTTTGCAATGGTTCATACATCAAACATTATCACAGCTCATACAAAAACATTGCTGACAAGCATTGAGTCAGATCCATGCAAACTTAACTGCATTATTCTTCGCTGCTTCCTCAATGAACCCAAACAACGATCATCAACTTTGCACATTACACATACAACACATACATGATCTCGGTACACAATCAGACGTTGCCAACATCTCGGAGACAATGAGGAGTATTTGCCAAGCTAAAAGACCGAGGTACACAACCTGGAGTACTAAAAATTTGTGGTCTTTCTACTCTTGTAGCTGCAAAAAGAACTTAATTAGAAATTGTTTCATATCAATTAATAATTAAATGAGGGTGATTTTTACTGTTACGTATTACTTATTTTAGATCCCTCTTTCTTCTCCCAAATGCAATTTGAGCTATCACAATTTTTTTTGGTTCATGTAGCTTTGCCTGCATCAAAGAGATCACTTTAAGGAACTCTAGAAGGCATGTCAATTTTCATAAGGTTTTCATTGAAAAAGTTGGTTCTTTTATTTCATATATCCTCATGGAGCATGGGGCCATTTATATTTATGATTATGCTCATAAAGGGTTATTATGATGGCGCTATGGCTCCCATTATCTAAAAAAGAAGTGATGGAGCTATGGCTTTAGCTATATAACTATAGCTGAAAACTCGTGCCTTACAACGAAACGGTAAAGCCCAAAAAGAAAAATAAAATTATCAATCACCATGACTTAGTCCACAAACATACACTAAATTTAACATCTTGCAGCTAGCTACAATAATATCATGGATCACAAGCATAAGTTCTTAGCTAATACTACATTTGTCTGTTCGTTTGATCTTAGCTAACACTAGGGCCGCTAGCCTCAAGGAAACCCACTCATGAAACGTGATATGCGCCAGTCCGGGATGACATGTTCAAAGATGAACCCGCAGAGTTGTTCAGCGAGGGCGAAGCAAACATGTGGCAACAACTTGTTGGGAGCTTAAGTTTCTGCAAATGAAATGATTGAATAAGTGAAAACGCACTATGAGTTTAGAAACGCATATTTCCGTCTTAAAAAATAGACGAACCTCCGCATCCGTAATGTTCCAGTTGTCGATCTCCATGAAAGTCCACATAAATTTCATCGTGTAGAACCCACATGTGCTCGTTCCTTGATCTTGACGTTGGCACCAAGGGTGGCGGAGTTACCCGGAATGTATTTGAACAGGAGCGTGTCGAATGCACTTCTTCTTATACTTCACTAGTGTCTTATTGAGGATGTCAATTACGGATTGGAAATCTTCTCGCGGTTTCCTCAATCCATCCAGAACGAGGATTTTGGAATCATTTAAATGGATCACAAGAAGGATCCAGTGGTTCCTACATACAAAGGGACAGGGCAATTAACACCGAGTAAGGACAAATGGTAGGTGAAACGATAACTGCCTCACTTACTTAAAGTTGTAGGGCAGAAGAATCGTACTCATGTCCTGAAGCTTCACAAAGGAGCCGTACAGTAGTCCAACACCATTTTTTGGGACGTTGGGCCTCCATCAATCTGATTTGAATTGACAATCGCCGGATCGAGGAATGCTAGTTTGTTACAAGTCGCTCTACATTCAAGCGCCCCCATTCTCGCATAAGGAAACAAGTTAGACAACTTACAAAGGCTAATAAGGGTATGAACTTAGAAATACTAGCTAGGGATTCGAGTATGCTTACAATGCCCATATTTGAAGTATAGATACGTCTAGCTCCCTCAGATTGTATAGCTGAAATAGTTCTTCAAATGGGACCCAGATTACACCATCGTCGTGATGAAAGTCCTCGTTCTTGTAAAAGACACCGAATGTCTCCTTACCCTCCTTTGCCATCCGTAGGTACCACTCTTCTACCCTTCTCATCCGAGTGCAATTTGCAATGACGTTGCGATATTCGTCGGTGGTCAAAGGACCACCTAACTTGAACTTAGCTGCCAAAGGTGCCTTCGGAATATTCTCCATATCAGACAAACTCTTCAGCCCTGCACTTTGGAGAAATTCTTTCTCATTCTTCTTGGTGTCTTTTATGAATTGAGCCTTGGAAAAATCTTGCAATTTCTTTTTCTGGATCGTGCGTTGAAAGTTCGAAATAGGTTGCTTCGGGGCTGGTGGCCTTGCCATGCGAATGAAGTGGTCCTGTACTTGGACTGACACTTTCGGGGATGGCTCCGACTTTGTAGAAATAGTTGCTTTCTTGGCCTTCTTAAGGGTAGATGGTTTAGACATATCTGTAGATTTGCACAGTCGACCTCTCTTTTTGGGCTAGTCATCAGGAGCTCTTTGTGCCGGCGGAGGAGACAGGCTCTTACGTGGCAACGGTGGTGGAGTTGGCATTCTCTGGGGGGAGACAGTAGGCCCGCTAGAGCTCG
Organism: Oryza australiensis; assembly: GCA_019925245.2. Taxonomy (NCBI): domain Eukaryota; kingdom Viridiplantae; phylum Streptophyta; class Magnoliopsida; order Poales; family Poaceae; genus Oryza; species Oryza australiensis. The sequence continues at coordinate 267,024 of JAIFGZ020000666.1, forward strand.
ACTCGCCATCGCTTGGCTCGTCATCACCATCTCCTGAAGGAAAGACAATGAACCTCTTGCGCCACACGATGACGTTGTGGATAGCTTCTCCAAGAGTGTTGACCCCTTCCTCTCGGAGGAAATTCAAGCTGGATGGCCCTATATCCGCTCGAGACGTCCTCCACTTCAACCCTTGAGTAGCCAGTTGGTATTGGATTACCGTGTATCCTTCCTCCCTCCACTACAGGATGTGCCATACCGCGTGCCACCTCTATAGTGAGGTTTTGACTCTGCAGTGGCACATGCAACCTACATGCAGTACGTTCTGTGATTGCGTCCATAGGGTGACGAGTCGTCTCCGGTTCTTGAGGCACCTCAGTTGAAGCGCAACTGCTTTTCCTCCCTGTTGGACTGGCTAAAAGGCCAGCATCGCCGCCAATCCCCGCCTGGAGTAGCAGTGCCTCCATCTTCTAAACTTTTTCCATTAGGACTCTCATCTGTTCTAATTGGTCTCATGGAATTTTATTACTTCGAGACCGGTATCTATGTCTGTCGTCAGGAAAACCTTCCCTCCCTGGTACGAGGCCTACTCCCCTTGTGCGTCCCGGATGCTCAGCGTTCTGTAATGCAAGTGTGAGCTCATCTTTCTCTCTACTTGGAACAAAAGAGCCCTCAGAAGCCTGATGATGCGCATCATGTAGCCTTTGGGACACTTCTTGTGAAGTTGGACACTTGTGTACCAACTTGCCTGTATCAGAGAGTGATGCCCCTCGGGCGTATTGGTAATTCTTTCCTCGTTCGCACCCCTTTGTCTCAATCTCGATCCCCTTTTCCAACAGCTCTTCCTCCTCGCTCGCCATTTATCTACGTTCTTAGCATAACCGCTACGGCCGAGACGATGAGAGAATAAATTTTGGCCGCATTGGCTTGATTCCTTTCGCTAACCTCCTTCGCCTCATCGATGTTCTATAGGCCACAAATTCATCCCGAAAATGCGGCACCTACGATAATTGGGATCTTCAAAATTTGGTGTCCGCCCTCGCTTCACAAACTTCCTACAAAGGTCCGTCTTGAACATTCGGAAGCGACGCTCATCCTCTCAAGGGCCCTCTCGCTGCGAGTTCTTCGATCCCGTGGGAAATTGGAATGTCCGCTTCAACTTGTCCCAAGCAAGGTCCTTGTCTCCGTCCGGTACCGTCCACTCCAATTGATCTCGGATTACTGCTCTTCCAAAGATCGATTTGATTGGGATGTCATCCTTCACGATGACACCTATAGCATTTGAGTATGGGGTGAGTACCGACGCGGAGCCGTAGGGTTCCCGTCTCGGATCTAACGCTGTTATAGTGTAAAGGCCCGAGGGCATCCTGGTTGGACCTCTCCCCTTTTGTCGATGAGGTCCCGGTATCACCGAGTTCACAATGGCCGAAGGGTAGCCTCCTCCACGCTTTCGGGTTCAAGTTTAGAAAGCCACTTGGGCTACGAGGACCACCGTCGTTTTCTCCAGAAATTGCAGGCATACTGTTATCTTGTTCTCGGGACATTTTCTACACTATAATGATCAAAAGTTTGAGAGAGTTAATCCAAAAATGATTGTGAACATTCGTGTAAATTGGACTTTTTAACGAGAAAAGGAATTTCTAAAAACCTATATATATATATATAACTTATATATAATATGTATATGTGTGTGTGTGAAAATATTACTCCACATCTGCTCATGTTTTTTTTAAAAAAATACAGCCAACATTTACCAAGGCATATAAAGCTGATGATACAGTACTTAGAAGATGGAGATCTAACGGAGATCTAAAGAAGAGGGGGGGACACAAGAAGGAAATAAGGAAAGAAGGAAAGAAGGAAAGAATGATTCAATGCTACAAGTTCCTTTTAATGGAATATGCCAATTAATCCATACGAATTATACAAAAATAAGCATGAAGTCCTACGTCATGCATGTTTTTTTCATGTGTCACTCGAACAACGGTTTAAAAACTTTCCTGTATTTTTTTCCTCTTCTGCCAGCAACAGTTCCAGACTTCCAGTAGCACTAACTTCAACAATAAGGTGGTTTTAAAATGCCTTAGCACTGGATCTGAACAGAGTGCGACTATGAAGCTCACCGCAGGGCTTGTCTATAATAAATTGGCAAAAGGTGATGGCAACATCAATATTGAACCAAAGGTCACCTATACTCATCTTACTTCTACAAACGTCACATTTTGAATGTTCAGTTTCACATCAAATTTACTTCATACAATAGTACAAATATTCTGAATGTTCAGTTGTATAAAATCATTTTGGGTACAGGTATCAAGATGTGTAATAAGAAGATTCTCGTGAAATGTCAAGACATGTATTCAGCTGTTGGAAAATCAATCAACTGAATTATTAGTCGGTAAGAAAAGAAGGAAAGAAGGAAAGAAGAAAAGAAGGAAAGAAGGAACTGATATTCTTTTATGATAATGTAAATGACTTACATCTCCGGTCTCTACCAACAGATATACGACTAATGATTCATGAAAAAATAAATAAAAATACTCGAGGTTATGGGACAAACCCTATCTCCGTGTTGATGATTTTCAGTTAAGAACAAGTTTTAATTTTCCATAATATCTTTGCTAGTGTCCTCTGTAGCTCAGCTATAGTTATTTTACACAACTCTAATTACATGATGTTCCTTTAAGATAATGTAAATGATTTACATCTTCGGTCTCTACCAACAGATATATGAGTAATGATTCAAGAAAAGATGAATAAAAATACTCGAGATTCTGGGACAAACCCTATCTCCGTGCTGATGATATCCAACTGAAATACCGAAAAACACGTAGAATCTATAACGATATTTTAAAGAAATGACGTCATCCAAAATGGAACAAAAGATTCATGGCTACCGATTTTAGAAGTGTAGCTTCACTGCATTGTGAAAGCATCGGGACCAAGTATAGAGCCAACTGAGCCAACTGAAAATTGCTTATGCTTATTTGTAAATATTACGCTGTAATTATTTCTTCTTTAATATAGCATAGGAGTCTCTCCTGCTGTTTATTGTCAAAAAAATTTGCTATGCTTATTTTCTTGAGGTATATAGAACATGTCAATGAACTACTTGTTGAGATAGAAATAATATTGTATCTAATTAATGTGGGTCTGAAATTTATTTGCAACAGGTACACCATCTGAAAGTTCATGATAAATTATCTGAATATCTTTTTTGGAAAAAATATGCCAACCAATAAAGGCTTTACAATATTATATGGCAACAATTGCTATTATGCATGAAATAACTCTCTAGGAAAAAAATAAATCGAAGTAGACAATTGTTTCCTTGTCAAGCAGGAGAAGAGAAAAGGACAGATAGACAGACCTTGTCTGGAGCCGGCTTTCGGGGATGTTGAAGAAGCACTGTTAACTTCTTGATGATGTTGAAGAAGCTTGCCCCCTCCCCCACGTTGACTCGCACAGTCCATCATCGAGCTTGCTGTTAGCACTGAATAAGTGGAAAAACCCTAAAGAAACAAAACCCTAAAGAAAAATGTGGAGGCGAGCCGGAGATCACCGGGCGGCGCAGGCAGCCCGGAGTAGGGTGAAGACACTGGACGATGACGGCGGGCGGAGGACGGCGTGGCGCGGGTTTGACGGAGGACGGCGGGCTACGCCGGACGGGTGGACGGGCGGCGGATCTCGGGACGAAGCAGCGTGGACGGAGTCGAGGCGAGTGTGCGGCGCTCGGCGGCGGATCTAGACGACACCGAGGAGGCGGCGGATCTGGAAATATATATATACTAACTTTATAGGTGCCGGTTATTAATAAAAACCGACACCTATTTCTCATAATAGGTACCGGTTTTACAAATAACCGGCACCTATTTCTCATAATAGGTGTCAGTTTTTACTAATAACCGACACGTATACGGAGAAATAGGTGTCGGTTTTTAGTTGGACCCGGCACCTATTCTCCACAACCCTAGGCGCCAATGGGCTCGATATGTATGCATCAATTGATATATAATCATCCATCAAATTAAATCCAACCATTGATTGTTACAACAGATCGCACGCGAATATATTCATTCGGTTCCAAAATTACGATTCATGTTTGTTACAATCAAATTCCAACTTATAAGTCGATCACTATTACTCTTTCTTCATGATCAATGCGAACATATGGGGCTTTCTCCTCTTCTTCGTCTTCATCTCCGTCTTCTTGACTTTCTTCACCTTCGTCTACATCTCGTTGCAAAAGGTGGTAACTCGTCAATTTGATCGTAGCCTTCCTCATCGGTGATATTCTCAACTCCAACAATGTTTCGCTTTCCATTGAGAACTACGTGGCGATCATCACCGATGAAGGGTCCTTGACATAGAATACTTGTGTTATAGAGTTTGCGAGCACAAAAGGTTCATCCCGATAACCCACATTGTTTAGGTCCACGATGAACACCTCGTACTTGTCAATTTTCAAACCACTAGGAATTTTGACCCATTGACACTGGAAAAGTGGTACCTTCGGTCCATACTCAAGCTCCCATTGCCTCTATATAGCCGTAGTATGTTTGTTTTACTCCATTACCGTCGAAGGCATCTATACGGACACCACTATTCGATATTTGCTCTTGGCATCCTGCGTTCTCGTGTAAAATGTATACCCATTAATATCATACCCTTGGAATGAATGAATAGTGCTCGCAGTCCTCTGACAAAACGCATAACCGGTCACTATCGGATTTGCAGCCATGATATGCTTCGTAACCAATCACCGAAATGCGAGCCTATGCCGCTAGCGATCCATGCTTCGATTTGCCTGGGTTCTCGGTTCGGAGTGAGTTGTAATGCACATCAACAAATGGAGCCACCAAGGCCATGTTCGAGCACCGCGAAATGTGCTTGCCGTAGTGTTTCAAGGCTAGGAGCGAATATTGCTTTATGCCCTAAAGTCCCTTTCCCAAGTAGCTCGCCCGTGTGTGGGACATTGGCACACCAATGGGACGTAGATCCATATAGTCGATGCAAAACTCAGCCACCTCCTCTATTGCATAACCCTCTACCATACTCCTTCCGGTCGAGCTCGTTACGCACATACTTTTTATGATCCCCATGAATCTCTCGAAAGCCCACATGTTATGAAGATAAACCGGGCCGAGAATCTTTATCTCTTTCACGATATGTATCACTAGGTGAACCATTATATCAAAAAATGATGGTGGAAAACACATCTCGAGTTGGCAAATGGTCACGATTACATCTCGCTCGGAGCTTGTCTAGTGTGGTTGGATCGATCACCTTCGATATATAGCATTGAAGAATGAGCACAACTTTATGATTGGGTTTCGCACCGTCCGGCAAGATGCCTCTAATCGCAACAGGGAGTAGTTGTGTCATCAGCACGTGACAATCATGTGACTTCATGCCCACTATTTTCTTCTCTCTAATGTTGACAAGTCTTTTAACGTTAGCGGAGTAACCAGACGGGACTCGGACACTCGTAGGCACTCCAACAGCTGATTTTCTCGGCGGCACCGAGGGTGTAGCACGCGGGAGGGAGGTATTGTCGGCCATTGGGACGTTCTTGAGGATGTAGCTCGGACTGATGTTCATGTCTACGAGGTCTCTCCGGGATTTCAACGTATCCTTTGTCTTGCCGGTATGTTCAGCAGAAGACTCCCATCAAACTCTCACATACATTTTTCTCAACGTGCATCACATCGATTGCATGACGGACATCCAAATCTTTCCAATACGGTAGTTCCCAGAAGATAGATTTCTTCTTCCAGAGAGGCTTCTCACCACCCTTGCCCGCCGCGCGTGTATTGCCATGCCCCTTACCAAATACATGTTCAATATCTTTTACCTCTTCAAAAATATCTCCGCTTGTACGATGTATCGGAGCTGTCCCCTTCTCCACTGTGCCATCGAAATCTCTTCTATTGCTACGATACGGTGACCGGCAGAAGAAACCTCCGGTGGCACATGTACACAGTCTTTCCCGAGTACCTCAGCCACCTGCTTGCTGTGTCCCGCATGCACTGCACACATGCACAACCACCTTTTACTGTTTGTCCAGATGTATTGCCAGCCGCAGGGTAATCTTGAATGGTAACTAACAATATTGCCCTTAAGGTGAAGTACTCTCTTTTGTAAGCATCCCACATCTGCACCCCCCGAACCCATAGTACCTGAAGATCATCTACTACTAACCTGAAGTAGACATCGATATCGTTGCCAGGTTGGTTGGGCCCTTGGATTAGCAGTGGCATCATGATATACTTGCGTTTCATGCACAACCATGACGGAAGGTTGTACATAACAAGTGCCACTGGCCATGTGCTGTGCCGACTGCTCATGTCACCGAATGGATTCATCCTGTCTGTGCTCAGCCCAAACCTTACATTCCTTATCTCGCGTGCAAAATTTTTGTACTTTCTATCTATCTTTCTCCATTGAGACCCGTCGGCAGGGTGCCTTATCATCCCATCCTTCTTACGTTCTTCGGCGTGCCACCACATCATCTTTGCATGCTTTTTGTTTGCATACAGGCGCTCAATCAAAGGGATTATAGGAAAATACCATACAACTTTAATGGGCACTTTCCTCTTCTTTAGGACGGGGCCACCGCTGTCATCATCGGCATCGTCGTCGTTACCTCCACCCTTATACGCGGTGCTCCACAACCGGACATGCATCCAGTCCGCATAGTCACCCCGGTATAGGATACGATCATTTCGACATGCGTGAATTTTTGCACCTCCAGCCCGAGTGGACAAACAACCTTCTTTGCTTGATATGTCGTTTCGGCAAGACGTGACCCGCCGGAAGGAGGTCTCCGATCAATTGTAGAAGCTCGTGAAGCTCTTGTCGCTCCACCGTTTGTTGATTTCATCTCGCAACAACGAGAGGACGACGTGTAATTTGGTGTGCTCCTCGTTGCAACCTGGATAAAGCGGTGTTTTTGAGTTCTCCACCATGGCTTTGAACTTCTCTATTATTTCGTCATCGCCGTAGGCCGTCTCTCCATCCCGCAACATCCGATCCAACCCACCGATTCGTCATTGTCGTATTCACCTTCGTCGCCAGGTAACTCCACATTGTCTTCATGCATTGCATCGCCATGATTGTCCACACCGTCATTCTCATCTTCACCGTGATTGTCCCGACATGTGTGATTACGCATAAAACCTCTTGTTAGCGATGCTCGTGAACTTGTTTGGCGGGAAACTGTCTCTCCTTCCCGCAATCGAACATGGACAATGCAAATATTCTGCATGCTCAACGACCGGGAACTCGTGGCCCCGATCACGAACTTGGTTACTCCCCGGCATACTCCAAGGTACCCCGCTTCGCATCGTTCATCCCTCCTTCATCCATCGGTCCTACGAGAATTTTTAAAAATGTGACGTCTTCATATAAATGACATTATTTTATTTTGGTTACATAACTCTACGGTGATAGTCTCTTCAAAGTTGACAATCCAAAATACTTTGAATTAAAGAAAAACACACAAATGACATAAATGGTGTCATGCATCTACTAACATATACACACAAATCACAAAAGAATATCATAAAGAATCACGTACACAAATAATAAACAACTAAAATATACTAACCTTTAATTTTTCTGAAAATTTTTGGCAAAACCTTCCCCCATCTGTTTCGTTCTACACACAAAGACCGAATAAAAATGATCTAAGTGGCTGAAAGGTGGCATTTATAGGTGGTCGGAATATACGTGTCGGTTTTTAACAACAACCGACACCTATATTACGAAGCTTACAGCGTAAGGAACCTTATAGGTGTCGGGTGAAGCGCAAAACCGGCACCTAAAGTATAGGTGTCGGTTGTTACTATTGAACCGACACCTATTTAGGACAAATAGGTGCCGGTTCCATTTAATAACCGCCACCTATACTGTAGGTACCGGTTTTACTATTCACCCGACACCTATTTCGCACTATAGGTGGCGGTTATTAACAAGAACCGACACCTATTCTTTACATGCTACCTATATGCATTATAGGTGCCGGATTTGTTTTAGCCGGCACCTTTTGGGGCGACACCAATGAGCCTTTTTGCAGTAGTGACTCCTACAAGCAAAGAATAACCACTGGTTCAGAATAAGAATAAGAAAAACTTTCAACAAGATGCAAAGATGCCAAATGCATCTCTTGCAGATATATGCCCCAATCAAATATATGCCAAACGCATCTATTCTTATCATCCTGAGCCAATCAAATATATGCCCCAATATTGCAGAGGTAGTAGATAAACATTTTTTAAATCTATTGCATCATTCTGTCACAATGTACATCCATTCAACTAGTTTCTTTATTATTGCACCTCTAGCGGGTAAAAAACAATTATATTTTGTCAGAAATACGCAGGTAACAAGGTAGACTCTAGAACAAAAACTGCTGCTTTTGTTAGCACTGTAAAAATTCCTAGAAAATAGCATCAACAATTACTAAAAGAAAGTGCCCTTCCCAGCCACTCATCCTAATCAACTAATCACAGACAGGAGCTAAACAACAGCCTTGTTGGTGATCCAATTATGGATAATATATAAATATTGAATAAGGTTTCAAAGATATCTCGATTACAATTACAAACAGAAATGGAGGACCCATCAGAGTAATCTAGCATACGAGAAATAGAATCATGCGTTATGTATAGTTGGGACGAACATAACACAGCGAGGTCATAGGATACGGGGCAGGAAAATACTATATCAAAGGAGCAGTTTGAATTGAAACATCAATTCCTTCTTCCCCTTGAAGATCAAAAGCTCAAACATCAAGTTCTCAGTGAAGAAAGAAATAAAAATATAAATACAAGATATGCCTTCCCGCTGAACTGAATAATACTAATCAGGCAGCAATGAGTAAGTCAAAATACTAATACTGTTAATTAGTCCAGTGCATACCGCGCTAAGTATTCTCAAATTGTACCACCCAAATGAACATTCCACAGAGACTGATCAAACATGAAACAGAGTAGAACAAAACTAGATGAACCCCATCGCGTAAAGCGAGCAATTTGATTCAATATTTGGTTGTTGGGCAGAATAATTGCTAACGAATTTCTTCCATATGCACAGGCCTAAGGCAGACCTCACACATCACAATACCTTTGATTATATCACACCACACATCACAATAGCAGTAATAAGAAACAATTCTTCGACTGTTTCTTGTGTACCATTGGACTGATGAAACAGCAGTGGGCAGAGCGCGATGAGATCAGATCTTGTCGATGTCCTCGTCCTCGAACTGGATGTAGTCGTCGTGCGCGGCGGCGTCTTCCTCGTCGACGACGCCCTCGTTAAGGCGGACGTGGTCGGGGATCTCGCCGTAGGCCTTGAGCAGGCGGGCCTCGTCGTTCATGTACTTGAGGATGACGTCGGCCTTGTCGTCCTGGTAGTCGCGGAGGCCGACGAGGACGATGTCCCCGGCCGCGATCCACACCTTCTTGTGCATCTTCCCGCGGATGTGGCACAACCGCTTCGTGCCGTCGATGCACTGTGCCTCGCACCGCCCGTTGCCCAGCATCCGCGCCACCTGCGCGTACTCCTGCCCGTCCTCCTTGAACACCAGCTCCCGCTTCTCGTCGTCCGCCTCGTTCTTCCCACGCTTCCTGTTCTTCCCTCCCTTCCCCTTGTTCTTCGGCATCCTCTACCTCCTCGAGCAACCCTAGTTGCGATCGATGGATCGAGGAAGAAGAGAGCTTTGCTCGTGGGAGAGGAGGGGAATGAAATGGGGAAAGCCGTGGTTTGCTTTGGTTAATAGTGAAGAGGCGACGTTGGGAGGGGACGGTGGGATCTGGGCCGTTGATCTAGCGAGGTGGGAGAGAGTGGACGGTTGGGATTGAGTCTTGCCGGGGTGACGAGGTCTTTTTGTTTCTGTTTTGCTTGAGCGGACGCGGAACGGGAACGTGGCGACCACTCTACTGGGGTTAAGCCGGTAAAAGCGTCGTTGACTAGAGACGAAATTGCTCCCAATCTTCTCCGCTTTCGTACCGAGCAAGTTTTATGCCGCGTTCGGCAAATTGTATTAATTTATTTTTTAAATTTAAAATAATTAGTATTTAATTATTTATGGTTATGTCGTCTTGTCTATCTTCTTAATTCTTTTTTCTCCCTCTTTCAAACAAACCCTTATTATATAGCTGCAAACGTACTACTAATACGAGTACAATTTCTTCGCGCATATAATGAGTATCTGTTTGCAAAAGTATATTCAGATTTCGAATTGTGTATTACATAGTTCAAATTTTGTATGAATTTTAAATCCTGAACATGAAAACCGAACTCAAATTGTTCTCCAGTTTTGCATGGGTCAAATCCTGGCCTTTGCACGCAGATGGTCTGTGAATATCTGGCCCATCCATCGGGGAAAGGACCCACAGTTGGCCCATAAAATCAAGACCGAACTCCGGAGTCCGGACTGGAACAGGATTTCTCTTGAAAGAAAAAAAAAGTACACATGAGGTCCCTCGTCTTGTTATCGAATTATAAAATCGTACCTCAACCAAAAAACAGATATATGGCATTCCTCAACATAAAAAAATGGGTCATTTTGGGTTCTTAGATGGTATTGACCACGGTTTTGTCCGACGTGGCGGCTGAGTCAGTGTGAGACCCACGTGGGCCCCACATGTCAGGGTGACCCATGTCATCACTCTCTCTCTTTCCCCTCCTCTCTTCCCTTTCTCCCCTCTCTCATCGTCGTCTGGGTGGTAGCGGAGTAGAGGGTGTGGAGGAGGCTAGGCGAAACAAGGTCGAAGGGGATAACGCTAGTGGCGCACGAAGGCGAGGAGGGGAGGTGGAGTTCCCGCGGGTAGCAGATGTTGGCCCTCAGTTTTTGTGGCCGAAAACCTCATATGTTTTTCTGTACCAATCCCTGAGCCAATAGTTGATACACATATTCATAGCCAGTACAAAACCTATATCAATATGAATTTAGGCAAAAGGAGTTTAATACCTTTACGAGGACCAATAGGGTCTTGTCCTATTAGATAAACATTAGCGAAAACCAATATAGTAGTAGGGCCAAGTAACATATCCATGGGTAGTTGACTTGGGTCGTGACTTAGTTCTTCATCACTTTTCCTATCATATGCTAAGTATGTCATCCTTCTAGTCGAATCTTTCTCTTTACCTGTTGATAAGTCTAAAAAAGGGAAAATAGCAACGATGAGTACATAGAGTACTCGCAAGCCACCAGTACAACATGATTAATGCTCATAGGTTTCAAAAATGGTTGTAGTGTTATTTGCATAAAGCAAGTTTTCACAAATTATTTCACAAACCAAAGACTTGGCCATTTTACCCAAAAGAGTTCACTATTGTTCACGTAGTTTAACCATTCATGAAGGTCGTGTCCACCTTGCCAAGCTCCACTTTAGTTTGGTTTACTTTCTTGGTCCAATTCACATATCTTATACTTCACTCTCTCATCTTTTGAGAGAGTTTACCTAAGTCTCAATTTGATATTTAAGAGTCTAGTCAAGAGTAATACAAGTCCCGACGCTTAATTATCAGTGAGCACGATATTCAAATATATTAGTTTTATTCACACTGTAGTGGATGTACGCTTTACTCGCAATCTGTGACATGCCCAACACAGGAGCCTCATCCCAACACATGAGATGAATCACGGCCCAACTTTTTGGATCTTCTAGTATTGCGGCACCTGCTCAAAAGACTATAAACCCCCATGCACCTCCTAGCCCTTCATCCCATCGTGCCAGTTGAGAGAGGAATCTTGGACTCGAGGTATCAAAGGAAAGGAAAGCGAGCAAGGGTTCATTTTACTTGACATGTTGTTAATTTCATGCACTATCCTCTTTCTCCATTCTTAACACAACGCATGATGTTCATCACCAGCCATGACTGGGGTGCCGTCCCACCAGAATCACCTAGTCTACTATGTCTAAGCCCATACAAGAAAAGTTGTTTTAACTTTGTTCGTTTCTTGCCTATTTTCTTGACTCGGTCCTTACTTAGAGGTCGGCGCTAGCCTTTCCAGGAACCACCCAATTCAAATCTTGCCATCCATGCCAAAATAGTTTTGTTCATTAACCTTGGTGTCACGCTTGGAATTTCTATCCAAAATTCCAAATGCTTAAATGTGTGTACACCATCGTCTAGGAATTAGTCGAGCCACACAATAACAAATTGACAATAGAGTGCAAAAAATCATTTAATTAATAGATGAATAAAAAGTCATTCTAGAGGTAGAGAGTTCCTCTCAAAATAACAAAGTTCTAAGCAGTGGAAAAAAAGAAAACTAGCACAAGAGACTCCACTCCACAAGCAACTTGACCAGGACTAAGCCTAGTCCTTCAGACCTCCATCTTCACCGTAGAACTCCTCCTCTCATGAATTATTGTAAGGTGAGTACATGGAATACTCAACAAGTCACACAACAAAGTGCAAAAAATAACAAAGGATGGGATAATAAGCTTATTTGCATAAATAGAATTTAACAAACTTTAAAGAATAATCAATATTAAATCAACAAAATACAACACGCCAATGCTATACAGGCCAAACCAACTCTGAACAACCAACCCCAGTTGCACAAATCTGAACTCCATAACAGGAGCTAACAAATTATCATCACCAATTTATTAACAATAATAAGTAGTGTGGGACTAATCATGAAAAACATTGCTATGCCCGCCCATAATCAGGGCACGACTATTCGAATAGTTTTACTCTTGCCAGAGGTGTACAAATTTACCAACAAGACACAATCTCAACATCATAACAACCATGTGTCGTGATACCAAAAAGTACCCGAATAGAGATTGTGACAAGACCTTTTGCATAACACGCCTATCAAAATGACACCCACAAAGCATCTATGTCCGGCAGGGGTGGCCAGTTACCTAATAGGGAGACTACTTAGTGCCCAAAAACTCTGGACTTAGTTGCCTGCCACCTGTGGACTTAGTTGTCTGCCATGATAAAAACACAACATACCGTGGTGTCTCTCGTTGAACATGTTATACTACGAGATCCAGCTTGTTCCCATGCGGCTTGTGGTTAGTACGGTTAATGCTTCACAACAGTAGCTCATGAACCGTTCCTTAATTGTCATGAGCATGACCAACACAACCATGTACTCACAACCCACCATTAGTCAAGTTTTAGTTTGAATATTATTAACAAACCACTACCAACCGTCGTGAGCTGCCATTAATTAACCATCATTAATCATGGATGAATCACTAGTTATTCCCATATAAAATGATACTAATGTTTCTAAGCCTTGCTAAACAATTATACCTAATCTCTAGTTGAACCAATATATAAAGTCCAATTAGTCAAATTATTACCCAAGGTATCGAGGAATAAGGTAATCAATGCAAATTGGCCATACCAAATGAATAGGTTCACACCTCCCGATGACATGCAAAAATAAATGTGCATTTGAAATAAATAGAGAATTTAAATATAGGATCAACATGCTCAAAAGGATTGCATTTAGGATTGTGTGACTTGCCTTGCTGGGCTTCAAAGACTTCAGAACCTTCTCCTGCAAAAACGGACTCTCCGAGAACATCTAAAACTAAAAAAAGAATAAAATCAACAAAACAGTATAAAAACAAACATAAACAATACATGTGGATATTTTTAACATGTAGGTCTAGATTTTAGATGAATTTATAGATTTGAACCAACTAATCCGAGTTACGGTGAATTTTTGAAGCTTAAACCAACTTAAATTATTTACAAGAATATTATTAGATTTATAACGCAATAATGAATTAATTTTGAACAAAAGTTTGGATTTATTGTGTCATGACATATTGGACCACCGTAGACCGAGTGCACATAGCCGGTTCACGGAACCAACGACCGGGATCTAGTTGACCTAGGTTGATCGGGATCGGACGGTCAGATCGATCCGATCTACCACATGGCAGGTGATGTGGTGGACGACGTGGCGGCTAACTTCATCACGGCAGCAGCGGCACGGGATCCTATGGTCACCGGCTACCTACGACGCGGCAATGCAAGCGGAGGGCATGACGGGGACGAGCGAGACGTGGGGAGCTCACCGAGGGGCGGTGCAACGTCGGACGGCAACAGACAGCGATAGCAGCGAGGTCAAAGCGGCAGCGGCTCTCGGGATAGAGGTGACGGTGGTGCTCCGGTGGCGAACGGCGTTGGAAAAGGGGAGGACGATGATCTCCGGCTCCTTGCAATCCCATGGTGTCGACGACATTTGAAGGTGACGACAAATGGTGATCGGCGGCGCGACTGGAGGTACGATGGCGGCGGTGGTGCTACAAGTGGCAGGGATCTAGGGCGAGGGTGGCGACAAATTGCAGATGGCTGGGAAGCACTATTTATAGTGGCGGAGGATGGAGTTGTAGGATCGAATGCCCAATGAAAAGCCAACCAGAGGGGGGGTGAATGGTTGAGTACCCCAAAAACAAAGTTTTAGCGGAAATAAAACTTTACCTCTGTTTTCATACATCCGGTCCGACCGCAGTGTCACACCGGTCGACCAGCCTGTTCCCTGGCTCGACCGCCCGATGACTCCGCGGTCGACCGCAAATGTACTCGCGGTCTAATCGGGAAGAAGGCGCGGTCTGACCGCTGTAGTGTCCGCGGTCTGACCGATTAGCAGATCCGAAATACGCCGCCACACCGAGGAAGAAGTAGACACAAAGAACTATCAAGAAAATTGATCTTTATTGAAACTCTCTGTGTTTACACAGTGCGAACAAAGCACTCCTCACAAAATCTCAATCTAAACTTGTAACCCTAACTTGAGAAACTCTAAAACTCGAACTCAAAATCGATACCGAGAGGCCATGCCTCCCCTCACTATTTATACACAAAATCCGCAGCCAAGAGCCACGAATCCAACTCATACAAGAAGTCCTAATCCACTAGGAAACCTTCTCGTACAAGAAACAAACTATACATAAACCAACCGTAACAATCCCGGTTTTCCTAAAACCGAAATTCCGCTTTCCATACGCAACAATATCTCCATTGTATGCCATATGGAAACTTTCCAATCATGTGCACTAATCTCCACCCTTCAGCATCCCGCATGATCCCCATCTCGAACGTCACCTTATCTCCAAGTTGACTCCGACTCGATCACGGGCAACACTTTCCCAAGGCGTAAAGAATACATGCACATAATTAAATAAAGAATACCATATCCGAGCACAAGCTATCCAAACTTGACTCATTGTTAGCATAAACAACCAGACACGTGCATAGGAACACGAAACTTTCATGTATGTATAAGGAAACAAACCGAAATCAAAACCGAACCGAAATCGGCAACCAGCCGGATGCTCGACGGTCTCCGACCGCAGTAACCGCCCGGTCGACCGCCGAACACCTCCGGCCGACCGGCAGTAACACGCCCGGTCAGACCGACTATGGCAGCCGATTGAACACTGTTCATCGTCCGAAAATTCAACTCTTTCAAAATCAAAACACTCAAATCAGTAAATCCCAAATAACCAATTGTTCATCATCCAAAGAAGAATCAAACACACACTTTGATTTTACAGGAGTCTAGGCCCAAATTGAGCTCAACGGTTGTTTGGAAATTGAGGGTTTCGGAGTCCGATTCAAACTCGATTTTTCAATTGATTTCCTAAGGAATAGCTCTAGGTTCCTAAAGAGAAAAGGAAGAGGGGATCAAGGAGACTATTTTCCCTCAATTGATTTGGCAGGAGATGGAAAGGAGCGACGGGATTGGAAAGGGGATCGTCGGCGTTGTTGGGGACTTTCAACGGCGGGAGGTTGAAGACGACTGACATGTAGGACCCACCTGTTGGCGGATGATAGAGAGAGGAGAGGGCGGTTCGGCTTGGGCCGCGCGGCCTGCACAGTGCACAGGCGGAGGAAAGAGACGCTGGCCCGGAATCGGCCCAGTGAACTAGAGAGGGATTTTCCTTTTTAAATAATCTTTGAAATTCAATTCCATTATTAAAAATACTTCCTTGGCCCAAATAAATCCTACAAAAATCCAAAAAATATAAGAGCAAGAGAAGTATTTAATAAAATTTTATCTTGCCCACATTTATATTGAGATATATTAAGATAAAATTAGATCTTCTCTTCTAGGCTTTTTATTTAATGTCTACAAATGCATTAAGAAATGTATTATTAACTTAAGCAATTTTTAGGGTGCAACACTTAATTTTTCTCAACGTTTCATAAGTGTATTGCAAGTGGCATTTCATGTCTCCACTTGCACAAATGTAACCACTCCCTACCCGGAGTGGTTATTCCCATTCTAATTATCACAATATAAGGTATGAATCATCTATTAAGCATGACTAAGCGTTTGTCAATAATTGACTAGGGACATATAGTAGTGTATGGCATCAAGGAATAGAGCAACAATATCAAAGGACAGACATATGCAACAATATAGGAACATAGTTTAACATAGCATGTAATTTTAGTTGCAAACAAAATATTTCGCAATAGGATCAACATGTTCAAAGGAGGGAGACATGGTGACTTGCCTTGCTCAACCTTTTGCTCTTTGGGTAACATCTTCACGATCCTCACAAACAATATAGTCGAAAGCACGGGAAGAACCAAATATAACAACTATTGGTATTTCTTATGACCACAGATAAAATCCACAAGCGCATGGAATACCGTTGTAGCACTTCACCCGGGAGTATTCCAAGGGTATCGAATTCATGAGGAACAGTGTGGATTATCTAAGAGTCAGGTTCATCCAAGGACACCAAGAATAGGTAGGCGGAGGTATAGAGAGGATTTCTATGGTTGTGGTTTAGATAGGTGGTAATCACTTTTTACTTTTTTTACTGACATCAGGTGCCGGCTTACATTTGGTCTGCCGAGTGACTCCGGCCTGCAGCTCTACGACGTACCCGAACGTGGAGGATTATAAAGGACGGACAAGGCTATCAGCACCTGCTGCCTAACTCTACAACCGTGGAGTATGTGACAAACAAAGGTAAACTCTAGCCTAGACACCACGTCTACGCTATCGAATACTACGCTAGTCTCGGCCAAGAACACCCGTCTTCATCATGGGTCTTAGACTAGAGCATCCACAAATGGACGATGATACTGTTAGTGATATGCCCTCGAGGCAACATGAATATGTTGGATACCATGGTCAATGTTTATATATAAATGAATAAAGTGTTATTCAGTTCCTTGAAATAGACATCTTGTATTGATCAATAAGTACGTGACTTATTTATGAGACTCTTTATATATGAATCTATTTCTAAACGATCCCTGATCATATGTCATATTATTGGAACAAAAATGATTCTAAGATCGACATGTTTATTTATTGATGATCATGTCTCATAGATCATGGTGTAAAGATACCAAATCAATAAACATGGACACATGTTGGAGAACATGTTGTTGGATAGACCCACCATGAGACACTACAGGAATTAATATGCCATTAGTTGGTCTCAAGTAGTGTTGGTGCAAAGTCCTTAGACCTGAGATCATCATGGATTTCAACATGTGTAGTAGCATACTTTGGGACTTCCAAATGCTATTCCGTAACTGGGTAGTTATAAAAGTAGTTTTCGGGTTTGCTATAAAACATGTAGTGGGATGTAAATGATCAAGATAGAATTTGCCCCTCCTTTGGGAGAGATATCTCTGGGCCCCTCGAGGTAATGGATTATGGAAGTGCATGGCCATACCGAGTTGATCAACAGACAGATAATCCAATACGGTTCGAGTGAATGATTAAGCTATTGAAAGGATGGCACACATCTTGCCTATAGCTTAATTGGTATCGTGAGGCAAAGGGATTTGTGTACACATTATAGGTTTAGAGCCAATATTATATTCTTGTATACTATGATATCAATATATGCTGCTAGGCGCCGTTATTGACGGTCGGCTGAGTTGGACTCGGGACGAGACCATGTATTCCTGAACCTACAGGGTCGCACGCTTATGGGGATAAGAACGGACATTCGAGTTGGACTCGGATACGGCTCGATCGGATGGGGATCCGATCGGATATAGTCCAGATGGGCCTATAGGCCCAGTCGGCAACTCTATATAAAGGGGTGAGGGGTGGAGAGCTGTCACACCCCGATTTTCGATCGGGATTAAAAATCGTTTAATAATTCATTTTCCAGAAATTATTAAAAAGAAAAGTAAATTATTCAAGTAAAGTAAATAAGGAAATAAAATTTTTCTTTAAAAATTATGGCTGGAAATATTTTTTTAAATATTCTCCATGCCCTAAAATACTCTCTGAAATTTTTCGTGAAATTTTGGAGCTCAAGAAATAATTTAATTAATACAAAGAGCAATAAAGTAATTATTTAAATAAATTAATTAAATATTAACTGAGCTGGAGATATTTTTATTAAATACTTTGGGTGTTCATATATTTTCAGGATTTTTCTTGGAATTATTTGAGCATTGGAAGTATTTATAAAAACTAAAGGAACTTTGGACAGAAAAGTCTAACTTTCCTCCCTGGCGCTACCGTGCCATCTTCCTCCTCCAGAGCCGACTGTTCTCTCTCCCGTGCGTCGTAGCGCCGCCACACCATTTGATCTCCCTCCTCAGCGGTTTTCCTTCCAATTAAATTGCGAAAACCGATTCTCATTCACGTCCTCATCAATTCCCCATAAATCCCATTCAATCCCGCATCAATTCGTGGTGTATTTGCAATGCCGAGCCCACCATGGCCGGCCGTCCCCGCTCTCCCGGCCACGTTCCTCCACATTTAACCGCGTCATAACGTGTTCCCGGCTTTACTCCCCGTTTCCCCCATTTTCCCCCTTCCTCCGCTCATCATGTGCGCCGGAACGGCCAACTTAAAGACCACCAATTGCAGCCGCCATTAATGTCGCGACGCGACGGTTTTCGTCCGTTCCCCGCTCCTCCCGGCCATGCCCGAGCGCCCTTGCTGGCTATAAACATTCCCCACACTCCGGAACACACTTTCCACTAATTTCCCCTCGCGTTCACCCATTCCCGAGCTCCCGCACCGTGCGCCGCTCAAATTCCGTCGCCGAGCTCGCTGTTTCCGGCCGTTCCCGCTACACCGTCACTCTTCCCACCGAGCCACCACCATCTCCACCTTCGCAATTCTCGGGAACACCTTCCCATTGTGTTTTCCCCAGAATTCCATCGTCGAAACGTGCCGTCGCCGTCATCCCTTCAATCTCCAACCGTCGGTGAGAAAACCTCTTTCCCTCTCCACTCCCTCCTCTCTCTCCGTGTTCGACGCCGCCCTGGGTGAGCCTTGGTCGCGTGCGTCGCCATGCGAGGGGGTTTCCACCGCTGGCCGTGCGCCGATCTCCCCCTCTGCAGCCCGTCGTGCGCCACTGCCGTCGCCTTGGCGAATTCCCTTCGCCCGTCGGCAAAGCCCCGCGCGTCGTGCGCCACTTTGCCGTCGGCAAAGCTGGCCGGCCAGAGCCGAGCCGCTCCTGCTCTCTTTGCCTTTTGTGCCCGTGTGCCAATCCCGTGTGCGCCTCCAGCCCCGCTGCTCCTCAGTCGCCGCCGGCAACCCCAGCCCCGTGCGTCTCTCCTGCGCTCGACGATGCCCGCGCGTGCCCGTGCACCGAGCCGAGTCTGTGTGCCACAATGTGCGTCGTCGCCACACTGCCGTCCGAGCCGTTGCACCTTGTCGCCCGGGCACGTCGCCCGTCGCCCCGTCCGAGCCCGTGTCACCGCCACCTCCCAACTTTCCTCCCCAAGAGAAAAGTCCAAATCTTCTCCTTCCCTCTTCGGCCGCAGGTCCATAGGTTTTCTCCATCGCCAAAGTCCATTTTCTCTCCTTGGCCTAGCCCTGAGAAGTCCAGTTCACCTCCTCCTTTCCGCCCGTATTCTTACCTCGTTGGACTTGGTCCTCGGAGGGCCGCTCCTTTGTGTCGCTGACTCTTGGAGCCCGTGTGTCAGCACCGGCCTTTTGCGGATGTCAGCGGATACCTATTCCTTGAGAAATCAATTAATAATTGTGCAATAAATCGAATTAATTCCCAGAATTCATTTAAATGGCCCAAAACTTCTAAAAATCATATCTAATCCATACGAACTCCAAATTGGGCCATCCAAGTTGCAAAATTCATCTAAAATTGATCTCTACATGTTTGTTTAATTTCCATGTACTGTTTATTTGGTTCTTATTAGAGTTTTTCTCGTTTTGCGTGCCAGCGTATAGACTTCGCCGTTTTGGGAGTTCGTGTTCGCGAAGAAGAGAAGGTCAGCTGAAGAAGCAAGGCAAGTCACATTCTTCCTTGACGCATATTGATCCCAAATTATAAAATTATTTATTGTTTGCAAATAAAATTGCATTGTTTTGCTAATTACATGGGAACCGGGAATACCTATCTGATCGCTTGTGCCTCATTTAATTGATATCCATTCATTGTCAACTTGGGTGATTAATTTGACTAGCTTGAATCACTTATGTGATCTCGCTAGGAATATTTATGCTTAGCCATGCTTAATTACACTAGCTCACAATAATGGAAGAACTTTACTACTAGCTGATAGACACATGAAATGACGGTCTTAGACCGGAGGTACCTTGGCAAAGGTTCTTGGTTAATTAAAATATGACTAAATGGTGGGCTGTGGGTGCATGGTTTTGCTTGTCGCACCCATGGCAATTAAGGACCGGTTCATGGGAAACCCCGGAAGACTTACAAGATTTGCCACAAGCCGCATGGGCAACGGCTGGACTTATAGTGTAGCTTTTCCTGGCCGACGCATCCGTGCAAGGGTGGGCGTGATGGAGTTCGGATGGACCGGGCAAGGTCTATGCGGTGCGGATTCACCAAGGCACCGGAGGGGGCTGCCTACCCGGCATAGGGGTAGGGGCGAAACCTTAGTGTGGTGTCGCTTGGTCAGGGGAAGTTATGCGAAGGGTCTTGTCACGATTTCCCCCTTGCAGTACCGCGGTGGTGCTTCGGGGCATGACAACATGTGTGGAATCGTGTCTTGTGGGTACAGCTTGTACACCTCCGCGAGTAAAACTATTCGAATAGCCGTGCCCGCGGTTATGGGCGATCAACCGATTCACCATGATTAGTCCCACATTTAATAATTTGACTTAATGAAACTGGTTTAGTTTAGGTGGAATGGTTGGGCCTGTTCAACGTGGTATAGCGTTGTTCAGTGGATGATTAATATTGATTTAATAAATTAATCAACTGTTTTACTGTTTTGAACCAGAAAGGTTTTACAATCGCTTTTATGCAAAATAGCCCGAGCCACTCTTCTCTCCCCTTGCATGTCTGCATTTCTCCGTGTGGCTTGCTGAGTACGGTGGTTGTACTCAGCCTTGCTATTTCCCCCTTTTCCCAGAAGTGCAGTGCTCCTGAGTCAAAGACGAAGTTAGAAGACCAAGGCTCAGACCCCAGTTGAGTTTGCCTGTGGAGTGGAGCTGAAGCCCTGCTAGGATCGCCTTTTTCCGCTGCCGCTGCTTTCTTTTGGGTGTGAGGACTAAGTGCCTCTTTTGTAAGTATCTTACGCTTTATTTACGTTTTGGATCTGTTTATTGATTTGTCATTTTGTGTACCCTGGCTGATTCCTGGACAGGGATTTAATACACAAAATAGTCTAGAAATTTGGCTAAATTTCTGGGCGTGACAAGAGCTGTGGTCTTTTGCATTGAACCGTATCAATCTAATCGCGCAACAGATTAAAACACGCACGGCTTCAGAAGTCGACGAGTTTGTAATCTCCACAGAAACCCTCCCCACTCTCGAGCCAAACTCTAGCCTTGCATCGCGTGCTAGCACACGGGTGTTAGGCGTTCCATCCCTGGATGTGCGGATACCGGTAGAGGCATTGCTACATTGCGGTGCTATTCGGCGGCTGCTAATCGGCTGTGGTCGAACAGATCGGTTACGGTCGGGCACATCGGGGAAAGGCGCGCGAGCGTGGTCGGGCGAATCGGCTATGGTCGGATTGGCTGTGGTATCGGCGAATCGGCTGTAGTCGGATCAGCTGTGGTCAGGTGATTTGGGAATCGGCTGTGGTCTGCAAATCGGCTGTGGTCGGGCGAAGCGGCACGCGGTCGGCAGAGGTTGGGTGGTCCAAGCTCGGGATTGGCCAGTATTGTTTCGGATCGGATAGCTCTTGATTGGCTATTTCCACTGCACTCTACTCCAATCGGTAACGATCTATCGACCCTTACTTGCAAGGTTCCTAGTTTGCACGGTAGAAATTTTTTGTTATTAGCTATTGTAGCTTCCGCGTAACCCTTCAGTGGTATCAGAGCTAAACTTGCTTAGTTAGGGTTTTAGATTGGATCTGGAATAAGTTTTGCACACGGGTTGATTGGATCAATCGGTTTTACGGGATCTGTTGAGGAGAGTTGATGGTAATTGCGTTCCTTGATAGTGTATCGGAACGACGTAAGGTGATTTCGTCGAAGCAATTTTCATAGAACACGGTTTGAGTCAGATTCGAGATGGCGTTCCTTGATAGTGTATCGGAACGGTATAATGTGATTATGCCGAAGCTGTCTCGTAGTTCGACCTTGATTGTCACCTCGTGCCTACGCAAACCATCTCCCTTGATAGTGTAGCAGGACCACCATGTGCGTACCCCCTTATATGTCGTCTCGATACCATATCTTTGCGATAGGTAGAAAATGTTCTACGCCTAACTTGTTTTTGCAGGGAATGCTTTGAGATGGTATGGTCCTATTGTATGTATGAGATGCATGTAATATTCTTTCATATGTGCAATCCCTATAATATTCTTTCTTACGTGCAATACTTGTAATATTCTTTCATGACCTACGAGTCGATGTAATCTTCAATTATAGATTCTATAGTAGTAGCTTAGTTTGAAGAAATCAAGCATTAAGCACTCTGAAAGAAGGTGCCGAAGATGGAGATCCTCTGCACCAACATGGAGATGGAGATCACCATGAGAAGGGGGCCATACTATTTCATTAATTGCTATTCTACATGCTTTCATATATATAGATATGTTTGTTTGATAGGATAGTATCCCTCACAAAATTAAGTGGTAATGATGCCCTTGCAAATATTGCACCTGTCACCGTTATGCTCGTCAATGGTGGGTCTGCCAAAGCAGAGTGCCATTCTCTATCATAACATGATGGGGTATAAGTCGGACATATACATGCGGGAGCATTTGGTTTACTTAACAAGGCTATCAAAATAGTTTTGGGCCTTGGGGCATAGGTTGGCGCCGGGGCATGGAGATGCCACTCCAACAACAAGAGTCACATAGAGATGTGATTAGCAAGGTGTTGCTTACCGATGTTATTAATTTTCTAGCAGTGAAGCCAAAGCTCACTAGAAATCAATTAACATGTGGATCTTGACCCAATACGTAACCTAGAGGGAAGGTATAAAATACATAATGGGAGTCTTTTGTTAAAATATTTAACAATAGACAGAGCATAAACATTGTGCTAAACTTTGCTTTTTCTTTTGTAGATTATGGCAGCTAATACTACACCAAGTACTTCTAATTTGCGATCTATTCTCGAGAAAGAAAAAATGCTTTATGGATTGGTATCGCAACTTGAGAATTGTTCTCAAGCAAGAGCGAAAGGAGTACGTTATTGAAGTACCTTATCCTGATGATTTGCCTAATAATGCTACTGCTACTGCACGGAGGGCTTATGAGAAGCACACTAATGATTCCCTAGACATAAGCTGTCTCATACTTGCTACAATGTCCTTTGAGTTTTAGAAGCAATACGAGAGCAGCGATGCTCATACTGTTATTCAGGGACTGCGTGGTATGTTTGAGAACCAAGCTAGGGCCGAGAGGTTCAACACCTCAAAGTCCTTGTTTGCGTGCAGGCTTGTAGAGGGGAATTCCGTCAGTTCGCATGTGATAAAGGTGATTGGCTATATCGAGAGTCTTGAAAACCTAGGTTTTCCTCTTAGCCAAGAGTTGGCTACAGACGTGATTCTCCAGTCACTCCCTCCGAGCTTTGAGGCATTCATATTGAATTATCACATGAACAGTATGGGTAAAACCTTGGCTGAATTGCATGGGATGCTAAAGACGGCTGAGGAGAGTATCGAGAAAAATGGTCATCATGTGATGATAATGTAGAAAGCTAAGCACAAACCACCTGTCAAGGAACTTTGCACCAAGAGGAAACTAACTCCCGATGAGATCGCGAGTGCCTCCAAAGCAAAGAAGCGCAAGAAGGGGTCGGCAGCATCAGATGTCGTTTGCTTCTATTGCAAGGAGACATGTCACTAGAAAAGGAACTGCAAGAAGTACATGGAGGATCTCAAAAACAAGCAAAGTGTCACTTCTGCTTCAGGTATTAATGTTATAGACATTAATCTTGCTACTTCACCTACTGACTCTTGGGTATTTGATACCGGATCAGTAGCTCATATTTGCAAATCATTGGAGGGAATGATAAGTAGAAGCTTTAGAAGGGGCGAGGTGAACCTGCGCGTCGACAATGAAGCATGTGTTGATACAATTGTTGTTGACACTACATCACTTCATTTACCTTCAGGATTAGTTTTGGAATTAAATAATTGTTATTGTGTTCCAACTCTATGTCAAAATATTATTTCCGCTTCATGTTTGCAAGCGAAAGCATATGATTTTAGATCAATGGACAATGGTTGTTCAGTTTATCTCAGAGATATGTTCTATCTTCATACTCCATTGGTTAATGGATTATACGTTTTGAATCTTGAAGCGTCTCCCATCTATAACATTAATACAGAGAGGCAATTCCCAAATGATACAAACCCCATATTTATGTGGCATTGTCGCCTAGGCCTTATAAATTAGAAACACATGGAGAAGCTCCATAAGGATGGATTGCTTCACTCTTTTGATTTTTAATCATTTGAGACATGTGAGTCTTATCTACTTGGTAAGACTACAAAGGCACCTTTCACAGGACACAGTGAGAGAGCAAGTGACTTGTTGGCACTCGTACATACTGATATATGTGGACCAATGAGCTCAACAGCCAGAGGTGGTTATCAGTACTTCATTACCTTTACCGATGACTTTAGTAGATATGGTTATATCTTCTTAATGAGGCATTAGTCTGAATCCTTTGAAAAGTTCAAAGAATTCCAGAATGAAGTACAAACTCATTTAGGGAAAACAATTAAGTTTCTACGATCATATCGTGAAGGCGAATACTTGAGCCAAGAGTTTAGTAATCATCTGAAAGATTGTGAAATTGTTCCACAGTTGACTCCGTCAGGAACTCCACAATGGAATGGGGTGTCCGAACGGAGAAATCACACCTTGTTGGATATGGTGCGGTCCATGATGAGCCAAAGTGATCTTCTGTTATCCTTCTGGGGATATGCTCTTGAAACAACTGCGTTCACACTAAATAGAGTTTCATCTAAATCAGCTGAAAAAACACCATATGAGATATGGACAGGGCGACCCCCTAGTTTGTCTTTTCTCAAAATTTGGGGATGTGAAGCTTATGTAAAACATTTACAATCCGACAAGCTCATACTCAAATCTGACAAGTGCTTCTTTGTTGGATATCCTAAGGAAACTAAAGGATATTACTTTTATAATCAGAACAAGGCAAAGTGTTTCTCGCCCGACATGGTGTTTTCTTGGAGAAAGAGTTTCTTTCAAGAAGGGTTAGTGGGAGCAGGGTGCATCTTGAAGAAGTTCAAGAAACACCAGAAAATGTTTCAGCTACCACAGAACCACAACAGGAGGAACAAGATGTTGCGCCACCTGTTATAGATACACCAGCCCACGGAGGTCCGAAAGATTACGTCGTGTGCCTGATAGGTACACAGGTGCGGAACAACATGATATATTGTTGTTAGACAACGATGTGCCTAAGACCTATGAGGAAGCGATGGTGGGACCCGATTTCTACAAGTGGCTTGGAGCCATGAAATCCGAAATAGAACCCATGTATGACAATCATGTTTGGAACTTGGTTGATCCACCTGATGGTGTCAAAACCGTTGAGTGCAAATGGCTTTTTAAGAAATGGCCGACATGGATGGAAATGTTCACATCTATAAGGCGCGATTGGTGGTGAAAGGTTTTAAACAGATTCAAGGTGTTGATTATGATGAAACCTTCTCGCCCGTCGCAATGGTTAAGTCTATTTGGATTATTCTAGTGATTGCTGCATATTTTGATTATGAGATATGGCAGATGGATGTCAAAATGGCTTTCCTAAATTGAAAGCTAAGTGAGGATGTATACATGATACAACCTGAGGGTTTTGTCCATCCACAATCGCCTAGAAAGATATGCAAGCTACAAAAATCCATTTATGGATTGAAGCAAGCATCTCGGAGTTGGAATATTCATTTTGATAAAGTAATCAAAGGGTTTGGTTTCATCAAAAATGAAGAGGAGGCCTGTGTTTACAAAAAGGTTAGTGGGAGCGCAATTGTATTTCTAATCTTATATATGGATGACATATTGTTGATTGGAAATGATATCCCTATGCTAGAATCCATCAAGTCCTCATTGAAAAATAGTTTTTCCATGAAAGACTTAGGGGAGGCAGCATACATATTGGGCATTCGGATCTATAGAGATAGATCCAAGAGGCTAATTGGATTAAGCCAAAGTACATATATTGACAAGGTGTTGAAAATGTTCAACATGCATGAATCCAAGAAAGGTTTCTTGCCCATGTCACATGGCATTAATCTTAGCAAGAATCAGTGTCCTTGGACACATGATGAGCGGAATAAGATGGGTATGGTTTCATATGCTTCAGCAATTGGATCCATCATGTATGCTATGCTTTGTAAACATCCAGATGTCTCGTACGCTTTGACTGCTACGAGTAGTTATCGGTCAGATCCAGTTGAAGGTCACTGGACTGCCGTAAAGAGGATCCTTATGTACTTGAGAAGAACTAAGGATATGTTCCTAGTCTATGGAGGTGAGAAGAGCTCGTAAGTGGTTACACCGAAGCTAGCTTCCAAATGGACCAAGATGACTATAGATCACAATTTGCGTTTGTGTTTTGCCTAAACGGAGGCGTAGTCAGCTGGAAGAGTTCTAAGCAGGATACTGTTGCTGATTCTACAACGGAGACCGAGTACATTGCTACTTCTGAAGCTACAAAGGAGGCTGTTTGGATCAAGAAATTTATTTTTGAGCTGGGTGTGATGACCAGTGCAACTGGTCCAATGTCTCTCTATTGTGATAATAGTGGAGCCATTGCGCAAGCTAAGGAGCCTAGGTCACATCAGAAGTGCAAACACATACTTTGGCGATATCATCTCATTCGCGAGATAGTGGATAGAGGTGATGTCAAGATATGCAAAGTGCACACGGATCTCAACATTGCCGATCCGTTGACAAAACCTCTCCCTCAGCCAAAACATGAGGTGCACAAAAGAGCAATGGGTATTAGATACTTACATGATTGACTCTAGTGCAAGTGGGAGACTGTTAGTGATATGCCCTAGAGGCAACATGGAGATGTTGGATATCATGGTCAATGTTTATGTATAAATGAATAAAGTGTTATTCAGTTCCGTAAAATAGACATCTTGTATTGATCAATAAGTACGTGAGTTATTTATGAGACTCTTTATGTATGAATCTATTTCTAAACGATCCTTGATCACATGTCATATTGTTGGAACAAATATGATTCTATAATTGACATGTTTATTGATTGATGATCATGTCTGATAGATCATGAGTATAGAGATACCAAATCAATAAACGTGGACACATGTTAGAGAACATGCTGTTGGATAGACCCACCATGAGACACTACAGGAATTAATGTGCCATTAGTTGGTCTCGAATAGTGTTGGTGCAAAGTCCTTAGACATGAGACCATCATGGATTCCAACATGTGTAGTAGCCTACTTTGGGACTGCCAAACACTATTTCATAACTGGGTAGTTATAAAAGTAGTTTTCGGGTTTGCTATGAAACATGTAGTGGGATGTGAATAATCAAGTTGGAATTTGCCCCTCCTTTGGGAGAGGTATCTCTGGGCCCCTAGAGGTAATGGATTATGGAAGTGCATGGCCATGCCGAGTTGATTGAGGAGTCAATCAACAGACAGATAATCCAATACGGTTCGAGTGAATGATTAAGCTATTGAAAGGATGACACACATCTTGCCTATAGCTTAATTGGTATCATGTGGCAAAGGGATTTATGTATATATTACAGGTTCAGAGCCGATATTATAATCTTGTATACTATGGTGTCAATATGTGCTGCTAGGCACCGCTATTGACGGTCGGCTGAGTTTGATTCGGGTCGAGACCATGTATACCTGAACCTACAGGGTCGCACGCTTAAGGGGATAAGAACATGCATTCGAGTTGGACTTGGATACGGCTCGATCGGATGGGGATCCGATCGGATAGAGTCTCGATGGGCCTATAGGCCCAGTTGACAACTCTATATAAAGGGGCGAGGGGTGAGAGCTGTGGTTTTTTGCATTGAACCAAATCAATCTAATCACGCAACAGATTAAAACACGCACGACTTCAGAAGTTGGCGAGTTTGTAATCTCCACAGAAACCCTCCCCACTCTCAAGCCAAGCCCTAGCCTTGCATCGCGTGCTAGCACACGGGTGTTAGGCATTCCATCCCTAGATGTGTAGATACCGGTAGAGGCATTGCTACATTGCGGTGCTATTTGGCAGATGCGGTCGAACAGATCGGTTACGGTCGGGTGCATCGGGGTAAGGCACGTGAGCGCGGTCAGGTGAATCGGAGAATTGGCTTTTGTCGGATCGACTGTGGTATCGACGAATCGGCTGTAGTAGGATCGGCTGTGGTCAGGCGATTTGGCAATCGGCTATGGTCGGGAATCTGCTGTGGTCAGCAAATCGGTTGTGGTCGGGCGAAGCGGCGCGTGGTCGGCAGAGGTTGGGCGGTCCAAGCTCGGGATCGACCAATACTGTTCCGGATTGCATAACTCCTGATTGGCTATTTCCGCTGCACTCTACTCCAATCGGTAACGATCTATCGACCCTTACTTGCAAGGTTCCTGGTTTGCACGGTAGAAATTTTTTGTTATTAGCTATCGTAGCTTCCGCGTAACCCTTCAGATCCTGTAAGTGAATGTGGTAAAGTAAATTGCTCAATGTAAAGTATAACAACCATAGTAAATTGCGAACACTTACTTTATTAGAAGCATCTGCCAAGGTACAAAGTCGGAGGTCAGTGCCGAGATCCCCGGCACTCCTCAAGACTACCCCTCACACTCTACGCTATTTTCTAGGCACTAGCGACATAGAACTACGCCTTTGGAGTGGAGCTTTGATCTTCTTGAGGTGTGCCTTGAATGAAGTGAGATGACCTCCTTATATAGCCTTATGACGATTTGGAGTCGGTTTGTAACTGCCAAAATCCCATAACTGCCATTGGGAGAGGATAAGGAAGTGCCATGTGTTCGGTGGAGGGGAGAGGCGACCACCATGGTTCGGTTGAACCATGGTCAGCCTCCCTCTCCACCGCCTTCATAGGTCTTTGACATATGGGCCCCTAAGGCGGTTTTCGGGTGTTTGGTCCCACTTTAAGTCAGTTTCACCTGACTTGTGGGCCCTCTGATCCGTGGGAAGCTGACATGGCAAGTGTCGATTGGTCGGAATTGTGTTTCTTCGCCATGAAAGCACAGTTTCACTTAATTTTGATATATATTCACCTGCATACAAATAATCACCAACACTCATGGAAAGAGTTAGTAAATAACCCTACCGCTACGTTGATGTGCATCGTTTGTTCAATTTATGCAGGGATTGACGGTCAGATTTCGGCAGTTAAGGACCGTCAACAAGCTCCCCCACACTTTGCCCTTTGCTCGTCCTCGAGTAAAGGTCGAGATACTAAGGTGGATCATGATAAATTTTGATACAATGCTAACATACAAGTTATTCCTAGACCTACTCATATATGTGAATCTGGATGTGTCTACCATGATATCATAAGTTATTGAAAAATGGAATAGTCTAGGTGTAAGTCACTTTTATTTCTTCTGCTTCAATGACTTGGGGTTCTTAAGAGGTTTTCAAAAAGAAAAACATAACTTTACTCCTCTGATGAATCTCTCATGTCGCTCAATGTGTTTGATTCCTCACCAAGGCAATTATTGCCTAATTTTCTCCTACTTCTAATAAGGCTTATGTGGAGCTCAAGGTAGGGAAAATCATACGGCATATTTGTATCAAATATTTTGTAAAGTCAAATAGAAGATCCAAGAAAAATACTAGTCATGTCATCATGATCAAGCTTGTGCATATTTATGTGGATTGGGATATATAAGTGGAGAATTGGAAAAGAAAGAAAATTGATTTGTGACTTCTTTGTTTGTATGATCCTTCTCCCTATCTTTTTATTTTAGAGAACATAGCTATGAATACATACTACTCTTTTTATCATTTTGCTCGAGAAGATTTGTTTCTTCTCTTTGTAAGCATCATGAAATTTTTTTACTATCACTTTGTATATATTCTTATAGCTCATGTCTCATTTGGCATGGATAGGAGGATCAAGGATCATAAATAATTGGAATCTTTATTTTGTGGATGACTAAAGTGGATGCAAACTTCCGGAGTAAAAATTCACATATAGTCGGGAATGGAAAATATAGATATTATTTTTTGGCTAAACCTCTAATGTAAAGGGAGAGAAAATTTTTTGTATGGTGGATATGTACAAGACTTTGATCAACGAAAACATGGAAAGATTCTAACGATGGTCTAACTATTTGACCAAACTCAAAATGACTACAAGTAGCATATGTATAAGGTTTAATCATGAGAATCAACATATGGCTCTGGTGGGAATAAAACATCATCGAGGAGTTGCAAAGTTATGGTTTTGAATTTTTCAAAATAAAATACCCAAGCATTTTATGCAGCATGAAACAAAGTTTCTTATTACTAGACTATATCTCATTGATCAATTACTTCGATAACATGCTTTCCCTAAATATTTGATTTCACAAATTACGAGTAAATGTCATGGGAATAAACTGTATATGAGCCAACCAAATTGTGTCATGTTTCCAAGGCTAAATTATTATCTTTTAAGCTCATGCTCATAGTGCTAGAAAATAAAATTAATAAGCAGAGTACTAGAGATATGGATTGCAAACCTACGCAACGGGAGAGAATAAAGACGAGCGGGGTCTAATTTGGTTTAGTCGAACCATAGTAGGTCTCGCTACGTTTTCTTGCATCATCCCGTGCCAAAATGTGCAACGATGTGGTGGTGGTCCGAGGGATTTTGTGCATCAAAACAAGGGACATCCCCACACTTATTTTTGTACCTGCGACTTTATTTGAACACAACACAAGTGGAGACAAGAAAATAATTCTACCGGTGTGATAAACTGGAGAACTTTATTTTATTCCATTAGTCAAGGCGCTTACAGTGAAGGGAATTAAAGTGAAAATTAAATAAAATAAGGCGCCTAAAAAACTAAGATTACTAAGATACTAGGGAAGGTTTTTAAGGAGATGGAGCACGATAAAGGTCTTCCTTCCCTATGGACCTACAAAGTCGCTTAACTTTAGATCAAAGGCCACAACAGAGGGTATTAAAATCGTCCTTTAGATCGGCGATTTCAATGCCACCCTCCGCAACTAGGTCACGTAGCCTCCTATTTTCAGCTTGTAAATCTTTTATCGTGGAGGTTAGCTGCGTGTATGAGGGCTCTGAGGGAATTTCTCCCCACTGCTCTCAAACATTCCTCTTGCCCTACGGATTGGAGGCGGTGAAATGTGCCGCCTCACCCTGCTGGTGGTGGGCGAGGAGTCAACGGACTCTATCAGCTGCTTCTTCTCCAGGATAGAGACCGACTTCAACACTTTTCCATAGCTCATCTGAGTTTGCACCCCATGGACTTGGAAACGCTGCTGAAGAGGCGGGCTCTCCAAAGAGAAGGACACCGGACCCAGGGTGCTACCTTCTTCAAACTTGCAGGCCATCGTTTCGGCGTAATGATTCACCGGTTGAGAGGATGGACTCGACAGACTGTCTCCATGGAAAAGACGGGTCTTCATCGGTCGTTTAGGCCCTGGAGCCGCAAGAACAAGACGTTCATAGGGGCCGGCCATGAGGGGAATGCCCCCTCTATGACCTTAGTGGTGAGGGAGTCCGCACGGCCGAACGGGGGGCCAAGAGTGGCCGACCTTGGTTCGGTCGAACTGGGGGTTCGGCCGAACCCCTGCCATGGCCACTCGGCTTCCCGTCGCTATGGTCTAGTGGCATAATGGCTAGGGGCTGAACCTCGATTGATCGCACGTCTTCAATGTAATAATATTAATAAGGCTGTTTGCCGGAGTAGGTTCTCCGTCGTGGTCGAAAGTTGAGGTGGATGGGTTGAAAGGAACGAGCCCCTTGCCAACCATTGGAGGAGTTTTCTAGGGTTTCAGCTGGATGGATATTGGTTGGAGCTTGGAATGAACGAAGAAGACTTGATTAGATTGGGATTTCTAAGGGACATCCTTTTTTCTACTATCCCAAACAACCTTGGATCTGACCAAACTTACGAAGGAAGAAAAGTGGATAGATGAGAAAAAATTGGAGCGGAGTTGTGCCAGAGGTGGTTCGGCCGAACTAGGTTTTGGCCAAACCCCTATGGGCCCCACTTTGCTCCAAAATTCTCCGAGGGGAGGAATAAACTAAGGGGACCAGGAAAAAGCTAGTCTAGCTAAAAACAATCTACGAGAACTAAGGCAAAGCATCTAAATCAAACAATTCAATAGCATCTACCCTCTCTAGATTATCAACAGGATCAAGAAAATCTTTTAAACGATGACCATTTACCTTAAAGATGTTACCTTCTTCATGTTGGAGTGTGATTGCTCCGTGTGATGACGTGTAGATGACGTGTTGATGACGATGAACGGTCCTTCCCATTTGCTCCGAAGTTTTTCATGACCAAGTAGCTTGACTCTCGAGTTGAATAATAGAACCTTGTCCCCAGGTTTGAATTCCTTCGGCTTGATCCGCTTATTATTCCATCCTTTTGTTCTTTCCTTGTAGTTCATGGCATTGTGATAAGCCTTATCTCTCCATTCCTCTAGCTTAGAGAGTTGCATCTTCCTCCGGGCTCCGGATTGATTAAAGTCCATGTTCCATTTCCGAATAGCCCAGTATGCCTGTTGATGAGAAAATTCCCCATGCACTGGCCTGAGAGATTTGCTTTACTCTAGTGCAGATCCAAAGTATTGATTTGAGGTTCGTACACGTGCCAATTGGTTTGTTACTGCAACCAACAAGAAACTAAAAAGAGAAAGCAAAGTTAGGTTGATAGCCGATCGGCTGGTAGCCAACGACGTATCCCTTTAGTGTTGTGCCGATGCAACTTGCACTGAATCGACAGCAACTAGATTCATCTGATCAGCTATAGATGTTAATGAAATACAATCCAAATCTTAAAACATGTTTAAATCAAGTGACTGGGATAGATCGGTAGTATACCAAGACAGTATAAATCACTTAAATCTAAAAATGTCATAAGGCAAGGATTATACTTGTTTATAGCATAGCCGAAGAGATAAATCTAATATGTATTGGCTAGTACTCCGATACTACTGTATATAAAGATATCATAACAGATTAAATACATTAAACAAGGAGCAATCAAATATTAAGATGCTTTAATAGATTGATAACAAGCTTAACATATTTAATATAATAAGATCTTAATATAAAGGGTAGATTTAACATATCAAGCAAAACTAAAACCTGCAAGATAGTTAAATCAGGTAAGATCGGATGAAACCCCGATACTATCTCTAGTAGCAATCATGAAGCAGATTAGATCTTTATGATTCTAAGGGCGACTTAATAGATCGAACCTAACTAATACAGCATTAAGTACCAAAAGAAGCATAAGATCTAAATTAGCTTAATGAAGGCCTTTCAAGATGGTAGATACCCCATATAATCTAGATTCACATCGAGATCTAACCCCATCGGCTATCACCTAGCAATTGGTGCTAGCCGATTGAGGGTTAGATCGCAGTGTCGATCTAAATTATATAGCATATATGATAACTTTCTAGATTACGATAACGACATTAGAGTATCATGAGGATGGAAGCACTAATCCCGAGAGCGCAAGCCGCTTGTAACAAGAATTACCTCTCATCGGAGATCGAAACCTGATGCAGCCCAACCCGAAGCAAGAACTTGTCGAGATTAAACTAAAAGGAAAAGGTGGCGATGCGTCGAAATTGTATTGATCTGATGTTGACTGATTGATTACATGGTCTCGGGTCATATTTATACCGAGATACATTACAAGTCCGTGACGGACACGATTCCTATCTCTAAATTGAATTACAGATATGCCTAAAACAAACCGACATTATCTATAAGAAAACTATACAAAATATCCTAACTTAAAGATACAACTGCCTTTCAGGACTTTATCGGTAGATGGCAACATCTCTGAAGCACTGGAAACCGAATCCAATGATGATCTCCATGTTTTCCCAATGGAATTGGTCACATTTAGTTAACCCAATCGGATTCGGCTATGCCAGACACCTTATTCGATTCGGTCTCTAGTGATTGACTCCTCAGCCAATTCGGACTCAGCCGATATGTGCTCTGTCTCTGAGAATCGCGCGTTCCTTCAATTCCGCTTCAATTGTAGCTTCAAACCCGGGGATTAGCTTGCCAAATTTGGTCGTCAACACATGCCCCCCAAGTCCGTGATATTGTTAATGTTACGGATTTTGTATGATCCCATCCTCCGAGAAAACCTAGAGCATTTACGTTTCGGCCGTTACCGCGCCTCTTTAAATAACGCCCAAACGCATCGAAAAAACTCATGCTGTCAATTGTGCACTTAAAGCCTTCAACCAAGAAACTCCTCAAATCTCTCCGGCAATCCCCTCGGAGCTCTCAAGAAACTGCGGCAATCTCACCTCCCGGCGACGACCTCATCCATGCCAATGGCATCTTCATCCGCTCCCTCCGACGCCGCATCAGTCGAGTTCACCGAGGTAAGTTCTATCAGTTGAATATCCTTTCTTTTTCTATTTGCAACCGTAGATCTATGTTCTTGCTCTTTACGATTCGTTTTTTCTGTTCATTGTAGCACCTTGCTCATCAAATTGCTATTCCTAGCCTCCTTCATGAGGAGCGGTACTTCTTAGGCCCAATCGGCAATATGGATCCAGCTGAAGTCATCAATGCCGAAACCAATAGGATACCCTATAGGATCTCGAACCCTAGCATAGCACATTGGAATGGCACATTCAAATCTTGGCTTTCAACCGACAAATATTGGCCAGCCTGGTACGCAATAATGCTAGCTAGCAAACAGACCCTTTGGGATGAAGTGGGTATAGCTCAGTGCTTGGCTCTTACAATAGTCGATCAGCCCAAGGATGAGCCCCTCATGTGGGTAGCAACCTATTTTTGGAACAAGGACCCATGACCCCTACTCTGCTTGGTGTGGTCATGATAACTGGCTTGGACATAATGTCATCGGCTAACCCTAACCGATTTGATGCCAAATGCCAATACTCCTTCAAGACCAGATCCATCGGAGGTTGGAACGGTTTTATAAGCTAGAACATGGGCACTGGATCAATAAGCCCCAGAGAGCATGTTGCCTTCTTAATGATGTGGCTTGAGAGATTCGTCTTCTGTGGTTCTAGCTGCGGCCCCACAGCCAACTGGCAACAAATAGTCAAAGCCCTGGTGTCGAAAGAAAAAAATCCCCTTAGAAAAATATCTGTTGGGCTATCTCTATCAAACTCTCAACATGGCATCGGTTAAGATTGCAACCAACTCAACCATAGGAACTGGAGGCCCTTGGTGGTTTTTGCAGCTATGGCTAGTCCTCCTGACTCAGAAAATTGCTAGAAGACCCAATCTGGCAGATGCTAGATTCCCTAGGGCAGAGTCGACTGTGAATGATGATGGTGAAGAAGTGACTACACGTAGGTGCATGTCCTTTGGAGAGGCTGCCTCAACTCACCCTGGCTCTAAGTTGTCAAATCAGCTGCTTGCCGATTGGTTCACTGGCTTCTATGACGACTCCTCCAAGAATAACCGAACTTGGTTCTTTACTCAGGCTACCCAGAATTTGAACTCCCTTCAGATTTCAACTTTGATGAGCTCAACTCCGAAGAATTTGAGAAGCCACGGGAAATTTTGACCACTGTCATCACCCCTTGCATTTTACCAACCGGCATCCACCAAGGTAGAAATGTCTCCAAGACCTATGAATTCTACCACCCATCATCGGCTGCCAGATAGATTGGGCTAGGATAACTGCCGATTGGTCTGTATTTCACTGACAAAATCCAAACAAGGGGCGAGATCACCTCAAGAATCATGATGCATCGGCTGATGAATATGGAGGGCCCCCATCTTGGCAGCATAGGAACTTTGCAATTGGCTTTAAAGAGGAGCTCAACATTTGACAGATGGTGGGTTGAGTTGAAAAGGCACATCTTCCATCAGCCATCTTCCATGTATCTCACTACACTCCTTCTAGACTTGATCCCTGATGTAAGTATTTTCCTTTGTCCAAAATTTTCTAAGCAATCGGCTGACATTGCTCAACACTTAACCACTGTCTTTTTCTTCTTTACAGACAACCGATTCTTCTCCCCCTCCTATGAGCAACTCAGGGGTTGAGATCCACTACGCTTCAAGACTTATTCCAAGTGGTGGACTCGCTCCATTCATCATCGGCTTCAATGCGCCGAAGGTGGCAACCTTGCTGCATGGCCAAACCCGAGAAGCACTGTTAAGAAAGAAAAGGGCCAAGCCATTAGCTGCTGGTCCATCAGCTATGCAGAAGAAAAAGCCGAAGAAGAAAAAGATAGCCTCAGCCGACAGCTTGCCATCTTTGGATCCGAGCGTGGAAGAGGCCCTCAGTCAGGAGGAACTGAATGAAGAAATTGACCAATTCATCGACGAGGCTGTAGCTTAATCAAGTCATTCAAGCAAGTATGCAGAAACGCCATCAGCCGACGACCAAGTTCAAAAAACACCATCTCCTCCAAGGCGTCCTCCTCGCCCTCAACCAGTAAGCATCCTTCTTCTCTTGAAGTTTGACTAATTTAAATTAACTCTTGAAGTTTCTTTGTCATTAACCAAACCCCTTTACTTGCAGTGCAAAAGACTGGCCCATCGGCAACCACGCCCAGCTTCACCAGTAACTTCAGAGCTCAACCTCTCCTCTTTTTGTTAGCTTGCCGATTTCAACTAACGCTTGTCCTTTTCGTGTAGCCTCCTCGTTCTCCATCGGCTGCCCCCATCGCTTCTAGCGAGCGTACTCCATCGGCTAGGGGTAGCCATCATATTGAAGAAGTAGAACCAGCACCAGCTCCCACTGCCAAGGTAAGTAACTTTTTCGCAACCAAAAATTACTATTTGAATTTTCTCATCACTTAACAATCAATCTCTTGCTCTGCAGGCTTTAGCCGACATGTTCTCATTTGACATAAATGAGTTTTCATATGAAGAAGAGGAAACCCCTTGCAAGGCTCAAAGTCCTATAGCCGATGAGCTAAAAGAAAAGCTCTTGGACATCGCCCATTGGCTAGAAAGCTCACTGGATTACTTGGTCACCAATTGCAGGCCAATAAGAGCCAAATTCGAAGAGATCGAACACTAGCTCCCAGACGAAGCAGCCGATACCATCTCCCAGGCTGCCCACATTGATCAGCATCGGCATAAGTTGGAATGGGCACGATAGCGGATGGTTGATAGGAAGGCAAAAACCAGCCTTGAAGCCATGATCGAATCCAATCGGCAATCCATCAATGCCGAGAAGGCCAAGCTGGATGACATGATTGCAGGACCATCTTCTATTGAATCCAAAATTGTTCGGCTGAAAAAACGAGAAGCTGAATGAAGGGTTACGCGGAGGCTACGCTAGCCGAAAACAAAAACTTTTTACCGCGCAAACCAGGAACACTTGCAAGTAAGGGCCGATAGATCGTTACCGATTGGAGTGTGCAGCGGAAACAGTCAATCAGGGCTATCCGATCTGGAACTGTGCTGCTGATTCCCGCAAGCCGACAGCGGATACCCGGGGAGAGCCGATTCACCAATCAGCCAATCGCTCTGATTGCAGCCGATCCGAAGCCGATCAACAGCGCGCAATGTAGCAGCGCCTCTACCGGTATCCACACGTCCAAGGACAGAACGCCGAACACCTGTGTGCTAGCACGCGATGCAAGGCTAGGGTTTGGCTCGAAAGTGGGGAGGGTTTCCGTGGAGATTGATCTCGGCGACTTCTGTTGCATGCGATGTAATTGACTTGATGTACTCAGCAGCTCTCCACCGCTCACCCCTTTATATAGAGTTGGCCGACTGGGACACGTGGCCGATCAGGACTCTATTTTGAATCGGATCCCATCTGAATCTCATAGAGTTGGCCGCCCATACGTCGTAAGCCCATAGGACTCTATCCGATCGGATCCCTATCCGATCGAGCCGTATTCAAGTCCAACTCGAATGCCTGTTCTTATCCCCTTAAGCGTGCGACCCTGTAGGTTCAGGTATACTCGGTTTCGGCTATAGTCAAACTTAGCCGATCGTCGGCTCGAGTCCAACTTAGCCGACCTGTCAACAGCGGCGCCTAGCAGCACATATTGACACCATAGTATACAAGAATATAATATCGGCTCGAACTCCGTAATGTGTACACAAATCCCTTTGCCTCACGATACCGTTAAGCTATAGGCAAGATGTGTGCCATCCCTTCAATAGCTTAACCATTCACTCGAACCGTATTGGACTATCTGTCTGTTGATTGACTCCTCAATCAACTTAGCATGGCCATGCATTTCTATAATCCATTACCACGAGGGACCCAGAGATATCTCTCCAAAGGAGGGGCAAATTCCATCTTGATCACTCACATCCCACTCCATGTTTCATAGCAAACCCGAAAACTACCTTTATAACTACCCAGTTACGGAATAGTGTTTGGTAGTCCCAAAGTAGGCTACTACACATGTTGGAATCCATGGTGATCTCAGGTCTAAGGACTTTGTACCAACACTACCTGAGACCAACTAATGGCACATTGATTCCTGTAGTGTCTCATGGTGGGTCTATCCAACAATGTGTTCTCTAACACATATGTCCATGTTTATTGATTTGGTATCTCCATACCCATGATCTATGAGACATGATCATCAATCAATAAACATGCCGATCTTAGAATCATATTAGTTCCAACAATATGACATATGATCAGGGATCGTTTAGAAATAGATTCATACATAAAGAGTCTCATAAATAAGTCACATACTTATTGATCAATACAAGATGTCTATTTCATGGAACTGAATAACACTTTATTCATACATACATAAACATTGACGTGATATCTAACATCTCCATGTTGACTCTAGGGCATATCACTAACACTGAACTCATAGCTGAACTAGAGAGATGTAGGGCTGAACTGGCTTCAAAGGAGCAAAGGCTTATCAATCTCGCAAAGGCCGTTGAGGAGCAAAGGGCCAAGTTGAAGTCTTTCATACAATATCTGGGACATCTGAGAAAATCACTGAAGACAATTCTAGGGACCGACGCAGCCGACGCCCAAACAATAGATGAGATTGAGCAGATTAGGCAACGCACTGTAACAGCCATCAATGATCTAATCGACAACTGAGCCGATTTGTAATAGAGCTAGGACTTCTAACTCATAACACTTGTAACATATTCTTTTGTGTCGGCAAACTTTGCAAACTCTAGCCTTTTTGTCTTGTAATATAATCTCTACCAATTTCTGCAATCCATCTGGCCTTGAAAAATTTTCAAAAATCCTCAAAAATTTTGAAGCCCACTTGATTTCACTTGTGTATGTCAATTTTGTATGTATATATATGCCCCCTTAATTTTACAATGTCGACCGATCATTGATAAAATTATAGTTCGCGAATGACAGCGCACAAGATCGACCATTATACATTGACAAAAATACAACCGATTGTGATAAGAATAAAATGACTAAGGGCGATATAACTGATATCGGCCAACAAATATCGGCAGAGCACAGCCAATTATAGTAAATTTGAAGAGACTAAGGGCAATATGTATCATATCGGCCATCTAAAGGTGATGTAAATATATCGGCTACCATGTATCGGCTTAATACAGCTGAATCATGTGTTGATCCATATACTGGGATAATATTTCTTCAAATACTTTCCATTTAAAGCCCTTCCAAATACCTCTCCATGGAGTCCTTCTAGCATGTAAGCTCCCTTGGAAACACATTTGTGGATCTTAAAGGGCCCTTCCCAGTTAGGTGACCACTTGCCGAATTTATTATCTCTTGTACCAATCGGCAAGATTAGTTTCAAAACTAGCTCGTCTTCTAAAAATGATTTAGGCACAACTTTCCTATTATAATGATGAGCAACCCTCTCTTTATCCCTGGTCACCTTTTCCAAAGCACGCATCCTGGACAAAACCAATTCTTTGGATTCATATACCATAAGATTGAGGTA
The DNA here is from genome assembly GCA_019925245.2 of Oryza australiensis. NCBI lineage: Eukaryota > Viridiplantae > Streptophyta > Magnoliopsida > Poales > Poaceae > Oryza > Oryza australiensis. Next base: position 307,442 of record JAIFGZ020000666.1, read on the forward strand.
ATCATTGGTTGTTAACTCATCTTGCAATTCAATCCTTCTTAAGCCGATGACACTTTCCCATGGCAGTACAGCTTCATGCCCATATACCAATTTGTGAGGAGGCACTTGGATTGATCCATGACAAGCCATCCGATAGGACCATAGTGCTTCGGCCAATCGGCTATGCCACTGCTTTGGATATTCAGAGATCTTCTTCTTTATCAGTTTGATCAAACTTTTGTTGGATGCTTCTGCCTATCCATTAGCTTGTGCATAATATGGCAAAGAATTCAGCATTTAATCCCCATGCTTTCTGCAAATTGGACGAACTCATCCAAGACAAAGATAGACCCCTGATCGGTTGTAATCGTTTGAGAGACACCAAATCGGTAAATGATGTGTTCTTTGACAAACTCGATTGCATCCCTAGAATCAACTTTCTACAAAGTAATTGCCTCCACCCACTTCGTAAAATAATCAGTCGCCACCAATATGAACTTGTGTCCTTTACTTGAGGGTGGATTAATCTGGCTGATCATATCAATTCCCCATCCTCTGAACGACCAAGGCTTGACAATAGGGTTCATAGCCGACGCTGGTGCTCTCTGAATTGCTCCAAATCTTTGACAATCTTGACTCCCCTTGTAATATTTAAAACAATCTTCCAGCATTGTCGGCCAAAAATACCCAGCTCTGTGAAGTAACCACTTCATCTTGTGAGCCCATTAATGCGTACCGCAAATGCCTTCGTGCACTTCTCCCATTACAACTTTGGCTTGATCAGCACTCAAACATTTAAGTAGCACTCCATGAATCGTTCGATAATAGAGATCGTCGTCGAGCAAAACATATCTCAAAGCCGTATAACGCAATTTCCTTGAAGCCGATTGGGAAGGATTCTGCAAATAACTAAAACCATCATTCCTCCAATCGTCGGCTGTGATCGTTGTAACTTCAACTTCAATATCTTTAGTCATCGGCTTGTAGCCTGATGCCCCTTGAGCCAAGTCATTTGCTTCAACGTTCTGCTCTCGAGGGATATGTTTGAAAGTTACTAGCCAAAAACCATCCATCAGTTCTTGGCACTTTTGATTGTAGATCATCAATATGTCATTATTGCATTTATATTCTCCTACTAATTGGCTGATGACCAACAAGGAATCACCCATAATCTCTATAACATCGGCTTGAACCTCTTTCAAAAGTTGTAAACCCTTGAGGACTGCTTCGTATTCACCTTGATTATTTGTAGCGTAAGGTGCAATAGTGTAAGCAAATTCAAAACTCGCCCCTGGGTGATATGATAACCAAGCCAATACCACAGCCATGAGTGCAAACTGATCCATCAAAAAACAATGTCAAAGGCACCATGTCGATCGAGCCGATTGAATCATCCCGGTGTTCAACAATGAAATCGGCTATAGCTTGACCCTTAACTGCCTTGGGTGCTTGATATCTTAGGTCAAATTCTGTCAAAGCAAAAATCCACTTCCCAACTCGCTCTTTCAAAACTGGAGTCGATAGCATGTATTTGACTACGTCGGCTCTGCAAATAATGGTGCACTCGTTGGATAATAAATAATGCCTCAACTTTGTACAACAAAAATATAAGCACAAGCACAACTTTTCCAAAGGAGAGTACCTTGTCTCGCATCCAAAAGCCTTCGCTTGAGATAAAATGTTGCTCTTTCCTTACCTTCATCACACCAAGCTCGAAACGAATTTCTTGATCGAAACAGCCTCCTTTGCGGCTTCCGAAGCAGCAATGTACTCGGCCTCCGTTGTAGAATCAGCAACGGTATCCCGCTTGGAACTCTTCCAGTGATGCGCCTTCGTTCGTGCAAAACACGAACCCGTTGCGATCTATAATCATCCTTGTCTGTTTGGAAGCTAGCATCGGTGTAACCACTTACAACGAGCTCTTCTTCACCTCCATAGACTAGGAACATATCCTTAGTTCTTCTCAAGTACTTAAGGATATTCTTTACGGCGATCCAGTGACCTTCACCTGGATCTCGACGGTATCTCGCTCGTAGCACTCAAAGCGTACGAGACATCGGGTGTGTACAAAGAATGGCATACATGATGGATCCAAGTGCCGAAGCATATGGAACCATACCCATCTTATTCCGCTCATCATGTGTCCGAGGACACCGATTCTTGCTAAGATTAATGCCATGTGACATGGGCAAGAAACCTTTCTTGGAATCATGCATGTTGAACCTTTTCAACACCTTGTCAATGTATGTACTTTGGCTTAATCCAATTAGCCTCTTGGATCTATCTCTATAGATCCGAATGCCTAATATGTATGTTGCCTCCCTAAGTCTTTCATGAAAAACTATTTTTCAATGAAGACTTGACGGATTCTAGCATAGGGATATCATTTCCAATCAACAATATGTCATCCACATATAAGATTAGAAATACAATTGCGCTCCCACGACCTTTTTGTAAACACAGGCCTCTTCTTCATTTTTGATGAAACCAAACCCTTTGATTACTTCATCAAAACGAATATTCCAACTCCGAGATGCTTGCTTCAATCCATAAATGGATTTACGTAGCTTGCATATCTTTCGAGCGATTCTCGGATCGACAAAACCCCGAGGTTGTATCATGTATACATCCTCGCTTAGGTTTCCATTCAGGAAAGCCGTTTTGACATCCATCTGCCATATCTCATAATCGAAATATGCAGCAATCGCTAGGATAATCTGAATAGATTTAAGCATTGCGATGGGCGAGAAGGTTTCATCATAATCAACTCCTTGAATCTGTTTAAAACCTTTCGCCACCAATCGCGCCTTATAGATGTGAACATTTCCATCCATATCAGCCTTTTCTTAAAAACCCATTTACACTCAATGGTTTTGACACCATCAGGTGGAACAACCAAGTTCCAAACTTGATTGTCGTACATGGATTCTATTTCGGATTTCATGGCTCCAAGCCACTTGTTGGAATCGGGTCCATCGCTTCCTCATAGGTCTTAGGTTCATCATTGTCCAACAACAATATATCACGTTGTTCCGCACTGTGTACTGTCGGGCGCACGACGTGCTCTTTCGCACCTCGTGGGGCTGGTGTATCTACAACCGGTGGCGCAACACTTTGCTCCTCCCTGTTGTGGTTCGTGGTCGCTGAAACGTTTTCGGTGTTTCTTGAACGTCTTCAAGATGCACCCCCGCTCCCACTAACCCTTCTTGAAAGAAACTCTTTCTCCAAGAAGACACCGTGTTGGGCGACAAACACTTTGCCTTGTTCCCGATTATAAAAGTAATATCCCTTGGTTTTCTTAGGATATCCCACAAAGAAGCACTTGTCGATTTCGGTGTGAGCTTGTCGACGTAAACGGTTTTACATAAGCCTCACATCCCCAAATTTTGAGAAAAGACAAACTAGGGGTTGCCCTGTCCATATCTCATATGGTGTCTTTTCAACCGACTTAGATGAAACTCTATTTAGTGTGAGCGCATGTTTCAAGAGCATATCCCGAAGGATAATGGAAGATCACTTTGGCTCATCATCGACCGCACCATGTCCAACAAGGTGCGATTTCTCCGTTCGGACACCCCATTCCATTGTGGAGTTCTGGCGGAGTCAAGCGTGGAACAATTCCACAATCTTTCGATGATTACCAAAGTCTTGGCTCAAGTATTCCCTCCACGATCGATCGTAGAAACTTGATTGTTTTCCCTAAATGATTCGTACTTCATTCTGGAATTCTTTGAACTTTTCAAAGGATTCGGACTTATGCCTCATTAAGTAGATATAACAATATCTACTAAAGTCATCGGTAAAGGTAATGAAGTACGATAACCACCTCGGCCGTTGAGCTCATTGGTCCACATACATCGTATGTATGAGTGCCAACAAGTCACTTGCTCTTTCACCGTGTCTCGTGAAAGGTGCCTTTGTCATCTTACCAAGTAAACAAGACTCACATGTCTCAAATGATTCAAAATCAAAGAGTGTGAAGCAATCCATCCTTATGGAGCTTCTCCATGTGTTTCTTATTTATATGGCCTAAGCGACAATGCCGATAAACGTGGGGTTTATATCATTAGAGAGTTGCCTTTTCGCATTAATGTTATAGATGGGAGACGCTTCAAGATTCAAAACGTATAATCCATTCACCAATGGAGCATGAAAATAGAGCATATCTCTAAGATATATTGAACAACCATTGTTCATTGATCTAAAATCATATCCTTCCGCTTGCAAACATGAAGCGGAAATAACATTTTGACATAGTGTTGGAACACAATAACAATTATTTAATTCCAAAACTAATCCTGAAGGTAGATGAAGCGTGATCGTGCCGACAAGAATCGTAGCAACACTTGCTCCATTGCCGACGCGCAGTTCACCTCGCCCCTTCTCAAGCCTCTACTTCTTCTCATTCCCGCAACGACTTGCAAATATGAGCTACCGATCCGGTATCAAATACCCAAGAGTCGTAGGTGAAGTAGAAAGATTAATGTCTATAACATTAATACCGAAGCGAAGTCGTACTTTGCTTCTTTTTGAGATCCTCCATGTACTTCTTGCGTTCCTCTTCCGGTGGCTGTCTCCTTGCAATAGAAGCAAACGGCATCGATGTCGCCGACCCCTTCTTGCCCTTCTTTGCATTGGAGGCACTCGCGATCTCATCGGGAGTTAACTTCCTCTTGGTGCAAAGTTTCTTGACAGTGGTTTGCGCTTAGCCTTCGCATCATCATCACATGATGACCATTCTTCTGGATACTCTCCTCAGCTGTCTTTAGCATCCCATGCAATTCAGCCAAGGTTCTATCCATATTGTTCATGTGATAATTCAATATGAATGGCTCGAAGCTCGGAGGGAGCGACTGGAGAATCACATCAGTAGCCAACTCTTGGCTAAGGGGAAAACCTAGTTTTTCCAGACTCTCAATGTAGCCAATCATTTTTATCACATGCGGACTGACGGGATTCCCCTCAACAAGCCTGCACGCAAACAAGGACTTTGAGGTGTTGAACCTCTCGGCCCGTGCTTGGTTCTCAAACATGCCACGCAGTCCCTGAATAATAGTGTGAGCATCGCTGCTCTCATATTGCTTCTGAAGCTCAGGGGACATTGTAGCAAGCATGAGACAGCTTATATCTAGGGCATCATTAATGTGCTTCTCATAAGCCCTCCGTGCAGTTGCAGTGGCATTATTTGGCAAATCCTCAGGATAGGGTACTTCAAGAACGTACTCCTTACGCTCTTGCTTGAGAACAATTCTCAAGTTGCGATACCAATCCATAAAGTTTAGTATTAGCCGCCATTTATTCTACAACAGAAAAAACAAAGTTTAGCACAATGTTTATGCTATGTCTATTGTTAAACAATTTAACATTAGACTCCCATTAAGTATTTTCCACCTTTCCTCTAGGTTACGTATTGGGTCAAGATCCACATGTTAATTAATTTTCTAGTGAGCTTTGGTATCACTGCTAGAAAATTAATAACATCGGTAAGCAACTCCTTGCTAATCACATCTCTACGTGACTCTTGTTGTTGGTGTGGCATCTCCATGCCCCGGCCCCAACCTATGCCCCAAGGCCCAAAACTATTTTGATAGCCTTGTTAAGTAAACCAAATGCTCCTGGATGTATATGTCTGACATATACCCCCTCGTGTTATGATAGAGAATGGCACTCTGCTTTGGCAGACCCACCATTGACGAGCATAACGGTGACGGGTGCAACATTTGGAAGGGCATCATTACTACTTAATTTTGCGAGGGATGCTATCCTATCAAACAAACATATCTCCATCTTCGGCACCATCTTCCAAGTGCCGAATGCTTGATATCTTCAAACTAAGCTACTACTATAGAAGCTCTAATTGAAGATTACATCGACTCGCAGTCGTGAAAGAATATTACAAGCATTGCACGTATGAAAGAATATTACAGGATTGCACATATGAAAGAATATTACATGCATCACATGCATCTCATACATACAATAGGGCCATACCATCTCAAAGCATTCTCTGCAAAAACAAGTTAGGCGTAGAAACGTTTTCTACCTATCACAGAGATACGGCATCGAGACGACCTATAAGGGGGTACGCACACGGCGGTCCCGGAACACCACACGAAATTCATAGATCCAATCTATGAAATCGCTTAAGGAAACCATGTCGGCATAATCATATTATGCCGTCCCGATACATTATCAAGGGAGATGGTTTGTGCAGACGTGAGGGAGCTAACAAGATCGGACTACGAGATAGCTTCGGCATAATCACATTATACCATTCCGATACACTATCAAGGAACGCTATCTCGAATTCGACTCAAACCGAGTTCTATGGATATTGCTTTGACGTAATCACATTACGCCGTTCCGATACACTATCAAGGAACGCAATTACCAGGAACTCTCCTCAACAAATCCTGTAAAACCGATTGATCTAATCAACCCGTGCGCAAAACTTGTTCCAGATCCAATCTAAAACCCGAACGAAGGGTTACGCGGAGGCTACGCTAGCCGAAAACAAAAACTTTTTACCGCGCAAACCAGGAACACTTGCAAGTAAGGGCCGATAGATCGTTTTTGATTGGAGTGTGCAGCGGAAACAACCAATCGTGGCTATCCGATCCGGAACCGTGCCGCGATTCCCGCAAGCCGACAGCCGATACCGGGGATGCCGATTCGCCAATCAGCCAATCGCTCCGATTGCAGCCGATCCGAAGCCGATCAACAGCGCAACGTAGCGCCGCTCTACCGGTATCCACACGTCCGGGGACAGAACGCCAAACACCCGTGTGCTAGCACGTGATGCAAGGCTAGGGTTTGGCTCGAAAGTGGGGAGGGTTTCCGTGGAGATTGATCTCGGCGACTTCTGTTGCACGCGAGGTAATTGACTTGATGTACTCAGCAGCTCTCCACCCCTCACCCCTTTATATAGAGTTGGCCGACTGGGACTCGTGGCCGATCAGGACTCTATTTTGAATCGGATCCCATCTGAATCTCATAGAGTTGGCCGCCCATACGTCATAAGCCCATAGGACTCTATCCGATCGAGCCGTATTCAAGTCCAACTCGAATGCCTGTTCTTATCCCCTTAAGCGTGCGACCCTGTAGGTTCAGGTATACTCGGTTTCGGCTATAGTCTAACTTAGCCGATCATCGGCTCGAGTCCAACTCAGCCGACTGTCAATAGCGGCGCCTAGCAAGCACATATTGACACCATAGTATACAAGAATATAATATCGGCTCGAACCGTAATGTGTACACAAATCCCTTTGCCTCATGATACCAGTTAAGCTATAGGCAAGATGTGTGCCATCCCTTCAATAGCTTAACCATTCACTCGAACCGTATTGGACTATCCGTCCGTTGATTGACTCCTCAATCAACTTAGCATGGCCATGCATTTCCATAATCCATTACCTCGAGGGGCCCAGAGATATCTCTCCAAAGGAGGGGCAAATTCCATCTTGATCACTCACATCCCACTCCATGTTTCATAGCAAACCCGAAAACTACCTTTATAACTACCCAGTTACGGAATAGTGTTTGGTAGTCCCAAAGTAGGCTACTACACATGTTGGAATCCATGGTGATCTCAGGTCTAAGGACTTTGTACCAACACTACCCGAGACCAACTAATGGCACATTGATTCCTGTAGTGTCTCATGGTGGGTCTATCCAACAATTTGTTCTCTAACACATATGTCCATGTTTATTGATTTGGTATCTCCATACCCATGATCTATGAGACATGATCATCAATCAATAAACATGCCGATCTTAGAATCATATTAGTTCCAATAATATGACATTTGATCAGGGATCGTTTAGAAATAGATTCATACATAAAGAGTCTCATAAATAAGTCACATACTTATTGATCAATACAAGATGTCTATTTCATGGAACTGAATAACACTTTATTCATAAATACATAAACATTGACGTGATATCCAACATCTCCATGTTGCCTCTAGGGCATATCACTAACACTGAACTCATAGCTGAACTAGAGAGATGTAGGGCTGAACTGGCTTCAAAGGAGCAAAGGCTTATCAATCTCCCAAAGGCCGTTGAGGAGCAAAGGGCCAAGTTGAAGTCTTTCATACAATATCTGGGAGATCTGAGAAAATCACTGAAGACAATTCTAGGGACCGACGCAGCCGACGCCCAAACAATAGATGAGATTGAGCAGATTAGGCAACGCACTGTAACAGCCATCAATGATCTAATCGGCAACTGAGCCGATTTGTAATAGAGCTAGGACTTCTAACTCATAACACTTGTAACATATTCTTTTGTGTCGGCAAACTTTGCAAACTCTAGCCTTTTTGTCTTGTAATATAATCTCTACCAATTTCTGCAATCCATCTGGCCTTGAAAAATTTTCAAAAATCCTCAAAAATTTTGAAGCCCACTTGATTTCACTTGTGTATGTCAATTGTGTATGTATATATATGCCCCCTTAATTTTACAATGTCGACCGATCATTGATAAAATTATAGTTCGCGAATGACGGCGCACAAGATCGACCATTATACATTGACAAAAATACAACCGATTGTGATAAGAATAAAATGACTAAGGGCGATATAACTGATATCCGCCAACAAATATCGGAAGAGCACAGCCAATTATAGTAAATTTGAAGAGACTAAGGGCAATATGTATCATATCGGCCATCTAAAGGTGATGTAAATATATCGGCTACCATGTATCGGCTTAATACAGCTGAATCATGTGTTGATCCATATACTGGGATAATATTTCTTCAAATACTTTCCATTTAAAGCCCTTCCAAATACCTCTCCATGGAGTCCTTCTAGCATGTAAGCTCCCTTGGAAACACATTTGTGGATCTTAAAGGGCCCTTCCCAGTTAGGTGACCACTTGCCGAATTTATTATCTCTTGTACCAATCGGCAAGATTAGTTTCCAAACTAGCTCGTCTTCTAAAAATGATTTAGGCACAACTTTCCTGTTATAATGATGAGCAACCCTCTCTTTATCCCTGGTCACCTTTTCCAAAGCACGCATCCTGGACAAAACCAATTCTTTCGATTCATATACCATAAGATTGTGGTAATCATTGGTTGTTAACTCATCTTGCAATTCAATCCTTCTTAAGCCGATGACACTTTCCCATGGCAGCATGCTTCATGCCCATATACCAATTTGTGAGGAGGCACTTGGATTGATCCATGACAAGCCATCCGATAGGACCATAGTGCTTCGGCCAATCGGCTATGCCACGCTTTGGATATTCGAGAGATCTTCGTCTTTATCAGTTTGATCAAACTTTTGTTGGATGCTTCTGCCTATCCATTAGCTTGTGCATAATATGGCATAGAATTCAGCAATTTAATCCCCATGCCTTCTGTAAATTGGACGAACTCATCCAAGACAAAGATAGACCCCTGATCGGTTGTAATCGTTTGAGAGACACCAAATCGATAAATGATGTGTTCTTTGACAAACTCGATTGCCTCCGTAGAATCAACTTTCTACAAAGGAATTGCCTCCACCCACTTCGTAAAATAATCAGTCGCCACCAATATGAACTTGTGTCCTTTACTTGAGGGTGGATTAATCTGGCTGATCATATCAATTCCCCATCCTCTGAACGACCAAGGCTTGACAATAGGGTTCATAGCCGACGCTGGTGCTCTCTGAATTGCTCCAAATCTTTGACAATCTTGACTCCCCTTGTAATATTTAAAACAATCTTCCAGCATTGTCGGCCAAAAATACCCAGCTCTGTGAAGTAACCACTTCATCTTGTGAGCCCATTAATGCGTACCGCAAATGCCTTCATGCACTTCTCCCATTACAACTTTGGCTTGATCAGCACTCAAACATTTAAGTAGCACTCCATCAATCGTTCGATAATAGAGATCGTCGTCGAGCAAAACATATCTCAAAGTCGTATAACGCAATTTCCTTGAAGCCGATTGGGAAGGATTCTCGCAAATAACTAAAACCATCATTCCTCCAATCGTCATTTGTGATCGTTGTAACTTCAACTTCAATATCTTTAGTCATCGGCTTGTAGCCTGATGCCCCTTAAGCCAAGTCATTTGCTTCAGCGTTCTGTTCTCAAGGGATATGTTTGAAAGTTACTAGCCAAAAACCATCCATCAGTTCTTGGCACTTTTGATTGTAGATCATCAATATGTCATTCTTGCATTTATATTCTCCTGCTAATTGGCTGATGACCAACAAGGAATCACCCATAATCTCTACAACATCGGCTTCAACCTCTTTCAAAAGTTGTAAACCCTTGAGGACTGCTTCGTATTCACCTTGATTATTTGTAGCGTAAGGTGCAATAGTGTAAGCAAATTCAAAACTCGCCCCTGGGTGATATGATAACCAAGCCAATACCACAGCCATGAGTGCAAACTGATCCATCAAAAAACAATGTCAAAGGCACCATGTCGATCGAGCCGATTGAATCATCCCGGTGTTCAACAATGAAATCGGCTATAGCTTGACCCTTAACTGCCTTGGGTGCTTGATATCTTAGGTCAAATTCTGTCAAAGCAAAAATCCACTTCCCAACTCGCTCTTTCAAAACTGGAGTCGATAGCATGTATTTGACTACGTCGGCTCTGCAAATAATGGTGCACTCGTTGGATAATAAATAATGCCTCAACTTTGTACAACAAAAATATAAGCACAAGCACAACTTTTCCAAAGGAGAGTACCTTGTCTCTGCATCCAAAAGCCTTCTGCTGAGATAAAATGTTGCTCTTTCCTTACCTTCATCACACCAAGCTCAGAAACGAATTTCTTGATCGAAACAGCCTCCTTTGCAGCTTCCGAAGCAGCAATGTACTCGGCCTCCGTTGTAGAATCAGCAACAGTATCCTGCTTGGAACTCTTCCAGCTGACTGCGCCTCCGTTCAGGCAAAACACGAACCTAGATTGCGATCTATAATCATCCTTGTCTGTTTGGAAGCTAGCATCGGTGTAACCACTTACAACGAGCTCTTCTTCACCTCCATAGACTAGGAACATATCCTTAGTTCTTCTCTAGTACTTAAGGATATTCTTTTAAGCAATCCAGTGACCTTCACACTGGATCGATGCGTATCTCGCTCGTAGCACTCAAAGCGTACGAGACATCGGGCGTGTACAAAGAATGGCATACATGATGGATCCAAGTGCCGAAGCATACGGAACCATACCCATCTTATTCCGCTCATCATGTGTCCGAGGACACCGATTCTTGCTAAGATTAATGCCATGTGACATGGGCAAGAAACCTTTCTTGGAATCATGCATGTTGAACCTTTTCAACACCTTGTCAATGTATGTACTTTGGCTTAATCCAATTAGCCTCTTGGATCTATCTCTATAGATCCGAATGCCAATATGTATGTTGCCTCCCTAAGTCTTTCATGAAAAAACTATTTTTCAATGAAGACTTGACGGATTCTAGCATAGGGATATCATTTCCAATCAACAATATGTCATCCACATATAAGATTAGAAATACAATTGCGCTCCCACCGACCTTTTTGTAAACACAGGCCTCTTCTTCGTTTTTGATGAAACCAAACCCTTTGATTACTTCATCAAAACGAATATTCCAACTCCGAGATGCTTACTTCAATCCATAAATGGATTTACGTAGCTTGCATATCTTTCTAGGCGATTCGGATCGACAAAACACTAAGGTTGTATCATGTATACATTCTCGCTTAGGTTTCCATTCAGGAAAGCCGTTTTGACATCCATCTCGCCATATCTCATAATCGAAATATGCAGCAATCGCTAGGATAATCCGAATAGATTTAAGCATTGCGATGGGCGAGAAGGTTTCATCATAATCAACTCCTTGAATCTGTTTAAAACCTTTCGCCACCAATCGCGCCTTATAGATGTGAACATTTCCATCCATATCAGCCTTTTCTTAAAAACCCATTTACACTCAATGGTTTTGACACCATCGGAGTGGAACAACCAAGTTCCAAACTTGATTGTCGTACATGGATTCTATTTCGGATTTCATGGCTCCAAGCCACTTGTTGGAATCGGGTCCATCGCTTCCTTATAGGTCTTAAGTTCATCGTTGTCCAACAACAATATATCACGTTGTTCCTGTGTACCTATCGGGCGCACGACGTGCTCTTTCGACCTCCGTGGGCTGGTGTATCTACAACCGGTGGCGCAACACTTTGCTCCTCCTGTTGTGGTTCGTGGTCGCCGAAACGTTTTTGGTGTTTCTTGAACTTCTTCAAGATGCACCCTGCTCCCACTAACCCTTCTTGAAAGAAACTCTTTCTCCAAGAAGGCACCGTGTCGGCGACAAACACTTTGCCTTGTTCCCGATTATAAAAGTAATATCCCTTGGTTTTCTTAGGATATCCCACAAAGAAGCACTTGTCGATTTGGGTGTGAGCTTGTCGACGTAAACGTTTTACATAAGCCTCACATCCCCAAATTTTGAGAAAAGACAAACTAGGGGTTGCCCTGTCCATATCTCATATGGTGTCTTTTCAACGACTTAGATGGAACTCTATTTAGTGCGAGCGCAATGTTTCAAGAGCATATCCCCGAAGGATAACGCAAGATCACTTTGGCTCATCATCGACCGCACCATGTCCAACAAGGTGCGATTTCTCCGTTCGGACACCCCATTCCATTGTGGAGTTCTGGCGGAGTCAAGCGTGGAACAATTCCACAATCTTTCGGATGATTACCAAAGTCTTGGCTCAAGTATTCCCTCCACGATCGATCGTAGAAACTTGATTGTTTTCCCTAAATGATTTCAGTACTTCATTCTGGAATTCTTTGAACTTTTCAAAGGATTCGGACTTATGCCTCATTAAGTAGATATAACCATATCTACTAAAGTCATCGGTAAAGGTAATGAAGTACTAATAACCACCTCTGGCCGTTGAGCTCATTGGTCCACATACATCAGTATGTATGAGTGCCAACAAGTCACTTGCTTTTTCACTGTGTCCCGTGAAAGGTGCCTTTGTCATCTTACCAAGTAAACAAGACTCACATGTCTCAAATGATTCAAAATCAAAAGAGTGAAGCAATCCATCCTTATGGAGCTTCTCCATGCGTTTCTTATTTATATGGCCTAAGCGACAATGCCGGATAAACGTGGGGTTTATATCATTAGAGAGTTGCCTTTCGTATTAATGTTATAGATGGGAGACGCTTCAAGATTCAAAACGTATAATCCATTCACCAATGGAGCATGAAAATAGAACATATCTCTAAGATATATTGAACAACCATTGTTCATTGATCTAAAATCATATCCTTCCGCTTGCAAACATGAAGCGGAAATAACGTTTTGACATAGTGTTGGAACACAATAACAATTATTTAATTCCAAAACTAATCCTGAAGGTAGATGAAGTGGTACTGTGCCGACAAGAATCGTAGCAACACTTGCTCCATTCCCGACGCGCAGAGTTCACCTCGCCCCTTCTCAAGCCTCTACTTCTTCTCATTCCCCGCAACGACTTGCAAATATGAGCTACGATCCGGTATCAAATACCCAAGAGTCGTAGGTGAAGTAGAAAGATTAATGTCTATAACATTAATACCGAAGCGAAGTCGTACTTTGCTTCTTTTTGAGATCCTCCATGTACTTCTTGCAGTTCCTCTTCCAAGTGGCCTATCTCCTTGCAATAGAAGCAAACGACATCGATGTCGCCGACCCCTTCTTGCCCTTCTTTGCATTGGAGGCACTCGCGATCTCATCGGGAGTTAACTTCCTCTTGGTGCAAAGTTTCTTGACAGTGGTTTGCGCTTACCCTTCGGCATCATCATCACAAGATGACCATTCTTCGGATACTCTCCTCACTGTCTTTAGCATCCCATGCAATTCAGCCAAGGTTCTATCCATATTGTTAATGTGATAATTCAATATGAATGGCTCGAAGCTCGGAGGGAGCGACCGGAGAATCACATCGTAGCCAACTCTTGGCTAAGGGGAAAACCTAGTTTTTCCGGACTCTCAATGTAGCCAATCATTTTTATCACATGCGATGACGGGATTCCTCTCAACAAGCTCGCACGCAAACAAGGACTTCGAGGTGTTGAACCTCTCGGCCCGTGCTTGGTTCTCAAACATGCCACGCAGTCCCCGAATAATAGTGTGAGCATCGCTGCTCTCATATTGCTTCGAAGCTCGGGGACATTGTAGCAAGCATGAGACAGCTTATATCTAGGGCATCATTAGTATGCTTCTCATAAGCCCTCCGTGCAGTTGCGTGGCATTATTTGGCAAATCCTCAGGATAGGGTACTTCAAGAACGTACTCCTTACGCTCTTGCTTGAGAACAATTCTCAAGTTGCGATACCAATCCATAAAGTTTAGTATTAGCCGCCATTTATTCTACAACAGAAAAAACAAAGTTTAGCACAATGTTTATGCTATGTCTATTGTTAAACAATTTAACATTAGACTCCCATTAAGTATTTTCCACCTTTCCTCTAGGTTACGTATTGGGTCAAGATCCACATGTTAATTAATTTTCTAGTGAGCTTTGGCATCACTGCTAGAAAATCGGTAACATCGGTAAGCAACTCCTTGCTAATCACATCTCTACGTGACTCTTGTTGTTGGTGTGGCATCTCCATGCCCCGGCCCCAACCTATGCCCCAAGGCCCAAAACTGTTTTGATAGCCTTGTTAAGTAAACCAAATTCTCCTGCATGTATATGTCGACATATACCCCTCGTGTTATGATAGAGAATGACACTCTGCTTTGCGGACCCACCATTGACGAGCATAACGGTGACGGGTGCAACATTTGGAAGGGCATCATTACTACTAAATTTTGCGAGGATGCTATCCTATCAAACAAACATATCACATATATGAAAGCAGGTAGAATAGCATATAATGAAATAGTATGGCCCCCTTCACATGGTGATCTCCATCTCCATGTCGGCGCTGAGGATCTCCATCTTCGGCACCATCTTCCAAGTGCCGAATGCTTGATATCTTCAAACTAAGCTACTACTATAGAAGCTCTAATTGAAGATTACATCGACTCGCAGGTCGTGAAAGAATATTACAAGCATTGCACGTATGAAAGAATATTACAGGTATTGCACATATGAAAGAATATTACATGCATCACATGCATCTCATACATACAATAGGGCCATACCATCTCAAAGCATTCTCTACAAAAACAAGTTAGGCGTAGAAACGTTTTCTACCTATCGCAAAGATACGGCATCGAGACGACCTATAAGGGGGTACGCACACGGCGGTCCCGGAACACCACACGAAATTCATAGATCCAATCTATGAAATCGCTTACGGAAACCATGTCGGCATAATCATATTATGCCGTCCCGATACACTATCAAGGGAGATGGTTTGCGCAGGCGTGAGGCAGCTAACAAGATCGGACTACGAGATAGCTTCGGCATAATCACATTATACCGTTCCGATACACTATCAAGGAACGCTATCTCGAAGCCGACTCAAACCGAGTTCTATGGATATTGCTTCGACGTAATCACATTATGCCGTTCCGATACACTATCAAGGAACGCAATTACCAGAACTCTCCTCAACAAATCCCGTAAAACCGATTGATCTAATCAACCCGTGCGCAAAACTTGTTCCGATCCAATCTAAAACCCAAACTAAGCAAGATTAGCTCGATACCACTGAAGGGTTACGCGGAGGCTACGCTAGCCGAAAACAAAAACTTTTAACCGCGCAAACCAGGAACACTTGCAAGTAAGGGCCGATAGATCGTTACCGATTGGAGTGTGCAGCGGAAACAGCCAATCAGGGCTATCCGATCCGGAACTGTGCTGCCGATTCCCGCAAGCCGACAGCCGATACCCGGGGACAGCCGATTCGCCAATCAGCCAATCGCTCCGATGCAGCCGATCCGAAGCCGATCAACAGCGCGCAACGTAGCAGCGCCTCTACCGGTATCCACACGTCCGGGGACAGAACGCCGAACACCCGTGTGCTAGCACGCGATGCAAGGCTAGGGTTTGGCTCGAAAGTGGGGAGGGTTTCCGTGGAGATTGATCTCGGCGACTTCGTTGCACGCGATGTAATTGACTTGATGTACTCGCAGCTCTCCACCCTCACCCCTTTATATAGAGTTGGCCGACTGGAACTCGTGGCCGATCGGGACTCTATTTTGAAACGGATCCCATCCGAATCTCATAGAGTTGGCCGCCCATACGTCGTAAGCCCATAGGACTCTATCCGATCGGATCCCTATCCGATCGAGCCGTATTCAAGTCCAACTCGAATGCCTGTTCTTATCCCCTTAAGCGTGCGACCCGTAGGTTCGGGTATACTCGGTTTCGGCTATAGTCTAACTTAGCCGATCATCGGCTCGAGTCCAACTCAGCCGCACTGTCAACGCGGCGCCTAGGAGCACATATTGACACCATAGTATACAAGAATATAATATCGGCTCGAACTGTAATGTGTACACAAATCCCTTTGCCTCACGATACCGGTTAAGCTATAGGCAAGATGTGTGCCATCCCTTCAATAGCTTAACCATTCACTCGAACCGTATTGGACTATCCGCGTTGATTGACTCCTCAATCAACTTAGCATGGCCATGCATTTCCATAATCCATTACCTCGAGGGCCCAGAGATCTCTCTCCAAAGGAGGGGCAAATTCCATCTTGATCACTCACATCCCACTCCATGTTTCATAGCAAATCCGAAAACTACCTTTATAACTACCCGATTCAGAATAGTGTTTGGTAGTCCCAAAGTAGGCTACTACACATGTTGGAATCCATGGTGATCTCGAGGTCTAAGGACTTTGTACCAACACTACCCGAGACCAACTAATGGCACATTGATTCCTGTAGTGTCTCATGGTGGGTCTATCCAACAATGTGTTCTCTAACACATATGTCCATGTTTATTGATTTGGTATCTCCATACCCATTATCTATGAGACATGATCATCAATCAATAAACATGCCGATCTTAGAATCATATTAGTTCCAACAATATGACATATGATCGGATCGTTTAGAAATAGATTCATACATAAAGAGTCTCATAAATAAGTCACATACTGAATAACACTTTATTCATAAATACATAAACATTGACGTGATATCCAACATCTCCATGTTGCCTCTAGGGCATATCACTAACACTGAACTCATAGCTGAACTAGAGAGATGTAGGGCTGAACTAGCTTCAAAGGAGCAAAGGCTTATCAATCTCCCAAAGGCCGTTGAGGAGCAAAGGGCCAAGTTGAAGTCTTTCATACAATATCTGGGAGATCTGAGAAAATCACTGAAGACAATTCTAGGGACCGACGCAGCCGACGCCCAAACAATAGATGAGATTGAGCAGATTAGGCAACGCACTGTAACAGCCATCAATGATCTAATCGGCAACTGAGCCGATTTGTAATAGAGCTAGGACTTCTAACTCATAACACTTGTAACATATTCTTTTGTGTCGGCAAACTTTGCAAACTCTAGCCTTTTTGTCTTGTAATATAATCTCTACCAATTTCTGCAATCCATCTGGCCTTGAAAAATTTTCAAAAATCCTCAAAAATTTTGAAGCCCACTTGATTTCACTTGTGTATGTCAATTGTGTATGTATATATATGCCCCCTTAATTTTACAATGTCGACCGATCATTGATAAAATTATAGTTCGCGAATGACGGCGCACAAGATCGACCATTATACATTGACAAAAATACAACCAATTGTGATAAGAATAAAATGCTTAAGGGCAATATAACTGATATCGGCCAACAAATATCGGCAGAGCACAGCCAATTATAGTAAATTTGAAGAGACTAAGGGCAATATGTATCATATAGGCCATCTAAAGGTGATGTAAATATATCGGCTACCATGTATCGGCTTAATACAGCTGAATCATGTGTTGATCCATATACTGGGATAATATTTCTTCAAATACTTTCCATTTAAAGCCCTTCCAAATACCTCTCCATGGAGTCCTTCTAGCATGTAAGCTCCCTTGGAAACACATTTGTGGATCTTAAAGGGCCCTTCCCAGTTAGGTGACCACTTGCCGAATTTATTATCTCTTGTACCAATCGGCAAGATTAGTTTCCAAACTAGCTCGTCTTCTAAAAATGATTTAGGCACAACTTTCCTGTTATAATGATGAGCAACCCTCTCTTTATCCCTGGTCACCTTTTCCAAAGCACGCATCCTAGACAAAACCAATTCTTTCGATTCATATACCATAAGATTGTGGTAATCATTGGTTGTTAACTCATCTTGCAATTCAATCCTTCTTAAGCCGATGACACTTTCCCATGGCAGTACAGCTTCATGCCCATATACCAATTTGTGAGGAGGCACTTGGATTGATCCATGACAAGCCATCCGATAGGACCATAGTGCTTCGGCCAATCGGCTATGCCACTGCTTTGGATATTCAGAGATCTTCGTCTTTATCAGTTTGATCAAACTTTTGTTGGATGCTTCTGCCTATCCATTAGCTTGTGCATAATATGGCAAAGAATTCAGCAATTTAATCCCCATGCTTTCTGCAAATTGGACGAACTCATCCAAGACAAAGATAGACCCCTGATCGGTTGTAATCGTTTGAGAGACACCAAATCGGTAAATGATGTGTTCTTTGACAAACTAGATTGCATCCCTAGAATCAACTTTCTACAAAGGAATTGCCTCCACCCACTTCGTAAAATAATCAGTCGCCACCAATATAAACTTGTGTCCTTTACTCGAGGGTGGATTAATCTGGCTGATCATATCAATTCCCCATTCTCTGAACGACCAAGGCTTGACAATAGGGTTCATAGTCGACGTTGGTGCTCTCTGAATTGCTCCAAATCTTTGACAATCTTGACTCCCCCTGTAATATTTAAAACAATCTTCCAGCATTGTCGGCCAAAAATACCCAGCTCTCTGAAGTAACCACTTCATCTTGTGAGCCCCTTAATGCATACCGCAAATGCCTTCATGCACTTCTCCCATTACAACTTTGGCTTGATCAGCACTCAAACATTTAAGTAGCACTCCATCAATCGTTCGATAATAGAGATCGTCGTCGAGCAAAACATATCTCAAAGTCGTATAACGCAATTTCCTTGAAGCCGATTGGGAAGGATTCTGCAAATAACTAAAACCATCATTCCTCCAATCGTCGGCTGTGATCGTTGTAACTTCAACTTCAATATCTTTAGTCATCGGCTTGTAGCCTGATGCCCCTTGAGCCAAGTCATTTGCTTCAGCGTTCTGCTCTCGAGGGATATGTTTGAAAGTTACTAGACAAAAACTATCCATCAGTTCTTGGCACTTTTGATTGTAGATCATCAACATGTCATTCTTGCATTTATATTCTCCTGCTAATTGGCTGATGACCAACAAGGAGTCACCCATAATCTCTACAACATCGGCTTCAACCTCTTTCAAAAGTTGTAAACCCTTGAGGACTGCTTCGTATTCACCTTGATTATTTGTAGCGTAAGGTGCAATAGTATAAGCAAATTCAAAACTCGCCCCTGGGTGATATGATAACCAAGCCAATGCCACAGCCATGAGTGCAAACTGATCCATCAAAAAACAATGTCAAAGGCACCATGTCAATCGAGTCGATTGAATCATCCCGGTGTTCAACAATGAAATCGGCTATAGCTTGACCCTTAACTGCCTTGGGTGCTTGATATCTTAGGTCAAATTCTGTCAAAGCAAAAATCCACTTCCCAACTCGCCCTTTCAAAACTGGAGTCGATAGCATGTATTTGACTACATCGGCTTTGCAAATATTGGTGCACTCGTTGGATAATAAATAATGCCTCAACTTTGTACAACAAAAATATAAGCACAAGCACAACTTTTCCAAAGGAGAGTACCTTGTCTCTGCATCCAAAAGCCTTCTGCTGAGATAAAATATTGCTCTTTCCTTACCTTCAAACTCCTGGATCAAAACTTAACCGATTGATTTTTCATCGGCTGACAAATACAACTTAAAAGGCACCCCCTTCTACGGAGGGATCAAAACTGGAGGGGAGCTTAAATAATCTTTGATGTTGTCTAAAGCTTTCTGCTGCTCTTGCCCCAAGTAAACTCTTGATTGGCTTTTAGTCTTTACAAAGGCGTGAACGACTCCATCTTCTGAGATAAATTAGCAATAAAATGTCGATGAAATTTACCTTGCCAATCAGAGATTGCAGTTGCTTCTTGTGCTGTGGCGGTTGAATGTTGTTGATTGCATTAATACTTCTTTTTGTGACTTCAATCCCCCTCTCATGAACAAGAAATCCCAAGAACTGTCAAGCCGATACGCCAAAAGCACATTGGGTAGGGTTCATCTTCAAGCCATATTTCCTTGTTCTTTCTAAAACCTTCCTCAAATCGGCCATGTGATCTTCTACTTCTTTGGATTTCACCACGACATCATCAATGTAGATCTCAACCAAGAAGTCGATTAGGTCCTGAAAAATATACTTCATGGCTCTCTGATACGTAGCTCTAGCGTTTTTCAATTTGAATGTCATGACAACCCACTCATATAAACCGATTGCACCAAGACAGCGAAAAACATTTTTATGGATATCTTTCTCGGCCATAAAAAATTGATTGTATTCAGCATTGCCATCCATAAAACTTATAATCTTATGTCCTGAAGTAGCATCCACCAATAAATTGGCAATCGGCATATGGTATTCGTCCTTAGGGGTAGCTTTGTTTAGGTCTCGAAAGTCGATGCACACCCTAAGCTTGCCATTTTTCTTGATAACTGGAACTATGTTTGAAACCAATTCAGCGTATCGGCACAGCTGAATAAAACCGACATCATACAGTCGTGTAATTTCAGCCTTAATTACATCATACATATCGACTTTAAATCTCCTGGGAGGCTGTTTGTATTGCCGATATCCTAGTTGAATAGGGAGTCGATGTTCCACAATCGATCGGCTAAGACCTGGCATCTCAAAATACTCCCAAGCAAAACAATCTTTATATTCCTTTAATAACTCAATAAGCTTGGTTCTAAAATAAGAAGACAAATTTTTACTAATGTATGTTGGCCTAGGCCTATCTCCTAGACCTATATCAACCTGTTCAAGCTCGTCGGCCGACATAAAACCTTGTCCTAGCTTGCCATCGAGATCGTCCACGGTATCCTTGGTGTAGATGCTTGAGCCCTCCATGACGCTCTCAAAGTAATAATTGAGGCTCTTCGTCTCCAATTGGCTATATAGTAGAATCGGACACCTTTAGAAAATCATCCTCCCAAACCTTGCCGGACAAGCAATCGATGCCGTTGATTTCCCAAAGGGTTAAATCGACATTGGCTACATTTACTGACCTGTCGGCTGGAACGATTTTTATCTTGTCGCCATGCAATTGGATCAAGCTCTGGTGCATGGTAGAAGGGATGCAGCAATTGGTGTGGATCCAATCCCTCCCCAGGAGCAAGCTGTATGACCCCTTCCCGTCGATGACAAAAAAGGTGGTAGGCACTGTCTTACTACCGACGGTCAGCTTAACATTAAGAACCCCTTTTGTTTCAGATGGGTTCTCGCCAAAATCCTTAAGAACCATATTTGTCTTGATGAGTTCATTGAAACCCTTGCCCAGCTTTCTAAAAGTAGCATAAGGGCATTAGATTGACAGCATTTTGACATCAGCTTCCCATTAACAAATCCTTTGACACAAAGTGGCTTAAGATGCCGATGTCCTGTCCCTTATGGTTTTTTAAAGATTGCTTGCTCCGGGGACAACACGAGTTTGGCCAGTGACTCCTCTACGATGTCTGCATTGGCTTGAGCTGCTTGAAATTCGGCTGGTAACACAAAAACCATATTAACTGATGTAGAGGCCACAACCTTTCCCTTGGCCTTTCTCTTTGCCTTGTCGGCTTGGTCTTCATCGCCTGCAACGACATTGTTCTTCCTACGCCACTGCATCCTCGGGCGCTCTTGTTCCTTCTTCTTTCTTTGCCGATAATCAATTTTGGCTTGAACCTCTTGCAGCCGGCCCTCGCTTTTCGTCCGTTGCACCTTCCATTTCTGGGTCTTTGTGAAAGTGTCAGAGGGGCACCATTGTGGGTTGGTAGCTTGTTCTTCGTCATCCACGAAGTCCTCCTGAAAGAAATCTTCATGGATTGGGCCTAGCCTTTGGTGAACAGGGCGTTTCGTCTGGTCTCGGCCGATTCTCTCTGGGCGGCAATCGGCTAGAACTTTCAGCCTGCTCATCTCCATAACCACTGCACGCTGGACAGTCTTGGAGTGATGGTAGCCTCATCCCCTGATTCCAGCAAAACCTGAAGAATTCACAGCTCCAATGGCGATCGAAGCCATCATGTTGCCGATAGCAAACTTCTTCCTGCCGATCATGTTTTCTTGGATGCACTCTGTAGACTCTGCCCGTCTCTCTTTCTTCATATCCCTTCATGAATTTGACCAAGCTATCCATCTCTCGGGGGTGATGATCGGCTGATCGGCAACGGGCATAAACCATGTTAACGGGAAAAGGGTTCCCATGAACCTTCATCGGCTTCTTTGGGTCTTCAAATTTAATTTTCCTAGCCTCTATAGCCGACTGGATTTGCCTATCCAACAATGTGTTCCCTAACACATGTGTCCATGTTTATTGATTTGGCATCTCCATACCCATGATCTATGAGACATGATCATCAATCAATAAATATGCCGATCTTATAGTCATATTTGTTCCAATAATATGACATGTGATCAGGGATCATTTAGAAATAGATTCATGCATAAAGAGTCTCATAAATAAGTCACATACTTATTGATCAATACAATATGTCTATTTCATGGAACTGAATAACACTTTATTCATTTATACATAAACATTGACCATGATATCCAACATCTCCATGTTGCCTCTAGGGCATATCATTTACAGGAACCGGTGTTGTTCCACTTGCAGCATTTTCTCTTTTTCAACTCCTCAGCCGATGGGATGACGTGATTGGCTGAAAGTTGGATCTGTTTCTCCCGAAGTAGCAGATCAAAGATTTTGTCGGCTTTAGTAATGTCAAAATCGTATTTCTCCTCTTTAGCCGAATTCTTCACCCAGTGGCAGGTTATGATCTTTTTGTTCCTAGCCATTCGGCTGCTGCCACTTTGGTTTCACTATCAGTTGAATCTAAGTCAGAAGCATAGGAAACGTCGCTAACCTTCTTAAAGGCTTTCTTGGCTTCCTGGAAACGTTGCTCATGGGCAGTGATTTTCTAGGCCAAGTGCGCCAAGCTTTGAAAATCTTGAGCCGAAAATCTCTCCCTGATGGGTGTTAACAAACCCTGGAAGGCAAGATCGGCTAGCTGGGTATCGGATAGCACCAAGCTATAGGGCTGATTTCTCATGTCTCTGAATCTTTGGATATTATCTTGGACTGATTCGTCGTGCTTCTGCCTGATGGCCATTAAGTCGGACAACTTCATATCGTGGATGCCGGTGTAGAAGTAGCGATAAAATTGTTTTTCCAAATCGGCCCAACTCTGAACAGAATTGTATAGAAGCAAAGAAAACCAAGTAAATGCCGATCCAGAGAGGGAGAGGGGAAAAAGCCTAGCCCTCAGGGCATCTGTAGCTGATGCCTCTCACTGGGTTAAAAATCGGCTAACGTTCTCATAGGTAGAAACATTGTCTTGCCCTGAGAATTTGGAAAAATCTGGTACTCTGTATCGGTTGGGCAACGGAACCCTCTCAAAATATTCAGGATATGGGTATCGATACATATTGCCAGTGTCCTTGGACTTGAGACCAAACTGCTCTCTCATCACATCGGCAATCAGGTCCACCCAAGGCGTGCTTTGTTGAGGTGCCTCTTGCGCTTGCTGTTGTATCGGCTCATATTGATAAAACTAGAGCGGTCCCTGTCGATACGACATCTGAGGTGAGTGAGCTAATATTGCTGGTTGAAGTTGCCTCCTGCACGCTGCTGAGGAGATTGATGCATCACGTGAGGCTGCTGATCATGCAGAGGCTGAGACCCAACAGGATGTTGAGGAAAACTTGGATGGTAGGATCCTATCGGCACCTTGGGCAGAACAGGTGGCTGATTTGCACTCAACATAGCCTCAATCCGTTCCGGTGAAATCCGGGGATCTCATAGCCCGTATGCTGAGGTTGTGGCCTCATCAAGACCTTGGGTTGAAACTCTGGCAGCTTTGATGCCGACGACGGCACAAATGTCTTGAGGAGAACCGATCTTGACGCGATCGGCTGTTCTGGAGGAACCCCTGAAGCAGTCGGCAACCCATCTGGTTCCAAGGCCCTGTACTGAGGAAATTTGCCTTCTGTTGATGAGAAAAATCAACACGTCGGCCTGGGAGATCTGCTTAGCTCCATTACAGGTCCTAAAATCAATGAAGCGTGGACGTGCCAGTCGGTTTGATCCTGCCACTGACAAGATATGCAAAACAACAGAGCATAAATCATATCGGTCGATAGGTCGATAATCAAAACAATCGATCTGTTGACAGCCGATCGTGTGATTCCAGCCGATGTCGATGTCCAGATAACTCGTCAGCTGAAACCCCGACGAAACCCTTAGTGGCAGCCAACAGGCAGGCTAGAGACTACGGTTCTAATCATGACTTAGTAGGTCAAACTGAATTGATGCAGCACTAAGTATGAAAAAAGCGCAATATCTAGACAATCAAGCCATTGACTAATTTTCAGTGTGGTAGATGTCTAAGCTAATCTAATCTAATATAACGATTTAGCCGATATCGGTAGAAACCCTAAAACGAGAGACAACCGATAGAGCTAAATCGAGATACTAGGACTAGATTAACAAAGACATATGATAAGACCGGCTAACCCTCCGGTGAAACATTAGCATGAACCTATCAACTTAACAAGATTTAGATTATCGATAACAATCTAGTAGATCGGATCTAACCGATGCAGCACGAGATTGTATACGATAATCTAATACTTGAGGAGTTGATAGATCTATCTAATATGATGGATATAACAAATCTACCTAAAGCAACATTACGTTTACAGAAACATCGACTTGATCAAAATATCGAACCTAACCGAGAAAGTCCTAACTAAGCCGATGTATCTATGAACGGTAATGAAACTAAAGATAGATATGATATACCTGGGCCGATGGGACCTTGGACTTTCCCCTTCGCCGGAGATCGAAGCTGATGGAGCCTCGCATTGGGTGCCAAGTTCCGCCGAATGATGAACAAAGTAGTCAAAAGTAAAAAGGTGGCGATGCCCCGAGTTGTATTGATCGAGAGATGGATTACATGAACCACAGGCTTACATATTTATACCCATGGGCTAACAGAGATCCTAACAGATTACAAATCCAATCTTTCCTAAAGATAAAAGGAAACAAACCGAATCCTTATCGGATACTAACACACTTTCCTAAAGATAAAATAGGAAACTAATAAACTCTTCCTAATTAATAGATACAATTGCCTTTTTAGGACTCTATCCTTATATGGCAATCCTCATGAAGCACATCATCTTGATCCGACGGTGTCTCCAATATTGTCATACTAGAATTGGCTACACCGGCTTGCCTTGTCCGATTCGTATTAGCCGATGGACACCTTAGCCGATTCGGGCTCCGGGGCTTACCAAATTTTGGCGTTAACACCTTCAGGGTAGAATACTGGGCCCCTGGCTTGATGTTCGGCTATCCTAGAGTCGACAACTGTGCTACTCATGTTTTTCAGGGTATTGACCAATATTCCAGATTGATTGATCAAAGCATGATGAACAACATAATCGATCCTGTCTTGTAGGTTTTTTAGCTATGGCCTTTCCTCCTTTTTGATTTTTTGTTCTTTGCTCTTGCTAGAGCTTGCTCCAGATTCATCTTGACCTGGGATCTTGACCTTGTATTTTTGGATGATTGTCCCTGATCTGGTCAAAGCAAAAGATTGCAGATAATGACTGCAACTGGTCTATCATCTTCTTGTACTTAGCCTGTTGTTCAAGAGTCAGCTTATCCATGGTGATCAGTATAACATTGTCTTGTTCAACCTCGGAAGCCTTGATGTCAACCATTGTGTCTAGCTCGTGTCTTGAGGTCCCACTAGGCGTGCCAAAAGCGTGCTGATGAGAAAATTTCCCACACACTGGCCTAAGAGATTTGCTTTACTCTATTATATGTCCAAAGTATTGATTCGAGGTTCGTAGGCGTGCCAGTTGGTTTGTTCCTACAACCAACAAGAAACTAAAAAGAGAAAGCAACGTTAGCTTGATAGCCGATCGACTGGTAGCCGACGACGTATCCCTTTAGTGTTGTGACGATGCAACTTGCATTGAATCGAAAGCAACTAGATTCGTCCGATCGGCTGTAGATGCTAACGGAATACAATCCAAATCTTAAAACATGTTTAAATCAAGTGACTGGGATAGATCGATAGTATACCGAGACAATATAAATCACCTAAATCTAAAAATGTCATAAAGCAAGGATTATAGACGTTTACAGCATAGCCGAATAGATAAATCTAATATGTATCGGCTAGTACTCCGATACTGCTATATATGTATATATCATAACAGATTAAATACATTAAACAAGGAGCAATCAAATATTAAGATGTCTTAACAGATTGATAACAAGCTTAACATATTTAATATAATGAGATCTTAATATAAGCGGCAGATTTAACATATCAAGCAAAACTAAAACTTGCAAGATAGTTAAATCAGGTAAGATCAGCTGAAACCCCGATACTATCTCTAACAGCAATCGTGAAGCAGATTAGATCTTTATGATTCTAAGGACCACTTAATAGATCAAACCTAACCGATGCAGCATTAATTACCAAAAGAAGCATAAGATCTAAATTAGCTTAATGAAGACCTTTCAAGATGGTAGATACGCCATATAATCTAGATTAACATCGAGATCTAACCCCATCAGCCATCACCTAACAATTGATGCTAGCCGACTGAGGGTTAGATCGCAGTGTCAATCTAAATTATATAGCATATATGATAACTTTGCAGATTACGATAACGAGATTAGAGTATCATGACGATGGAAGCACTAATCCCGAGAGCGCAAGCCGCTTGTAACAAGAATTACCTCTCGTCGGAGATCGAAACCCGATGTAGCCCAACCCAAAGCAAGAACGCGTCAAGATTAAACTAAAAGGAAAAGGTGGCGATGCGCCGAAATTGTATTGATCTGATGTTGACTAATTGATTACATGGTCTCGGGTCATATTTATACCCATATACATGACGAGTCCATGACAGACATGATTCCTATCTCTAAATTGAATTACAGATAGGCCTAATAAAACAAACTGACATTATCTATAAGGAAACTATACAAAATATCCTAACTTAAAGATACAAACTGCCTTTTCAGGACTTTATCTGTAGATTGCAACATCTCTGAAGCACTGGAAACTAAATCCAATGATGATGTCCATGTTTTCCCACCAGAATTGGTCTCATTTAGCTACCCCAATCAGAATCGGCTATGCCAGACACCTTATCTGATTCGGTCTCAGCCGATTGACTCCTCAGCCGATTCAGACTCAACCGATATGCACTTTGTCTCTGAGAATCACGTGTTTCTTCAGTTCCACTTCAGTTGTAGCTTCAAACCTGGGAATTAGCTTGCCAAATTTGGTCGTCAACAATGCCCTATGTTCCAACTCGATTGGTAAATGGCATGTTTTTCCATATACAAGTTGATAGGGTGACATGCCGAGTGGCATCTCCTATGCAGTCTGGTATGCCCATAGTGCATTGGGTAGTTTCTGCTTCCATGATTTTCCCATTTCCTAAATAGTCTTCTACAGAATGTTTTTGATTTGTTTGTTCGATGTTTCAGCCTGACCGCTTGTTTGGGGGTGGTATGGAGTGGCTATATTGTGCTGGGTTCCAAGCTCCTTCAAGAAATTTCGGAAGGTCTTATCGATGAAATGAGACCCTCCGTCACTTATCACCATCCTTGGTGTTCCAAACCGCGAAAAGATGATTTCGTGAAACATCTTTCGGGCATGCTTGGCATCAGTAGCTCTGCATGGCATAGCTTCTACACACTTGGATATGTAATCGACGGCCACCAGGATGTACTCGCAATCATAGGATCTTGGAAAAGGTCCCATGAAATCAATACCCCATACATCAAAAAGTTCTCCTTGAAGATTGTATGTAAGGGGCATTGCATCACGAGCATTTATCCCTCCATGTTTTTGGCATCTCCAACACTCAGAATGAATTATTTGGTGTCTTCATACATAGTTGGCATAAAAAACCCACTCTACCATATCTTGGCCTGTGTTCGGAATGCACCGTAGTGCCCTCCGTACGGGGCCGCATGGTATTTCTCAATAATTTGGGTAGCTTCGGTTGTCGGGATGCATCTCAATAATCCATCAGTGCATACCCTATATAGGTAAGGCTCCTCCCAAAGGTGACGACGACTCTCATAGATAAGCTTCTTTTTGTTCCTCCCTGGCGGGACATATCTGGTGACTGTAGAATTCACTATGTCCGCATACCAAGGACTAGAGTTTGTCACTTTTAGTAGCATATCGTCTCGTAGAGAGTCTTTGATTGGCAACTCCTGCATGCTAGTATAATGCATACGAGACAAATGATCTCCTACCGAATTCTCTCCTCCCTTTTTATCCTTGATTTAAATGTCAAATTCTTGGAGTAAGAAAATCCATTTTATTAGCCTAGTTTTAGCATCTTCCTTAGTGAACAGGTATTTTAAGGCAGTATGATTAGTGTAAATTATTACCTTAGCTCCTATTAAGTAAGATCTAAACTTATCTATAGAAAAAACAACAATCAAAAGCTCATTTTTGTGGTAGCATAATTAAGTTGAGCTCCTGTTAAAGTTTTACTAGCATAGTCTATAGTGTTGTGCTTTTTATCCTTGGTTTGACTATGGACTGCTCCTACTGCAAAGTCGCTAGCATCGCACGTTATTTCAAAGGGAAGGGACCAGTCGGGAGGTTGAATTATAGGAGCAGAGATGATTGCTTCTTTAAGGATATTAAAGGAGCGCAAACACTCATTATCGAAGTTAAAGGGAACATCCTTCACTAAGAGGTTTGTGAGGGGTCTAGCTATTTGAGAGAAATCCTTTATGAATCGTCGGTAGAACCCTGCATGACCTAGAAGCTTCAGATTCCCTTCACATTGATAGGATGTGGAAGTTTTTCGATAACATAGATTTTGACTTCATCCATCTCTATCCCTCTCTCGGACACAAGATGTCCAAGGACTATTCCTTGACGGAACATGAAATGACACTTCTCCCAATTAAGTACCATGTCCTTTTCTTTGCACCTTTGTAAGACCTTATCTAAAGTCTTGAGACAATGATCAAAAGTTTTTTCATAGACGGAAAAATTGTCCATGAAAACTTCCATGATTTGCTCAATCATGTCTGAGAAGATAGACATCATGCACCTTTGAAATGATGTGGGTGCAGTACACAAGCTGAAAGACATCTACGATAGGCATACGTTCCATAGGGGCATGTGAAAGTGGTCTTACATCAAATACCAGTGAAAGGCGGTGGAGAGGGAGGCTAACCAGGGTTCGGCCGAACCCTGGTTCGACCGAACCATGGTGATCTCCTCTCCCCTCCACCGAACACGTGGCGCTTCCTCAGCCTCTCACAATGGAGGTTATGGGAGTTTGGCGGTTACAAACCGACTCCAAACCGCCATATGAATGCTATATAAGGAGGTCACCTCACTTCATTCAAGACACACCTCAAGAAGATCAAAGCTCCACTCCAAAGGCGTAGTACTAGGTCTCTAGTGCTTAGAAAATAGGGTAGAAAGTGAGGGGTAGTCCAGAGTAGCGCCGGGGATCTCGGCACCGACCTCCGACTTTGTACCTCCGCGGATGCTTCTTCTAATAAAGCAAGTGTTCACGATTTACTATGGTTGCATTACTTACATTGAGTGATTACTTTAAGCATTTACTTACGGGATCATTGTCCATTAGTGGATGCTCTAGTCTAAGTCTAAGTCCCCTAATGAAGACAGGTGTTATTGGCCAAGACAAGAGTAGTAATCGATAGTGTAGACGTGGTATCTAGGCTAGAGTTTACCTTATTGCCACGTACTCCATGGGTTGTAGAGGTAGGTAGCATGTGGTGACAGCCCTGTCTGTCCTTTGTAATCCTCCACGTTTGGGTACGTCATAGAGCTTGTAGGTCAGAGTCACTCGGCAGGCCGAGTGTAAGCCGGTGGCCGAAGTAAGTAATTAAAGTAAATGATTACCACCTTTGTCTACCTTGGTGTCCTTGGATGAACCTGACCCTTAGATAATCCACACCGTTCCTCGTGAATTCGATACACTTGGAATACTCCAGAGTGAAGTGCTACAACGGTATTCTGTGCGCTTGTGGATTTTATCTGTGGTCATAAGAAATACCAATAGCATACAAACTAATAAACACAATATAAAATCCAAAGCACCAAGTATAGTGAGCAAAGGATATCTTTGCTGGAATAGCTAGCTAGTGGACTTCATCCTAGTATATGCCCGTCAAACCACATGAAGGTGGCGACCATACGTGTTACATATCCCAGGGGACTTCACTCAAGGTGCTAAATTCCCCAATGTCTCAATTTCTCAAAACTGATACTTGTGTTCAGCTAACCCAGGAAATTGCTAGCTTCACATTTTTCATCTCAGTCGGTTAGAAAAAGCATAATGGTGTAAGTGACTAAGAACAACTAGGAATAAATAGCTAACTTACTTACATGTGTCCCAAAGGCCAAAAAAATATTAAAGTTCGACGGAAGCTTGGCTACTAAGAAATTCCCACAAGCTGCCAACTAGGGTAAATCCCTATCATGAACCATCCTGGAAGAAAACGACACAACTCGCTTCACTGAACTCATGCAATAAGAATAGATAACATGTACAAAACAAGGCAAGGGTTCAGTACATTAACAATGTCAATGTACTGGCAAGAGGAAAATCAAACCTAGATATTACGTACTAGCTCATTTAAAAGGAATTCTAATTGTAGTTTAAATTTACATAAAGCTAATATTAGTGCACAAGTATTATAAAATTCCCTTTGAGATAAAACTGTAAGCATGGTATATAAACAACAAGTCATGGCATCATCATATATAGCATTATCATACTATCCTCCTTAATAGCAAATCAACAATAGATCTTAAAATTCAGAACCATCATCTTTTCAAAAATCAAGTTCAAAACAGGTTCATGAATCACAACAATATACTTGCGACACTTCACCATGTCGCCATTGACCGTGTGCACGGTTAATAGATGAGTTTTGATTCTGCAGAGTTCGTACACGATCTACATGACGCAAAATAGTAGTCATGTAAAAACATGCCACACGATATTGAATGGTAAACCTTTTTACTACTTGGGACAAAGCAAATCCATTGCCTAAGATCCAACCTTGCATGAGCACGGTGAGTGGAACTCTGCACTAAGTCCAGAACCTTAATGTCGTCAGTCAGGATGGTTGACCTACTGACCCTGATGCTGTGACATAGCAATCCCTACCCACGAGGCACTACATTGCTGTATTGGACATGCTCAGACACCCACGCTGCAAAGCAAACATCAATTCCCTCGTGAAACACATGGGTAGCTCCTATAAACTATCAAACCAACTAGTTCACACTACAACAGCCTCCCGAATGCAAGGTTAAATCCTAAATAACTTCTTAACTAAGGTTATCTCATACTAACACATGTGGGGTACTGTATACACGTATGACCCAAAGTTAGAGGATTTATTATGATAAACTGGAATGACTGGATTTATCACCTATGGGCATGGTTTAAGGCAAGATCGTGTTGGTGCGTGGCTTGATAATAATTTCACTAGAGATATGCCGTGGTTTGATTAAAATTTCTTTAAATAATTAAATGATTTAAGATGCTCATTTACTACAAAAATAACCCCCTCCCCTGGTAATGTAAATCCCTTGTACTCCCTTGCATCTTTTGCATTTCTCCCAGCATGGCTTACTGAGTACGGTGGTTGTACTCAGTCTTGCTTCTCTTTTCCCCTTCAGTAGAGGAGTCCCTCGAAGATGGTGGTTTCGACTTCTAGCTCATTCCTACCATCTAGCGCTTATGGTTGTTCGTCGTGTTCGTTGCCTTTTATCGTTGCTCTTTGCTGTGCTGGGCCTTTGGTTGCCAATGTAATAAATGTATTTTACTTACACTTTTTTTTGTAAGCTCTGTTATTTACCAACCATGTTATGTGTACCTTGCCTCCTGGGACAAGGAATAATGCACTCACAAACGGAATATAGTGGTCTATTTTCTTAGCGCGACATTGGTAGAAACAAAGTTTGGACTTTTGTTGAATCTCGTAGTCATAATATTATTGGAACTAAATTGGTTTTCAAAAATAAAAAAATGAGGATGGTTTAATTGTGAGAAATAAAGCTAGACTTGTTGCTCAAGGGTCTACTCAGGTGAAGGGTTATTTTGCTGAAACTTTTGCACCTGTTGCTAGAATTGAGCCAATTAGACTTTTGTTGGCTTTTGCTACCTCAACAGGTTTTAAATTGTATCAAAATAATGCTAAAAGTGTTTTTCTAAATGGATTTATATGGGAGGAAGATTACATTAAACAACCACCGGGGTTTGAGAATCCTAATTTGCCCAACCATGTTATTAGATTGTCAAAAATATAGTATGGTTTCAAACAAACACCTAGAGCATGGTGTGATAGACTTAAAAACTTTTTGCTTGAAAAAGGTTTTCAAATGGGAAAAGTGGATAAAACTCTTTTTGTTTTTAAGCATAGTGATAATCAACTTTTCGTTCAAATTTATGTGGATGATATCATCTTTGGTTGTGGAGTTTTTTTAGATTATGCGCAGGGAATTTGAGATGAGAATGATGGGTGAGTTGTCGTACTTTTTGGGAGTGCAAATTAAGCAAACACCTCATGGTACGTGCCACGTCCCGAATTTCGTCCGGGATTAAAAATCGTTTATTAATGCATTTCTAGAAATTTTCTTAAAAGTTAAAGTAATTCATCAAGTTAAATTAATGCGGGACATAAAATTTACTTTAAAAATTATAGCTGGAAATATTTTTGTAATTTTCTCCATGCTCTAATGTACTCTCTATTTTTTTAATTTTCAAAGCTCAAGAAGTAATTTTAATAATACAAAGTTCATTCAATCAATTAATTACATTGAAAAACCAACTAAAATCCTGCTCTTCAGCTTTGGGCCGTTTTTGGCCGAAGTCTGTTTTTCGTCTCTCCGCCCCAGCCCGCTCCGCTCTTTCCTCCTCCTCACCTCATGCCAGCCTCCCTCTCCTTCCTTGTGGACCCCGATTTTGAGTCGGGAATCTTTCGTGTTCATAGTACCATTTCCCTGGATCAAGTAGTTGGTACCCACGAATGCAGTACTGGATAATCAAGTGCGCATGCACGAATAGTCTTACAATACCATTATTACATAAATAGGCCCGAAGGCATTGTTCATCCCACAGGACCTTATGGTCCGAATACAATATAAAAACAGAGTTTAGATAAGGCAGCGGAAAGAGGCAGCGGCTTGTCCATTGCCACAGGCAACGACCGGAGCTAAAGTCTAATATGCGCCGTCAGTTCCCTCGTCCTCCTGGTGATAAGCGTATGGATCTTCCGGCTCTTCAACTCCATCAGCTGGAGGTTTGTGCGTATAGCAAGGGTGAGTACCAACCGTACTCAGCAAGCCAACACAGAATTGATGCATATGACAAGGTTATTCAAAGAACATGGCTAGGGTTGTTTTTGCGAAAAGCCAGTTTTCACAATTCTTTTCTCAAGCCTATTGACTAGCCAAAATCCAGTTTTAATTTCATAGTTCATTAACCCGGCGACGGTTCTGTCTACCATCCATCGTGATTCCAAGGATGGCTTCCCGCCTCCGGTTCGTCATGATTTTCTGGGGAGTCCACCCCTTCTCGTATTCTCGAGAAGTTGATCCACCAGCGAATAAAATCATCATGCAAACCCATCCCAGTATTTTTAAGTTCAAAATCTAGCCAAGCGAAAGTCTTGTCACGATGCTCAATATCCGCGAGCACG
This sequence comes from Oryza australiensis, assembly GCA_019925245.2. Classification (NCBI taxonomy): domain Eukaryota; kingdom Viridiplantae; phylum Streptophyta; class Magnoliopsida; order Poales; family Poaceae; genus Oryza; species Oryza australiensis. The sequence continues at coordinate 341,454 of JAIFGZ020000666.1, forward strand.
GCTATTCGAATAGATTGACTCATTCACACTGCAGTGGATGTACACTTTACCCATACTCCGCGACAGCCCAACAAATGAGCCTACGCCTCAACACATGAGACGGTCACGGCAGAGCCTTTCGATAACCTCACTTTGGCAGTACCCGCTCCATGAACTTAAGCCCTCATGCACTCTAGCCATCCTTTTCTAGCGGTGAGAGGAGTTACGCGCACCGGGGTAAGGGGAGACATTTCCAATCTTTAAGTTTAATTAACATCGGTTTAATCCCACCATTCATAACAAAGGCCGCAGCCTCATTCTCATCCCATAACCACATCATAGAGAACCATCTATGCAAGGATACCGCCTCCGCTCGGCTATCTAGTCAGCTAGGTCTATACCCATTCGAGAAGTACGGTTGTACTGGCTCGTTTCCCGGCTATCTCATGGCTCGGTCCTTAATTGACCAGGGTCGGCACTAGCCTTTTCCGGAATCCACCCAAATCATCCAGCCGCCCCAGTCGAAAACATTTGTATAGTACTTTCAATTTTCATCAAACTTAATTCATTATGGCCATGTGGCGCTCATGTCTCCACATGCCGAATCTCAACTACCTTCCCTAAGGTAGTTGCCCAAGCACAAAGCTTTTTCATAAAGTCATGAGTATGCATAAATCTAAGTATAGCATGGCTAAGCAATTTACCGAAGTTATGCTTCGGTTATTTGTATCACATCTCGAGTTACAAGGAGTAATTCTAAAGGTAAACAATAGCAAGGTATGGCATAACAAGTATAGGTAACTCGGTAAAGCATGCATGTTTAGAGTTTAAAATAACATCATTTCGCAATTGGGATCAATATGTTCAAAGGGTGTGAAGACTTGCCTTGCTCGCACGCTGGTTGAATGGGGTCTTTCGCGTAGTCAGCGTTCACTTCTTCGGACGCTATCCGTACGTGCGAAAAGAAGGGTTGAATCCAATTAAAATCCAACAATATCAACGAAAAGAAAAAGATCTCAAAATGATCGCGGAAAGCGGATTCCAAGCACAACCTCAAACTTCGTAAATTTTAATAGTTGAATCAACGGAAAGAAGTCCAGTTAAACCGAGCGAACCATCTCGTAATAAATATATATTTTATTCCTAAATTTGAAGATATCCTAAAATAATTAGATTTCTAATTTCCATATCTCCAATAATTGATCTTTAATATTGCAATTATATTTGCTAGGGTTTTGGAATTCTAACGACCGAATAATGACATTCATGCTTAACCAATCTTTAAAAAGTCTCATGTGGACTTCGATAACACATTAGAGGTCGGACAATATTTGAATTCATAAAAAGAAAAATTTAATCTAGAAATTATTGTCACAAAGTATTTCTTTTTGGAAGGAAAAAGAATATTATATCCATACCTAGATAATATTCTTTTTCCTCCCGAGACCACAAGGGTTCCATTTCCTCCTTCGGCCGAGACCGGGAAGCGGCGGAAAGGGCTGCGACGGCGAGGTGGTTCGGCGGCGGTGGCGCTCGTCGGCGGCAAAATCCGGCGAAGCCCGGCTAAAGTGAGGGGTCTACAAGCTTCAGCGAACCCCGGGGATGCTAACGGTGGGGTTGGTTCGGCCGGAAAGGCACCTGCGCGGGGCGGCGACGGCGAGGTGGTTCGGCGGTCGAAACAGAGGAAATCTAGGGGTTCGTCGCCGGCGATTTTCCGGCGACCAATTGGCTCGGGAGCTTAGGGGAATTAATACCTAGAGCACGGGGATGATGATGGTACCTTTAATTTGGGAAGAAATCGGCCGAAGGTGACGAATTTCGGAGTGTCGCACGGGCGATCGAATTAGGGTTCTTTCGGCCGAGCTCCAATCTTTCCCAAAATTCGCGCAATGTAGTGGCTAATCCTTGGGGAAAATTGGGGGAAAGCACGAGTGAGCACGGAGAAGATTTTCGATGTTGGGAGCTGGGTGCAGTGAGGCCGATTTATAGGCGGTCGACGGCGAGGTGGTTCGGGCGCCCGGTGCGGTGATAGGCGACGAGCGCGCGCACGTCGCGGCGACGTGCGGCAGCGCAGCCAACGCACGCGTGTACGGCGAGCGGTGAGGCGTGCGCGAGAGCGGGAGTGCGGCGCCGCGGCAAAGGACGGCGTGGTGCGGATCGTGTACGCGCGGCGCCGACGCGAGCGGCATGGCTAGCGTGTACGGCGGCGACTTTGGGGGCAATCGGCATGGCGCCTGTACGCGACCACCGTGCGTGACCGGAGCCGATGACGCTGGGAACATGCACGCGCGAGGTCTCGTGTACGGCGGGGAGCGCGCGGCGGCTGCGAACGGGCGGTGTAATCGGTCGAACACTGCCGAGCTAATGAACAGTGCACTTTTCCATTTATCCCGATTTTAAAATCCTATTTTCCATTTCCATTTCTTTTATCCCTAAAAATTCTAAATGAATTCTAATATTCCCAAAATAATTTTGAAATTATATTTTCAAACTTTTCCCCCACTTTTTATTTTTCAAAATATATTTTTCATATTTTTATTTCTTCTTTTAAAATCAATAAATTGGGGTCTTTAATTAATTTCTAAATTCATATTTCCTTTTCAAAATATTTTCATCATCCAAATCCAAATATTTTCTTCCACCAGTTAGGGTTTAAACCAAAATATATTCTTTTCAAGAATCTCTTGTAAATCCACAAAATTAGGTATTTATCCTTCTCCAAATATATATATTTTGAATTATTACTCTCACCTAGGATATCAAAGCTTAGGGTTTTTATCCAACTTCGCATCAAAGCAATTCAAAAAGAACTATTATGCAACGAGCTTGGCAAATAAGAACGATAAACACGATAAGAAGCAATGATTCCAAAAAGTTTTTATGAGTTCCGATTTTCACGTTCCGAATTCTACTCTTTCGATTTTTCGGGATGTCACAAACCTACCCCCTAACAATAAATCTCGTCCTCGAGATTTCTTACCGGTTGCTGAATAGGTGTGGATGTTCTGTCCTCAGGAAGTCTTCGCTCTCCCAGGTAGCTTCTTCTTCGGTGTGATTGCTCCATTGTACTTTGTACATGCGCCACGACTTGGTGCGTGTCTTCTTTTCTGCTTCGTCTAGTATCTTGATTGGATGCTCCGGGTAGGTAAGATCACTGTGGACATGGATGGTTTCTAACGAGGTTTGCTCTTCCGGTACCCGCAGACATTTCTTCACTGCGATACGTGGAATACGGGTGGACATCGGAGAGATTCTCAGCGGTTCCAATTGATAAGCCACTTCTCCCTCCTAGCGCTTATCGAATGGGCCCACGTATCGTGGTGCAAGTTTCCCCTTGACTTTGAGCCTCTGTGTTCCCCGTAGTGGTGAGACCTTTAGATACACGTAGTCACCCTCTTTGAATTCCAATTCTCTTCGTCGAGTATCCGCGTAGCTCTTTTGTCGTGATTGAGCAGCTTGTAGTCGGTCCCGAATTAGGCGAACCTTTTCCTCAGCCTCCTTGATTATGTCAGGCCCGAATACGGTTCGTTCACCGGTTTCTGACCACATCAATGGGGTTCGACATCGGCGACCAAATAGAGCTTCGTTTGGCGACATCTTCAAACTAGCTTGATAGCTATTGTTGTAAGAGAACTCGGCGTACGGCAAGCATTTCTCCCAATCCTTGGTGAAATCCAATGCACAGGCTCTCAGCATATCCTCCAGTACTTGGTTCGTCCTTTCAGTCTGCCCATCGGTCTGTGGATGATAGGCGGTACTGAAAGCGAGATGACTTCCGAGTGCCTCGTGGACTTTGCTCCAAAAATGAGATGTGAATTGGGTACCACGATCCGATATGATCCTCTTTGGTACACCGTGAAGACATACAATCCTACTCATATATAGTTCCGCTAGCTTGGCGCTGTTGTAGTTAGTTTTTACTGGTATAAATCTGGCAGTCTTGGTGAGCCGATCTACTATTACCCAAATGGAATCGTAGCGTCGTAGTTTTGGGTAGTCCCACTATGAAATCCATGCCTATCTCGTCCCATTTCCATTCGGGAATCTTGAGTGGCTGCAGCAAACCAGTGGCCGTTGATGCTCAGCTTTCACCCTTTGGCACACATCGCACACGGCTACGTATTCGGCTACATCTCTCTTCATATTGGGCCACCAGTATTCTCCTTTCAAATCCTGGTACATTTTCGTGCTTCCGGGATGTAACGAATATGCCGATTCGTGGGCTTCCTTTAAGATCAATCCCCTCAAACCGCCTCGTTCGGCACACGATTCTTTTCTTGTACCACGGATTCCCTTGTCATCCACGAAAACTCCCGAGCGCGTCCGGCGCCATGCGTTCCTTGATTCCCTGGGTTTCCTCATTCCCTTTTGGGCTTCCTCTATTTGAGTTCTCGGTAGGGGTTGGATTTCCAGTGAGTTCACTTCTCCGTGAGGAATCAGGTGCAGATTGAGTCTGGCCATTTCTTCTTGAAGTTCGCTGGCCATACCTCCCAATCCCATGTGGTTGCATTGGGCTTTGCGGCTCAGCGCATCGGCCACTACATTTGCCTTGCCGGGATGATAATGGATTCCTAGACTATAATCCTTGATCAACTCCGGCCATCGCCTCGTCGTAGATTGAGATCGAGTGGGTAAAGAAATATTTTAGGCTCTTGTGATCGGTATACACATCACAGTGGTTCCCGATCAGATAGTGTCTCCAAATCTTCAATGCGTGTACAACCGCGGCTAATTCCAGGTCATGTGTGGGATAATTCTCTTCGTGGGGTCGTAACTGTCGCGAGGCATACGCTACGACCTTCCCATCCTGCATCAACACTCCTCCCAATCCTTGCCGGGATGCATCACAGTACATCACGAAGTCCTTACGGTTGTCGGGTAAGGTCAAGATTGGGGCAGTGGTTAACTTTTCTTTTAATTGGTCGAAGGCTTTTTGGCACTTCTCATTCCATTCAAACTTCTTTTCCTTCTTCGAAGTTGAGTCATAGGTCGGGCTACGGTGGAAAACCCTTCGATGAACCGTCGGTAATAACCGGCCAAGCCCAAGAAACTCCGAACTTCCGTCACCGACTTGGGTGCCTTCCATCCCGTAACGGCTTCGACCTTGGCGGGGTCTACGGCTACTCCTCCGGCTGAAACCACGTGGCCAAGAAAAGCGACTTCCTTGAGCCAGAACTCGCATTTGCTGAATTTTGCATACAGCTGGTGCTCTCGTAACTTTTCCAGTACGAGTCGTAGATGCTCCGCGTGCTCCTCGTCGTTCTTGGAGTAGATAAGTATATCGTCGATGAACACCACTACGAATTTGTCCAGGTATTCCATGAATACCTTGTTCATCAGATTCATAAAGTATGCAGGGGCATTGGTCAATCCAAAGGACATCACGGTGAACTCGTATAAGCCGTAACGTGTAGAGAACGCCGTCTTAGGAATATCTCCGGCTCTAATCTTCAACTGATGATATCCTGACCGTAGATCAATCTTTGAGAACACCTGTGCACCTTTAAGTTGATCGAATAGGTCATCGATCCGGGGCAGCGGGTACTTGTTCTTGATAGTTACTTCATTCAGCGATCGGTAGTCCACACACATTCTCATACTCCCATCCTTCTTTTTGACGAAGAGTACGGGGGCTCCCCAGGGAGAAGAGCTGGGGCGTACAAATCCCTTCTCTTGTAGTTCTCTTATCTGCTTCTTGAGTTCCTCTAACTCGTTGGCCGGCATTCGATAAGGTCTCTTGGATATGGGGGCCGTACCAGGCATTAGATCGATGATAAACTCTACGTCGCGATCCGGGGGCATTCCGGGTAATTCCTCGGGAAACACATCCGGGTATTCTTGTACTACGGGCATTCCGCCTAAGGGTAGCATGGTGAACACTCCCGCAGCGTGCTCACATAGCTTTGGGTTTTGATCCATAGTTATGCTCATCGGTGATCCCCATGGGGTGGATACCGTGACTTCCCTTCATTGCAGTCTATAATCCCATTATTTTTGGTCAACCAATCCATCCCGAGTATGACATCTATGGTTTGGGGTGATAGCACCATAAGGTTTGAGAGAAACACCACGTCTCTAATCCGTATGGGCACATTAATGCAGGCATGGGGTACGGTTATGTCTCCCCGGTGAGTGTACCAACATAGGCCTCTTAAGTGCTACTTGGTGTAGGTGGTGTTGTTTGCTTACTTGGGAAGATATGAATGAATGCGAGGCTCCGAATCGAATAAAACTTTAAGCGGTGCAGAGTTGATAGAGAACATACCCATCAATACGCTCCGGTCCTCCCGAGCTTCTTCCGCCCGCACATGATTCACGACCACGTCGAAACCCGGTGGCAGCCTCGTTGGGTAGCGGGGTCTGAGCAGACCTCGTCTGCCGCGAGGTGGGGGTTCCTCGGACGGGCGTTGCATTGGCGCCGGTGCGCGCGCAGGGGCGTTGCGTGGTTTTGGGCAGCTATTGGAGTAGTGCCCGAATTCTCCGCAATTAAAACAGCTCACATTCCTTCTTCTGGAGCGGCTAGGGTTGGTGTGGGCGTACGAAGCGAGGTGTAGCTGACTGTTGACATGGTCGGAAGTGGGAGAACGTCCGATTGCCGGAACATTTGGCTTCCATCCAGACGGAGTGGCTCCCTTGGGGCGTTGTGGCGTTCCCCGAAATGGGCGAGCCATAGCGAGCCTCCTCTTGCGGTTATTGTCTACCACCTTTTGGTCATGTTCAAGTCGGACGACCTTGTTGATGAGGCTTTGGAAACTGGTGTGATCCTGCCCGATCATTGGTCCCCTCAGTTCGTCATTTAATCCCTCAATGAATTTATCTATCTTTTCTTCTTCGTCTGCCAGGTCACTGGTGGCATAACGGGCAAGCTGGGTGAACTTGTTCAGATATTCTTGTACCGAGGTGTTCCCTTGACGCAGTCTGCGGAACTCGTTTTCTTCATCCTCATCACCGCAGTGGCACGAAATTCTCACGAAACGCAGCCGTGAATTCCTCCCATGTTGGTTCGCCGGCGTCTTCAGCTCGTGTCTCCTTGTAGGTGTCCCACCAGTCACTCGCGGGACCTTCCAGCTGGTTAGTAGCGAAGATAACTCTATCCGCTTCTCGGATTCTGACGAGGGTTAGCTTCTTCTCTATCACTCTTAGCCAATCTTCGGCATCCATAGGCTCTTCGGCCGTGGAAAAAGTGGGCGGCTTAGCTCTCATGAATTCCCAGACTCGATCCTCCTCGACCTCCTTGATTATTAGCAATCGCTTGGAGTAGCCGGGTCCGCATAGCCATGACCTCTCGCCGGGTGGAGGGGTTAGGTTCAGTGGGTTCTCGTTGGTCGCTGCGGCCCTGCGGCGATGTGCCATCTGAAGAAGGGAGATGAATCAAGAGATCGGACTAGTTTAGGTTATAGTTCCCAGGGGGATCTTTCTTCAAGTTCTTTTGAATGATCTTCAATCAACGAGACAAAGTAAAATAATAATAAGCATACGAATTAAGACATCGCAAGGCGATGCTCGGGTTCATCATATTACATAAGGGGTACACGGATGTACACACACAGTCCTTCCCGAGATAGCAATAATAATTATATCGTCCAACTAGATCAACTAATTAAGGGGAAATAGGAAGTGCTAGCGGGAAGGTCCTTCCGCCTAGTCATCCAACCAACCGCAAGAGCCGGGCGCCGGAAGTGGGTGGTCCGGCTGAAGCAAACCGAAGTCCCCACGGCTCGGAGGTGGTGGCCTCGGAGTCACGCCGAATCTTCCGACTCGGTGGCCGCGTACTCTTGCGAGCGTGCGCGGGCGAGGGGGCCTCCCGTGTGAGTCGGCGACGAGGGGGAACTTCCTCCTCCATTGAGTCGGTGTCGCTAGACTCCCATTTGATCTCCATGGGCTCGCCTCGGACTCCGTATGGGTGTAGATCGGATGGGGTTACCCTCTCCGATCCGGCTCGGATGGTACCGGTACGGAGCTCGAGGTGGGTCCCATGGATGTGGCAGCAGTGGGGTCTACCGTGACGGTGCGGGCTCCGTGCTCAACATAAAGCTTGCTCCATCATAGCTTGAAAAGTATCTAAGCTTGCTGGAGTCATAAGGTAATAGTGGTCGGGCACGGGGGCGGGAGGTGATGGTACGGGCTCGGTGGAAGTACTGCAGCGTAGACAGGGCGAGTGCGCAGCTGTTCTTCTAGCTGGTTGATCTGCTGCTTGCTCTTCCTGAGCTGCTCTTCCAGCTCTACTAGAGCCTCCTCGGGCCATGTAGCGGTCCGAGAGTTGCTCATCGAGCACCATTGGCTGCGGTGAGTCCGCAGCATGCTTATCTGGTCTCCACGGCCTTGGTGGCTGTTGACCGATCATTGAGGCGTGGCTGCGATCGTTGATCTCGAGCGGGGCCTCCTCGTAATGATCGTTCTTTGTCTTCGCCCAACGCGACAGACGCGTGACCATCGGGTTGTAACAGCAGGGGGTAGCCTCCACAGTGCAGACTGGGTTGCCCTCTTCGCGGTAAGGATGATGCACGAACTCTGTCATTGTGAGTTCGGCACGGTGTTCCGCATTAAGGCGAAGGAAGGCCTCGCGAGCTGCATCCTGAATAGCTGCTTCTGCTAGGTCCCGGTGGTAGCGAGTGTGGAAGCAGTAAGATGTCTCGCTTCCCATGCGGGCTTCTATGGATACGGCTGCCTCCCAGGCTGGATACACTTCGGAGCCGTGCCTTTTGGTGTGATAGGTGGGTGGTTCCGGTACCTCAAACACCATAGTAGGATCGGAGTTGGACCACGAACCCCTCGTCTCGCGGAACAGTGACTTCCCGGGTTCCGTCGTGGTTTGACATCTGCTTTTACAGGCAACTTAGGGTTAGCGGGAGGGAGCTATCATAATCATTTGGTAAAAAGAAATACAGATGTAGAAAAGATATATTTGCATTTTCGGAAATAATAGTTTAAAACTGATCCTACCGTAGGGATATTTCCCTTTAGCCATCCGGTTAGGGGTAGGGCGCCATTTGGTCTTAGCCTACGGTCGCATGGCTCGATACCAGCTCCGTGGACCCCGATTTTGAGTCGGGAATCTTTCGTGTTCATAGTACCATTTCCCTGGATCAAGTAGTTGGTACCCACGAATGCGATCTTGGATAATCAAGTGCGCATGCACGAATAGTCTTACAATACCATTATTACATAAATAGGCCCAAAGGCATTGTTCATCCCACGGACCTTATGGTCCGAATACAATATAAAAACAGAGTTTAAATAAGGCGCGGAAAGAGGGCGGCTTGTCCATTGCCACAGGCAACGACCGGAGCTAAAGTCTAATATGCGCCGTCAGTTCCCTCGTCCTCCTGGTGATAAGCGTATGGATCTTCCGGCTCTTCAACTCCATCATGGAGGTTTGTGCGTATAGCAAGGGTGAGTACCAACCGTACTCGGCAAGCCAACACGAATTGATGCATATGACAAGGTTATTCAAAGAACATGGCTAGGGTTGTTTTTGCGAAAAGCCGGTTTCACAATTCTTTTCTCAAGCCTATTGACTAGCCAAAATCTAGTTTTAATTTCATAGTTCATTAACCCGGCGACGGTTCTGTCTACCATCCATCGTGATTCCAAGGATGGCTTCCCGCCTCCGGTTCGTCATGATTTTCTGGGGAGTCCACCCCTTCTCGTATTCTCGAGAAGTTGATCCACCAGCGAATAAAATCATCATGCAAACCCATCCCAGTATTTTTAAGTTCAAAATCTAGCCAAGCGAAAGTCTTGTCACGATGCTCAATATCCGCGAGCACGGCTATTCGAATAGATTGATTCATTCACACTGCAGTGGATGTACACTTTACCCGTACTCCGCGACAGCCCAACAAATGAGCCTACGCCTCAACACATGAGACGGTCACGGCAAAGCCTTTCGATAACCTCACTTTGGCAGTACCCGCTCCATGAACTTAAGCCCTCATGCACTCTAGCCGTCCTTTTCTAGCAGTGAGAGGAGTTCTGGCGCACCCGGGGTAAGGGGAGACATTTCCAATCTTTAAGTTTAATTAACATCAGTTTAATCCCACCATTCATAACAAAGGCCGCAGCCTCATTCTCATCCCATAACCACATCATAGAGAACCATCTATGCAAGGATACTGCCTCCGCTCGGCTATCTAGTCAGCTAGGTCTATACCCATTCGAGAAGTACGGTTGTACTGTCTCGTTTCCCGGCTATCTCATGGCTCGGTCCTTAATTGACCAGGGTCGGCACTAGCCTTTTCCGGAATCCACCCAAATCATCCAGTCGCCCCAGTCTAAAACATTTGTATAGTACTTTCAATTTTCATCAAACTTAATTCATTATGGCCATGTGGCGCTCATGTCTCCACATGCCGAATCTCAACTACCTTCCCTAAGGTAGTTGCCCAAGCACAAAGCTTTTTCATAAAGTCATGAGTATGCATAAATCTAAGTATAGCATGGCTAAGCAATTTACCGAAGTTATGCTTCGGTTATTTGTATCACATCTCGAGTTACAAGGAGTAATTCTAAAGGTAAACAATAGCAAGGTATGGCATAACAAGTATAGGTAACTCGGTAAAGCATGCATGTTTAGAGTTTAAAATAACATCATTTCGCAATTGGGATCAATATGTTCAAAGGGTGTGAAGACTTGCCTTGCTCGCACGCTGGTTGAATGGGGTCTTCCGCGTAGTCGGCGTTCACTTCTTCGGACGCTATCCGTACGTGCGAAAAGAAGGGTTGAATCCAATTAAAATCCAACAATATCAACGAAAAGAAAAAGATCTCAAAATGATCGCGGAAAGCGGATTCCAAGCACAACCTCAAACTTCGTAAATTTTAATAGTTGAATCAACGAAAAGAAGTCCATTAAACCGAGCGAACCATCTCGTAATAAATATATATTTTATTCCTAAATTTGAAGATATCCTAAAATAATTAGATTTCTAATTTCCATATCTCCAATAATTGATCTTTAATATTGCAATTATATTTGCTAGGGTTTTGGAATTCTAACAACCGAATAATGACATTCATGCTTAACCAATCTTTAAAAAAGTCTCATGTGGACTTCGATAACACATTAGAGGTCGGACAATATTTGAATTCATAAAAAGAAAAATTTAATCTAGAAATTATTGTCACAAAGTATTTCTTTTTGGAAGGAAAAAGAATATTATATCCATACCTAGATAATAATATTTCAAAACCTTATTTTATATCCTAAAATATTTCCAAAATATTTCAAAATATTTTACCCTAATTTCTTTACTATTTTTCTTTTTCTATTTCCTTTTTTTCTTCTCTTCCTTTCTTTTCTTTTCTTCCTCTCGCTCGCTCTGTTTTCCCACCGGCGGCCGACGGTGAGGGAGGGGTGCCGACGGCGAGGGAGGGCCGGAGCTAGGGAAAGGAGGGGCGCTACACCATCCTGAGACCACAAGGGTTCCATTTCCTCCTTCGGCCGAGACCGGGAAGCGGCGGAAAGGGCCGGCGACGGCGAGGTGGTTCGGCGGCGGTGGCGCTCGTCGGCGGCAAAATCCGGCGAAGCCTGGCTAAAGTGAGGGGTCTACAAGCTTCAGCGAACCCCGGGGATGCTAACGGTGGGGTTGGTTCGGCCGGAAAGGCACTGCAGCGGCGGCGACGGCGAGGTGGTTCGGCGGTCGAAACGAGGAAATCTAGGGGTTCGTCGCGGCGATTTTCCGGCGACCAATTGGCTCGGGGAGCTTAGGGGAATTAATACCTAGAGCACGGGGATGATGATGGTACCTTTAATTCGGGAAGAAATCGGCCGAGGGTGACGAATTTCGGAGTGTCGCACGGGCGGTCGAATTAGGGTTCTTCCGGCCGAGCTCCGATCTTTCCCAAAATTCGCGCAATGTAGTGGCTAATCCTTGGGGGAAATTGGGGGGAAAGCACGAGTGAGCACGGGGGAAGATTTTCGATGTTGGGAGCTGGGTCTGGTGAGGCCGATTTATAGGCGGTCGACGGCGAGGTGGTTCGGGCGCCCCAGTGCGGTGATAGGCTGACGAGCGCGCGCACGTCGCGGCGACGTGCGGCAACTGCAGCCAACGCACGCGTGTACGGCGAGCGCGGTGAGGCAGTGCGCGAGAGCGGGAGTGCAGGCGCCGCGGCAAAGGACGGCGTGGTGCGGACTGTGTACGCGCGGCGCCGACGCGAGCGGCATGGCTAGCGTGTACGGCGGCGACTTTGGGGGGCAATCGGCATGGCGCGCGCTGTCCGGCGACCACGGTGCGTGACCGGAGCCGATGACGCCGGGAACATGCACGCGCGAGGTCTCGGTACGGCGGGTGACACGCGGCGGCTGCGAACGGGCGGTGTAATCGGTCGAACACTGCTGAGCTAATGAACAGTGCACTTTTCCATTTATCCCGATTTTAAAATCCTATTTTCCATTTCCATTTCTTTTATCCCTAAAAATTCTAAATGAATTCTAATATTCCCAAAATAATTTTGAAATTATATTTTCAAACTTTTCCTCCACTTTTTATTTTTCAAAATATATTTTTCATATTTTTATTTCTTCTTTTAAAATCAATAAATTGGGGTCTTTAATTAATTTCTACATTCATATTTCCTTTTCAAAATATTTTCATCATCCAAATCCAAATATTTTCTTCCACCAATTAGGGTTTAAACCAAAATATATTCTTTTCAAGAATCTCTTGTAAATCCACAAAATTAGGTATTTATCCTTCTCCAAATATATATATTTTGAATTATTACTCTCACCTAGGATATCAAAGCTTAGGGTTTTTATCCAACTTCGCATCAAAGCAATTCAAAAAGAACTATTATGCAACAGAGCTTGGCAAATAAGAACGATAAACACGATAAGAAGCAATGATTCCAAAAAGTTTTTATGAGTTCCGATTTTCACGTTCCGAATTCTACTCTTTCGATTTTTCAGGATGTCACATTCCTCCTCTCGGACTAGCTCACAGCTCAACCCAGCTCGTGTCTTCTCCCCTCTCCCAAAGTCTACCTCACGTCCCTCTTCTCCTCGCTCCTTCCTAGGTCGTCGGCCCGCTTGCCTCCTTTCCACTCATGAAGTCCATTTTGCGTCCCTCCTCTCTCCTGTCCCGCCAACAGGTGGTCCCCTTCCTCCGAACAGAACCCGCAACTATCGACCCTACCCACATCACCGCGCATGTCTCCCACGCCCCACCCTCGTTGGTCAACCACGAAGACCACGATCCCCTGCACCCCCTCCACCTTCTCCCCCACTCCTCCCTGCAAATCGTGCAACGTAGAGCCGCATCCCACTCCCACATCGGTGCCCCACTCCGCTGTCGGTTGCCGCCCTTCTCGGCCTCGTGCTCCTCCTCCCAAGCCCATAAAAAGCACACCCATGCCCTCCTCTTCCTTTCCGCAACTTTCACGAGCCTGCCGCACTCTCCCTCGCGCTCCCCTCGCAGGTCTCGGCTCCCGCCGCTCGCCGTCATTTTTTGGCCACGCACCACCACCACTCTAACTACCGCTGCACGACATCTTCGGCTTCGCCACCTCACGCTGCACTCTAACTACCTTCGTCTTCGCCACCTCAAGCTGCACTCTAACTACCTTCGGCTTCACCACCTCATGTTGCACACCGGCCACCACCTCTTCGGTGTCGAAAACCGCCGAAACCCCTCGTCCGTCATAAACCCATGCTGCCGCGGCCATTGTCAATTTTGGTCTAGTTCCCGACCACCCCAAGGCGCGTCATAGTCGCCTCCCGCATTGCCGCCCCGAAAAGCCCCGCGGCCGCATTTCCCCAGAGCTACTCTGCCCCAGAATCCTGTCCCCGCCGCCAACCCAAGCTGCCACCACCTACCGCCACCTCCAGCCGTCACTTGCCGCCCTTCACGCAGCCTTGGACCATGGGCCTTCCTCACTGGCTTCGTGAAAGTAAGAGGAGGCCAGGCATCCACTTACCCGTCGCCAGAGTCTCGACATCACCGTCATCCCGCACTAGCCGTCTCCGCCAAACCCGCCGCATCTCCTGGGCCATCGCCTATCGCCAAAGTGCCCTCGGTGAGATTCCCTCTTCCTCTCTGCACTCCTCCACCGCTCTCCTGTGCGCGTCATTGCGTCGGTGGCTGCCACCGATGACTATTGGGCGGGCATCATCACTCCCCTGTCGGTCCATCGTTGGGCGCTGTCCCATCCTCCCGTGGCTGTCTGATCTGCCGTCGGGCAGATCGGGGACGTCCGTGTGGCCGCCCACATGGCCGCCACATTGGTGCCCTATTGGCGCCACGCGTGCACCACGTGGTGCACCTGTCCACGCCTCCGTGGACTCAGTCCACGGTTGGCTAACCTCCCTTGACCCGCTAACGCATGGGGCCTGCCTATTGGCGTCGGCGTTGTGCTTTGAGAAAATAATTAATAATTGCGCAATAAATCAAATGAATTTCTAGAAATTCTTTTAAATCACTCAAAACATCTAAAATTCATAACTAATTCATATGAACTCCAAATTGAGTCATTCAACTTGTAAAATTTATCTAAAATTGAGATGTACATGTTCGTTTACTTCTAATTCTATGCATGTACTGTTTATTTGATTTTATTAGGGTTTTTCCTCTTTTTGTTCTAGCATGTAGATTTTGCCATTTTGGAAGATTGCGACTGCAAGGAAAAGAGTTTTAAGAAGCAAGGCAAGCCACATATTCCTGTTGACCACGTTGAACCTAATTTATAATTTGTTACCGTTTGCAAATAAATTGCATGTTTTGCTAATTACGTGGGAATAGGGATTACCTATCTGCTTGCTTGTGCCATGTTTACTTCATATCCATTCTTTGTCAAACCTGAGTGATAATTTCTCTAGCTTGTGTCACTTATGTTGACCTTGCTAGAATTATTATATGGTTAGCCATGCTTAATTACCTCTGGCTCATTTAATGGGATAAGACAATCACATTATCCATGTTTACTGGTTGTAATTATCCATCTAAAATATGGCTTAATGGTGGGCTGTGGGTGCATGGTTTTGCTTGTCGCACCCATGACAATTAAGGACCGGTTCAGGGGAAACCCTGGAAGACTTACCGTGCTTACCACAAGCAAGAATGGGACACTACTGGACATGTAGTCCAATTCTAATAATTAACTTGGCTTAATAATCTGGTTTAGTTCAGGTGGAATGGTTGAGTCTATTCAACATGGTGTAGCATTGATCAGTGGAGATTAATCTTGACTCAATTAATCATCAGTTTTATTGTTTTTAACTACATATGTTTAAAACCGCCTTTATGTAAATAGCTACAAGCCTCCCTTTGTCTCCCTTGCACGTCTGCATCATTGGTGTGGATTGCTGAGTACGGTGGTTGTACTCAGTCATGCTATTATTCCCCCCTTTTAGAATTGTAGTGCTTTTGAGTTGAAGATGGAGTTAGAAGACCAAGACTTATAGCTCAGTTGAGTTTTGCCTGTGGAGTGGAGATGAAGCCCCGCTAGGATTGTCCCCTTTTCCGCTGCTGCTTTCTTTTCCGTGTAAGGACTAAGTGCCTTTTCTATAAGTATTTATGCTTTATTTACGTTTGGATCTATATGTTGATTTGTCGTTTTGTGTACCCTGGCTTGATTTCTGCACACAGATTTATACACAAAATAGTCTAGAAATTTGGCTAAGTTTCTAGGCGTAACAAAGTAGTATTAGAGCCAACTTGACTGTAGGTTGAGCAAAATGATCAAACCCCTAAGGACAAGTTTTTTGAATACCCTAATTATGAAAATATCTCTTCTCACCCTCAGGAGCTCTTTGCAAAATGATTTATCTAATTTCCCCCATCTTCCCTCTCGCTCTTTAGCTGATGAACTGGTGGACCAACCGGCAGTTCTGCGTATACCCATGAAAGACAAGCCAAGAGTCGAGCTTTAAGCAAGAGGAGAAAGATGGTCAGACCAGGGTTAGCGTTTCTTGTGGATCAAGTGAAGCCTTCTTGGAACTTACCTAAACCTAATCCTTCCCCGAAAAGTAGTGTCGTTAGCTACTAGAACGTGTGTTATTTGTTGTGTGCAGGTGTATGGTTTACATCAGTGGTGGAGATGTGACCATACTAGGTTGTTTGCCTAATCATCTTGAACCATAAAAGTATACCCACAACAGATTTGTAGTTAAGCGGATAAAGGTCTTGTCTTTAGTGTAGCCCCTCCTTCGTCCTCTCTTTCTTCTTCCTGCAACATATGGTTAACATCAGGGACAATGTCAGTGGGTCATGACACAACAATCTCATGGATTAACTCAAAGGAACGTTGTGAGCATTCCAGCTCCACATCTTGGGGATCCAACTCTAGCCCTAGTAGTGGCGAATCAGACGCAGATAATGCCTATGATGATGCAGCAGATGCAACGACAGTATCAGCAGCAACACATGCATGCTTAGATACAAATCTAGGGTCAAAATTAGAGTCAAAGCCAGTATACTCCGATGCAAGCACCTATGACTCCTACTAGTATGCCGCCAAGTTCCTACAAGACAATTGCACCAACACCACCATCATGCTGGAGGGAAATACATTCCATTTGCTATGATTATGATGAGGAAGGTTGTTATGCAAAAAACCATCCATAGAACATATACGCCAGGACACCGACCAAAGATGAGATGCAGTGCCCGAGAAGGAAGAGAACTTCAGGTCAACTCATCAGCATGAATTATGGTACATTGAAGTCCAACCCTAAAGAAAATGAAGATACCAGTACGGGATATAGAAGAAAATGTTAGTAACACAACATCACTGGCACAAAATTTTCTCCGTAAGATGCGAAGCAACATCTTTAGCAGTGCACGCCAGCTAACTAAGCATCTTAGATTGTACGATCCACCTGAGTTTGAAGATGATGGATCAAAAAAATTGTCTTCTAATGACAATGAGGAAGAGATCCTTGAATGTCTGAGTGAAAAAGAAATGGACCTCAAAGTATGTACTAGGCGTGGAGAAATTGGACCCACTGCTAACGTATGCACCCACACCTATCTTTGTGGTGGAGACACCCATCTACCATATGAATGCTCTATGAGGAAGGTCACATGTTTCTTGTGTGAGAGAACAGATCATGTGCCTAAGTACTATCAGTTGAATTTGGTCTTAGCTAAGACCAAGGAGTAAACAAGAACATCACTGCAACCCGACTGTCCTGATGGAAACCGCTAACAGTACGAGTAATGCTTCTAACCTTCATCCAACTCCAATCCTGATGGAAACCAATAGTGATAGCAGGAACACCATCAATAAGGTTCAGGAGTCCGTACTTGATCCAATTCTAGTTGTAACCGTGCACAATCAGAAGAGGGTGCGGCGTGATCAACCAAGTCCGAGTGGTTCCAATTAGGGATGAAAACGGTCGGGAACGGTCAGGAAAAAACCTTAACCATTCCCGTTCCCATATTTTTTAGCCGGGATCGGGAATGGGAATGATAAAGCTGGATGGGAAAACAAAATCGAAAATACGAGACATCCGGAACGGTTGGGAGCATGTCAATTATGATCCGGAATCGGCAAAAAAAGCAGGAACATAAACACACATGTAACCACTGAGAGAGATATAAGCTTATAACGGGAAAAATATCAATATGTCACCAGATTATTTTTTTAGATAATTTTCACAGATATATAAGAAGTGTACTGCACATCTAAGTAAAAATATCCCCAAGAAAATAGTTGGTGGAGACGTTGAAGGACGGGTTGTAGAGCTTGGAGTCATAGTTGTCGTAGACGCAAAAAAGGCAGAGGTAGTAGCTGCCGGGTGGAAGAGGCAGGGAGTAGCAGTTGGACTTGCCTGCCGTGGAGGGTGGGAAGAAGCAGAGCATGCGCTCCTGCAGCTACGGGAAGCGGTGCGGCTCCACGACCATGATGCTTGCCTGCCCGCGGAGCAGAACTGGTCGGTGAGCCAGTGGCGGCTGAAGACCGAGATGAAGTCCACCATGCCACCGTAGTCAATGTTGTAGTTGTGGTTCGCTGGCGCTGGGAGAGACAAAACCAAACCGTAACCATTACCATGTCGAGCTCAATTTCAGCAAACATTTCCACTCCAAGTGAACCTCGAGCTTACCACCGAAGAGGAAGGGGTCGTAGGTGGCGAGTTGCGCGAGGCTAACCGCTACGATGAGCAACGGTAGCAGTAGGAGTTGCATTGGAGATTCAAGCTTGCCAAGGAAGTTTAGGAGGGTTTGAGGAGAAATTGATTTCTGTTCGAGCTCCGGAGGATGGAGGTGGTGGTGAGGGTGTAGTGGGCGAGGAGGAAGGACACGAGGGTGGATGGGGATCGGCGCAGGCGACGGTGTAGGAGGATGTGCTCACCAGGATGGATGCGATGAAAGCAGCAGGACACACCACGGCGTGCTGCTCGCTCCCAGGATGGATGCGGATCAGCGGCGGCCGCGAAAGCAGTAGGACAAACGACGGCGCCCTGCTCTCTCGCGGAATGGATGGGGATCGACAGGGGCAGTGGGGGGAGTCGACCGTCACCCCGTGCGGCGGTGGGCGGAGTCGGCCATCGCCGCGTGCGACGGCCGGTCAGGGGGACGGGAGGTGCGACGGCGGCCAGGGGGATGGGGGCGTTGGGTGGGTGTCACACCCAGAAATTCCAACCCAAAATTTCCGAAGCTTTATGTGTATTAAAAACAATCCTGATCTAGGTCTAGCCAGGATACACATAAGATAGTGTTGATATTACAGAATCCATGTTTTAAAAACAATATAAAAGATTACATAAATGTAGCGGGAAAAGAAAAGACGAGCTAAAGCTAAATCTTGACGCTAGCAGCGTGGCAACTCCACTCCACAGGCATCCTTGACATTGGACGAAGCCTACTCCTCATAGCCTCCATCTGACTAGTAGACCGGCTCTGGAGTGGGGGAGACAGAGGAAGGTTGAGTACTACCCACTATACTCAACAAGTCATACCGGAAGAGAAGGTATGAATGCAAGGGTAATTCAAAGGTAGGCTAGGGTTTATGTGCATAGAGCAGCATTTCAGAACACTACTTGAAAGCGGTATAATAGTTGTAGTAATCAATCAATTTTAAAGGAATCACTGCCCAATGTTATACCACATTGTGACAGGACCAAACCAACCACCTGATCTAGTCTAGATCCATTAAGTGAAGTTATTAAAGGGGTGAGACTAATCACGGTGAATTTGGTTGATCTCCCATAATTGCGGGCATGACTATTCGAATAATTTTTCAGTGACCGGAGGTGTACATCTATACCTACAAGACACAGCCCCACGACACATTTCTGTGTGTCGGTATACCACCATGGTACCCCGGAAAAGGACTGTGACAGGACCCTTCGCATAACCCCCTCTAACCAATCGCACCACACCTCGGGTTTCGCCCCTACTCCTCTACAGGCAGTGGGCAGCCCCCCGTGCCTCGATGAATATGGCAGCCGATCAACCGGACACCCCAATCGACTCGACTCCGTCACGCCCACCCTAACCTGGGTACGTCAGCTAGCGGCAAGCTACACTACAAGCCCAGCCGTTGCCTACGCTGGCTTGTGGTATGCACGGTATTTCTCTCAAGGTTTCCCATGAACCGGTCCTTAATTGCCAAGGGCGCGTTTATCATAACCATTGGGCCCACAGCCCACCATTGTCATATTTTAGGTTATCAACAATTCCATAGTTTCTCATGATTGAAATCATCATTATAGAGTCTATACTAGATTAATTGAATGTAATGACCCCTTTAATGAGCTAGTTGATCTAAGCAGGGCTAAGCATATCCTTGACCAATAATTAATCACAATAAACCCAAGTTATCAGAGGTACGAGGTAATCAAGTCATATGACTGAGTAAAATAGGTAAAATAAGCCCATGAAATGACATTCTAAAATAATGCAACATTTAAGGAAAAATGGGTACAATATGATCAATGAAAAGCATGACTTGCCTTGCTTTGAAGCTTGGGAAATCTCTCCAACAACTTTCAAGTCAACGGGGTCATCGGAACTGCCGAAATCTACATGACAAACAAGGCACTCAACAAAACAGGCTAAAAGTCTACTGAAACAGGAAAGAAAACTATTTTTATTGGATTCTTGGCATTTTATGAATTTAATGAAATTTGAATGGGCTAAACGAAGCTCGGATTAATTAGATATGAATTTTAGAAGATTATCTATGTTTATTACTAAAACAGAAAAATCCTTAAATAATTTATTATGCAATAAATCCCCGGGGTGACGTCAGCGACTGAGTGCTAATGTCAGCGGTCTCGGGATCACGGGTCCACGGGGCTGAGGCCGCGGGTGCACCATGTGGCATGTGTGGCACCGATGCTGTGGCCACGTGGCTGCCACGCAGGCACGCGAGAATGGATGGCCCCGATCTACCGAGGCAGATCCAACGACTCGGATGCGGGATGGGGCGACGTGACGCGGGTGCATGGCCCGGCCGTCGCGCACAGCGGCCAGCAGCAGGCCGACGCCAAGGGGCGGTGGTGCAAGATGGCGGGCGATGCGGCAACGCGCACATGGTGTCACGTGCACAAGATGGTAGCGGCACGTGCACCGGTGGGAGAGAACGGAGGGAGAGGGAATCCCTGGAGCGAGTCGGAGAGGAAGAGGACAATGGCGGCCGAACTAAGGCGAGCGGTGGCGGAGCTAGGGCACACAATGCTAGGGCGATTAGGGCACAGCGAATCTCAGGGAATGGGTCGATTCGGGGGAGGGGAGCTCGAGCGACATTTATAGGGCTCAGGGGGGCGGAAATGGTTGGGGAACGATGTATTTGACGCTGCCGCTAAGAGGGTGAAGTTAACATCAGTGGCCTTGTTTTCGGCCATTTACGGTTTGAGATGTGCTAGACGGGTGAGGGGACGAACAGCGTCATGGCGTGAATTGATGGCGGCTTGATTGCGCATGCGGGGAAGGCGGGTAGCGGCGGGATTCATAGCGGCGAGGCACGCATGGTCGGCGGCGGCACGGCCGGAGGAAGAAGACGAGGCTGACGGGTGGGTCCCTGGGGCGCAAGGGACGGGAATTGGACTTTTTCGACGGGCGCGTGTGTGGGGGTGTCACCTCGGGTAGCACTCGGACTAGAGTTGAAGTCAAGCTGGAGTCGGATTGCGAAGTCTTTGGGATATGGTCGGGAGCCCGACGTCCCCTCGCGGTCGGCCGCCCCGACCTCCCCCAGTTCGATCTTGGCGCTCCTTTCTCGACCATGAATCCTCGACCCGACTTCTGGACTCCTTGGGACAAGACTTGGCTTGCAAGGAGGCGAGGAGGGGACAACCCAGCAAGGAATGACGTCACCCGACACCACAGTACAGGTGGTATCTGCAAAGGAGGGGTCCCAAGGCAGGATAAGGCACAAGACACACACGGCGCAGGGCCCAGAGAGCATCTCCATGTACCATTTTGAGATGTTGTTTGTACTTGTTGGCAACTTTTTTGGCAAGAAGACAATCACGATTGGGACACCTAAACGCCTTGCGGTGAAATTGGAGTCACCAACCACGTTGATCTAGCAAGAACTAAAACAAGATGGGTTTTGTAGACTAAAACAAGATGGGTTTTGTACTTGTTGGCAACTTTTTTAGCAAGAAGACAATCACGATCGGGACACATAAACGCCTTGCGGGGAAATTGGAGTCACCAACCACGTTGATCTAGCAAGAACTAAAACAAGATGGGTTTTGTAGATTAAACCAGCTAGCGGAGCCGATTTGAGCAAAACAAAGGATAAACACCCGTCTCATGGGCGAACGGAAGGTTTTTGGGACAAACCTACAAAGAGGTGTCGCACTCTCGTAGCGGCGGCGGACGATTTACGGCGCAAATCGACAAAGATGGACAAACTAATTGAAAATGATATGAAAAAGTCGAAGAACGATACAATTGGCTAGATTAAATTGATTGTGTATGTGTTGTTGCCTTGGCCCTTAAATAGGGGTTGGTCTTGCCTTCCACAGGCCCTCCTCCACGTCCAATTCGCGGTAGAAACCTTTGGAAACCCGAGACTTACCTTATGGAGTAAGGAAACCCGAGTACCGATGAAAATTGACTCGGTCTCGGACTCTGCCGGTCAGACCGGCCATATGTTGCCGGTCTGACCGGTCCTTAGGCTCGGTCTGACCGGCCCATACATGGCAGTCAGGCCGGCCTTCCCGAAGGAAACCGGTAGACTTTCTAAACATTGGCAATTTTCCTATCTCGATTCCTAGGTGTCAATTTTGGGTGTAAACACATGCCCTCTTCCTTTTAAGATGAACATCGTGAATCTAAAAGTATAGAACATGTTTGTAACAGGGCGATAATCCTTATTACTGACCATAGAACTTCCTAAGCATCTTGCCAAACGCTCGGGATGTATTTCTTCAATTATCTTCTTGAAATGATCTTGCTTTCACCCTTTCATTGTAAACCTTAGCCACCCTCTTCTTCTCTTTCTCTATTTCTTCTAAAGCTTTCAAACGCTTGTCAATCTCCTCATCAAGATTGTCTCTCATCAAGGTCTTGTGGTCTTCAACCGACAAATCATCTTGCTTTATATATCGAAGAGAGCCAAGATTCACCTCTACCGGCAAAAACGGCTTTTTGTGCATAGACCACCTCAAAAGGAGTAACCTTGGTAGCACCATGTGTAGATATCATGTGAGCCCACAACACTTCAGAAAACACCTCATGCCACCACTTCGGATGTTCTTCGATCTTCTTCTTCTGTCTCTTGGGCACAAATGTCCGAATTTACAATTAATTCGGCCTCTGAATCAAGTGTATCGTGCCCCCAGCCTCTTGTTCAAACCTGGTCTGACTGGCCACGCAATGCCGGTCATACCTCTACCTCTCAACGGTCAGACCGGCCACACAAAGCCGGTCAGACCACCGGCCACCTACGGTCAGATCGATAGTGATGCGCCGGTCAGACCGCCCGCAGTCTGTGACTTCGCCAATTTTCCCCAAAGAATTAAAATCAAGCACTGGCTTTCCCTGTATTAAAAATACTCCTTTTCTGATATTATAGCCAGATGCTTGGTACATCAAATTATTGGACCACAATTCCTTCTTTCTGGACAATATGAAAATTATAACATGCAATTAATATGCCTCGATGAATACTAATTCAAGCGCCTTTTGAAACAATAATCATCAAGGCATCAAAACACTTAGCCACTTGAAGTATGATCAATAATGAATCACCAAAGTCATATGTCTCACATGCATGAATTCCAATAAACTACAAGTGTAAGTAATCGGCTTAAACATGTATGCAAAATATTATAACAATGCCAATGTTCCCAAAGAAAACAACTCTATAACAAATCATCATATTGATCATTGACATAAGCCGGATTACTAAGAAGCAAAATTTCATGATGTAATAATTATGAAATCTATGTTTTCTATGGTGGTTCATCAAAACATGCATGATTTGGCTTTTAATAAATATCAAAGACCAACGAGCCAAATCATACTTTAGATAAATTATATGCCAACTTGCCAATTCCACCACTCAGAATTGGCATTTGCAACACATATGATAATATCAATTTGATAAGAAAACACACATGTGCTAGATAACAAGCAATGTTCTAACATGGCATAGGCATACTATAATGATGAACACGATAAACCCATACCTTGCCTTACCATCCAACAAACGGCGGTTCAAAGATGTGATGCTGTACCCATCGTCGTTCACTTTTCTTGATTTCTTCATGAGCATATTAATGTCTTGCCCCCTGAGCAAAATCGGCTTTCTTGATCACACGATTTCGAAGGCAAGATAAACACCGTAGTAGCATCCATAGCAATATGTGGAGGACACTTACCTCTAATGACCGATAATTCTTCTCCCATCGAATTTGATTTATCACTACTCTGGGAAATCACCAGTCTCTTAAGTTTTTCTTCCTTGGGTCTCCAGACTTGAATGTATGTTCTTCGAGGCTTCAAATTATCACATGTTTTGTTCTCCACATCTCCGGCCTTCTTTTCTTTTTGACCTATGGCTCGAAGACGTCGCAGCCTCCTCTTTTGAGAGCGAGATAAGCCGGAAGGTATGCACTTCGACTGTGATTGTTTTTTAGGAGCCAAGCAATGATTTTTGATATTTGTGGTCGAAGTGGAAACTCATGTATTGCCCTCAATTTTCTTACTCATCTCAGATGCCCCCTGGTCAGACTATCCTCTGGGCCCGGTCAGACCGGCTGTGAGTTGTCGGTCAGACCAGCTTGATGGCTCGGTCAGACCGGTCGTAGGCTGGCGGTTAGACCGCTCAACTGTCCCGGTCAGACCACCATTGTGGGCAGTCACGATGTCGTCTTTGGTCTTCTCTGCTTGTAGCTCCTTTGTCGCATCTCTAGTAGGTACTTGAACATCTTGAGACTCATCCTTGATAGTATCAACCTCCGGAGCTTTGACTTCTTTTCTCACCCACACCTTATTTACCTTGTTCACCTTTGATCCACCGGACCGATTCTTTTGTGAGAAATGGTCTTGTGTTGATTGAGATGAATGACTTGGTATTGACCTAGGTGATTCTTTCCATTCTTGATGAAACGACGTAGGTGGTTGAGGCATCCATGGCATATAGTATATAAAAGGATAACCGTATAATAATATTGGACATGAATACCATGGCATCACAACCGGAGGTTTGTATGGAGTTGACATTGTTGATGGTTCCGATTGCTTTTGTGTTTGACCAAATCTCTTTCTAGGAAGCGATCTTGGTCTTTTTGCATCACTTGTACGATTATCAAGTCGTTGACCAGCTAATCCCTTCTTGTATTTAGCCATAAGGATGTCAAAAGTGAGCTTCGGCTTTTTAGTCTTTATAGAACTAGATGACTCATCTTTCGTAACCTTACGATCCTCAGCCTTAGCATTATTGATCCTAATTATCTCTGGCCAAGGATCCCTAATAATAACATTTTTCCCTTTTGTAGATTCGGCTTGACTAGACCAAATCAACACTTTCTTGTCGTCAAAATCAATAGGAACAGTAGGAAGACAATCATGAATAATTTTGGTCTTAGCAATAGGTGTAACCGAAATAGTATCACAACTGACCGATGAATTATCGATCGGTCTTTGCTCCATCAAACTCACATCCTTAAAATAATCATGAAACTCATGCTCCATTTGTGACCATGTAGAAATTGAATTAGGAACAAGTAAAACTAAACCATATAGATGCAAAGTTTGACAAAGAAGGAGGAAACAATTTTAACTGAAGCACATCATCACTACCGGCCTTACCACATTTATCAATAAATTGGCCGATATGCTTTGTTGTTGTTCTAGCATCCTCACCTATGAATTTTGTGAAGTTGGGCACCTCAAATCCTTGCGGGTATGGGATCGAATCTATATGTTCTGGATACGGTCTTTCACATGTATGCAGTGTTGCTTTGAACTCTATTTCATCACTACCCTACAAGACATTGTCACTATCTTTTCCAACATTCACTATTGCCTGTGACGCAGTCCGAACCATCATTTAGTTCGGCTATATTTTCAATGATGCCATTATCTAAGCTAGCAACATGTAACACCTGGGAAATTGAAGAATTTAAAACTGGGTATTAAAAATCGAAACTCACAAAAACTTTTGGTTAATTGCTTCTCATCGTGTTTATTGCTTCTTATTTGCCAGCTTTGTTGCATAAAATTTATAAAGAGAGTGATTCATCTTGATGTTTGAGAAAAACCAAATGATTTGAAATTCCAAAGAGGAGAAAAATTTCAAAGTATAGAGTTGGAAATTTTAATATAAAATAGAAAAGGGTGGTGGATTTACAAAAATATACAGTAAAAATATTCTTTGGTTCAAAAAAATATTTTGTGGTGGAGCAAAATGAGTGATAAAATATTTCTAAAGGATATATCTGAAGTTTAGAAAATTATTTTGAATCAAAGACACATTTTCTTGAATTTAGGAAAAGAATTAAATTAAATATGTAAAATATATTTTTAAAAAAATAAAAGTGGGTGAAAGGGTTGATTTTGGGTGTGCTAGAACATATTTTACAACTTAATTTTGGGTGTGCTAGATTTTATTTTGAATTTTAGAGGCGAAAGGAAAAAGAAATGGGAAAATAGGAAATTAAATCGGGAAATTAGAAAATTGCATTGTTCATAGCGCTATGTGTTCGACGCCGTACCGTCGTACCGCGCGCCCCGCCCCGCGCGACACGCGCTGCGCCGCGCCGCGCCGCGCCCGTGCCGGACCACCTGCCGCACGCGTGCGCCACGCGCCGCCCTCGCCCCGGACCCCCACCGCCCGCGCGCGCCACGCGGTGCCCTCACGCCGGACCCCTGCCGTCCTCGCGTCCGCACGCGTCGCCGCCTACCCGGGCCCCGTCCCCTCGCGCCTCGCGTCGCACGTCGCGGCGCCACCCGTGCGCGTGCCCTCGCAAGGCCCCGTCTCAGCTCGCCGCCGCGTGTCCCCGCCGGACCGCCCCGCCGCGCCGGCTTTCCCTCTCTTTCTCTCCCTCTCCGCGCCGCTATAAAAGGGGACCAAGCCCCTCTCCTTTTCTCCCCACTTCGCTCTTCTCCTCTTCCTTTTCCCTCTCTCTCGCCGTTCTTCTCGCGCCGCCGCACCACGCTGCGGGCCACCGTCGCGCCGTGCCGTGCCGTGCGCGCGTTGCGCGTGCGCGCCGTTGCCGTGCCGTCGCCGCTCGGTAAGCCACCGCCCGCCGTTTTTCCCACCGCGCGCCGCCGCGCCGTTGTTGCCGCCGCCCTGTCGCCTCGCCGCCGTCCGGCCGCAGCCAGACGCAGGGATGAAGGGGGGTAGACGGTACAGGGGGGTAGAGGAGAGAGAGTGAACGGAGGGGTAAAAAAGGAGAATAGAAAAAGGAAAGGAAAGAAAGAGAAAGAAAGAAAAAAAAAAAAGAAAAAAGAGAAAAACAGGAAAAATTTAGGAAAAATCCAGAAAAACTAGGAAAAACTTTTGGGAAATATTTGGGAACATATTTGGGCAAAAATATATAGTTTTCTCATATATTTTCTCGAGCAAATTCGGAATTCAAAAATAGAAATTTTGGAGATCTCGTTCTCGCATCGTTTTTACTCGGAGTTTATCTATTTTCTTTTTGCCATTAAAAATATGTTCTTTTGGTATTCAGACCTTCAAAGATTTAAATACCAAATTCTTTTTGATCAACGTCTTTTTAAGTTTATCACCTTAATCATTTGGATCGGTATTTTGCGAAAACCCTAAAAATTCCAAACTCGCTTTTTAAATCGGATTTCATCCCAAAACCCTCACCCAAACTCGATTAAAACTTTAGGCTAAATATTTGGAGTTGTTTTTATGGTTCTTTTCGATCTCTCGGTAATTTTATTGAATTCTGATCGAATTCAGTTGATTTTTCACACGTACGGATAGCAACCGAGGAAGGAGGCAGTGACTACGGTGAAGACCCCGTCCAACAAGCGTGCGAGCAAGGCAAGTCAACACTTTCCTTTGAACATATTAAACCTATTTTGCGGAATGATATTGATTTAAACTTCAAACATGCATGCTATACACAAATGAATACCTATGCTTGATATGCCATGCTTTGATATTGCTTACCCTTAGATATAATCTTTGTAACCCTCGATGTGATATAACCAGAGGTTATATTCGGTAAAATGCTTAGCCATGCTTATATTAGATTCGTGCGTACTCATGATTTTACAAAGAAGCTTCATGCTTGGGCAACTATCTTAGGGAAGGTAGTTGGAATACGGCATTTGGAGACATGAGCTCCACATTGCCTTGAACATGATGAAAATAGTTTTGATAGAAAAATGAAAGGCCAAAACCAATGTTTTTAGACTGGGGCGGATGGTTGGATTTGGGTGGATTCCGGTAAAGGCAAGAACTGTCCCTGCTCGATTAAGGACGGAGCCATGAGACTTATAACCTGGAACGAGCCAGTACAACCGTACTTCTCGAATGGGTATAGACCTAGCGGAGTAGATAGCCGAGCGGAGGCAGTATCCCTGCATAGTGGTTCTTGAGTGGAGAGGTGGTTCTGGTTATCGAGATAAGGTTGCGGCCTAAGTGTTGAGTAATGAATGAGAATTTTGTGAGTTATCCCTTACCCCCGGAGCGCCAGAACTCCTTTCACTGCTAGGAAAGGACGGCTAGAGTGCAAGAGGATTTAAGTTCATGGAGTGGGTACCGTCAAAGTGAGGTTATCGAAAGGCTTTACCGTGACCATCCCATATGAAGGGATGAAAGCTCATTCAATGAGCAGTTGCGGAGTACGGGTAAAGTGTACATCCACTGTAGTGTGAGTAAATCAATCTATTCGAATAGTCATGCTCGCGGATAATGAGCGGCGTGACAAGTTTCTCCCGTGGCTAGATTCATAAATTTTAAAATGATGGGTGGGAATGCATACTGATTTTGTGTGATGGTGGACTCAACTTCTCGAACTGTGAGAAGGGGTGGACACCCCAGAAAACCATGACGATCCGGAGACGGGAAGCCATCCTTCGAATCACGATGGATGGTAGACAGAACCATCGCCGACTTAATATACTATGGAACTAAAACTTGACCTGGCTAGATGTTAGGTTTGTGAAATGAGTTACGAAAATTGGCTTTATGCAAATAAACCACAACCATCCTTTGAATGACCCTATCATGTGCATCATTCCGTGTTGGCTGCTGAGTACGTTGGGTACGCACCCTTGCTATACGCACAAACCTTCAGATGGTGGAAACGAAGAACTAGAGGACCAATATGCTTACTGCCAGGTGGGCGAAGAAGGAGAAGGCGCCTACTAGGTCTTAGTCCCCGGTCGATGCCTGTGGCAATCGACATGGCGCTGCCTTCCGTCTGCTATCTTATCTAATTTCTGATTTTCGTTGTATCCGGAGCAGTAGGTCCTGCATGTAATGATATTGCCTTCGGGCCTATTATTGTAATACTTTTGGTGTAATACTATTCGTGCACTTTGCACCTGATTATTCAGTACTGTATTCGTGGGTACCAAACTACTCGATCCAGGGAAATGGTACTATGAACACGAATGATTCCCGTTCCAAAAACGGGGGTCGACAGAGCTGGTACCAGAGTAGTGCGACTGTAGGATAAGACCAACTGGCGCCCTACCCCTGAATAGCTGGTTAAAGGGAAATATCCCTACATAGGGTTATTTTGAAAATACAGACTATTTTCACAAAAAAATATGTTTTCCCTTATACTCTTGTCCCCATTTCCTCTACTAAAATTGTTTTGATATTACCCCTCTCTGACCCTAAATTATATTCAAAACAGATGTCAGACCATGTTGGAGTATGGGAGATCAATGTCCCATGGGAGGAAGGATACGTATCACAACTTCAGCAGTTGCTATGGTGCCTAGGATACCCGGACACACCCACCTACCGGAGCAGAAGACATGGCACTGAAGAACACCCAATATGGGAAGCTGCGGTTTCAATTGAGGCCTGTATTGGGAGCGAGTTACCCTATTGCTTCCATACATGTTACTACGGAGATTTAATGGAGGCAGCCCTTCAGGACACAGCCCGCGAGGCATTCTGTGGAGATCATGGTAATCTGGTATCTACATGGCAAGCTTATTCGACTGGAGGTAGGGATAGATTGCGCCTGCCATATCTGTAAACCGAACATGACTTGGGTGTTACGATTGCCGATAGAGATAAGGCAATCGGCCTATAGTCACGGTTTGGTAAGATTGAGGAAACCGACTTAGAGTAAGATAGGTTTTCCGATCTGTAAGCCCTCCTCCCAAGACTATATAAGGGGGGTAAGGGGCGTCCCTTGAGGGATATCCTATGTGAGATCTGATATTCCGATAGGTAATTAGCTTTTAGCTTTCAGCTTTAGATCTTGAGATCAATAAAGACACTCGGCGGATCGAATCCACCGAAACAGGAGTTGGGTATTACCTCACGAGAGGGCCTGAATCTGTCTAAATCTTCTTTTCCTACTAACCCATTGTGCTTGGCGATCTCGACTGCGACCCCAGAAATTACATTGCCGAAACCAAGTTTCGACAGTTGGCGCGCCAGGTAGGGGACCGCGCGTCGAGACTTCTTCAACAATCTCGCCGACAAGCGTGATGGGCTCTCCTTCAAGATTTGGCGACTTCGCCGCCTACTTCGTCGACGATTCCTCCTTCGACTCGGATTCGGACCAGTCGGAAGGAGAAATCCACTCGACGCCGTTCGGACTCCCGAACAGCGCCAAGATCTACAATGACGTCTCGAAGACCAAGATGCAATCTACTCTCTCCAACGAAGGACTTCGCTCGGCACCATTCGGATTACCGAATATCGCCGAAGTCTGCCCCAATCTTCTCGTCTCCTCGACGGAGACGATCTACTCCGACGAAGACCTCTCAGTGTCGTTTGGGTTACCAAATGTCGCCGGGATCTACAGCAAAATTCTCTCCCCCGAGTTGGGGTTGATCCACTCGGAGGAGCCCGCATCTCCAAGCTCTGACTCGGACTGGAACGATCCAGACCCGGGCTACCCAGGATCAAGGGAGGTCGCCGTCATCCTCCCGTCATTCGGCTCCTGCTCATCTTCGGAGCTCAATGAATACCTTAGCTCCGCCGGCTTCGACGACCTCTATGGCATCCCCCCTGACGAAGCCGACGACTCCGACTGTCACAAGGACTACGAGCCGAAGTGCTTCGATGTCCTCATGGCTGAGCCGGACGTGTCCGACTCAGCCATGGCCAGGAGGCTTGCTGAAGAAGAGCGAGCCAAGATTGAGCACGAGCGCAAGACGGCCGAAGAGGAGAAGCAACGCAAGGAAGAGGCTGACAAGAGGAAGCAGGATCTACGCGCAGCCGGACGATCTGCCCAGGAGGCCATCCTCCAAACGCGGGTTCGCAACACCAACATCTTCCAGAAACCACAGCAGAACGCTGTTGCCGCGCTCACGCTCTTGGACACCGTCATGGAGGCGGCACCCGCCAATGTGACTCCGATACTCGACAAGATCAAGACCATCGTCGCAGCCACAGCCAACGGCCACCCCACCACCTTGGTACGAAGGCCGACTGAATCTGTGGCTGAAACGCCCGACAAAAGCCAACTCCCGCCTCTAAGGTCAGGAGACTATAAGAGGCCCGAGCCAGATCGGTCGACGACAAGGCCAAGAAGCCCACCCCGCGAGTCCACGCAGAAGTACCAGGAGCAAACCGCCGACTCCCGCGGCAAACGATACGGACGTCCACCCGTCCATCGCCGTGTCCGCCACAACAACAGCTCCAGCTACCCAACCAGCCAACCGAAGACCCCGCCGAGTGATCTACGGGAAGTCCTCGATCGCCGCTATGAGGAGCGGGACCGACGCACTCGGGAGGATCGGAGGGGATCACCCGATAGCGGCGACGACGGAGTGCCGGCTTTCTCTCGGGAGCTTCGCCGAGTGCACTGGCCGAGTGGATTCAAGCCCACAGGAATTGAAAGGTACGACGGCAAGACCGACCCTGAGTCATGGCTTACCGTCTACACCCTCGCCATCCACGCAGCAGGCGGTGACAAGGCCATGGCCAATTACATGCCTGTGGCCCTCGCTAACTCAGCCAGAAACTGGCTCACGAGCCTGCCAAGAGGCTCAATCGGCTCGTGGAGCGAGCTGAGGGACCACTTCATCGCCAACTTCCAGGGAACCTTCGAGAGGCCCGGTACACACTTCGATCTATACAACGTCATCCAGAAGCCGGACGAGCCTCTGAAGGATTACATCCGTCGTTTCTCCGAGAAGCGCAACAAGATCCCCAACATCACCGATGACATCATCATCGCCGCCTTCCAGAAGGGAGTCCGTGATGAGCTGCTAATCGGGAAGTTCGGGCGCAAACCACCGAAGACAGTGAAACAGATGTTCGAGACGGCGAATTCATACGCCAAATCCAACGACGCCATCAAGGCCGCCCGTCAAGACCGGCCCGACAGAAGGGAAGACAAGCAAGGAGGAGGAAGCCGGAATCCTAAGAAGGATAACGGCAATAGCAACAACCAGGCCCAAAAGAATCACAAACGCCGATCTGAGGACCTAGTAGCTGCAACCTCCAACTCTCAACGCCGCCCCCGAGTCGCCGCCTACGACGCCATCATGAACGCCCAGTGCACTCACCATCCCAACCATAAGCACGCGGCTAAGGACTGCTTCATCTACAAACAGTTCGCCGAGCAGTACACGGCGCAGCTCAACAAGAAGCCGAATGACGAGGCTGGTCCATCGGGTGCCAAGAAGAACAACGCGGCTGACAACGCTGAACCTTTCCAAGACCCTGTGGGAGAGCTCAATCACATCTTCGGGGGGCCACTAGCATATGAATCCAAGAGGAAACAGAAGCTAACCGACCGAGAGGTCAACGCGGCTCAACCCGAAGTCCCTCAGTACCTGCGATGGTCGGAGGTGGCCATCACTTTTGACCGCTCGAATCATCCTGACCGAGTGGTTCATCCGGGGCGCTATCCACTCGTCCTAGATCCCGTGGTCCGCAGCATCAGGCTCAAGCGCGTCCTCATCGATGGGGGCAGCGCCCTTAACATCCTGTTCGCCAAGACCATCGATGAGATGCAGATCCCGAGGGCCGAACTGAAGGCAAGCTCAGCCCCCTTCCACGGAGTCATCCCGGGGCTATCATCTACACCACTCGAGCACATCTCCCTCCCTGTCACCTTCGGGGTTCGAGAGAACTTTCGAACGGAGAACGTCACTTTTGAGGTGGCCGACTTCGAGACAGCATACCACGCCATCATTGGAAGACATGCGCTTGCCAAGTCCATGGCGATCCCACATTACACCTACCTCTGCATGAAGATGCCGGGTCCCAACGGCGTCATCAC
This sequence comes from Oryza australiensis, assembly GCA_019925245.2. Classification (NCBI taxonomy): domain Eukaryota; kingdom Viridiplantae; phylum Streptophyta; class Magnoliopsida; order Poales; family Poaceae; genus Oryza; species Oryza australiensis. The sequence continues at coordinate 374,221 of JAIFGZ020000666.1, forward strand.
TCTTCGCAGCGATGTGAAGCAAGCCTTCACCTGCGACAAGGAGAGCTGCGACATGGCCCAATCTCGTGAGAGATTACGTGGCCAATAAGAAGTCCGATTGGCTGCATCAACTTCGGCAGAGGGCAAAGTCCCCGCGAAGAAGATAGCCAAATCAGGATCCGACGATGCCAAGACCAAGAAAGTCCCCCTTGATCCGTCGGATCCCTCAAAAACTGCTCTAATCGGCGCTGAACTAGATCCCAAATAGGAAAGCACGCTCGTCACCTTCCTCCAAAATAATAAAGATGTTTTTGCTTGGAAACCATCTGATATGCCTGGAATTCCTAGGGAGGTGATCGAGCACTCTTTGCACATCAAAGATGACGCAAAACCAATAAAACAGCGATTACGCAGATTCGCGCAGGACCGAAAAGACGCTATCAAGGAAGAACTCGCAAAGCTCTTGGCTACCGGCTTCATCAAAGAAGTTCTTCATCCCGACTGGCTAGCCAAGCCAGTCCTGGTCCGCAAGAGGACGGGGCAATGACGCATGTACGTTGACTACACCGACCTCAACAAAGCTTGTCCCAAAGATCCGTTCGGCTGCCTCGCACCGACCAAGTCGTTGACTCAACGCCGGCTGCCAACTTCGAGTTTATTGGATTGTTACTCGGGCTATCACCAGATCAGCTTGAAAGAATCCGACTGCCTGAAGACATCCTTCATCACGTCGTTTGGGGCCTACTGCTACATCACCATGCCTTTCGGCCTGAAGAATGCCGGTGCCACATACCAGCGCATGATCCAGAGATGCTTCCAGACGCAGGTTGGCAAGAACGTAGAAGCCTACGTCGACGACGTTTTCATCAAGACCAAGCAGAAAGAAGACCTGATCGCTGACCTAGAAGAAACTTTTGCAAACATCCGAGCCTTCAGAATGAAGTTGAACCCGGAAAAGTGCACTTTCGGTGTTCCATCAGGCAAACTGCTCGGCTTCATGGTGTCACATCGCGGCATTGAGGTCAATCCAGAGAAGATCAACGCCATGTTGAGCATGAAGCCCCCGAGTAACCAGAAGGACGTCCAGAAGCTCACCGGCTGCATGGCGGCGTTAAGCCGCTTCATCTCTCGACTCGGCGAACGATGCATGCCCTTCTTCAGATTGCTAAAGAGGACAGACGACTTCCAGTGGATCGCGGAAGCAAACAAGGCCTTTGAAGATTTCAAAGAGTTCCTTACAACGCCGCCCGTCCTGGCCTCGCCTCAGCCCCAGGAACCTTTGCTGTTGTACGTTTCAGCCACTCACCAAGTGGTTAGTACGGTCCTTGTGGTCGAACGCGAAGAAGAAGGACAGGCTCAGAAGATTCAGAGGCCGATCTACTTTGTTAGCGAAGTGTTGGAAGGAGCCAAAATTCGCTACCCTCAGGTACAAAAATTACTCTATGGTGTTCTAATAACCGCGAGGAAATTGGCACACTATTTTCAGGGTCACTCGGTCACCGTCGTCACTTCTTTCCCACTTGGCGATATCATCCACAACCGAGAGGCGACCGGACACATCGCCAAGTGGGCTTTAGAGCTGATGCCGTTGGACTTGACTTTTAAGGCGAGGACGCCCATAAAGTCACAAGCCTTGGCGGATTTCCTGGCCGAGTGGACTGAGCAACAAGAGAACGTACCACGGGAAGACCTCCAACACTGGACCATGCACTTCGATGGATCCAAGAGGATCACCGGCTTGGGAGCAGGAGTTGTGCTGATCTCCCCGACCGGGGAAAGGCTAAGATACGTCCTTCACCTCCACTTCTCCGCCTCACACAACGTTGCCGAATACGAAGCTCTGCTACATGGACTGCGCCTCGCAGTTTCACTCGGAATACGCCGGCTCATCGTGAAAGGCGACTCCCAACTGGTCGTCAACCAAGTAATGAAGGACTGGTCCTGTCTAAACGACACCATGGAGGCCTACCGACAAGAGGTCCGCAAAATTGAAGACAAGTTTGACGGGCTCGAAGTCTCACATGTCTTGAGGCACAACAACGAAGCAGCCGATGAGTTGGCACGGTTCGGGTCCAAGCGCGAAGCTGCCCCAGCGAGACGTCTTTGTGGAGCACCTCTATGAACCAACCATCACAACAAAGACAACTTCCAATGAACAAGCGGCGAACGAAGTCGCCATGACTGACGCCGACTGGAGGACGCCGCTCATCAAATGCTTAACTCAGCAAGAGCTGCCGAAAGATCGGGATGAAGCAGAACGCGTCCGACGTCGTTGCCAAGCATATGTCATGGTTGACTCCGAATTATACAAGAGGAGCCCCTCTGGAATTCTAATGAGATGCATCACACCCGAGGAAGGGAGGCAGCTACTCCAAGACATCCACTCGGGCATATGCGGAAGCCACGCGGCAGCATGCACTCTGATCGGCAAAGCTTACAGACAAGGTTTCTTCTGGCTTACCGTGGTCTCCGACGCGGACAAAGTCGTATGAACCTGTGAAGGCTGCCAATTTTTCGCCCGACAAAGCCATGTCCCAGCCCAGAAGCTACAAACAATCCCGCTATCCTGGCCGTTCGCGGTATGGGGCTTGGACATGGTCGGCCCTTTCAAGAAAGCTCTGGGAGGATTTACACACCTCTTCGTCGCAATCGACAAGTTCTCCAAGTGGATTGAAGCCAAGCCGGTCGCCACAATTACTGCTGACAAGGCACGGGATTTCTTCCTCAACATCGTGCACCGCTTCGGCGTCCCAAACAGAATCATAACTGACAACGGGACTCAATTCACGGGAGGCATCTTTAAGGAATACTGCGAAGACTTCGGAATCAAGATTTGCTATGCATCAGTTGCCCATCCCAAAAGCAATGGACAAGTCGAACGAGCCAACGGCATGGTCCTCCAAGGCATCAAGGCCTGTGTTTTCGATCGCCTAAACCCTTACGCGGGCAAGTGGGTCCAAGAGCTTCCCTCGGTCTTATGGTCTCTGCGGACCACACCCAGTCAGGCTACCGGCCAAACTCCCTTCTTTTTGGTCTATGGCGCAGAAGCCATGTTGCCAAACGAGATGTAGTATGAATCCCTCCGAGTCCGCAGCTTCAACGATGAACGCTACGACCCCGACCGAGTGGACGACCTTACCCGGCTGGAAGAGGCCCGAGAGGCAGCCCTCATCCAGTCGGCCAAATATCTTCAAGGGCTTAGGCGATACCACAGCCGCAACGTTCGGGCACGAGCTTTCATCATTGGCGACCTAGTTCTATGCAAGATCCAAACCACCAAGGACCGTCACAAGTTATCCCCCTTATGGGAAGGACCGTACATAATCGCTGAGGTGACTCGGCCCGGTGCATACCGGCTAAAGCGTGAAGACGGATCTATGGTGGAGAACTACTGGAACATCGAGCATCTTCGACGATTTTATGCTTAATTTGACTAAGGTTTCATGTTTTCCTTGACTGCCAACCTCAAGCAAGATGACTTCTTGAGTTAGCAGTCGGGGGCTATACATATGTCAATAAAGCTTCAGTTTTCCTCATCAACTTCTGTGCATGATTTGGTTTATCATTGTTTAATGTTCTTCAATTCGAGTTCAGTGTCTAAGGACTGAGAGTTTTCTGATGACCTAATTGAGCCTAGGCTTGGTGACAGTCAGACGAAAATTACTTAAGAAATTTCACACAAAAACTCAGATCAAGGCATTAACATAAATAAACTAAATATATCACAAGCATGTATCAGAGCACCACGATCATATGATATTTACAAGCCAATGTTCACAAGACAAATCAAATCCAAAAGTTATTTACTACGTCAACGGAAATCTTCTTCGCCGACTCTTGCGCCTCACTCAGCATATCCAAGGCCTGCTCATCTGTGGTCCCGTCAGCGAAGCCCTCTCCGACCGAGTGGATATCTACTCGGGGGTAAAGGGACTTGGTCTGTGCAAGAGCCAGACCAGCCCCCATGTTGGCGGCCTCAGTGATGTTCGCCAGATATTGGTCAGGAGCCCTCCACGGCTTGTCGAAAATTTCTACTCGGCTCTAGCGAACCGGCCCCGACCCTTGATGAAATAAGGACAGCAAGAGTGGCGCAGCATTGGCGACCTCTTCCGGACCTCCCGGCCCGTTTGACCCGCTCAAGCAAGACGTCATATTGAGCTCGGGTCTTAACATTGTAAGCTGCCAAAAGCATCTGATCATGCAAAGCACTCGGAAATAAAGCAGCACAAGGAATGTTACTTCAAAGAGGCTTACCTTCAAACTCGGCCTCCAGTTCGGCTTTGTCGAGGCTGACTGCCTCCAGCTGGACTTGGAGCGAATGAACCTCCGATGAATTTTCTACAAGTAAAGAAGATCATCAGCAACCAGGGTCAACATGAGAATCATAAAGAAACTCGGAGAGACGAGCTTACTCCCGACTGATCCTCGGAGGTCGAGGTTCGCCTCCCGAAGCTCCGCGATCTCCCTCCTTAAAGCCGCCTCCCTCGACGTGGCTTCCTCCTGAGTAGTTTTCAGCTTCCGCTGGACATCCTCTAAGGAGCTCAGGTGAGGAACAAGTTTTTCCAGCACCTCGGACTTTGCCATGGAACGGCAATACTCCTTCTGCGCATGAAATCTAAACAGTGACCGACTGGAAAAGGATGATAACACAATAAAAGAAAAAGACTAAGGCTTACGTTGAGTAGCCGAGTAGCTTCGTTTAAGCTTTCGACAAGGGCATCCCTTTCTTCCCTTTCAGCCTGCCTGTCCAGGACGATGCCCTGCCTTTGGCCTTCCGAGTCCCGCCACTCGATCTTGATTGTTGGAACCCAGGTTTCAGAAGACTGTAACCTGGGGATTTCCTCCACTGTGGCTGGCAGATAGGAAGAACAAATGAAGACATGAAAGATTCAAACTAAAAGAGCAAAGAGAAGATTCTGATACAAGACTCACCGGCTTCAGTGGCTGCGCACTTGGGTGGAACAGCCCGGCTGGCCTCCTTCCTCTGGCTCTTCGCCGAGTGACCCTCGGTCGGGCCGGCCGAGCCGTGTCCCGAGGTTTCCCTTGTCGACCGGCTTCCGCCGGACGTCCCAGTGGCGGTCGGGGCTCCTTCCTTGGGGCATCCTTCTTTGGAGGCGAAGGTTTTTTGCCCGAAGCGCTCTCGCTCGGATGCGAGCTCCGAGGCTTCGGCTCTGCAGGCTTTGGCGCCTCGAGAGCAGCGGCAGGGGTCGGCCCCTCACCCTTCCCGGCAGGATCTATGTCCTGGGGCCTCCTGCGATAATGAATACAGCTGGGGTGAAGACAAAGAAAGCTTTCAACGAAAAAGTTCGGACTTCAGTCATAAAGCATACCTGGACGACCGGCGGATCTTCGGCGCCGTCCTCGGCGATCGCCTTGGAGGAGGAGTCTCGACTGGAGGAGCCGGGACGTCATCGTCCGAATCCTCAATGATGAGCCTCCTTTTGCTCGCCCGCTTGTTTGTGTCCTCACTCGGGGCCGACCGCTTTCCAACTGGATCACTTTGGATTTTGATCCCGCCAGCCGGCTTCTTGGCAGGACGACGCGGCGCGTCATTGTGGGACACCTTATATGGTTTGGAAGTAACAGAAGCATTTTCCTGCGAGAAAAGTTCGCACAACACTAAGAGAGAGATATCAAGGTTGCAAGACATTATGAGGCAGTTGCTCGGCTTACCGAAGGAGGAGGCCGGTGGATGCTGAAGGGGAGGACTGATAGAATGAGGGCGCGCTCAACTGCAATCCCAGTCGAGAAGATCTTGTACATCTGGATCTTCAGGATCTCGTAGCTGAGTGGATCTTGATCTTCCCGATTGGGGTCCTTCCCGCCTTCGTATTCAAAGGCTGGCTTTGACCTCTCTTTGATTGGAGCCAGTCGGCACCGAATGAAGTGCCGAGTGATCTGCTCGCCACGAAGACCCTTCTGTTTCATTGCCAGGATCATTGCAGGCAGTTTGTTGGCCTCGTCCCAATCTTGGGCCACTGGAACGGTGCTCCAAGTTGGCCTGGGGACAGGGGGAAGGCCGACGAAAGCTGGCAGGCTGGGTTCGAGGTTGATAATATAGAACCAGCCCACGTGCCATCCTTTATTGGAAGATTTTAAGGGATGAGAGAAGTACTCCTTGCGGAGAGATCCGCGGAGTTGGAAACCTGCCCCGCCAACGACGCATGGGTGGTCCTTGTTCGGATGCGGCTTGAGATAAAACATGCGGCGGAAGAGCTGGAAGTGGGGAAGGATGCCAAGGAATGCTTCACATACATGAATGAAAAGAGCGATGTGAAGCATGGAGTTGGGGTTCAGATGGTAGAGTTGAAGCCCGTAATAATCCAGAAGCCCCCGGAAGAACTCGGAGGTGGGAAGGCTGAACCCACAATAGAAGAAAGAGGTGAATACAACGAGCTCACTGGTGTTCGGGGTTGGGAAGTCCTCACCCGCCGCAGGGTGCCAGCCCACGATCTCCTTTGAGGGAAGCACGCCGTGCTTCGCCATCTCCTTGAGGGTAGATTCCCTCACATCCGATGTGGCCCATTGGTCAAATGGGATTCTCTTTTCCTCCGCCATGAGTGTGGTGTGGATAGGAAGTGGATCTGGTCGAAAAGGATGGCGGTCTAAGCAAGAGATCTTGGAAGATTGGCTGCGGAAGCTGGTTGTGGCAAGAAGCGAGCTCTTGGATGGATGGATTTGGGAGCGCGCGGGTCTAGGGTTCTTCGCAGGGAACTGGTGACCAGTGCTACGAAAAGAAGAATCTTTTGGAAGATGAAGAGGCGGGGACGACCTCAAGGTTTTATAGAAAGATTTGAGGGTTGCGCTAGGTTTTCTCGTGATTGGGCCGAGCCCATGAGAGAATCTGCGGCCCAGTTAAGGTGTGGCTTGTCTTTAGGGGCTTGCCCTGGCAATATGCGCGTGTCCGAATGCCCTATACCTTTGGAAATCCTTTCATAGCACGGTTTGCTTGACTTCATGAGAAGCTGGCACGATGCAACTTGGAAGGTGACTAACAGTTAAGCTTTTTATAGCTGCCTTGATGACAAGGGCTGTTTGGTTTTTTAGCATTTGATTAAGTGATTTTATCAATGCTATTTTTTCCACCTTGGTGAAGATCTTTATAGATTAAGACCAGTATTATGGCAAGAGCTATTTAATAACTTGGTCATATTTTTCATACGATTGAAAGAACTCGTTTCCCATGAGGGACGATTAAAATGTTTGTTCCGGGATGACTCGGGCAGGTCCATTTGGATAAGCATGAGCTTACCGAGTGCTTTTCACCCACGAGGGTTGGTTGGGTTATTTGTTCTGAGATGACTCGGGCAAATTCACTCGGATAAGCACAAGCTTGCTGAGTAATGAGGTTGCTTTAGCTTGAGCTAAGCATCTACATGAGAATGATTTTTTTTATATAGTTCTTGACTATATGCTTAGTCTGTTTTTGACTAACCACGTAGTCGGGGGCTACATCTAATTAGGTGCATCAGGAGATGCACCTAGATGTTTATTTTTGAGAATTTTTTAGATGTTATCCAGCCCTTCACAGTCTTTGGAGCCACTCAGGAAGATTCAGGCAGAGATGATGAAATCACTCGGTGCCAGAAGCACTCGGCCAAAGAGATTTTTGGTTGTGTACTGTTTTGGTTTGAAGCTGAGCTGTCTCGTCGACTGAAAAGGACTCGGGGGCTACTGTGGAGATCATGGTAATCGGGTATCTACATGGCAAGCTTATTCGACTGGAGGTTGGGATAGATTGCGCCTGCCATATCTGTAAACCGAACATGACTTGGGTGTTACGATTGCCGATAGAGATAAGGCAATCGGCCTATAGTCACGGTTTGGTAAGATTGAGGAAACCGACTTAGAGTAAGATAGGGTTTCCGATCTGTAAGCCCTCCTCCCAAGACTATATAAGGGGGGTAAGGGGCGTCCCTTGAGGGATATCCTATGTGAGATCTGATATTCCGATAGGAAATCAGCTTTTAGCTTTCAGCTTTAGATCTTGAGATCAATAAAGACACTCGGTGGATTGAATCCACCGAAACAGGAGTAGGGTATTACCTCACGAGAGGGCCTGAACCTGTCTAAATCTTCTTTTCCTACTAACCCATTGTGCTTGGCGATCTCGACTGTGACCCCAGAAATTACATTGCCGAAACCAAGTTCCGACACATTCCTACGCCTCAATGCCATCCACCGTACCGAGCTTACAGTAACCGAGTTTGTACACCATCCCTACCAGGAGGAAGGCAACCCAGTCTGCACCGTGGAGGCCACCCCTTGCTGCTATAACTCCATGGTTACCCGTTTGTCCCGTTGGGCAGAAACAACTGATGATTGTTATGAAGAGGCATTACTCAAGATAGACGAGCAGCAGCGACGCATGAATGATCTGGAGGAGGAACACCATAACTGTGGAAACCAGATCGACTCTCTGAAGCCCCAGCTGCAAGCTAAAGGCACCCAATACGAACAACTCTCTGATCGTTATATGGCTCGTGGAGAGGCTTTGGTTGAGTTGGAGGAGCAGCTTCGGAGGAGCAGCGACAGGTTGGCCAACTGGAGGAACAACTTCGCTTCAACCCTGTCCCCGCCGCTGGCACTTCTACTTCAGCTACACCAACGCCCCCTGCTCCTGTGCTCGACCACTACTATTTCATGACTCTAGCATGCTTGGCCACCTTTCATGCCATGATGGAGCAAGCCTTCATGCTAAGCACTAAGTCAGGACCATACCTGATCGACCCTACTGCTGCTACCCCATCGGAGCCCACGCCGATTTCCACGGCTGCACCATCCGAGCCAGAACCCATGGAGGTCAAGTGGGAGCTCAGTGACACAGATCCATCAGAGGAGGAAGCTCCTACCCACCACATGACACTTACCGGAGGTCCTATGACCCTTAGGACTGCCCGTTAGAGCACCAGGCCACCAAGCAGGAGGATCGGACATGACTCCGAGGCCACTACCTCTGAGCCATGGGGACTTCGATTCGCTTCAACCATGGATCACCCTCTGTCAGCACCTGGATCATGCGGATTGTTGGATGACTAGTTTGGATACCTGCAGCAGCTCTGGTCTTGCTTTGGATGGAGTTAAGACAGCAACAACCATGCCCCTACTGTTATATATGAAAACCCTAGATCGATATTAGTGATGTTGTACTGTGTTGTATGGGACTACACATGTCCAATGTATCCCCCTGATGTAACATCTATGAACTGATATGAAGTTCCATGTTATGTCTTAAATGAGTTTATTCCACCAAGCTTGCTTCAAAAGATCACCTTAAACAACTCAAAGAAAAATTCCTTAGAATCGTGACGTTAGCAGAACAAGTCTCTTACCTTATCCACGTTGTTCAGATGGCGCATCGTCGCAGAGCCCCAGTAGCTACTGAGAACTCGCCAGAGCCTAACCCCTCCACCCTAGCGGAAGTCCTGGCTTTACAGACCCAACTGCTTCAAGCTATCGCCAACAACCAAGGACAACGCGAAGGATCAAACCTCGATGAATTTATGAGTGCAAAGCCGCCGACATTCTCCTCAGCAGATGAACCCATGGATGCTGAAGATTGGTTGAGGGTAATAGAGAAGAAGTTGACTGTCGTCCGAGTACGGGTAGCTGACAGAGTTATCTTCGCCACCATTCAGCTGGAAGGTCCTGCAAGTGACTGATGGGACACCTACAAGGAAACCCGGGCTGAAGATGTTGGTGAACCAACTTGGGAAGAATTCACGGCTGCCTTCCATGAAAACTTCATCCCTGCCAGTCATGAGGATGAAGAAGAATGAGTTCTGTAGGCTGCACCAAGGCAACACCACGGTACAAGAGTACTTTAACAAGTTCATGCAGCTTGCACGTTATGCCACAAGCGACCTAGCAAAAGAAGAAGAGAAGATGGATAAGTTTATCGAGGGACTGAACGACGAGCTGAGAGGACCGATGATCGGTCAATACCATGCCAGCTTCCAAAGCCTCATCAACAAGGTCGTGAGGCTTGAGCATGACCAAAGGATGGTTGAAAACAACCGAAAGAGAAGGCTTGCAATGGCCCGTCCGATTCAAGGGACATCCCAGCAACCCAAAGGAGCAACCCCGTCAGGCTGGAAGCTAGCCATAGTGGCAACCAATTGCCCTACCGCACCCGGCAACGTCAGCAGGTCACCTGCAACACCGTCTCGCACTTCGGCGCCTACTTTGGCAGACCCAAGAACCAGGAATGTCAACTGCTTCAACTGCGGAGAATTTGTGCATTACACCAACAGCTGCCCAAAGCCGCGCAACACCCCCAACCGCACCGGAGCCAATGCCATCACAGTACGAGGAACCCCCACCCTGGCACCTGGACGCGGTTTGTTCAGAACGCCCCAACCAAAGGAAGCTGCAACCGGATTCCACCGTGGTCAGGTTAACCATGTGCGTGATGAGGAAGCTCAAGAGGACCAAGGTGTGCCAATGGGTATGTTCTCTATATATTCTGCACCAGTTAAAGTTTTGTTTGATTTTGGAGCTTCACATTAATTTATATCGTCAAGAATAAGCAAAGAGCACAACTTGCACCGAGTAGACCTTAAGAGACCAATGGTAGTGCATTCACCCGGGGGAGATATGACTATACCCCATGTGTGCATTAATGTGCCCATTCGGATCAAGGACGTGGTATTCCTGTCCAACCTTATGGTTTTACCACCCCAAACCTTGGACATCATATTAGGAATGGATTGGTTAACCAAGAACCAAGGGGTATTAGACTATGGACGAAGAGAAGCTACCTTATCTACCCCATGGGGATCACCGATGATAGTAGCCATGGATCAAGACCCTATGCTCTGTGACCGAGCTATGGGAAGATTCACCATGCTACCCATAGTTGGAATGCCAGTAATTCAGGATTACCCGGATGTATTTCCTGAGAAACTACCGGAATGCCCCCAGACCGAGACATAGAGTTCATTATTGACCTCATGCCTGGCACCGCCCCCATAGCTAAGAGACCCTACGGGATGCTAGTGAACGAATTGGAAGGACTTAAGAAGCAGATAAGGGAACTGCAAGAGAAAGGCTTCGTCGCCCTAGTTCTTCACTGTGGGGAGCCCTAGTGCTGTTTGTTAAGAAAAAGGACGGAAGCATGAGAATGTGCATAGACTATCGGTCATTGAACGAGGTTACCATTAAGAACAAGTACTCGTTACCTCGAATCGACGACCTGTTTGATCAGCTCAAGGGAGCCCGAGTGTTCTCAAAGATCGATCTTCGATCTGGATACCATCAGCTGAAGATTAGGACTAAGGATATACCCAAGACTGCATTCTCTACATGCTACGGCTTGTACGAGTTCACAGTGATGTCTTTCAGACTGACCAATGCCCCAGCCTACTTCATGAACCTCATGAACAAGGTATTTATGGAATATCTAGACAAGTTCATGGTAGTGTTCATTGATGATATCCTCATCTATTCCAAGGATGATGAAGAGCACACAGAACATTTGCGCCTGGTACTAGAGAAGTTGCGAGAGCATCAGCTATATGCCAAATTCAGCAAGTGCGAATTCTGGCTTAAGGAAGTAGCTTTCCTTGGACATGTAATCTCAGCTGGAGGAATAGCAGTAGACCCTGCCAAGGTCGAAGCTATTACCAAGTGGAAGGCACCCTAGTCGGTAACAGAGGTTTGAACTTTCTTGGGATTGGCCGGATATTACCGGAGGTTTGTTGAAAGATTTTCTAAGATAGCTCGACCCCTGACCCAACTATTGAAGAAGGAAAAGAAGTATGCATGGACTGAGCAGTGTCAACAAGCATTTGACCAGCTCAAAGAAAAGTTAACCACCACCCCGATCTTAGTCCTACCGGACAACCGGAAGGACTTCGTCATATACTATGATGCATCCTGACAAGGACTAGGAGGTGTGTTGATGCAGGATGGAAAAGTTGTGGCTTATGCCCCGAGACAACTGCGACCGCATGAGGAGAACTATACCACCCATGACTTAGAATTGGCCGTAGTGGTGCATGCCTTGAAGATTTGGAGGCACTACCTGATCGAAAACCACTGTGATATATACACAGACTACAAGAGCTTGAAATATTTCTTTACCCAGACATATCTTAACATGTGCCAAAGAAGATGGCTGGAGCTAATCAAGGATTATGACCTAGGAATCCATTACCACCCTGGTAAGGCCAATGTTGAAGCCGACGCTTTGAGCCGCAAGACTCAATGCAATTACCTGAAGCTAGAATGTATGGCCAACGAGCTTCAACAAGAAATGGCTCGGCTTAACCTACAGTTGATTCCTCATGGACAACTGAATTCGCTGGAGATACAACCTCTCCTACAAAGTCAAATTAAGGAAGCTCAGAAGGATTGCGAGGAAATCCAACTAATCAAGGAACGCATGACCGAAGGACTGGCTAAGGAATTCACACCCGACAACGATGGAACCCTATGGTATCGTAAAAGGATTTACGTACCAAAGAAAGGAGGATTGAGAGGACTGATCCTCAAGGAAGCCCATGAGTCAGCATACTTGCTACACCCAGGAAGCACCAAGATGTACCATGATTTAAGAACAGGATACTGGTGGCCCAACATGAAAAGAGACATGGTGGAACATATAGCCATTTGTGATGTGTGTCAACGAGTCAAGGCTGAGCATCAGAGACTGGCAGAATTGCTGCAACCACTCAAGATCCCTGAGTGGAAATGGCATGAAATAGGCAGGGACTTTATAGTGGGACTACCCAAAACTGCTACAGGATACGATTCCATTTGGGTGATCGTGGATAGACTTACCAAGACTGCCCGATTTATCCTTGTCAAGACTCGGTATAGCAGCGCTAAATTGGCAGAACTGTACATGTCCAAAATTGTGTGCCTACATGGAGTACCTAAGAGGATTGTGTCAGATCATGGTACTCAATTCACATCTCACTTCTGGGATAAGTTTCACGAGGCGTTGGGAACTCACCTCGCCTTCAGTACTGCTTATCACCCTCAGACTGATGGACAAACCGAGAGGACAAACCAAGTCCTTGACGACATGCTAAGAGCCTGGGCATTGGATTTTACTATAACAACAGCTACCAGGCTAGTCTGAAGATGTCGTCGAATGAGGCTTTGTTTGGACGAAGATGCTAAACCCCGTTGATGTGGTCGGAGACCAGTGAGCGAGCCATATTTGGACCAGACATCATTAAGGAAGCCGAAGAGAAAGTTCGTCTGATAAGAGATCGGCTTAAGGTAGCCCAGTGCCGGCAAAAGAGCTATGCGGACACTCGCCGGAGAGAGATGGAATTCAATATAGGCAACTTTGTGTACCTAAAAGTTTCGCCGCTAAGAGGGACCAGGAGGTTCAAGGTCAAAGGAAAACTGGCGCCGAGGTATGTTGGACCTTTCCCGAGAAGCGCCAGAAGAGGCGAAGTGGCTTATCAACTGGACCTGCCGGAAACTCTTTCCGATGTACACCCTGTCTTTCACGTATCACAACTGAAGAAAATGTTTGCGAGTACCGGAAGAGCAAATTTGCTCGAAAGACGTCCTTATCAGCGAAGACATCACATACCCCGAACACCCCATGAAGATTTTGGACGAAGCCGAGAAAAAGACTAGGACCAAGACGTGGCGAATGTACAAGGTGCAATGGAGCAACCACATCGAAGACGAAGCCACCGGGAAAAGAAGTCTTTTGAAGACCAAGTACCCGAACCTATTCCGCAACGGTAAGAAATCTCGGGACGAGATTTATTGTTAAGGGGGTAGATTTGTAACACCACGGAAATTGAAGAATTTAAAGCTGGAATTAAAAATCAGAACTCACAAAAACTTTTGGCTTATTGCTTCTCATCGTGTTTATTGCTTCTTATTGGCCAGCTTTGTTGCATAAAATTTATAAAGAGAGCGATTCATCTTGATGTTTGAGAAAAACCAAACGATTTTTAATTCCAAAGGGGAGAAAAATTTCATAGTATAGAGTTGGAAATTTTAATATAAAATAGAAAAGGGTAGTGGATTTACAAAAATATACAATAAAAATATACTTTGGTTCAGAACATTATTTTGTGGTGGAGTAATATTAATTAGTGAGCAAAATGAGTGATAAAATATTTCTAAAGGATATATCTGAAGTTTAGAAAATTATTTTGAATCAAAGAAACATTTTCTTGAATTTAGGAAAAGAATTAAATTAAATATGTAAAATATATTTTTAAAATAATAAAAGTGGGTGAAAAGGTTGAAAACATATTCTACAACTTAATTTTGGGTGTGCTAGATTTTATTTTAAATTTTAGTGGTGAAAGGAAAAAGAAATGGGAAAATAGGAAATTAAATCGGGAAATTGGAAAATTGCACTGTTCATTGCGCTATACGTGTTCGACGCCATACCGCCGCACCGCGCGCCCCACCCGCGCGCACGACACGGGCGCGCGCTACGCCGCGCCATGCCCGGCCCCACCCTCGCGCTGCGCACTCGCGCCACGCCCGCGCCGGACCCCGCCGCACGCGGCGCCACACGCCGCCCTCGCGCCCGGACCCGCCGCCCGCGCGCCACATGCCGCCCTCACGCCCGGACCCCACCATCCTCACGCTCCCACGCGTCGTCGCCTGCCCGGGCCCCGTCCCCTCGCGCCCCACGCCGCACGTGGTATTCAGACCTCCAAAGATTTAAATACCAAATTCTTTTTGATCACCTTAATCATTTGGATCGGTATTTTGCGAAAACCCTAAAAATTCCAAACTCGCTTTTTAAATCGAATTTCATCCCAAAACCCTCACCCAAACTCGATTAAAACTTTAGGCTAAATATTTGGAGTTGTTTTTATGGTTCTTTTCGATCTCTTGGTAATTTTATTGAATTCTGATCGAATTCAGTTGATTTTTCGCACGTACGGATAGCAACCGAGGAAGGAGGTGGTGACTACGGTGAAGACAACGTCCAACAAGCGTGCGAGCAAGGCAAGTCAACACTTCCCTTTGAACATATTGAACCTATTTTGCAGAATGATATTGATATAAACTTCAAACATGCATGCTATACACAAATGAATACCTATGCTTGATATGCCATGCCTTGATATTGCTTACCCTTAGATATAATTTTTGTAACCCTCGATGTGATATAACCGGAGGTTATCTTCGGTAAAATGCTTAGCCATGCTTATATTAGATTCGTGCATACTCATGAATTTACAAAGAAGCTTCATGCTTGGGAAACTATCTTAGGGAAGGTAGTTGGAATACGACATGTGGAGACATGAGCGCCACATTGCCTTGAACATGATGAGAATACTTTTGATAGAAAAATTAAAGTACAAAACCAATGTTTTTAGACTAGGGCAGATGGTTGGATTTGGGCGGATTCCAGTAAATGCAAGAACCACCCTGGTCGATTAAGGACCGAGCCATGAGACTTATAACCTGGAACGAGCCAGTACAACCATACTTCTCGAATGTGTATAGACCTAGCGGAGTAGATAGCCGAGCAGAGGCAGTATCCCTGCATAGTGGTTCTTGAGTGGAGAGGTGGTTCTGGTTATCGAGATAAGGTTGCGGCCTAAGTGTTGAGTAATGAATGAGAATTTTGTGAGTTATCCCTTACCCCCGGAGCGCCAGAACTCCTTTCACTGCTAGGAAAGGACGGCTAGAGTGCAAGAGGATTTAAGTTCATGGAGTGGGTACCGTCAAAGTGAGGTTATCGAAAGGCTTTACCGTGACCATCCCATATGAAGGGATGAAAGCTCATTTAATGAGCAGTTGCGGAGTACGGGTAAGTGTACATCCACTACGGTGTGAGTAAATCAATCTATTCGAATAGTCGTGCTCGCGGATAATGAGCGGCGTGACAAGTTTCTCCCGTGGCTAGACTCATAAATTTTAAAATGATGGGTGGGAATGCATACTGATTTTGTGTGCTGGTGGACTCAACTTCTCGAACTGCGAGAAGGAGTGGACTCCCTAGAAAACCATGATGATTCGGAGGCGGGGAAGCCATCCTTGGAATCAAGATGGATGGTAGACAGAACCGTCGCCGACTTAATATACTATGGAACTAAAACTTGACCTGGCTAGATGTTAGGTTTGTGAAATGAGTTACGAAAATTGGCTTTATGCAAATAAACCACAGCCATCCTTTGAATGACCCTATCATGTGCATCATTCCGTGTTGGCTGCTGAGTACGTTGGGTACTCACCCTTGCTATACGCACAAACCTTCAGATGGTGGAAACGAAGAACTGGAGGACCCTTATGCTTACTGCTAGGTGGGCGAAGAAGGAGAAGGCGCCTACTAGGTCTTAGTCCTCGGTCGATGCCAGTGGCAATCGACATGTCGCTACCTTCCGTCTGCTATCTTATCTAATTTCTGATTTTGGTTGTATCCGGACCAGTAGGTCCTACATGTAATGATATTGCCTTCGGGCCTATTATTGTAATACTTTTGGTGTAAGACTATTCGTGCACTTTGCACCTGATTATTCAGTACTGTATTCGTGGGTACCAAACTACTTGCTCCAGGGAAATGGTACTATGAACACGAATGATTCCCGTTCCAAAAATGGGGGTCGACACAACACAATCCGAACCAATACTCGGTTTAGCTATACATGCATCGTTGTCCAAACTAGTGACATAATCTGCACCTATACTTGGTTCAGCTATACATGCATCATTGTCCAAGCTAGTAACACAATCCGCACCTATACTTGGTTCGGCTATGCATGTTATTCCATCATCATTCAAAGTAGCAACACAATCCGAACCAACAGTTGGTTCGGCTATACTGGTTATTATATTATCATCCACTCTATCATTTAAACTATTATCATCCACTCGGCTTTCCTGAGCCAGAGCTTCATGCAACACATGACCAATATCAAGAAATATCTGGCCATTCAATCTCTCTTTAATAAAATCAAGCAATCCATTGTATGCAATGTTGGACAAATCTTTTCGAGTTGTGTTCAAATTAAAACATCTGTTTCTAGCATCTCTAAACCTTTTGATATAATCAATGACAGATTCATCATGTTTTTGTCTAACCGATGTTAAACTAGACAATTTAAGCTCAGTTTCATCAGCATAAAAGCAATCGTGAAATTGTTGCTCTAATTGAGCCCAAGTATGAATAGAATTTGCCGGTAAAGAGGTAAACCATGTCAAAGCATTACTAGACAAAGACAAAGAAAACAAATGCAATTTGAGAACATCATTAGTACTAGCTTCACCACATTGTGCAAGAAATTGGCCTGTGTGTTCCCATATAGCCCTATTATCCTCACCACTAAATTAGTGAACTCAGGAACTCTATAACCACGAGGATATGGGATATTATCAAAATATTTAGGATACGGCTTTTGGTAAACCTCAGCACGATTTCTTGGCTCAATTCCAAATGATTCTCTAATGATGTTTCTAATTTGCTCTTCCATATTCTCAGGCCTTGGTTGTGGATTTGGCGGCCTAGGAATAGGTGATTGTGGCGGCACAATATGATTATACTGGCCATAATGCGTGTTTTGTGCCAATCCATCTACTTGACGATTTTGTACTAGCACATAGCAACTTGTTAACGCCAAAATTTGGTAAGCCCCAAAGTCCTTATTGGCTAAGGGTTAATATCGGCTCGAAGCAGAATCGGCTGAGAGTTTTGCGATAGCTGATGGAGGAACCATATTTCCAGCAGTCGGGTTCTTGTTAGATTCGGTTTGAGAAGATCTTATCCAAAAGAAACCGAGTCCAGGGAGGATATGGCTTGTATCTATTAATTAGAAAGAGGTTGTTAGTTTTCTATTTTATCTGTAGGAAAGTCTGTATTGTAATCTGTTATGATCTTTGTCATCCCACGGGTATAAATATGTAAGCCCGGGGTTCATGTAATATCTCTCGATCAATACAATTCGGCGCATCGCCACATTTTATTCTTCATCTTCGTTCAACATCCGGCGAGACTTGGCACCGACGCGGCTGCATCGGCTTCGATCTCCGGTGATGGGTTAAGTCCAAGGTCCCGCCGGCTCAGCAATCGTATTGGCTACGTCGGCGTCGTCCAAGGCTGCATCGTACATTCGACCTCTTGGATTGCATCGATTCGGTTGATATCTTTGCCCGATTATTTACCATATGTCTCCGATTGAATCTAATTTTAGTATCTCGATTTGGTCCTATCGGCTGTCTCTTGTTGTAGGGTTTCTGCCGATACCGGCTAAATCGTTATATTAGATTAGATAAGCTTAGGCATCTACCACCCTGAAAATCAGCCAAGGGCTTGATTGTCTAGATATTGCTTTTCTTTTCATACTTAGTGCTGCATTAGTTTGATCTACTAAGTCGTGATTAGAACCATAATCTCTAGCCTGCCCGTTGACTCCCACCGAGGGTTTCATCGGGGTCTCGGGTGAGTTATCCGGGTATTGCATCGGCTTGCAAGGATTGTATACAAGTTAGATCTAGCCAATCGCAGCAGATGTTTCATTGGATATTTGACCATTTGGATTTTATGACATCGGACTTCCAGCCGATATGTGCTTTAATCTTTAAATCAATATCTATTTCATCATGTGATTGGTTCATGCAATGTTATATAAATACCATGTTATTGTTAGCCGATCGCCTTTATATAAATATTTGTTCAACACACAGCCGATGGATTCAAACTCTAACACCATCGGCTGGCATCGGCATCGGCTGGAATTGCACCATCGGCTTATCAGCGGATCAGTTAGTTTTTGGGTATCGGTCTATCGGCCGATGTGATTTATGTTCTACTGTTTTGCATAACTTGTCAGTGGCAGGATCAAACTGACTGGCACGCCCGCGCTTCATCTATTCTAGGACCTGCACTGGAGCTATGCAGATCTCCTAGGCCGGCGTGTTAATTTTTCTCGTCAACACAACTATTGGCGCAAATAGCATAAGCATGTGGAACAACATGACTAATAGTATTAATAGGTGATGAATAATAATTAAAATCAGTACTGCTAGTCGTGGTATGAAAACATGTTGAAACTTCCAGGAATCGTCCGACCGGCTATAGATAGTCCGGTTTGATTGATTAGGCACCATTCGGCCGACCGAATGGACCCGGCCGACCGGTGGTCGCGGGTGCCGACTGCAGCCTATAGGAAGTCCGATCGGTAGGGCATGGTCTCGACTGCTATGGTAGGCACGGCTCCGACCGGCCAAGCACCTGGGCCCCGATCGCCCATAGTCCGGTCCTCGACCGGTGGTCGATGGCCACACCGCAGCAGAGGTCCGATCCGGCTAAGATATGGCACGGTATGCCCGGCCAAGCACCCGGTCTGATCGGCCCATAGACCGGTCTGACCGGTGGTCAGTGATGCAGTCAGACCGGCTATAGGAGGTCCGATCTAGCCAAGATATGGCACGGTCTGACCGACTATGGTAGGCACGGTCTGATCGGCCAAGCACCCGGTCTGATCGGTGGCCAGTGATGCGGTCAGACCGGAGTCATGCGCGGTTTAACCGTTGGCTAAGTTCTCCATATAGCCGATTCCTGTGCAATCGGCTGTATAAACACCCATAGACCCCTCCATAGCATTATAAGCATATTGTATAGAAGCAAAACTAGAAGTAGCATATGCATCTGCACAATGATCATTAACTTTTTGAATAGCAATAGATGAATCGGGCGAATTGGAGGTTACCTCGAATCTAGGAGGAGGTCCAGACTTAAGAATGACACCTTGGTGGGTCTTGATGAGCGATCTTGCCAACATCCCCTCCAATGTAATCTCGTTGATCTCGTTCCCGCTCGTCATGGTTGATGAAGCAATTCCTTGATTAATTTCAGCCATATAGCTCATAACTGGCTTGATCCAGAGAATAACTGATACAAATATGAATCGGCTTTTGTGTTTTCCTATGTGAACAGTAGTAGATCGGCTTGGATAGCCTGATCTTTTTTAACACGTGTACACCGTAGATTGGATTGGATTGAATTTCCGATTTTCTAACCGTGTATAGCAAGCTAGTGCCGGTCGCTTGTTGCTATTCCTGCGCACTAATAGAGATTGATACCGGCTGTATAGCTGAAACACTCAATTAGATAGGAAATCGATGAAGCAATGGCAACAATAAATGTGATAGATTGATTTTCGGCCGATTGAAAAGCCGAAAAATTTACGTTCCCTAGTGGAGTCGCCAAAAATCGTGTTGGCACCTTTTTTGGCAAAGGAACGAACACAATCGATACACCTAAACGCCTTGCAGTGATATGGAGTCGCCAAGCCCGATCTAGCCAAAGAGCCAAATCAAGATGGGTTTTGTAGATTAAACCGGCTAGCAAAGCCGATTTGAGTAGAACGATCGATAGATAACCGTCTCGTGGGCAATCAGAAGGTTTTGAGGATAAACCTACAAAGAGGTGTCGCGCTCTCACAGCGACGGCGGACGATTTACAACGCAAATCGACAAAGATGGACGAACTAAGATAAAGTAGAAAACATGGCTGAAAAGAACAATAAAAGTTAAAGAACGATTCAATTGGAGAGACACAATATACACAATCTATCTCCCAATCTCACAATTGAATCGTTCTTTAACTTTTATTTTCTTTCACCATGTTTTCTACTTTATCTTAGTTCGTCCATCTTTGTCGATTTGCGCTGTAAGTCATCCGCCGCCGCTACGAGAGTGTGACACCTCTTTGTAGGTTTGTCCCGAAAACCTTTCGTTTGCCCATGAGATGGGTATCTATCCATCGTTCTACTCAAATCGGCTTTGCTAGCGGTTTAATCTACAAACCCATCTTGATTTGGCTCTTTGGCTAGATTGGGGTGGTTGGCGACTACATATCACCACAAGGCGTTTAGGTGTGTCGATTGTGTTCGTTCCTTTGCCAAAAAAGGTGCCAACACGATTTTTGTAGATTAACAAGAAGGGTTTTGTAGATTAAACCGGCTAGCAGAGCCGATTTGAGCAAAACAAAGGATAAACACCCGTCTCGTGGGCGAACGGAAGGTTTTCATGACAAACCTACAAAGAGGTGTCGCACTCTCACGGTGGCGGAGAAGATTTACGCGCAAATCGATAAAGATGGACAAACTAAGATAATGTAGAAAACATGGCTGAAAGAAAAATAAAAGTTAAAGAACGATTCAATTGTAGAGACACAATATACATAATCTATCTCCCAATCTCTACAATTGAATCGTTCTTTAATTTTTATATTTCTTTCAGCCATGATTTCTACTTTATCTTAGTTCGTCCATCTTTGTTGATCTGCGCTACAAATCGTCCGCGCCGCGCGAGAGTGCGACACCTCTTTGTAGGTTTGTCCCGAAACCTATCGTTTGCCCACGAGACAGTATCTATCCATCGTTCTACTCAAGTCGGCTTTGCTAGCCGGTTTAATATACAAAATCCATCTTGATTTGGCTCTTTTTCTAGATCGTGGTGGTTGGCGACTCCATATCACCGCAAGGCGTTTAGGTGTGTCGATTGTGTTCGTGCCTTTGTCAAAAAGGTGCCAACACGATTTTTTTAGATTAACAAGATGGGTTTTGTAGATTAAACCGGCTAGCAGAGCCGATTTGAGCAAAACAAAGGATAAACATCCGTCTCGTGGGTGAACGGAAGGTTTTCGTGACAAACCTACAAAGAAGTGTCGCACTCTCGCAATGGCGGCGGACGATTTACAGCGCAAATCGAGAAAGATCAATGAACTAATATAAAGTAGAAAACATGGCTGAAAGAAAAATAAAAGTTAAAGAATGATTCAATAGTAGAGAGACAATATACACAATCTATCTCCCAATCTCTACAATTGAATCGTTCTTTAACTTTTATTTTTCTTTCAGCCATGTTTTCTACTTTATCTTAGTTCATCCATCTTTGTCGATTTGCACTGTAAATCGTCCGCCGTCGCTGCGAGAGTGCAACACCTCTTTGTAGGTTTGTCCTGAAAACCTTTCATTTGCCCACGAGACGGGTATCTGTCCATCGTTCTACTAAAATCGGCTTTGCTAGCCGGTTTAATCTACAAAACCCATCTTGATTTGGCTCTTTTGCTAGATCGGGTGGTTGGCGACTCCATATCACCGCAAGGCGTTTAGGTGTGTCGATTGTGTTCGTGCCTTTGCCAAAAAAGGTGCCAACACGATTTTTGTGGATTAACAAGATGGGTTTTGTAGGTTAAACCAGCTAGCAGAGCCGATTTGAGCAAAACAAAGGTTAAACACCCGTCTCGTGGGCGAACGGAATGTTTTCAGGACAAACCTACAAAGAGGTGTCGTACTCTTGCAGTGGCGACGGACTATTTACGGCGCAAATCGACAAAGAAGGACAAACTAATTGAAAATAATATGAAAAAGTAGAAGAACGATACAGATTGTGTATGTGTTGTTGCCAATTGAACCGGCCTTGGCCATTAAATAAGGGTTGGTATTGCCTTCCACAGACCCTCCTCGACGTCCAATTCGTGGCAGACACGTTTGGAAACCCGAGACTTACCTTATGGAGTAAGGAAACCCGAGTACCGATGAAAATCGACTCGGTCTTGGACTCTGCCGGTCAGACCGGCCATATGCCGCCGGTCTGACCGATCCTGAGGCCTAGTCTGACCGGCCCATACATGGCAGTCAGACCGGCTTCCCGAAGGAAACCGACTGTGGACCTCCGTTTTTGGAACGGGAACCTTTCGTGTTCATAGTACCATTTCCCTGGATCGAGTAGTTTGGTACCCACGAAATACAGTACTCAATAATCAGGTGCAAATGCACGAATAGTCTTACATCGATATTATTACAATAATAGGCCCGAAGGCAATGTCCAACACATAAGACCTCATGGTCCAGATACAACCCAAAAGTAGAAATTATATAAGGCAGCGAATAAAGGCAGCGGCTTGTCAATTGCCACAGGCAACGATCGGAGACTAAGACCTAGTAAGCGCCATCAGCTTCTTCGCCCTCCTGGTAGTAGGCATATGGATCCTCCGAGTCTTCATTCCCTCCATCTGAAGGTTTGTGCGTATAGCAAGGGTGAGTACCAACCGTACTCAGCAAGCCAACACGGAAGTGATGCATATGATAGGGTCATTCAAGGAATGGCTGGTGTTCTTTTGCATAAAGCCAATTTTCACAAATCTTTTCACAAGCCTAACAACTAGCCAAGTCAATTTTTAGTTCCACAGTTCATTAAGTCGGTGATGGTTCTGTCTACCATCCATCGTGATTCCAAGGATGGCTTCCCGCCTCTGGGTCGTTATGGTTTTCTAGGGAGTCCACCCCTTCTCGCATCTCGAGAAGTTGATCCACCAGTGACTAAAAGTCATCATGCAACCCATCCCATCATTTTAAAGTTAAAGTCTAGCCAAGCGAAAGTCTTATCACGATGCTCAATATCCGCGAGCACAGCTATTTGAATAGATTGATTCATTCACACTGCAGTGGATGTACACTTTACTCGTACTCCGTGACAGCCCAACAAATGAGCCTACGTCCCAACACATGAGATGGTCATGGCAAAGCCTTTCGATAGCCTCACTTTGGCAGTACCCGCTCCATGAACTTAAGCCCTCATGCACTCTAGCCGTCATTTTCTAGCAGTGAGAGGAGTTCTGACGCACCCGGGGTAAGGGGAGATTTCATTCATCAAGTTATTATAAATTTCAAATTACCATCATCCCTTTCAAATCTCATCTCATCCATAAGAACTACTTTGCAAGGGTACCGCCTCCGCTCGGCTATCTACTCTGCTAGTTCTATACCCATTAGAGAAGTACTATGGCTCGTTTCCGGCTATCTCATGGCTCGGTCCTTAATTGACCGTGGTCGGCACTTGCCTTTTCCGGAATCCGCCCAAATCATCCAACGCCTGTCTAAAACATTCGTTCGTACTTTCAATTTTCATCAAATCTCATTTCATTATTCTCATGGCAATGTGGCGCTCATGTCTCCACATGCCATATCTCATCTACCTTCCCTAAGGAAGATGCCCAAGCATAAAGCTTTTCATAAAATCATGAGTATGCATGAATCTAAGTATAGCATGGCTAAGCGGTTTCGAAGGTATTCTCCGGTTGTGTGTATCACATCGAGGGTTACAAGGAATAATTCTAAAGGTAGTCAATAACAAGGTATGGCATAACAAGTATAGGTAATTCTCTATGTATAGCATGCATGTTTAAAGTTTTAAAATAACATAATTTCGCAATTGGGATCAATATGTTCAAAGAACCATAAAAGCCATGAAAACGACTCCAAATATTTAGCCTAAACTTCTACTTGAGTTAGGACAAGGGTTGCTAGGGAAAAATCCGAGTTTTGGAATCGAGTCGATGCCCTAGGGTTTTCGCAAAGATGACGATCGTAATTATTTGAGAAAATAGATTTGGAAATATCAGGGGAGGAATTTGTACTCGAGGTTTTGAAGGTTTGAGCACAAAAGAGAAGCATATTTAAATGGCGAGAAAGAACTCAACGAAATCCGGTTTTAAAAACGACGCGAAACGAAATTTCGAAAAGTCCGATTTCAATTTTCAAGTTTTGCACCGAGAAAACATACAAGAAAATAATTTATTTTGCCCAAAATTTCACTCAAGTCCTTTCCAAATTTTCCATAATTTTTCCTAATTTTTTTCCTATTTTTCTTTTTCTCTTTTTCTTTCTTTTCTTTTTCTTTTTCTTTTTTTTTTTTTTCCTCGCGCCACTATTCATCGGCCTCAAGGTGTTCGACCGGCGCTCGGGGAAAACAGGGGCGGCGGCCGGCGCTAGCGCGAGGGAAAAAGGGGCGGCGGCTTGGGGCTTACCAGCGACGACGGCCCTTGGGAAGTGCGGCGGGGCTCGGGCGTTGGCGGCGCGCGGCAACAACGGCGACGCGGCGCTCGGCGGTTAGGGTGGCGACGGCGCTCGGGAGACAGCGAGAGAGGGGAGGTGGTGGACGGCGGCGAGGTGGGAAAAAGGTGAGGGGTTTTGACCCCTTTTATAGCTGCGGCCGAGAGTGAAACGGAGAAAGGGAGGGCCGACGCGGCGTCGGTACGGCGGACGGCATGCGGCGGCGCGGGAGGCCGTGCCGGGCGCACGCGGCGCGACGTGGCGAGATGAGCGCGGGCGCGGACGGGGTCCCGGCGGCGGCGAACGCGGCGAGAGGAGCGCGGGGTCCGGCGCGGCGGCGAACGCGTGGCGGCGCGGGCGCGGAGCCGGGGCCGAGTACGGCGGCGGGCGCGTGGCGCGAGGGCACGGGGCGCGGGCGCGCGAGGGCGCGAGGCGTGACGCGGCGCAACGCATGGCGGGCGCGTGCGCCGCGCGTGGCGCGCGCGGGCGCGGGCGTGGACGGCCGTGCGACGCGCGGCGGCGCGCGCCCGGCCGGGTACGGCGTCGAACACCTGCTGAGCAATGAACAATGCTCCTTTTTATTTTCCCGATTTTAAATTCCTAATTTCCCATTTATATTTTCTTCCACTCTAAAAATTCAAAATAAATTCTAATATTAGATTTTCAACTTTTTCCCCACTTTTTATTTTTCCACGTATATTTTTCATATTTATTTAAATCCCTTTTTCCTAATTTCATAATTCACTATTTTTAAATTCCAAAAATTTCCTAGATTTCATGTAAGTCTCCTAAAATATTTTATTGTCTATTTTATTTCCTAATTAATCTTCCACAGTCACCAATTAATATCTTATTTCTCAAATACATATTTTCATAAGTCCGCATCCCTATTCCGATTTTATTTTAAAATTCCTAACCCCATATTTCGAGATTTTCTTCCCAACAAAATCCAAACCATTCACAAACATCGAGAGAAATTGTTCACATCTAAATTTATGCAACTGAGCTGGCAAATAAGAAGCAACAAACTCGAGAGAAAGGAAACAAGCAAAAGTTTTTGTAAGTTTTGATTTTTACATTTCGATTTTAATTCCTTCGATTTTCAGGATGTTACAAACCTACCCCCCTAACAATAAGTCTCATCCTCAAAATTTCTTACCGGTTGTTGAGTAGGTGTGGGTATTCAGTCTTCAGAAAATCCTCGCTTTCCCAGGTGGCCTCTTCTTCAGTGTGATTGCTCCATTGTACTTTGTACATGCGCCATGACTTGGTTCGTGTCCTCTTTTCTTCCTCGGCTAGTATCTTTATTGGATGTTCCGGGTATGTGAGATCACTGTTGATATGGATGGTTTCCAAAGGAGCTCGCTCTTCTGGCACTCGCAGGCATTTCTTCAATTGCGACACATGGAACACTGGGTGGACATCGGAGATGCTCTTGGGTAACTATAGCTGGTAGGCCACTTCACCTCTTCTAGCGCTTATCAGGAATGGGCCCACGTATCTTGGCGCAAGTTTCCCTTTGACCTTGAACCTTTGAATCCCTCGTAGTGGTGAGACCTTTAGGTACACATAGTCGCCTACATTGAACTCTAAGTCCCTCCGACGAGTATCCGCGTAGCTCATCTGTCAAGATTGGGCAGCTTGTAATTGGTCCCGGATCAGACGGACCATTTCCTCGGCCTCTTTGATTATGTCTAGCCCAAACACGACCCGTTCACCGGTTTCTGACCACATCAATGGGGTTCGGCATCGCTGACCAAATAGGGCTTCATTTGGTGACATCTTCAGACTTGCTTGGAAGCTGTTGTTGTAGGAGAATTCGGCATACGGTAAACATTTCTCCCAATCCTTGGTGAAATCCAACGCACAGGCTCTCAACATATCCTCAAGCACTTGATTTGTCCTATTGGTCTGCCCATCGGTCTGTGGGTGGTAAGCGGTACTGAAGGCAAGGTGACTTCCGAGTGCCTCATGAACTTTTCTCCAGAAATGGGACGTGAATTGGGTACCACGGTCCGATATAATTCTTTTTGGTACACCGTGAAGACACACAATCCTACTCATGTATAGTTCTGCCAGCTTGGCACTATTGTATTTAGTCTTTATGGGGATGAATCTGGCGGTCTTGGTGAGCCGATCTACTATTACCCAAAGGGAATCATATCCCACTGCAGTTTTGGGTAGTCCAACAATGAAATCCATGCATATATCATCCCATTTCCACTCGGAAATCTTGAGTGGCTGCAGCAAGCTTGCCGGTTGTTGATGCTCAGCTTTTACCCTTTGGCATACATCGCATACGGCTACGTGTTCGGCTACGTCTCTCTTCATATTGGGCCACCAATATTCTTCCCTCAAATCCTGGTACATTTTCGTGCTTCCCGGATGTAACTAATAGGCTGATCCGTGTGCTTCTTTTAGGATCAATCTCCTCAAACCACCTTGTTTAGGCATGTAGATTCTTTTCTTATACCACAGGGTTTCCTTGTCATCCATCGAGAATTCCTTCCCGTGCCCAGCGGCCATGCGCTCTTTGATCGCTTGTGTTTCTTCATCACCCTTCTGAGCTTCTTCTATCTGAGTCCTTAGAAGAGGTTGGATTTCTAGTGAGTTCACTTCTCCGTGAGGAATCAGGTGTAAGTTGAGTCGAGCCATTTCTTCTTGGAGCTCACTGGCCATGCCTTCCAGTCTAATATTGTTCCATTGGGCTTTGCGGCTTAACGCATCGGCCACTACATTTGCCTTGCCGGGGTGGTAATGGATTCCTAGATCATAGTCCTTGATCAATTCCAACCACCATCTCTGATGTAGATTGAGATCGGACTGAGTAAAGAAGTATTTCAGGCTCTTGTGGTCAGTGTATACATCACAGTGATTCCCGATCAGATAGTGCCTCTAGATTTTTAATGCATGAACAACTTCCGCTAATTCCAAGTCGTGTGTGGGGCAGTTTTCCTCGTGGGGTCGTAACTGTCTCGAGGCATATGCTACGACCTTTCCATCTTCCATTAATACGCCTCCTAGTCCTTGTCGAGACGCATCACAGTACATTACGAAATCCTTTCGATTGTCAGGTAGGGTTAAGATTGGAGCAGTGGTTAACTTCTCTTTTAGTTTGTCAAAGGCTTCTTGACACTTCTCGTTCCATACAAATTTCTTCTCCTTCTTCACAAGTTGAGTCATGGGTCGGGCTATTGTGGATAACCCTTCGATGAATCTCCGGTAATATCCGGCCAATCCCAAGAAACTCCGAACCTCTGTCACTGACTTGGGTGCCTTCCATTCTGTAATAGCTTCGACCTTGGCAGGGTCTACTGCTACTCCCCCGGCTGAGACTACATGGCCAAGAAAAGCGCCTTCCTTAAGCCAGAACTCGCATTTACTAAATTTCGCATACAACTGGTGCTCTCGCAACTTCTCTAGTACCAGTCGTAGGTGCTCTGCATGTTCCTCATCGTCTTTGGAGTAGATAAGTATATCGTCGATAAATAGCACCACGAATTTATCCAGAAATTCCATGAATACCTTGTTCATCAGATTCATGAAATACGCAGGGGCATTGGTCAACCCAAAAGACATTACGGTGAACTCGTACAAGCCATAACGCGTAGAGAATGCAGTTTTGGGAATATCTCCGGCTCTAATCTTTAGCTGATGGTACCCTGACCAAAGATCAATCTTCGAGAACACTTGTGCACCCTTAAGTTGATCAAATAAGTCATCAATTCGAGGTAGTGGGTACATGTTTTTGATGGTCACTTCATTCAACGATCGGTAGTCCACACACATTCTCATACTTCCATCCTTCTTTTTGACGAAGAGTACTGGGGCTCCCCAGGGAGAAGAACTAGGGCGTACAAATCCTTTTTCCTCTAGTTCTCTGATTTGCTTCTTGAGTTCTTCTAGTTCATTTGCCGGCATCCGGTAAGGTCTTTTGGATATGGGGGCAGTACCAGGCATTAGGTCAATGATAAATTCTATGTCACGGTCAGGGGGCATTCTGGGCAATTCCTCGGGGAATACGTCCGAGTAATCTTGCACTACTGGCATCCCGCTCAAAGGTAGCATGGTGAATACTCCCGCAGCTTGCTCGCATAACATTGGGTTTTGGTCCATGGTTATGTTCATTGGTGATCCCCATGGGGTGGATACTGTGACTTCTCTCTGGCTACAGTCTATGACTCCATTTTTCTTAGTTAACCAATCCATTCCAAGTATGATATCAATAGTTTGTGGTGATAGTACCATAAGATTTGAAAGGAATACCACGTCTCTAATCCGTATGGGCACATTGATGCAAGCATGGGGTACGGTTATGTTTCCCCCAGGCGAGTGTACCAACATGGGTATCTTAAGTTCTACCTGGTGTAGGTGGTGTTGTTTGCTTACTTGTGAAGATATGAATGAGTGCGATGCTCCAGAATAAAATAAAACTTTAACCGGGGTAGAGTTGATAGAGAACTTACCCATCAGCACGTTCTGATCCTCCTGCGCTTCTTCGGCACGCACATGATTCACTTGTCTGCGTCGGAATCCGGTAGCAGCCTCATTGGGTTGTGGCGTCCTAAACAGACCGCGTCCCGTAGCAGGAGCAGTGGTTCCTCGTACAGCCGTTGCAATGGCGCCGGTACGCACGGGAGTGTGGTGTGGCTTGGGGCAGCTGTTGGAGTAGTGCCCAAACTCCCCACAGTTGAAGCAATTCACATTTCTTCCTCCCGGGGCGGCTAGAGTTGGCGTCGGGGTACGGAACTGGGGTGCAGTCGGCCTGCTGACGTGGTCGGGTGCAAGGGGACGACTGGTGGCCACGACGGTTGGTTTCCATCCGGACGGGGTGGCTCCGTTGGGACGCTGAGGCGCCCCCTGAAGTGGGCGGGCCATAGCAAGCCTCCTCTTGCGGTTGTTTTCCACCATCTTTTGGTCATGTTCCAACCGTACCACCTTGTTGATAAGGCTTTGGAAGCTGACGTGATCTTGGCCGATCATTGGCCCTCTCAGCTCATCGCTCAATCCTTCGATAAATTTATCGATTTTCTCTTCTTCGTTTGCCAGGTCACCGGTGGCATATCGAGCGAGTTGCGTGAACTTGTTTAGGTATTCCTGCACGGTGGTGTTGCCTTGGCGCAACCTTCGGAATTCATTCTTCTTCATTCTCATAACTACGGCTGGTACGAAATTTTCACGAAAGGCGGTTGTGAACTCCTCCTAGGTTGGTTCTTCGGCGTCTTCTGCCCGTGTCTCTTTGTAGGTGTCCCACCAATCACTTGCGGGGCCTTCCAATTGATTGGTGGCAAAAATGACTTTTCGGTTTCTCGTACCCTGACGAGGGTCAGCTTCTTTTCTATTACTCTCAACCAGTCTTCGGCGTCCATTGGTTCATCGGCCGTGGAAAATGTAGGCGGCTTAGCTCGCATAAATTCTCCCAAGCTTGATCCTTCGTGAGTCCCTTGGTTGTTGGCGATAGCTTGAAGCAACTAGGTTTGCAAAGCCATAACCTCTGCCAGGGTGGAGGGATTAGGCTCCGGTGGGTTCTCGTTGGATGTTGCAGCTCTGCGACGATGCGCCATCTGAAGAAGGTGGATGAGTTAAGAGGTTGGACCCACTCAAGGTCATGGTTTCTAGGTGATTTCTCTTCAAGTTGTTTTTAAATGATCCTTGAACAGAGCAAGCATGGTGGAATAAACTCATTAATAATATACCATAAAACATAGGTCCATAGCGATTACATTAATGGGGGTACAATGGAGTGCACATGCACAGTCCCACATGACACAATGCGAAAGCTAACATCGTGCTACTGCCATCGTCTACTAGGGGAAGGGTGTGATCCTTGCTGCCAAAAACCATCCAAAGCAAGGTCAAGGTTGGGGCGGTCCTCTCGCCTAGTCATCCAACCAACCGCAGGATCCTGGTGCAGGAAGGGGGTGATCCTTAGCTGAAGCAAATCGAAGATCCCATGGCTCAGAGGTAGTGGCCTCGGAGTCATGCTTGATCTTCCTGCTTGGTGGTCGGGTACTCTTCCGGGCAGTCTTGCGGGTGAGGGGACCTCCGGTGTGAGTCAGGCGACGAGTAGGAGTTGCCTCCTCTGCTGGATCAGTATCACTGGACTCCCACTTGATTTCCATGGGCTCTGTCTCGGACTCGGAGTCGGTACTGATCTGGATGGGGTTCTCTTCTCCCGAACCGTGCTCGATGGTACAGCCATGGAGTTCGAGGTCGGTTCCATTGAGGTAGCAGCAGTGGGGTCTATCGGTATGGGGCCGACTCGTGCTCAACATAAGGCTTGCTCCATCATGGCACGAAAAGTGTTCGGACATGCCGGAGTCATGAGGTAGTAGTGGTCGGGCACCGGGGCAGGAGGTGTTGGTACAACTTCGGTTGAAGTACCTGCAGCAGGGATAGGGTGGGAGCGAAGTTGTTCTTCCAGCTGGTTGACCTGTTGTTTGCTCTTCCTGAGCTGTTCTTCCAGCTCCACCAAGGCTTCTCCACGGGCCATGTAACGGTCAGAGAGCTACTCGTACTGGGCACCGTTGGCCTGTAGCTGGGTCTGCAGCAAGTTGATCTGATTCCCACAGCTCTGGTGTTCCTCGACCAGATCATTGAGGCGTCGCTGGCTGGTCGTCGATCTCGAGCAAAGCTTCTTCATAGCAGTCATCCGCCGTTTCCGCCGCGGGATAGACGGGTGACCATAGGATTATAGCAGGGGTGGCTTCCACGGTGCAGACCGGATTGCCTTCCTCGCTATAGGGGTGGTGCACAAACTCAGTCACGGTGAGCTCAGCACGGTGAATAGCGTTGAGACGGAGAAACGCTTCACGAGCCACGTCTTGAAGAGCTGCTTCTACTAGATCTCGGTGGTAGCGGGTGTGGAAGCAATAAGGTGTCTCACTCCCCACGCGGGCTTCAACTGAAACTGCTGCTTCCCATACCGGGTATCCTTCGGTGCCATGCCTCCTAATCTGGTAGGTGGGTGGCTCTGGGTACCTTAAGCACCATAGCAAAGACTGGAGTTGCACCACGAATCCTTCATCCCGTGGAACAGTGATTTCCCAAACTCCGACATGGTCCGACATCTGCTTTTGCAAGCAACTTAGGGTCAGAAAGGGAGAGAGATAATACCAAAACTATTTGGGTAAAAGAAATGGAGACAAAGGTATAGGAAAAAGTATGTTTGTGTTTTCAAAAATAATAGTTTGCGAAATGATCCTACGTAGGGATACTTCCCTTTAGCACACTAGTCAAGGGTAGGGCGCCAGTTGGTCTTATCCTACAGTCACATTGCTCTGATACCAGCTCTGTGGACCCCCGTTTTTGGAACGGGAATCTTTCGTGTTCATAGTACCATTTCCTTGGATCGAGTAGTTTGGTAACCACGAAATACAGTACTGAATAATCAGGTGCAAATGCATTAATAGTCTTACATCGATATTATTACAATAATAGGCCTGAAGGCAATGTCCAACACATAGGACCTCGTGGTCCAGATACAACCAAAAAGTGGAAATTAGATAAGGCAGCGGAATAAAGGCAGCGGCTTGTCAATTGCCACAGGCAACGACCGGAGACTAAGACCTAGTAAGCGCCATCAGCTTCTTCGCCCTCGTGGTAGTAGGCATATGGATCCTCCGAGTCTTCATTCCCACCATCTGAAGGTTTGTGCGTATAGCAAGGGTGAGTACCAACCGTACTCAGCAAGCCAACACGGAAGTGATGCATATGATAGGGTCATTCAAGGAATGGCTGGTGTTCTTTTGCATAAAGCCAATTTTCACAAATCTTTTCACAAGCCAAACAACTAGCCAAGTCAATTTTTAGTTCCACAGTTCATTAAGTCGGCGACGGTTCTGTCTAACATCGATCGTGATTCCAAGGATGGCTTCCCGCCTCCGGGTCATTATGGTTTTCTAGTTAGTCCAGCCCTTCTCGCATCTCGAGAAGTTGATCCACCAGTGACTAAAAGTCATCATGCAACCCATCCCATCATTTTAAAGTTAAATTCTAGCCAAGCGAAAGTCTTGTCATGATGCTCAATATCCGCGAGCACGGCTATTCGAATAGATTGATTCATTCACACTGCAGTGGATGTACACTTTACCCGTACTCCGCGACAGCCCAACAAATGAGCCTACGTCCCAACACATGAGACGGTCACGGCAAAGCCTTTCGATAACCTCACTTAGGCAGTACCCGCTCCATGAACTTAAGCCCTCATGCACTCTAGCCATCATTTTCTAGCAGTGAGAGGAGTTCTGGCGCACCCGGGGTAAGGGGAGATTTCATTCATCAAGTTACAATAAATTTCAAATTACCATCATCCCTTTCAAATCTCATCTCATCCATAAGAACCACTATGCAAGGGTACCGCCTCCACTCGGCTATCTACTCCTCTAGGTCTATACCCATTCGAGAAGTACGGTTGTACTGGCTCGTTTCCTGGCTATCTCATGGCTCGGTCCTTAATTGACCAGGGTCGGCACTTGCCTTTTCCGGAATCTGCCCAAATCATCCAGCCGCCCGAGTCTAAAACATTCGTTCAGTACTTTCAATTTTCATCAAATCTCATTTCATCATTCTCATGGCAATGTGGCGCTCATGTCTCCACATGCCATATCTCATCTACCTTCCCTAAGGTAGATGCCCAAGCATAAAGCTTTTCATAAAATCATGAGTATGCATGAATCTAAGTATAGCATGGCTAAGCAGTTTACCGAAGGTATTCTCCGGTTGTGTATATCACATCGAGGGTTAAAGGAATAATTCTAAAGGTAGTCAATAACAAGGTATGACATAACCAGTATAGGTAATTCTCTATGTATAGCATGCATGTTTAATGTTTTAAAATAACATCATTTCGCAATTGGGATCAATATGTTCAAAGAGTGTGATGACTTGCCTGCTCGCACGCTTGATGAGTGGGGTCTTCAACGAAGTCGATGCCTGCTTCTTCAGGTGCTATCCGTACGTGTAAAAGATCAATTGAATTCAATTAGAATTCAATAAAATACCGAAATATCGAAAAGAACAATAAAAGCCACGAAAACGACTCCAAATATTTGGCCTAAACTTCTACTTGAGTTAGGACAAGGGTTGCTACGGAAAAATCCGAGTTTTGGAATCGACTCGATGCCCTAGGGTTTTCGCAAAGACGACGATCATAATTATTTGAGAAAATACATTTGGATATATAAGCGGAGGAATTTGTGCTCGAGGTTTTGAAGGTTTGAGCACAAAAGAGAAGCATATTTAAATGGCGAGAAAGAACTCAACGAAATCCGGATTTAAAAATGACGCGAAACGACAGTGAAACGGAGAGAGGAGGGGGCCGGCGCGGCGTCGGTGCGGCGGACGCCACGCGGCGGCGCGGAGGCCGGGCCGGCGCGCGCGGCGCGACGTGGCGAGACGAGCGCGGGCGCGGACGGGGTCCGGCGCGATGGCGAACGCGGCGAGAGGAGCGCAGGTCCGGCGCGGCGGCGAACGCGTGGCGGCGAGGGCGTGGGCCACGGGCGGGGCCGAGTATGGCGGCGGGCGCGTGGCGCGAGGGCGCGGGGCACGGGCGGGGTCCGACGCGGGCGCGGGCGTGGGCGCGGTGGGCGGCGCGCGCGGCGCGGCGCGCGTCCGGGCCGGTACGGCGTCGAACACTGGCGAGCAATGAACGTGCTCCTTTTTATTTTCCCGATTTTAAATTCCTAATTTCCCATTTCTATTTTCTTCCACTCTAAAAATTCAAAATAAATTCTAATATTCCCAGAAAAATTTTTAATCTTATATTTTCAACTTTTTCCCCACTTTTTATTTTTCCACATATATTTTTCATATTTATTTAAATCCTTTTTTCCTAATTTCATAATTCACTGTTTTTAAATTCCAAAAATTTCCTAGATTTCATGTAAATCTCCTAAAATATTTTATTGTCTATTTTATTTCCTAATTGATCTTCCATAATCACCAATTAATATCTTATTTCCCAAATACATATTTTCATAAGTCCGCATCCCTATTCCGATTTTATTTTAAAATTCCTAACCCCATATTTCGAGATCCAAACCATTCACAAACATCGAGAGGAATTGTTCACAACTAAATTTATGGAACTGAGCTGGCAAATAAGAAGCAACAAACTCGAGAGAAAGGCAACAAGCAAAAGTTTTTGTAAGTTCCGATTTTTACGTTCTGATTTTAATTCCTTCGATTTTCAGGATGTTACACCGGCAGACTTTCCAAACATTGGCAATTTTCCTATCTCGATTCCTAGGTGCCAATTTTGGGTGTACACAATACTCACCTTTTTAGTTCTCTAGTCTTATTTGTCTTGGCCCCCAAGTCCATTGTACCTGCCCCATTGAGCTATAAAAGGGAGGGTAGGACGGGCCGAGGAGAGGGTCCGATGATTCTGAGTTATTTGCTTGTTCTTGGCCAGGTTGCTGTAAGCCCCAAGAACTCTCTCTTGTAAACCTTGTTCATCATCCACCCCAACAAAAAACACTGGACGTAGGCCTATTATCCTTCGGGAGGGCTGAACCAGTATAAATCTCGTGTCTCTTGATCCTTGGCTCATGTTAGTGACTCGAGTCGACCAATAGGTCCTAAGAGGAAGCGCATCCCCGACCACTCACTCACCTCCTTTGGCACCCCCCTCAGAGGACTCCCGACCTACTCGTCGAGAGTTGGCGCGCCAGGTAGGGGTCGTGTTTCTTCTTCGTTCCTGGCAACCTGATGGCTGTCATTTTCTCCACCGACTTCACGACACCCGTCGGGGCGACGTTCATCTTTGGGAGCCTGGTCTTCCGCGCCGATGACTTCCGCCGCCTCACCCTCTCCCAGGTGGCTTCGTGCGAGCTTGAGCGTGCGGTCGCGTGACATCACGAGGTAGGGAGGCGGAGGCGCGTAGCTCCGTCATCGGCAGCCTCGACCCCTGTGGATTGCCCGACCACGTAGGCTTGGCGGCCCAAGCCCCAGACTACCTACCCATTTGCCTTGAAGGTGGGCTCAGCTTGGATCTGGGTCAAGCGCCCTACGGGATGCCGCTCTCCACATTTGGCCTCCCCGCCACGTGGGAGCCCATCATCCTCTTCGTTCATCGCCTGGCGGACTCCCATGCACCCCGGGATGGAGAGCACCTGGAAGATCGCCCGTCATGCCTCTCCTGTAAGCTCGGTGACGGTGAAATGGCTGAGTGGGCTAGTCTTTGTCCTGGGCAACCATTGGATGGCGAACTTCGTCATAATGGCACGCACGGTTTCCGAGGATGAGGTCACGGGCTCCTAGGAGTCCGATGCCCATCGCAGTTCCCGCAGTCACCGCAATGCAGGACGGGTTGCGCGGCGCGAGTAGGCCCAGTGCCCTCACATCCAACCCCGGAGCCTAAAGTTCGACTTCACCATGGAGTTCGAGGGATAACAGGTCTTCCGAACACCGGCGGCCAACCTGGTGGCCATCGAGCCAGTGCTCAACGACCTTCTCGACTCCCCGGAGGTGCGGAAGGCAAAGGCCATGACATAAATGGCTGCCGCCCAGCTCAACGTCCCGGGCCCGTCTGAGTGCCCCACAGGGAGCGCGCAATGCTCGAGGTCCCGTAGCAGTAGAGCGCTGGACACTCTGCCGCACCATGCCCCTCCAAGGGCCGAGCCACGATGGACGGGGCCGTGCCCAGTGGTTTGGGTGGCCATCCCAGGAATGCCCGTGCGACGGAGCACCATGGCAGCTCTTACACTAGGAACATGCATGAGATCATCACGCAGAAGACCGATGCCCGCAACACCATCGAGTGTCATGTCACGAACCGGAGGTGCCAGGAGTTGCGGTGCCAGCACGACTACGACCGGGCGCATGACCCTCCCAATGGCACTGCCGACACCGAGGCCGTACCGTAGCACAATGGCTTCGCAGCCTTCACCGTTGGCCTCCGGCAGGTAAAGTGGCCCAAGGGGTTCCGCCCGATCGGGATAGATCCCTTTGATGGCAAGACCGATCCCACCCCGTGCCTTCAATTGTACTGCACGACTGTCTGGGCAGCGAATGGTGACGCCCATGTGATGGCAAACTACCTACCGATCATGCTGGCTCCGACCACGATTAACTAGCTGGCAGGGCTCCCCGAGGGCTCTATTGACTCTTGGGAGGCTCTCTGCGACACCTTCGTTGCCAAATACCAGGGCACTTGGCAGTGCCCCACCTCACGGTGTGACCTCTGCCAAGTTCTGCAGGGGGTTAGCAAGCCCATTCAGGACTACATCCGACGCTTCTCGGAACGCCGCAACACCGTTGCGAGCATCACCCAAGAAGACATCATGCACATCTTCTCCGAGGGCCTCCAAAAACCCTCCGAGTTGTTCTAGTTCCTCGTTAGGAATCGACTGGCCTCTCCGGCGGATATGATCTCCATTGCCAAGAGCTTTGCCGATGCCGAGGATGCCAAACAACAAGAAATGCACACCCCAGAGCCCCTCGTCCCGAGGGAGTCTCGAGGAAAGGAGCGGGACGAGCCTGACTGACGCTCGCCAAGAAGAACGGACCGCCGACCGCCCCCGTGGGTCAGACGGGACGAGGTGAAGCGCAAGTCGACCACTGAGGTCACGGCCATTGAAAGGTCGAGCTCAAGGGGAGAGACCTCAGGCGAATCAGTTCGGGAGGCACTGGACAAGTCGTGCTTCCTGCACCCGAAAGGTAATCATACAATTCGTCAGTGCTACACCCTCCAGGGCCAGTTGGCCCTAGAGGCACAGCATCCCCGACCCCCGTGGCCACAGCGGAGGCGGGAGGGAGATACCAAGCACCACAAGGAGGATCATTAGAGGGATGACGGCTTCCAAGAGCCGACCCACACCGTCAACATGATCCTCGTTGCAAAGGAACGTCGGAGAACCGACGCCAACAGAAGCTTCTCTCTCACTAGGTGAACGCCATCTCCACCGAGCTGACCGAGTGCCTCTGGTGGTCAAAGTTCCCGATATCTTTCTCTCGAGCCATCCAATGGGCCGACGTCCCGAAGCCGGGCTGGTTTCCGCTGGTGGTGGAACCGGTGGTGCTCAAGGTGTGCCTCAACTGCGTCCTCATCGATGGGGGGAGCGGCATCAAAGTCCTCTCCCAAGGTACCATGCGCGAGCTCAAGGTCTCCCTCTCCACTCTCAAGCCCACAGACTCGCCGTTCTATGGCATTGTCCCAGGCAGAGCGAGCTTGCCACTCGGCGTGATCACACTCCTGTGATATTTGGGATGCGGGAGAACAATCGCACCAAGTTCGTCAGGTTCTACGTGGCAGAATTCGAGACCGCCTACCATGCGGTACTCCGACGCCCTGCTCTTGTCAAATTTATGGCGGTCCCCCACTACACGTACTTGGTCCTCAATGTCCCAGGGCCCGTTGGGGAGTTCTCCGTGCGAAGCAATGTCGCCACCTCCTATGCCTATGAAGCCGAGAGCCTCACCTTGGGCGAGGTTGCCGACCCCTCAGCCTGCATGGGGGGGTTCGTCCCATTGTGTGCTGACTCCAAGGGGAAGGCGCCGATGGTCGAGGAAGCTCTGAGCTCAATGCCACCGACATCAAGACCCATCGCTAACCACGCCGAGTACAAGGTCGTCGCCCTCTCCGACACAGACCCCTCAAAGATGGCGCTGATAGGCACTGGCCTCGGGGAGAAATATGAATGTGTGCTCGTCAACTTCCTGCCTAAGAACATTGACATGTTTGTTTGAAAACCGGCAGACATGCCAAGAGTACCCAGGGAGTTGGTCGAGCATGAGCTCCATGTTCCCCCAGACGCCAAGCCGGTCAGACCGAGGCTGTGGCGGTTCGCCCAGGAGCGAAGGGACAAGATCCGAAAGGAGTTAACCAGGCTTCCAGATGCAAGCTTCATCTAAGAAGTGTATCACATGGAATGTTTAGCCAAGCAGATTCTTGTAAAGAAGAAAAATGGGAAATGGAGAATGTGCGTTGATTATACCGATCTGAGCAAACATTGTCCTAAGGACCCATTTACTCTTCCTCGCATCGACCAAGTCGTCAACTCCACCGCGGGTTGTTCCCTCTTGTGTTTTTTGGACTGCTACTCGCACTATCACCAGATAGGCCTCAAAGCGTCCGACCAGGAGAAGACGTCTTTTATCACACCATTCGGGGCCTTCAATTACACCATGATGCCCTTTGGCCTAAAGAATGCTAGGTCAACCTACCAATGAGTCATTCAGCGTTGCCTAGCAAGCCAAATCGGTCGTAACATGGAAGCCTATGTAGACGACGTGGTGATTAAGACATGGAACCCTGACGATCTTTTGGCCGACATAGCAAAGACCTTCACGAATCTCTGCACCTA
The DNA here is from genome assembly GCA_019925245.2 of Oryza australiensis. Classification (NCBI taxonomy): domain Eukaryota; kingdom Viridiplantae; phylum Streptophyta; class Magnoliopsida; order Poales; family Poaceae; genus Oryza; species Oryza australiensis. The sequence goes on from JAIFGZ020000666.1 coordinate 413,285, forward strand.
TTGATGGAAGCTTAATCCCGAGAAATGCATCTTTGGCGTATCATCCGGGAAGCTCCGCAGCTCCGTCGTCAGTAGCCGAGGGATCAAAGCCAACCCCAAAAAGATCTCAGTGATGTTGAGCATGAGCAAGCCGTGCTGCATCAAGGATGTGCAGAAGCTCACAGGTAGCATGACGTCGCTTGGAAGGTTCATCTCTCATCTCGGCGAGTGTGGAGCACCATTCTTCAAGCTAGTCTGGAAAGACAAGGACTTCAAGTGGACAGATGATGCTGACAAGGCCTTCGCCGACCTCAAATGCCTCTTGACCATGCCACCGGTACTCACCGCGCTGAACCTTGAGGAACAGCTGCTTCTGTACGTCACCGCAACCACATCGGTCGTCAACACGGTGTTGATTGTCGAGCGCCGGGAGGAAGGCCATTCCTGTCCAGTCCAAAGGCCAGTCTACTACATGTCCGAGGTTCTTGGACCCTCTAAGACGCGGTACCCCTAGGTATAAAAGCTGTTGTACACCGTCCTTGTCACCACCTGAAAACTAAGGCATTACTTCCAAGCCCACAAGGTGGTGGTAGTGACTGGGTTTTCACTCGGGGATGTCATTTGTAACTGCGAGGCTACCGGTCGGATAGTCAAGTGGGCCTTGGAGATGGACGAATTCTCTATCGACTACAAGACACGCAACGCCATCAAATCACAAGTCCTTGCTGACTTCGTGGCCAAGTGGACGGAAATCTAGCTCCCGCCAACCTCCGAGATTCGGCTGACCTGTACAATGTATTTTGATGGCTCCCTTAGCATCGACAGCACTAGAGCTGGTGTACTTTTGATCTTCCCAAAGGGTAAGAATATTAAGTACATCCTCCAGTTGCTCTTTAAAGCATCAAATAACGCTGCCGAATACGAGGCTTTACTCCATAGTCTCCAAATCGCCAAATCCATCGGCGTCGAGCACCTCATGGTGTATGGTGATTTGAAGCTAGTCATTAGCTAGGTCAACAGAGACTAGGCTTGTTCGAGCGAGAAAATGGACGCGTATTGTGCCTAGGTTCGGAATCTCGAGGGCAAGTTTAGCGGCCCTGAGTTCCATCACGTCCTCTGCGACGCCAATACGACAGCTGACCAACTAGCCAAGCTCGGGTCGTCTCGCGCGATTGTTCCGCAGGGGGTTTTCATTCATGATCTGCACAAGCCATCGATCAAGGACTCGGAGTCGAGCGAGCCGACTCCTCCTCCGCCGACCGGCTTAGTGCCGGCCATCTCTGGCACCATGGTTCACTGGCGTCGAGAGCTCATTGACTACATCACCACCAAGGCGCTACCACCCGACAAGGCCATGGTGTTGACGAGAAATTTCTCTCACGCGCAGGCCTGGGAGATCTGCTTAACTCCAGTGCAGGTCCTTCTCGGCTGCCTGTGTTGTGCAGGGCGTGCCAGTTGGTTTGGTCTGTTAACCAACAAGAAAAACAAGAAAATATGCATTAAATGTTAGGTTAGATCCCCACTGAATCAGCTAAGGGAATCCATGAGCATATGTCTGCTATCCTAAAATATATTTAAGCCAAGCGACTAGAATGGATCGGCGGTACCGAGACAGCATTAGCCATTTAACTTAAATAAAGTAAAGGATAATAGATATATGTATTGATAACCTAGCCGATACCGGAAAGCTAACAATGAATCGGCTAGTACTCCGATGGTTCTTATAAAAAGATGTCATTAGTACCCACTCGTACAAGCCGATTGCGCTGGGACACCGAAAAGCGATCTTGTGGATGTCCTCATCGGCCATAAATATTTGATTATACCCTGCATTGCCGTCCATGAAACTAATAATTTTGTGTCCCGAAGCAGCATCGACAAGCAAATCAGCTATCGGCATGGGGTATTTTGTCCTTAGGGGTCGCCTTGTTTAGATCTCTGAAATCGCGGCACACCCTAAGTTTACCTTTTTCTTCAGCATTGGGACGATGTTTGAGACCCACTCGGCGTATCGGCAAGGTCGAATGAATCCTGCATCGTATAGTCGAGTGATTTCGGCTTTAATTGCATCATACATATCGGCCTTAAATCTCATGGGAGGCTGTTTGAATGGCCGATAGCCTGCCTTAATCGGCAGTTGATGGACCACTATTGATCGGCTGAGGCCGGGCATCTCGAAATACTCCCAAGCGAAACAATCTTTGTATTCTTTTAACAAATCAATAAGCTGGGATCTACAATGAGGACACAAATTTTTGCTAATGTACGTCGGCCTCGGCTTGTCACCAGAGCCGATGTCAATTTCCTCTAATTCGTCGGCCGACGTGAAACATTGCCCGAGCTTGCCATCGTCTTCGTCCGCGATGTCCATGCCGAAGATGTTTGAGCCCACCACCATGTCTTGCTCAGAGCAGCAGCTGTGGCTCGTCGTCTCCAATCGGCTGTATTGTGGAATTGGATATGTTTTGAAAATCGACTTGCTAGATTTTCGCAGACAAACAATCGATGCCTTCGATTTCCCAAAGCGGCAAATCGGCACTGACGACACTAGCTGACCTGTCGGCTGGCACGATCTTGATCTTGTCGCCATCCCATTGGATCAGCCTTTGATGCATTGTAGAAGGGATGCAGCAGTTAGTGTTTATCCAGTCCCTTCCGAGCAGCAGGCTGTAAGACCCCTTCCCGTCGATGACAAAGAATGTTGTGGGCACGGTCTTATTGCCGATGGTCAATTCGACGTTGAGGACGCCCTTGGTTTCTGATGGGTTGCCGCCGAAGTCTTTGAGCACCATATTGGTCTTTATCAGGTCTTCGGCCCCCGTGCCTAGTTTTCTGGCTGTTGCGTAAGGCATGAGGTTGACTGCACCTCCCCCATCAACTAGCATCTTTGAAATCGGCTTGCCATTGACGAATCCTTTAACGTACAACGGCTTCAAGTGCCGATTTTGGGTCCCCTCGGGTTTGTCGAAGATCGCCTGGTCTGGTGAGATTGCTAGCTTCACTAGGTCGTTCTCGATGGTGTCTGCATCGGCTTCAGGAGCACTGAACTCAGCTGGTAGTACGAACACCATGTTAACCAATGCAGAAACTTTGTCTTTCCCTTTGGCTGCCCTCCTGGCTTGATCGGCTGGGCTCTCCTCGGCTTGCTCTTCGTCGGCTGTGGTAGTTTTCTCTTTGGGAACCCATCGCCATTTATCTTACCCAGCCGACGGCGCTGTTCGTGGATCATTTGCCGAACTTTGTCTTCTCTCCCTTCCCGCTTAAGTCATTGAATTCTTATTTTCTGTGTCTTTGTGAAGAGATCGGAAGGACACCATTGGGGATTGGCCGATTCTTCATCGTCGGCCTCTTCATCATCGCGGTTGTCATTATTGCGGTCTTCGTCGATGAAGAAGTCTTGGTGGATTGGGCCGAGCCGATCATGGACGGACCGCTGCCTTTGGTTTAGATGAACGGCTCTTGGGACGATCCGGGCTGGGCTTGCAGCCGATGAGCTCCTGTGCTCACCGTTGCGGCGATCGTTGCATGCTGGGCAATCGTCCAGTGTTGGCAGTCTCATGCCGGATTCCAAGCAGTACCTGAAAAAATCACAATGCCCATGCGGATCGGCACTGTTGCAGTTTACCTCGTATCGGCGGCTTTGGATCTCCGGCTGACGCCGACGAGTTGCTTCATTGTACGCTTCTCCTTGCCGAGACCGGTGCTGAGGACGGCATCGGCTATCTTCATGGATCGGCCGTCGGTCAACCGATCTGATAACTGGGCACACCGTATTAATTGGCGCGGCGTGATACCCAATCGGCTCGTCTTCTGCCTTGGCCCCAATCGATGTATTGACTAAGCCGTGCACCATTCTGTTCTGTCGATCAGCTTGCCTAGGGCCGGCTTGGACTGTGTTAACTTGGAAAGGGTTGCCGTCTACCTTCATCGGCCGATTGGAATCGGCGCACTTCAGCTTCCCGGCTTCAATTGCCGACTGGATTTGCTGCCTGAAGACTTTGCAGTCGTTGGTGGCATGGGATGTGGAGTTGTGCCACTTGCAATATTTCTTTTTCTTTCATTCCTCGGTCGACGGGATCACATGATTTTCAGGCAGCTGAATCTGCTTCTCCTTGAGCAGCAAGTCAAAAATTCTGTCGGCCTTGGTGATGTCGATGTCGTATCATTCTTCTTTGGCCGTCTTCAGCAGCCATTGGCAGACGATGGCCTTTTTGTTCTTGGCCCATTCGGCTGCTGCCACTTCTGCGTCATCGTCATTGGACTCGCAGTCTGATTCGATGACGACCTGAGTTATGTTTTTGACGGCCTTCCTAGTGTCTTGGAATCACTGCTCATGGGCCGTCACATTCTGCGCCAAGTGGGCTAGGCTGTCGAAGTCCTGCGCAGAGAATCGCTCCCGGATCGACGCGATCAGACCATGAAAGGCCAAATCGGCCAGCTGGGCGTCCGATAGCACCAGGTTGTAACATCGGTTCCTCATCTCCTTGAAGCATTTGGATGTATTCCTGAACCGATTCATTGTGTATTTGCCTGATGCTGGTGAGGTCCGACAACTTCATCTTGTGGTTGCCGGAGTAAAAGTAGTTGTGGAATTGTTTTACAAGATCGGCCCAACTTTGAACTGAGTTGTAGGGCAATGAGGAGAACCAAGTAAAAGCCGATCCTGAAAGAGAAAGAGGGAACAATCGGACCCTCAAGGCATCTGTAGCCGATGCTTCACCGCACTGTGCCAAGAATCGGCTAACATGCTCGTAAGTTGAAACGTTGTCTTGCCCTGAGAATTTTGAAAAATCTTGGATCTTGTATTGGTTGGGTAACGGAATCCGCTGGAAGTGCTCTGGATAGGGATACTGATACATGTTTCCTGAGTCTTTCGGCTTGAGGCTGAATTGATCGTGCATGACATCTGCGATTAGATTGGCCCAAGTCCGGTTGTCATGTTGTATCGGCTCGTATGGTTCGTACAGTGCGAGTGCTTGCCGATACAGCGGTGGTGGCGTCTGAGGCCTGTAGTGATGATCTTGACGGCCTCCTTGGTACTGGTAGTGATGGTCAACGGGAGGTGGCCGATGCGCCGGTGGTGCCGTTGGTGGTCCTGGGAACAGCGGTCGGCCACCGGTGTTGTACCGTCTGTCTGGGTCAATCTGGGGGATCGGCTCTGACTGCCGATTGTCGTTGAACATGTTAGCAATCTGATCCTAGGGCAGCGGTTGTTGTCGGTTCAGCATGGTAATCATTGGTTTTGTAGCCGACTCAGTTGGGTTTGGCCGGCTGAGGATCCCTCTTGGCGGCCCTGGTTGTCCTAGTGGTGGGATCGGCCGATTCTGCGTGACCAACGTCCTGTAACTAGGAAATTGGCCGTCTGTGAAGTACGTCAGCCCCCGTTGCAGTTGGTCGGCTATCTTGGCGTCGACCATGGTAGCGATCATGTTATTGAGAGTGTTGACCAGAATGCTACTTTGGTTGACTAGCGCGTGATGGACGGCCGAGTCGATCTGGTCTTGTAGGGAATATACAGCCGAATCGTCCTGTTCCTAGATCAGCTCCTCCACCTGCTGTTTGCCCTTTGTCTCACCAAAGGAGGATGCCTTGAGATCGTCCACGCTAAATTTATACTTCCGATGCACGGTCCCGGATCTTGTTTGGGTTAAAGATTGCAAGTAGTTAGCCTAGAGCTCTTCCACCATCTTCTTGTAATCGGCTTGTTGCTCAGCCGATAACTGCTCCATCTTCAGAGGCATGATGTTGTCCTGTGAAACGTTGGGGCTCTTGAAGTTGACCATCTTGCCGGCTGAGTCTATGTGTCCGAGTCGAGCCGACAGAGAAAGTTCCACCAGGCATGCCAAGAAGCGTGTTGACGAGAAATTTCTCTCATGAGCTGGCCGGGAGATCCGCTTAACTCCGGTGGAGTCCTTCTCATTCGTGCTGTGCTGGCGTGCGCTGGTTTGATCTGTTAACCAACAAGAAAAATAAGAAAATATGCATTAAGTGTTAGGTTAGATCCCCACTGAATCGGTTTGTATCGTAGGAACTAGTGCTTCCATCGTCATGACACTCTAGTTTTGATGTTATAAACTACGCAATTTATCATACACGGCCTATAATCTAGAGCAATGCCTAGATCTGTCCTGCGATCGGCTGGTTTTCTTCTGAAGACAGCAGCCAACGGGGCTAGATCAAGGGGTTGAACTGGATTATATGTCGTTTCTACCGTCTCGAGGGGTTCACATTGACTCATGCAAATATGATATTTGTTTTTGTACTTAATGCTGCATCTAATCTACCTGTTAAGTCGCTCTTAGAAATGTTAAGATCTGTTTAGTTTAATGTTTATCATTAGAGACAGCGTTGGAGTTTCAGCCAGCCTTATCTGTTTTGGCTATCTTTTAGTTTTAACTGCTATTAGATATATTAAAATTGCCTTTTATATTAAGATCTTAATCTGTTTAAATGCCCTAAGCAGGTATCAATCTGTCAAGTTACATTGACAGCCGATTGATCTAGGTTTAGCACATTTAGATTACATTAATATCTTTTTATAAAATGTATCGAAGTATTAGCCGATTCACATTAGATCTGCAGTATCTGCTAGGTTGTCAGTGCAGAAAATTATTATTCTAGTGCGCCTTTAGCCTAAGTGATTTATATTGTCTCAGCATAGCCGATCTATCCCAATCACTTAGCATAAATGTGCCTTGGAATAACAGTTACATATTTATTGATGTCTTCAGCCAATCCGATAGGATCTAATTTCAACTTAATGCCTATTTCTTGTTTCTTGTTGGTTATAGTATCAAACCAACTGGCACGCCCTCGATTCACCAGAGGCGACCAATTTGGACCTGTACTATAGTAAAGCAAATCTCTCAGGCCAGTGCGTGGGAATCGAATTTCTCATCAACATGCTTTTGGCACGCCCGGTGGGACCAAGTGCAGACTTCCAAGTTCAACATGATGTCCAGCGACAAGAACCTAGAAATCAATGAGGAAAATGTCATCCCGGTGAAGATTGAACAACTGTCGGCCGAACAACTAGCCGACTATAAACAGATGGTCGAACAGCTGTAGGCTAATTACCTACAATCCTTCACCCAGAGCAGATCTGGGGCCGTCCTCCAGAAGTTTAAATTCAAGCTAGAAGACCTCAACACATCCCATGAGGAGCATAGGAAGGTGAAGAAGAAAATAAAGGATGTTAAACAAGAACAAGATGATTCGGGACTCCACACTCTACAAGACCGAATCGACTCGGCTGTGCACCACGCTCTCATCAACCAAAGTGGCATATTGGTTAATACTCTCAACAATATGATAGCCACTGTGGTCGACTCGAGGATAGCTGAGCAACTGCCAAGGGGGCCGACCTATTTCACTAACGGCCAGTTCCCAGGTTACAGGACGCTGTCAACTCAAGGCTTCCCAATCCCGCCACTCGGACAGCCGAATCCTCAAAGTACAGCTCTGATTCAATCAAACGCGTAGGTATCGACTTTAGAGCCGTGGTGGCCCGACAGTGACGCAGGAGCAAGTGGAGAACATGTTCAACACCAATCGGCGGCCAATCATGCTCAATGAGCCGATTGGCAGTATTCCCCCGGCTCCACATCATAGCCCTGTCGGCAATCGGCCACTTCCTGAGCAGTCACCGCCGATCGTGTTCCGGCCACCTCCCGCTGCGAATCACTTGCAATACCAACATCTGGGAGGCCAATATGATCAGAATTATCGGCCGCAGAGCCACCACCAATTCAGTATCGGCAAGGACCCATACCGTATGAACAATACGAGCCGATACCCCAAGCTCAAGACAACAGACCTTGGGCCGATCTGGTTGCCGATGTGATGCGTGATCAGTTCGGCCTCAAGCCAAAGGACTCCGACCATATGTATCGGTACCCTATCCAGAGCACTTCGAGAGGGTGCCATTGCCGGTACAAAGTGCCAGACTTCTCCAAGTTCTTAGGGCAAGACAATGTGTCTACATACGAGCACGTCAGCTGATTCCTGGCTCAATGCGGGGAAGCATCGGCTACAGACGCACTCAGGGTTCACCTGTTCCCGCTGTCGTTATCAGGATTAGCCTTCACCTGGTTCTCATCGCTGCCATACAACTCGATACAGAGCTGGGCCAATCTTGAGAAACAATTCCACAGCTATTTCTACTCTGGCAACCATGAGATGAAGCTGTCGGACTTAACAAGCATCAGGCAGAAGCACGAAGAATCGGTCCAAGATTATATTCAACGTTTTAGAGAGATGAGGAGCCGATGCTACAGTTTGATTTTATCGGACTCTCAGCTAGCCGATCTCGTGATTCACGGTCTTCTGCCACCAATCTGCAAGAGATTTTTGGCTCAAGACTTCGAGAGCCTGGCCCACTTGGCCCAGAAAGTGACAGTCCATGAACAGAGATTTCAAGAATCCAAGAAGACCTTCAAAAAAGTAGCCCACATCGCCTACGCAACGGACACAGACTCAAGCGATAGCGATGCGGAGGTGGCAGCGGCCGAGTGGACCAGGAACAAGAAAGCAATAACCTGCCAATGGTTGAAAAAGGTCGGCCAACGAAGAGAAATATGACTTTGATATCACCAAGGCCGATAGGATCTTTGATTTGCTACTGAAGGAGAAGCAAATTTGGCTGCCAGATAACCATGTTATCCCATCAGCCGATGAGCTCAAAAAGAAAAAATATTGCAAGTGGCACAACACTACCTCCCACAGCACAAACGATTGCAAGGTGTTCAGGCAGCAAATCCAATCGGCCATTGAAGACAGGAAAATAAAGTTCGAAGAATCGGCTAAGCTGATGAACGTTGATGGCAGCCCTTTCCCAGTCAACATGGTCCAAACCGGCCACAAGCGAGATGATCGGCAGCACCAAATGGCGTACAGCTTAGCCGAAACACTAAAATTAGTTAGCGCTGACTTAGGGCCACCCCACAGAGAGCCGAATGGAGATGTAACTACATCAATCAATATGGTGCACACCAACGCACGATCGGCCGATCGACGGTCCAGGCAGGACAACCGGTTGCGGTTTCAACGCAGGATCCAGGAGGAAGAAGAGAGCCGGCATGGTAAGCCGTACCAGAGGGCGCCTGATGGACTGGGCATGGCCTATTACTGCCGCCACGACGATTGTGACCCGCATTGGCATTGTGAGTTCTTCAGGTTTTGCTGGGAGCAAGGAATTAGGTTGCCAACCCTCGAAAATTGCCTGGCGTGCAGTGATTTCAGAGAGGACAAATACAGGGGACCAAAACTAGAGAGTTCTCGCCGATTCGTCCCTCGAGTCGTTCAGCTTAACTAACGTAAACCCTCTGTTCATGATCGTCTCGGCCCCATCCACCAAGACTTCTTTCAGGAAGAAGATCAAGAAGAGGCCGATAACAAAAAGTCGGCCAACCCCCAATGGTGCCCTTCGGACCTCTTTACCAAAACACAAAAGAGAAAAATTCAGCGACTCAAGAGCGAGGGGCAGGAGGAAGAAGTCCGGCGGATGATCCAATAGCAACAATGTCGACAGGGCACAAAGCGATGGCGCGCCATGAAACAAGCGGCCCCAACGAACGAAAGCCCAGCCGACAAAGCTAGAACGGCGCAAAAGGCAAAGCAGTGGTCTCGGCATCAGTCAACATGGTCTTCATTCTACCAGCGGAGTTTGAGGCTGCCGAGGCCAACACATACACAATGGAAGAGACCATGGCTAGACTAGTTTTGTCCCCAGAACAAGCTATTTTTAAAAACCCGAGGAGACTGAGAATCGGCACCTGAAGCCACTATATGTGAAAGGATTCGTCAATGGCAAGCTGATGTCTAAGATGCTAGTCGACGGAGGGGTTGCTGTCATCCTAATGCCCTATGAACCTTTTAGGAAGCTAGGGAAAGGAGCCGATGACCTGATCAAGACAAACATGATTCTCAAAGACTTCGGCGGCAACCCTTCAGAGGCCAAAGGAGTTTTAAACGTTGAGATGACCGTTGGCAACAAGACCATGCCCACTATGTTTTTCGTCATCGACGGGAAGGGGTCATATAGCCTGCTACTAGGAAGGGATTGGATTCACGCCAACTGCTATATCCCTTCTACAATGCACCAAAGTCTGATCCAGTGGCAAGGCGACAAGATAGAGATCGTGCCAGCCGACAGGTCAGTTAACGTTGTTAATGCCGATTTGCCACTCTCGGAAATCGATGGTATTGATTGCCTGTCCGGCAAAATCTGGCAAGCCGATTTTCTAAAGGTGTCCGATTTCAATATACAGCCCATTGGAGACGACGAGCCTCAATTACTACTTTGAATGCGTCGTGGAGGGCTTGAGCGTATACAGCGAGGACACCGTGGACGACAACGACGGCAAACTTGGGCAAGGTTTTATGTCAGCCGACATGCTAGAAGAAATTGACATAGGAACAGGAGATAGGCCTAGGCTGACATACATTAGCAAAAATCTGTCTTCTCATTGTAGGACCAAGCTAATCAATTTATTAAAAGAATGCAAAGACTGTTTTGCTTGGGATTATTGTGAAATGCCTGGTCTTAGCCCATCCATTGTCGTGCATCGGCTGCCTATAAAGCCTGTATCGGCAATACAAGCAGCCTCCTAGGAGGTTTAAAACCGATATGTATGATGCGATCAAAGCCGAAATTACTCGGCTGTATGATGCCTGATTTATTCGGCCCTGCAATATACAGAATTGGTGTCCAACATAGTTCCAGTGCTAAAGAAAAATGACAAGCTTAGGGTGTGTATCGACTTCAGGGACTTGAACAAGGCTACCCCCAAAGACGAGTACCCGATGCCTAGAGCCGATCTGCTAGTGGATGCCGTATCCGACCACAAAATCATAAGTTTCATGGATGGCAACGTAGGTTACAACCAAATATTCATGGCCGAAAAAGACATTCACAAGACAGCCTTCAGGTGCCTAGGGGCAATCGGCTTGTATGAATGGGTTGTCATGACGTTCGGTTTGAAAAACGCTGGAGCTACGTATCAAAGGGCCATGAACTACATTTTCCATGATATGATCGGCTCCCTGGTAGAAATTTACATTGATGACGTCGTCGTTAAATCTAGGGAAACAGAGGACCATATAGCCGATCTAAGACAGGTTTTGGAGAGAACGAGAAAATATGGCCTGAAGATGAACCCTTTGAAGTGCGCGTTCGCGTATCGGCCTGGCAATTTTTAGGATTTCTTGTTCACGAAAGAGGAATTGAAGTTACACCAAGGAGCGTTAACGCAATCAAGACCATTCAGCCTCCAAAGAACAAGAAGGATCTACAGTCTCTGATTTACAAAATCAATTTCAACAGGCGATTCATAGCCAATCTTTCAGAAAAGATGAAGCCGTTCACACCTCTGCTTCGGCTGAAGGCCGATCAAGCATTCACCTGGGGGCAGAGCAGCAGAAAGCACTGGACAATATCAAGGACTATCTAAGCTCACCCCCAGTCTTAATTTCTCCACAAGAAGGGATACCATTCAGGTTATATTTGTCAGCCGACAAAAAATCCATCGGCTCTGTGTTGATTCAGGAAGTCGAAGGGAAAGAGCAGGCCATCTTTTATGTTAGCCGACGGCTTCTGGATGCGAAAACAAGGTATTCACCAGTGGAAAAATTATGTCTCTACCTATATTTTTCATGCACAAAGTTAAGGCATTATCTATTATCCAACGAGTGCACTGTGGTGTACAAAGCCGACATGGTAAAGAATATGCTATCGGCTCCAATGCTAAAAGGACGGGTTGGGAAGTGGATATTTGCCTTAGCAGAATTTGATCTACGCTATCAGGCACCCAAGGCAGTGAAAGGACAAGCCATAGCCGATTTCATTGTTGAACACAGAGATGATTTAATCGGCTCAGTAGAAATCATGCCTTGGACTCTTAACTTTCCATGGCTCGGTTTGTACCAATGGTTGCGGAATCGGCTTGGTAATAATTTCTCCCGGTGGGCAAGCTTTGAGTTTGATTTTTCAATCACGCCCCATGCCACAAACAACCAAGCCGAATATGAAGCTATGCTCAAAGGACTACAACTACTCAAGGAGGTCGAAGCCGACGCCATCGAAATAATGAGAGATTCACTATTGGTCATCAGCCAGTTCTCAGGAGAATTTGAATGTAAGAACGACGCGCTGATGGTCTACTATAAAAAATGCCGAGAATTGATGGACAGCTTTCGGCTAGTGACATTAAAGCATATCCCCCGGGAACAAAACACAGAAGCCAATGATCTGGCTCAGGTTGCATCAGGCTATAGGCCGATGACAAAGGATGTTCAAGTGGAGATTGCCACCATGATAGCCGACGACTGGAGGTCTGAAATCTACAACTAGTTGCAAAATCCTTCCTAGTCGGCTTCAAGGAAATTGCGCTACAAGGCTTTGAGATACGTCTTCCTCGACGAAGACCTATACTATCAGACGATTGATTGCGTGCTACTCAAATGTCTCAATGCTGATCAAGCCAAGGTGGCTATCGGAGAAGTGCACAAAGGGATTTGCGGTACGCATCAATCGGCTCACAAGATGAAATGGCTACTTAGAAAAGCAGGATACTTTTGGCCGACCATGCTGGAAGATTGTTTCAAGTATTACAAAGGATGCCAAGACTGTCAGAAGTTTGGAGCTATCCAAAGAGCACCAGCATCGACTATGAACCCTATCATCAAGCCTTGGCCGTTTAGAGGTTGGGGAATCGACATGATCGGTCAGATCAATACACCCTCAAGTAAAGGACACAAGTTTATATTGGTGGCAACCGATTATTTTACCAAGTGGGTGGAAGCAATTCCTTTGAAGAAAGTTGACTCTCGGGATGCCATCGAGTTTGTTAAGGAACACATTATATACCAATTCAGTCTCGCTCAAACTATAACTATGGATTAGGGATCTATCTTTGTCTCAGATGAGTTTGTTCAGTTTGCCGACAGCATGGGGATCAAGTTACTCAATTCTTCGCCGTATTATGCTCAGGCTAACGGGCAAGCATAAGCCTCAAATAAGTCTAATTAAACTGATAAAGAGAAAGATCACTGAGTATCCGAAGCAATGGCACAGCCGATTAGCCGAAGCACTTTGAGCCTATCGGATGGCTTGCCACGGATCAATCCAAGTGCCTCCATATAAACTGGTCTATGGACATGAAACAGTTCTGCCATGGGAAAATATCATCGGCTCAAGGAGGATTCAGTTACAAGATCAGCTCACAGCCGATGATTATTATAACTTAATGGTGGATGAATCACAAGACCTCATTCTATGAAGGATGCGTGCCTTGGAAAATGTGACCAAGGACAAGGAGCGCGTAGCCCATCATTATAATAAGAAAGTTGAGCCCAAGTTAATATTGCCGATCGGATCAAGGGACAACAAATTCAGCAAGTGGTCACCTAACTGGGAAGGGTCTTTCAAGATCCACAGATGCGTCTCTAAAGGAGCCTACATGTTAGAAGGATTGGATGGAGAAGTGTTTGGTAGGGCTCTCAATGGCAAGTATTTGAAAAAATATTACCCCAGTGTTTGGATCAACTCATGATTGGGCTAAGGTCTTGCCGATTTATGTTAGCCGATGCGTTGAGAATGCATCGCCTTTAGGTCGTTTTGGGACTTAAGTTTTTCCCCTAATTTTTGTACATCGACTCTGCCTAGCCGACAGTGTCACGATATCCAGTTTACTAATTTTATTAATGCTGAAGACGTCATCAACAAAATTAGGGGGGCATACCATACAATAGCATATTTTTCAAGCATCGAATCAGACGCCTCAGGACATAGTAAATTTTTCAAGTTTTTCAATCTTTTTGAAGTTTCCAAGTCCAGATTGATCGGCAAGCACGCACATGAATGGCATTGAACAAGGACCGAGCGAGCCGATTATAAAAGAGTTCGAGCCAGTTACAAAGTGAACCGTGAGTTTAAGTTACAAGAAATTTCTTAGCCAACTATTACAGTCAGTTCAGTGGGAGAGGAAGTTGGTGATAGCCGATATCGCCTTATGACGAATCTCGTCTATCTCTTCGATGGCTTTGGCATCGGCCGCATCACTTCCCGTCACCAGCTTCACCGCCTTGGTCAGATCGGACAAGTGTGACACGGCTGCCTTGATTTTTGCCCACTGGTCTTCAATTTCCTTCGGCAAGCCGGCCACGCGTTGTTCCTTGACTTGGATTTCGGCTTCGACCTTGGCGAGTTCGACCGCCAGTTCATCCCGGTGCTTGTGAAGCTGCTCGAGCTCAACAATCGGCTCAGTCTTTAGAGCATTGAATCTTGCCTTCTCCGCCTTGATCTGCTGCTGATTGGCCTTAATGGTGGCTGCCAATGTCTGGTTCTCTCGGCGATCGGCTACCCGTTTCTTTGCCCTTTCATACTTGTGCCGATGTGCCTCCAGAAAAGTGGCTGGTGCGATGATGTCGACCAACTAGTGTGGGAGCTAAGCCTGGATTTCTTTGAACCGATTACGGATAGAACCGCAATCGGCCACCAGCGCATCCAAGGAGCTCTCCAGTCGATTGGCAATATCGGCCAGCGTGGTCCTCAGGTCCTCATCCACCAGCACCATGGCTTTACCAGCATCTTCGTCCGGATCAATGAACTCTGACAAGTCAAAGCCCAAAAGATCGGCTACGCTCTGAAAGGCAGGAAACAATTAGAAGATTAAAGAAAGGCCAATGAGCCGATATGTGAAGGTGAGCAAACTTACTTGGACGGCTGGGATTGATGTAGCTTCATCATCGGTGTTGCCACCGATTGCGGCTGATGGCGTGTGTTCACTTGACACCTGGGGGCCAGGTGTTGGGACATGAGGAGGCTGAAAAGGCACAGATTTAGACATCGACCGGTTGAGAAGGGAAAAATGCAATGACAAGAAACTTACTGAACGAAGGGGAGCCGCTTTTCTCTTGGTGGCCAATTTCTTCCGCTGCTGATGCAAAAGCTACAATGAGGGAAGAATACATATATGGTAGCATTGAGAGGTTGGAGGTGAAGGTGGCTTACCGGCGTAGATCGAACAGAGCGTTTTGGAGGGCTCAGAGTCTTGTGAATGGATGCCTCGTCGGCCGATGAAGTCTGAGCATACTTGTCGGAGGAGCTTGATTCGGCCGTGGCGTCCTCAATAGCTTTCTTCATTTCTTCGTCCTGAACTTATTCATCAAGCACAGCGTCGACTTCCGGGTCGATTGGGGATAGTTCATCGGCTCGGGCATGGCTTCGCTTTTCGTAGGTCTCTTCTTCGCTACAGCCGGTGCAGCGACAGCCGATGGCTTGTCCCTCTTTTGCCGACGAACTGGCTCACGAGTTTGGCCGTGGAAGTGAGTTGATACCTTCGGCGCGTTGAAGCCGATGATTGATGGGGCCAGCCCGCAGCCGTTTGATAGCACCCCTCTAGCGTAGATCACGGCCACTCCAGTGTTGCTGATCTGAGGAGGAGAGGCGTCGGTCGTCTACAAGAGCAAAGATATGAGTAATTATGTATGAGTAATGATGAGTACTTACTGATGGGACCAAGTCAGGATCAACGGTAGTCAGATACATGGAATCCGATTGGTGGAATAGGTGCAATTTCAATTCTCTCCACCATCGGCATAAGACAGTTGTCCGGGTGATCGCCAATTCAATATCCCCAAAGCTGCCGAGAGGAGGACCGGGGATACTGAGCAGCCGATGCATCATTATTCTATCGTCAATCTTGCCTCTAGTTTGGATCTTGTCAGAATAGTACAAGCCGATCGGCAGTTGGCCCATCCCCAGCTATCTCGCAGCAACCATCGGATGATAAAATTCATATGTTTTCTGAACATTCCTCCCTTGGTGGATGCCGATCAGAAGGATGCAAGGGGAGATGGCAGTTACAAAAATTTCTCTCGGCTTCTCATATTTTGGAGAATTGATTTCGTCCAGCCGAAGATCATCTGGCATTTCAAATTTGTTGAACTTGTCGTAAGCAAACGAGATAGTGGAATCGACTAGGAAACCTTTGTAGAAGTTACTGAACCAGTTCTTAAAATACTCAGCCGAGAGCTTGGATCCAGAGTAGGAGGAGGCTGCCTCTCCAAATGACATACATCGACGAGTGGTTACTTCTTCATCATCTTCATATATCGGCTCAGCTAAAGGAAAATTGGCTTCAAGAAGACTTGGCCTCTGAGCAACTTTGTGGCTGTGGAGGTTGAGCCATAACTCTAGTAACCACCAACGGCCTCCTGTATGGATGGGTTGCTTAGAAGCCAACCTAGTTGATACGTTGCTCAGTGCTTGGTACAGATAGCGGAGCAAGTATTTCCCTAAGGGGATTTTCATTTTCCCTGCCAGGGCTTCGACTACATGTTGCCAGTTGGTGGTCAGCCCGCAACTTGATCTGCAGAAAACGTACTTCTCCAACAACATCATCAGGAAAGCTGCGTGTTCCCTGTTGAAGATTGGGCCATCCTTCATGTTCATTGAGATGAAACCACTCCAACCTCCTATGCTCTTCGTTTTGAAATTGTGATGACACTTAATATTGAGATCGGAGGGGTCAACTGTTGAGGTTATATCCAGCCCGGTGATCATAACTACGTCCAGAAGGGTTGGCATCATCGGCCCTTGTCTAAAAACGAACGCGTTTAGCGTGTCTGACCAGAAATAACTCGCAGCCAACAGTAGGGGCTCATCTTTGGGCATATCGGCTGAGGTGAGGGCTAGGCACTGGCTGATCCCTATTTCATTCCAGAAAGCCTGTTTGCTAGCCGATACCCTAGAATACCAGGATGGCCAAGTTTTGTCCGTCGATGGCCAAGATTTGAAGACTCCTGACCAGTATGCTAAATCTGGGTTAGAAAATATGAAGGGGATCCGCTTGGTCTTAGCATTGATGAAGTTACTAGGGTCTACGTTGCCATTCGGCCCTAACAGAAGTTGGTCAGGGTGAAGGAGGTTGGGAATCACAATTTGGGTGAGCAAGGTGCTTCAGATTGAAGAAAAGAAAAGCGAAATTACAGAAGGGTAAAAACCAGATTGCGGTGGATGAAGAGCTAAAGCTGATGAAAACTTACCTCGGGGTATTCCAGGGCACCGTATCAGAAGGGGTGCTTGAAGACGCCATTGGTGTGAGGGGATTGCCGCTGCAAGGGAGTTTGCCGGCGAGACTTGGTTCGATTCCGACGAGGTCACGGAGGGAGCAAAAAGGTTTTGAGGCTAGGGCTTGAAGGTGAAAATTAACAGCGTGGCTTGGTACGGCGCAAGGCGGGCGTTATTTAAAAAAATTCTATGACAGCCAAAACGGACTGGGGCGGAAGTCACGCGGGAATTCGAAAAGCAGCAAATCCGCGATACCATCCTATCACGGACTTGGGGGGCATGTGCTAACGATCAAATTTGGTAACCAAATCCCGAGTTCGGAGCCAAGATTGAAGCAGAATCGGATCGGGAGCGTAGTCGCGGAGGCGAGGCCGTATTGGCTAAGACCGAATCGGCTGGGAGACCAGTCAGCTGAGGTCGAATCAGACAAGGATGGCTGATAGCCAATTCCAATTAGGAGATGGAGATTGAATCGATCCCGAAAAAGGAGTATAAAGATAAATATTGGATTCAGTTTCCAAATGTTCGTTAAAGATATTGCCATCTATGATTAGAGTCCTGTAATGGCAATTGTATCTATAAATTAGGAAGTTGTATAGATATTCCTTTTGTGATATGGCATGGGACTGCGTCCCGAGATATTATCATACTGTAAATAGTAGATAAGGTCGAAACCGTGTCCTACACGGATATTGTTATGCCTGGGTATAAATAAGACTCAAGGGATCATTGTAAAGATATCAACCAATACACAATCAATACAACTTCGGCGCATCGCCATCCTTTTTATTTTAGACGAGTTCCTACTTTTGCTCGGGCTGCATCGATTTTGATCTTCGAACAAGGTAATTCCTTGTCATTAGTGGTTTGTATCGTAGGAACTAGTGCTTCCATCATCATGACACTCTAGTTTTAATGTTATACACTACGCAATTTATCATACACAGCCTAGATCTGTCATGCGATTGACTGGTTTTCTTCTGAAGACACATGTCGATGGGGCAAGATCCAGGGGTTGAACTGGATTATATGTCGTGTCTACCGTCTCGAGGGGTTCACATTGACTCATGCATATCTATTTCTTTCTGTACTTAATGCTGCATCTAATCAACCAGTTAAGTCGCTCTTAGAACTGTTAAGATCTGTTTAGTTTAAGTTTATCATTAGAGACAGCGCTGGAGTTCCAGACAACCTTATCTGTTTTGGCTATCTTTTAGTTTTAAGTGCATTTAGATATATTAAAACTGTCTTTTATATTAAGATCTTAATCTGTTTAAATGCCCTAAGCCGGTATCAATATATCAAGTTACGCTGACAGCCGACTGATCTAGGTTTAGCACACTTAGATTAGATTAATATCTTTTTATAGAATGTATCGGAGTATTAGCCGATTCACAATAGATCTGCAGTATCGGCTAGGTTATCAGTGCAGATAATTATTATTCTAGTGTGCCTTTAGCCTAAGTGATTTATACTGTCTCGGCATAGCCGATCTATCCCGATCACTTAGCATAAATGTGCATTGGAATAAGAATTATATGTTTATTGATGTCTTCAGCCGATTCGGTAGGATCTAATTTCAACGTAATGCCTATTTCTTGTTTCTTGTTGGTTACAGGATCAGACCAACCGGCACGCCCTCGATTCACCAGAGGCGACCAATTTGGACCTGCACTAGAGTAAAGCAAATCTCTCAGGCCAGTGCGTGGGAATCGAATTTCTCATCAACAAGGAGGTGCAGAACTCGTGGAACATCGAGCACCTGCGTTGATTCTATGCTTGAATAGCTAAGTATCCGGTTCTTAATCCCTTTAAATGTGCAAATTTGATTATCCCCTAATCTTTTTGCAGGACGCTTACCTCCCAACCCACGGACAGTTTTGGGGGTCAGCAGTCCTCCCGAGTAGAATCGCCAGCTGCACCGGCCCCTTCTCACGCAAATACGCTTACGTTGAGCCCTAAGCAATGCGGCCCCAGCTTATAAGCTGAGGGTACATGAGAAGAGGATACCGCCGGTTGAGCTCGAGCTGCTCGGGGGCTCATTCTTTGCCCACTTCGATTGAACATGATAGCTCGACCTGACGTCCCTTGGGATAGGCGCCTGTCCCCTACCCAAGGCAGGCTAGGCTCGGGACCAGTCGTGTTTCGGTCAAGTGCCAGGCCAATGAGCTCGGGGCTCTTAACAACTATATCCTATGTATAGGACTAAGACGCCAGGAGATCGACTTGCAGTCACCCGGACAAAGGTCTGTCGATGGCTCAAGCCGCTCTACTTCGAGGGTCAGATACACAGAGATTAGTTGGTCATCGACCTCGCGCTCACTCGATGCGTACACTACTAAGTGACCTTGCTTGACTGAATGCCCCTGGGATCCGTCCTGCAGGCTTTAGCCGCTTGGCCATGAGAGTTATACACGTACCTATTCACCCTCTACACGGCTGAGACGGTCCAGGTTAGGCTGGGGTGTACTCCGGATCCATCTGTTGAGGCCCTAAGCCACTCGGTATCGGAGGTCGGTCATGAGGTGAATAGACTGTTGTCTCTTCGTTTACCGACCCTGTGGGAGGTGTCACCCCGGGGTGCCTCAAAAACCTGGATTGAACCTCAACAGAAGTCAAACCGAGTGTCCTCAGGATGTGAACAAGAACCCGACTCCGACCTTTTCCCCGACTCCGACTCGTCGCCCGACCTCGAGCGTCCTCGGGAGGAAACTTGGTACGCAAGGAGGAAGAGGGAGGGACAGCCCGGCAGCGTCTGACACCACCTGGCGGCACAGGAGCAAGGTCCCAGGACTAGCAGGAGTGCAAGACACCCATGGTGTACAGAACCTAGCAGACCAACATGTACTTTATCAGATATTCCTTGTACTCCACAGTTTGTCACTCTTAGTCTTAGCTTTCTTGGCCCAGAAGTTCATCTGTTCTTGCCCCCCTTGAGGTATAAAAGGGAGGGCATGGGGGGCTGAGGAGGAGGCTCTCCGGATTCTCTCTGACACCTGTAAGTCTTGTTCATCATCCACCCCTGAGAAAGAACGCCACGCACTGGATGTAGGCCTTTTATCCTTTGGGAGGACTGAACCAGTATAAACCCTTGCGTCTTATTTCTTGGCTCATCTTAGGATTCAAGTCGACCATCGGATCCATTGGAGGAGATCTTCTCTACCAAACTCTCTTCTACCTCCACAGGGCCCCCCTTGGAGGACCGCCGACCCACCCGTCGACAGTTGGCACGCTAGGTAGGGGCACTGTTCTTCGTCCGAGGTGGACCGATGGCTGTTTCCTTTGCCACCGACTTCATGGCTCCAGTCGGGATGACCTTCATCTTTGGCACCCTGGTGTTTAGCGCGAACGACTTCTGTTGCCTCACTCTCTCTCTTAGGCAGCCTCTGATGAGCTGGAGAGTGCGGTCGCGCCTCCGTGTGTGGCGGTGAGGCCAAGGCGTGTGGTCTCGCGTCGTGAGGCCTCAGCCCCCAAGCTCTGTGCGATAGTTAGGTTTTGGCAGCCCAAACCCTAGACTGCTCGCTCGGCAGTCCTGAGGGCAGACGATGCTTGGACACGGATCGAGCGTCCAGCTCGACTACGCGCCATGCATCCTGCTCCACCATCCCAAGGGACGTCTTCCTCGCCTTCGTGTGTTGCTGGGGGTGCTCCTATTCCTCTCGGTGCAAAGGACGCAAGCAGGATCGCTCGTTACGCCTCTCGCCCATGCATGGCGTTGAGTGGACGGCTCAGCAGACCAGTGTTCATCCCTGGTAACCGCTGGCCCACCAACTTTGTCATGATGGCGGAGGCAGTGTCTGACGACGAGGTCACGGGCTCTCACGAGTCCGATGCTCACCACAACACACGTCGTTCCCATAACACGGGGAGGGTTGAACGGCGCGAGCAGACCCGTCGCCCTCACGATCAGCCACGACGCCTGGAGTCCGACTTCACAATCGAGTTTGAGGGGCACCAGGTGTTCCGGACACCGGCGACCAACTTGGTCACCATCGAACGTGCCCTCAACGGTCTTCCCGACTCCCCATAGATCCAGAAGGCCATGGAAAGGACCCAAGCCACTGCCGCACAGCTTAATGTCCCTGCCCTATCTGAGCACCCCCTGGGAGCGCTTGACGCTCGAGGTCGTGACGGCAGCAGAGTGCCGGTCAGTCGGCCTCCCCGTGCCCTACGGCGGGTGCAGCCACGAGGGCCAGGGTTCCCCCCACAGGCATGACACGACACTGCCATAGTGCTCGCATGACAAAGCATCAAGGGAGATCCCACACGGGGGATCTGCATGAGGTGATCGCGCAGAGGATGGATGCTGGCAACACCATCGAGCGGCGCGTCACCAATCGGAGGCGCCAGGAGATACAGCGATGGGACAAGTACGACCTATTGCACGGACCTCCTAACGCAGTGCCCGATTGTGCACCTCACCATGATGGCTTTGTGGCCTTCACCGCCAAGTTCCGGCAGGTCACGTGACCCGAGGGTTTTCACTCCACGGGGATAGAGCCGTATGATGGCAAGACTGATGCCACCCTGTGGCTCCAGCTGTATTGCATGACTGTTCGAGCCGCAAATGGTGATGATCGGATCATGGCCAACTATTTTCCGGTCATGCTGGCGCCAACGACCATCAACTGGCTTGCCGGTCTGCGCAAGGACTCCATCGACTCATGGGATGAGCTTTGTGATGCCTTAGTCGCCAATTATCATGGCACGTGGCAATGCCCGTCCACCTGCTATGACCTCGGCCGAGTCCGGCAAGGCCCTACATTTGAGACTACATCTGGCGTTTCTTTGATCGTCACAACTCCGTTGCAAGCATTTCCGATAGCGACGTCATGTGCATCTTCTCAGAGGGCCTTCGAAGACCCTCTTAGCTATTCCGCTTCCTAGCTCAGATGAAGCCAACCACCTCGGCCCAGGTGTTTACCATCATCGAGAGCTTCACCGATGCTGAGGACGCTGAGAACTAGCTCATGGCGCCCGCTGATTCCTGCCTCTTGAGCGAGTCGAAGGGAAAAGAGCGGGCCGTCCCTGAGCGCCGCTCGCCGAGGAGGTCGGACTGTCGCCCGCATCTGTAGGGTCGGTGAGTTGATGCAAAACACCAGCCAACCACGGAAGTTGCGGCCCTCGAGGGACCGAGCTCGAGGGGAGAACCCTCGGGTGAAACACACTGGGAAGCACTCGGCAAGCCATGCTTCCTCCATCCAGATGGAAATCACACCATCCGGCAGTGCTACTCCCTCCAAGACCAAATGGTTCGGGAGGCACGAAACCCCCGACCTCCAAGGCCATGGAAGAGGAGGAGCATGGACCCGAAGCACCGGAAAGGGGACCAGCGATGGGAGGACGGCTTCCAGGAGCCGACCCACACTATCAACTTGATCCTCGGTGACGAGGCGACTGCGGAGAGCCAGCACCAGCAAAAGCTCCTTTCTCGTCGCATGAACACTGTCTCGATTGACTTGCTTGAGCGCCTTCGATGGTCAGAGGTTTCGATATCTTTTCGGGCGGTGCGAGCATGCGAATGGCATGATTCTACAAGTCCTAAAGGCCCGGGTCTTTGACCTACTTTGGAAGCATGAAGGCCGCGCTCTGGGGACTCCGCACTCAGCCGAGCTGAGCCATGGGACGGTGCTTGTTCTTCCTGGTCTACGGCTCGAAGGCAGTTCTCCTAGTCGACATGCTTCATGAGTCCCCAAGGGTTCGATTGTACGATGAAGGGATGGCCAAGCAGACGCGGTCCGAGCACATCGACAGCGTTGAAGAAGAGCGTATGGCCGCCGCAATCCAGATGGATTGGTACCAACTGGCGGTACGCCGATACCATGACAGCAATGTCCATGGTGAAGGGTTACGCGGAGGCTACGCTAGCCGAAAACAAAAACTTTTTTACCGTGCAAACGAGGAACACTTGCAAGTAAGGGCCGATAGATCGTTACCGATTGGAGTAGAGTGCAGCGGACTAGCCAATCAGGACTATCTGATCTGTAGCAATGCTAGCCAATGACACCCGATTTGCCAACAGTCGATTCTCGGGGACAGCCGATTCACCAATCAGCCGATTTGTCGATGCCGCAGCCGATCCGAGTCATCGATCTGCCGTAGTCGCCTCGCTCCTATTGCAGCCGATTCGTAGCCGATCAATAGCGCCGCAACGTAGCAGCGCCTCTACCGGTATCCACACGTCCAGGGATAGAACGCCAAACATCCGTGTGCTAGCACGCGATGCAAGGCTAGGGATTACTCGAAAGTGGGGAGGGTTTCTGTGGAGATTGATCTCGCCGACTTCTGTTGCACCAAATTAGATCCTATCTGAATCCTATCGAGACTCTATTTTGAATCGGATCCTATCCAAATCTCATAGAGTTGGCCGGGCGGACTTCTTAAGCCCCATAGGACTCTATCCGATCGGATCCCTATCCGATCGAGCCGTATCCGAGTCCAACTCGAATGCCTCTTTTATCCCCTTAAGCGTGCGACCCTGTAGGTTCGGGTATACTTGGTTTCGGCTATAGTCTAACTTAGCCGATCGTCGGCTCGAGTCCAACTCGGCCGACTGTCAATAGCGGCACCTAGCAGCACATATTGACACCATAGTATACAAGAATACAATATCGGCTCTGAACCTGTAATGTGTACACAAATCTCTTTGCCTCACGATACCAATTAAGCTATATACAAGATGTGTGCCCTCCCTTCAATCCTTAACCATTCACTCGAACCGTATTGGATTATCTGTCCATTGATTGACTCCTCAATCAACTTAGCATGGCCATGCATTTCCATAATCCATTACCTCGAGGGGCCCAGAGATATCTCTCCAAAGGAGGGGCAAATTCCATCTTGATCACTCACATCCCACTCCATATTTCATAGCAAACCCAAAAACTACCTTTATAACTACCCAGTTACGGAATAGCTTTTGGTTGTCACAAAGTAGGCTACTACACATCTTGGAATCCATGGTGATCTCAGGTCTAAGGACTTTGTACCAACACTACCTGAGACCAACTCAGCTATAGTCTAACTTAGCCGATCGTTGGCTCGAGTCCAACTCGGCCGACTGTCAATAGCGGCACCTAGCAGCACATATTGACACCATAGTATACAAGAATATAATATCGGCTCGAACTGTAATGTGTACACAAATCCCTTTGCCTCACGATACCAATTAAGCGTAGACAAGATGTGTGTTATCCCTTCAATAGCTTAAGCATTCACTTGAACCATATTGGATTAGATGGTTTCGGCTATAGTCTAACTTAGCCGGTTGTCGGCTCGAGTCCTACTCAGCCGACCTGTCAATAGCGGCACCTAGCAGCACATATTGACACCACAGTATACAAGAATATAATATCGGCTCGAACTGTAATGTGTACACAAATCTCTTTGCCTCACGATACCAATTAAGCTATAGGCAAGATGTGTGCTATCCCTTCAATAGCTTAAGCATTCACTTGAACCATATTGGATTAGATGTTTGTTGATTGACTCCTCAATCAACTTAGCATGTCCATGCATTTCCATAATCCATTACCTCGAGGGGCCCGGAGATATCTCTCCAAAGGAGGGGCAAATTCCATCTTGATCACTCACATCCCACTCCATGTTTCATAGCAAACCCGAAAACTACCTTTATAACTACCCGATTTACGGAATAGCATTTGGTAGTCCCAAAGTAGGCTACTACACATGTTGGAATCCATGGTGATCTCGAGGTCTAAGGACTTTGTACCAACACTACCGAGACCAACTAATGGCACATTAATTCTGTAGTGTCTCATGGTGGGTCTATCCAACAATGTGTTCTCTAACACATGTGTCCATGTTTATTGATTTGGTATCTCCATACCCATGATCGTGAGACATGATCATCAATCAATAAACATGCCGATCTTAGAATCATATTAGTTCCAATAATATGATATATGATCGAGGAATCATTTAGAAATAGATTCATACATATAGAGTCTCATAAATAAGTAAGGTACTTATTGATCAATACAAGATGTCTATTTCATGGAACTGAATAACACTTTATTCATTTATACATAAACATTGACAATGATATCCAACATCTCCATATTGCCTCTAGGGCATATCATTAATAGTCTCCCACTTGCACTAGAGTGAATCATGTAAGTATCTAATACCCATTGCTCTTGTGTGCGCCTCATGTTTCGCGGTGAGGGAGAGGTTTTGTCGCGGATCAGCTATGTTGAGATCCATGTGCACTTTGCATATCTTGACATCACCCCGTCCACTATTTCGCGGATGAGATGATATCGCCGAAGTATGTGTTTGACTTCGATGTGACCTCGGCTCCTTGGCTTGCGCAATGGCTCCACTATTATCACAATAGAGAGACATTGGACCAGTTGCACTAGTCATCACACCCGGCTCGAAACAAATTTCTTTATCCAAACAGCCTCCTTTGCGGCTTCCGAAGCGCAATGTACTCGGCCTCTGTTGTAGAATCAGCAATAGTATCCTGCTTGGAACTCTTCCACTAAGCTGCGCCTTCGTTCGGGCGAACACGAACCCAGTTACGATCTATAATCATCCTTGTCCGTTTGGAAGCTAGCATCGGTGTAACCACTTATAATGAGCTCTTCTTCACCTTCATAGACCAGGAACATATCCTTGGTTCTTCTCAAGTACTTAAGGATACTCTTTACGGCAGTCCAGTGACCTTTCACCGGATCCGATTATCTGCTCGTAGCACTCAAAGTGTACGAGACATCTGCGGACGTGTACAAAGCATGGCATACATGGATCCAATTGCCGAAGCATATGGAACCATACCCATCTTATTCCGCTCATCATATGTCCGAGGACACCGATTCTTGTTAAGATTAATGCCATGTGACATGGCCAAGAAACCTTTCTTGGAATCATGCATGTTGAACCTTTTCAACACCTTGTCAATGTATGTACTTTGGCTT
Source organism: Oryza australiensis (assembly GCA_019925245.2). NCBI lineage: Eukaryota > Viridiplantae > Streptophyta > Magnoliopsida > Poales > Poaceae > Oryza > Oryza australiensis. The sequence continues at coordinate 439,277 of JAIFGZ020000666.1, forward strand.
AATCCAATTAGCCTCTTGGATCTATCTCTATAGATCCGAATGCCTAATATGTATCTGCCTCCCTAAGTCTTTCATGGAAAAACTATTTTTCAATGAAGACTTGACGGACTCTAGCATAGGGATATCATTTCCAATCAACAATATGTCATCCACATATAAGATTAGAAATACAATTGCGCTCCCACCGACCTTTTGTAAACACAGGCCTCCTCTTCGTTTTTGATGAAACCAAACCCTTTGATTACTTCGTCAAAACGAATATTCCAACTCCAAGATGCTTGCTTCAATCCATAAATGGATTTCGTAGCTTGCATATCTTTCTAGGCGATTGTGGATCGACAAAATCTTGAGGTTGTATCATGTATACATCCTCGCTTAGGTTTCCATTTAGGAAAGCCGTTTTGACATCCATCTCGCCATATCTTATAATTGAAATACGCAACAATCGCTAGGATAATCCGAATAGATTTAAGACTTGCGACGGGCGACAAGGTTTCATCACAATCAACTCCTTGAATCTGTTTAAAACCTTTCGCCACGAGTCGCGCCTTATAGATGTGAACATTTCCATCCATATCGGCCTTTTCTTAAAAACCCATTTACACTCAATGGTTTTGACACCATCAGTGGATCAACCAAGTTCCAAACTTGATTGTCGTACATGGATTCTATTTCAGATTTCATGGCTCCAAGCCACTTGTTGGAATCGGGTCCCACCATTGCTTCCTCATAGGTCTTAGGTTCATCGTTGTCCAACAACAATATATCACGTTATTACTTTGTGTACATGCGGGTGCACGACGTGATCTTTCGACTCGTGGGGTGGTGTATCTACCAGCGGTGGCGCAACACTTTGTTCCTCTGTTGTGGTTCCGTGGTAGCTGAAACATTTTTCGGTGTTTCTTGAACTTTTTCAAGATGCACCCTGCTCCCACTAACCCTTCTTGAAAGAAACTCTTTCTCGAAGAAAACACCGTGTCGGGTGACAAACACTTTGCCTTGTTCCCGATTACAAAAGTAATATCCCTTAGTTTCCATAGGATATCCCACAAAGAAGCACTTGTTCGATTTGGGAGTGAGCTTATCGGTAAACGTTTTACATAATCTTCACATCCCAAAATTTTGAGAAAAGACAAACTAGGGGTTGCCGTGTCCATATCTCATATGGTGTCTTTTCAACCGACTTAGATGGAACTCTATTTAGTGTGAGAAGTGTTTCAAGAGCATATCCCCGAAGGATAACGAAATATCACTTTGGATCATCATTGACGCACCATGTCCACAAGGTGCAATTTCTCCGTTCGGACACTTCGTTCCATTGTGAAGTTCCTAGCGGAGTCAAGCTGTGGAACAATTCCACAATCTTTCGGATGATTACCAAACTCTTGGCTCAAGTATTCCCCTCCACAATCGATCATAGAAACATGATTGTTTTCCCTAAATGATTCTGTACTTCATTCTGAAATTCTTTGAACTTTTCAAAGGATTCGGACTTATGCCTCATTAAGTAGATGTAACCATATATACTAAAGTCATCGGTAAAGGTAATGAAGTGCGATAACCACCTCGGCCGTTGAGCTCATTGGTCCACATACATCGGTATGTACGAGTGCCAACAAGTTACGCTCTCTCACTCTATCCCATGAAAGGTGTCTTTGTCATCTTACCAAGTAAATAAGACTCACATGTCTCAAATGATTCAAAATCAAAAGAGTGAAGCAATCCATCCTTATGGAGCTTCTCCATGCGTTTCGATTTATATGGCCTAAGCGACAATGCCGGATAAACGTGGGGTTATTATCATTAGAGAGTTGCCTTTCGTATTAATGTTATAGATGGGAGACGCTTCAAGATTCAAAACATATAATCCATTCACCAATGGAGCATGAAAATAGAACATATCTCTAAGATATATTGAACAACCATTGTCCATTGATCTAAAATCATATCCTTCCGCTTGCAAACATGAAGCGGAAATAACATTTTGACATAGTGTTGGAACACAATAACAATTATTTAATTCCAAAACTAATCACGAAGGTAGATGAAGTGTATGCTTGTGCGACAAGCTGTAGCAACGCTTGCTCCATTGCCGACGCGCAGTTCACCTCGCCCCTTCTCAAGCCTCTACTTCTTCTCATTCCCTGCAACGATTTGCAAATATGAGCTGCGATCCGGTATCAAATACCCAAGAGTTAGTAGGTGAAGTAGCAAGATTAATGTCTATAACATTAATACCTGAAGGAGAAGTCGTACTTTGCTTCTTTTTGAGATCCTCCATGTACTTCTTGCAGTTCCTTTTCCAAGTGACATGTCTCCTTGCAATAGAAGCAAACGGCATCCGATGCCGCGACCCCTTTTGCCCTTCTTTGCATTACGGGCACTCGCGATCTACATCGGGAGTTAACTTCCTCTTGGTGCGAGTTTCTTGACGGTGGTTTGCGCTTAGCCTTCGCATCATCATCACATGATGACCGTTTTTCTGGATACTCTCCCTCGGCTTTCTTTAGCATCCCATGCAATTCGGCCAATGTTCTATCCATATTGTTCATGTGATAATTTAATATGAATGGCTCGAAGCTCGGAGGGAGCGGCGGAGAATCACGTCGTAGCCAACTCTTGGCTAAGAGGGAAACCTAGTTTCTCAAGACTCTCGATATAGCCAATCATCTTTATCACATGCGGATCGACGGGATTCCCCTCAACAACCCCGCATGCAAACAAGGACTTCGAGGTGTTGAACCTCTCGGCCCGAGCTTGGTTCTCAAACATGTCACGTAGTCCCCGAATAATAGTGTGAGCATCGCTGCTCTCATATTGCTTACGAAGCTCGGGGACATTGTAGCAAGCATGAGATAGCTTATATCTAGGGCATCATTAGTGTGCTTCTCATAAGCCCTCCGTGCGTATGCGAGTGGCATTGCTAGGCAAATCATCAGGATAAGGTACTTCAAGAACGTACTCCTTACGCTCTTGCTTGAGAACAATTCTCAAGTTGCGATACCAATCCATAAAGTTTGTTCCGTTTAATTTTTCCTTTTTGAGAATAGATCGCAAATTGAAAGTGGGTGTAGTATTAGCGCCATTTATTCTACAACAGAAAAAGCAATGTTTAGCACAATGTTTATGCTATGTCTATTGTTAAAATATTTAACATTAGACTCCTATTACGTATTTTACACCTTCCCTCTAGGTTACATATTGGGTCAAGATCCACATGTTAGTTAATTGCTAGTGAGCTTTGGCATCACTTGCTAGAAAATTAATAACATCGTTAAGCAACACCTTGATAATCACATCTCTATGTGACTCTTGTTGTTGGTGTGGCATCTCCATGCCCGGCGCCAACCTATGCCCCAAGGCCCAAAACTGTTTTGATAGCCTTGTTAAGTAAACCAAATGCTCCTGCTGTATATGTCTGACATATACCCCCTCGTGTTATGATAGAGAATGGCACTCTGCTTTGGCAGACCCACCATTGACGAGCATAACGGTGACGGGTGCAACATTTGGAAGGGCATCATTACTACTTAATTTTGCGAGGGATGCTTGTCCTATCAAACAAACATATCACATATGAAAGCGAGTAGAATAGCATATAATGAAATAGTATGGCCCCCTTCACATGGTGATCTCCATCTCCATCTTTGGCGCGAGAGGATCTCCATCTTCAGCACCATATTCCAATGTGCGAGAATGCTTGAATTCTTCAAACTAAGCTACTACTATAGGAGCTCTAATTGAAGATTACATCGACTCGTAGGTCATGAAAGAATATTACAAGCATTGCACGTAAGAAAGAATATTACGAGATTGCACATATGAAAGAATATTACAGGCATCACATGCATCTCATACATACAATAGGACCATACCATCTCAAAGCATTCTCTGCAAAAACAAGTTAGGCGTAGAACGTTTCTACCTATCGCAGAGATACGGTATCAAGACGACCTATCGGGGTACGCACACGGCGGTCCCGCTAGCCGGTTAGCGGGCGGGGTTTCGAGGGTAAGCCGCCCCTCGCGGGCTTTCGGGCAGCGCCGAACACCACACAAAATTCATAGATCCAATCTATGAAATCGCTTACGGAAACCATATCGGCATAATCACATTATGCCATCCCGATACACTATCAAGGGAGATGGTTTGCGTAGGCGCGAGGCAGCAAACAAGGTTGGACTATGAGATAGCTCCGGTATAATCACATTATACCGTTCCGATACACTATCAAGGAACGCTATCTCGAACCCGACTCAAACCGAGTTATATGGATATTGCTTCGACGTAATCACATTGCGCCATTCGATACACTATCAAGGAATGCAATTACCATCTAATATCCTCTACGGATCCCTAAAACCGATTGATCTAATCAACCCGTGTACAAAACTTGTTCCAGATCCAATCTAAAACCTGAACTAAGCAAGATTAGCTCGATACCACTAAAGGGTTATGTGGAGGCTACGCTAGCCGAAAACAAAAACTTTTCTATCGCGCAAACCAGGAACACTTGCAAGTAAGGGTCGATAGATCGTTACCGATTGGAGTAGAGTGCAGCGGACTAGCCAATCGGGACTATTTGATCTCGGAGCGGTGCTAGCCGATGACGCTGATTTGCCGATACGAGTCGATTCCCGGGCAAGCCGATTCACCAATCAGCCGATTCGCCGATGCCGCACCCGATCCAAGTCATCGATCCGCCGTAGTCGACTCGCTCCTATTGCAGCCGATTCGTAGCCGATCAACGGCGCCGCAACGTAGCGGTGCCTCTACCGGTATCCACACGTCCGGGGACGAACGTCGAACACCCGTGTGCTAGCACGTGATGCAAGGCTAGGGTTTGGCTCGAAAGTGGGGAGGGTTTCCATGGAGATTGATCTCGCCGACTTCGTTGCGCCAAATCGATTGATTCGGTTCAATTCGATTCATTGACATGCAGCAACTCTCCACTCCTCCCTCCTTTATATAGAGTTGCCGGTTGGGCCTAGAGGCCCATCGGAACTCTATTTTGAATCGGATCCTATCCGAATCTCATAGAGTTGGCCGCCGACTTTGTAAGCCCATAGAACTCTATCCGATCGGATCCCTATCCAATCGAGCTATATCCGAGTTCAACTCGAATAGCTGTTCTTATCCCCTTAAGCGACCCTAAAGGTTCGGGTATACTTGGTTTCGGCTATAGTCTAACTTAGCCGATCGTCGCTCGAGTCAAACTCACCCACTGTCAATAGCGGCGCCTAGCAGCACATATTGACACCATAGTATACAAGAATATAATATCGGCTCTGAACCTGTAATGTGTACACTAATCCCTTTGCCTCATGATACCAATTAAGCTATAGGGAAGATGTGTGCTATCCCTTCAATAGCTTAAGCATTCACTTGAACCATATTGGATTAGATGTTTGTTGATTGACTCCTCAATCAACTTAGCATGTCCATGCATTTCCATAATCCATTACCTCGAGGGGCCCAGAGATATCTCTCCAAAGGAGGGGCAAATTCCATCTTGATCACTCACATCCCACTCCATGTTTCATAGCAAACCCGAAAACTACCTTTATAATTACCTAGTTACGGAATAGTGTTTGGTCGTCCCAAAGTAGGCTACTACATATGTTGGAATCCATGGTGATCTCAGGTCTAAGGACTTTGTACCAACACTACCTGAGACCAACTAATGGCACATTAATTCCTGTAGTGTCTCATGGTGGGTCTATCCAACAATGTGTTCTCTAACACATGTGTCCATGTTTATTGATTTGGTATCTCCATACCCATGATCTATGAGACATGATCATCAATCAATAAACATGTCGATCTTAGAATTATATTAGTTCCAATAATATGATATATGATCAGGGATCATTTAGAAATAGATTCATACATATAGAGTCTCATAAATAAGTCACGTACTTATTGATCAATACAAGATGTCTATTTCATGGAACTGAATAATATTCATTTATACATAAACATTGACAATGATATCCAACATCTCCATGTTGCCTCTAGGGCATATCATTAACACAGGGGAGATCCTTCAAGGTCGGTGACCTGGTTCTTCGAAGAGTACAGTCCACTACCGGCACAAACAAGCTCTCACCCCCATGGGAAGGCCCCTTCATCGTCTCCTTCGTCAACCGTCCAGGCTCGTACAGGCTGAAGAGTTACGCAGAAGCTACGCTGGCCAAAAACAAAAACTTTTCTACCGCACAAACCAGGAACACTTGCAAGTAAGGGCCGATAGATCGTTACCGATTGGAGTATGCAGCGGAAATAGCTAATCAGGACTATCCGATCTGGAACTGTGCTGGCCGATGACAGCCGATTCCCACAAGCCGACAGCCGATTCCTGGGGACAGCCAATTCACCAATCAGCGGATTCGCCGATGTAGCCGATTCGCCGAGTCATCTGACCGCGTTGTCGCGCCTCGCTTCGATGCGCTCGACCGCAGCCAATTCCACCATAGCCGATTCGTAGTCGATCAACAGCGTGCAACGTAGCAACGCCTCTACTGGTATCCACACGTCCGAGGACAGAACGCCGAACACCCGTGTGCTAGCACGCGATGCAAGGCTAGGGTTTTGGCTCGAAGGTGGGGAGGGTTTCCGTGGAGATTGATCTCGTCGACTTCTAAAGCCGCGTGTGATCAGATTGATTTCGGCGCAATTGACTTCAATTGACGTGCTTGATCTGTCTAAGCTCTCCACCCCTCGCCCCTTTATATAGAGTTGGCCGACTGGGACTAGTGGCCGATCAGGACTCTATTTTGAATCGGATCCTATCCCAAACTCATAGAGTTGGCTGCCCATACGTCGTAAGACCATAGGACTCTATCCGATCGGATCCCTATCCGATCGAGCAGTATTCGAGTCCAACTCGAATGCTTGTTCTTATCCCCTTAAGCATGCGACCATGTAGGTTCAGGTATACTCGGTTTCGGCTATAGTCTAACTTAGCCGATCGTCGGCTCGAGTCCAACTCACCTGTCAACAGCGGCGCCTAGCAGCACATATTGACACCATAGTATACAAGAATATAATATTGGCTCTGAACCTGTAATGTGTACACAAATCCCTTTGCCTCACGATACCAACTAAGCTATAGGCAAGATGTGTGCCATCCCTTCAATAGCTTAACCATTCACTGGAACCGTATTGGATTATCTGTCTATTGATTGACTCCTCAATCAACTTAGCATGGCCATGCAATTCCATAATCCATTACCTCGAGGGGCCCAGAGATATCTCTCTAAAGGAGGGACAAATTCCATCTTTATCACTCACATCCCACTCCATGTTTGATAGCAAACCCGAAAACTACCTTTATAACTACCCAGTTACGGAATAGCATTTGGTAGTCCCAAAGTAGGCTACTACACATGTTGGAATCCATGGTGATATCAGGTCTAAGGACTTTGTACCAACACTACCTGAGACCAACTAATGGCATATTAATTCCATACCCATGATCTATGAGACATGATCATCAGTCAATAAACATGCTGATCTTAGAATCATATTAGTTCCAATAATATGATATATGATCAGGGATCATTTAGAAATAGATTCATACATATAGAGTCTCATAAATAGGTCACGTACATATTGATCAATACAAGATGTCTATTTCATGGAACTGAATAACACTTTATCATAAATACATAAACATTGACGTGATATCCAACATCTCCATGTTGCCTCTAGGGCATATCACTAACACAGGCTGATTCACGAAGATGAATAGGAAGTGCCGAATTCCTGGAACATTGAGCACCTGCGCCGATTCTACGCTTGAATAGCTAAGTACCTAGCCCCGATCCCTTCAATTCTGCAAATTTCAATTATCTCTGAAACCCAGCTGCAGATTGTATACCCGACCCCTGCCAAGGCTCGGGGGCTCGAAAGCCTTCCCGAGCAGTATCGCCAGTCGCGTTGATTCCTTCTCACGCAGATACCCTCATGGCAAGGCCTGAATGGAGCGACCCTTAATTAAGGGTTTCAGAGAAGTTGTGCCTCCTGCTGTGCTTGAGCTGCTCGGGGGTTCATTCCTTACCCGCTTCGACTGAACGTGGTCGGCTTGGCCCCGAGTCCTCCGGGTAGTGACTTCATTCCTACATGGGGCTGGCTGGGGTTGGGCTAGCCGTGTTTCAGTCAAGTGCCGACGAATGAGCTCGGGGCTCAAAAACATCCAAATCCTATGTATACAACTAATATGCTAGGAGCTCGACTTGGGCCACCCGGACAATGTCTGTTGATGGCCCGACTCGCTCTACTTCGAGGGTTAGACACATAGAGATCGGACGGAAGTCGACAACCTCGCGTTCACCCGATGCGTACATAACTAAGTGACTTTGCTTGACCGAATGCTGCGCCCTTGAAATGGCCATCGGGCATAGTCGGGATCCGTCCCGCTAGCTTTCTGTAAACAACCAAATTTGGTAAGCAAATCCACGAGTTTGAAGCAGAGATAGAAGCGGAATCGAAGGGAATGCACAATTCTTGGAAACAGAGGCCGCATCGGCTGAGTCCGAATCGGCTGCGGGGTCAGTCAGCTGAGTCCGAGTCGGACCAGGATAGCTGATAGTCGATTCCAATTGGGAGAAAAAGATGGAACCAATCTCAAAAGGAAAGCTTAGAGATAATCATTGGATTCGGTTTCTAAAGTGCTTCAAAGATGTTGCCATCTACGGATAAAGTCCTATAACGGCAATTATATCAGTAAAGTAGGATATTTTGTATAACTTCCTTTTGTAACGTGTCATGGGATTCTGTCCCGGGATATTGTCATACTGTAAATAGTAGATAAGATAGAAATCATGATCTACACGGATATTGTTGTAACCGGGTATAAATAAGACCCGAGGACTTGTTGTAAGATACACACACAACTCAATACAATCTCGGCGCATCGCTAACCTTTTGTCTTTGTTTCCAATCTCGAGAAGTTCTTGCCTCGTCTTTGGGCTACATCGGATTTTGATCTCTGTGAAAGGTAATTTCTTGTTACAAGTGGTTTGTGTTACGGGATTAGTGCTTCCATCGTCACGATACTCTGATCTTGATGTCGCAAATTTCTTAATTTATCTTATATGGCATATAATTTAGATCAATGTCTAGATCTATCTTGCGATCAGCTAGCATCTCCTTAAAGACGGTAGCCGATGAGGCTAGAACTAGGGGTTGATTTAGGTTATATGGTGTATCCACCATTTCGAAGGACTTTCATTAGCGTATATAGATCTCATGCTTCTTTTTATACTTAATGCTGCATCAATTTGATCTATTTGGTTTAATGACTGTCTCTAGGGATAGTATCGGGGTTTCAGCCGATCTTATCTGTTTTAGCCATCTTTTATGTATTATTACTATTAGAGTGTTAAAGCCGCCTTTCATATTAAGATCTTAATTTATCTAAACATGCTAAGCCTGGTATCAATCTGTTAAATTATATTAACAGCTGATTGATCCTAGGTTTAGTGTATTTAGTTCAAATTAATATCTTCATATAAAACATATCGGAGTATTAGCCAATTTACATTAGATCGGCGACATCGGCTAAGCTATAAATATGCATAATTATTATTCGGGTGTGTTTTTAGATATAAGTGATTCATACTGTCTCGGTATACTACCGATCTATCCCAATCACTTAGCCTAAATGCACTTTGGAATGGTAATTATGTATTATGGATATCTATAGCTGATCGAGTAGGATCTAATTACAATTTAATCACCTATTCGTTGTTTCTTGTTGGTTACAGGATCAAACCAACTGACACGTCCTACAAGTCACCAAAGGTGATCCAACTTGGACCTGCACTAGAGTTAAGCATATCTCTTAGGCCAGTGGGACCTCTACAACTTTTGAGTCTAATATAATGGTTGAAGTCAAGTCTACTGAGGTGGATCAATAAAACATCATACCCGTCACGATGGACAAGCTCACTGCCGATCAACAAGCTGAGTACCGGCAGATGGTAGAACGACTGCAATCACACTATTTGCAGTCCTTTACCCAGACCCGGACTGGATCAATCGTTCAGAAGTACAAGGTTGAGATCCTTGAGGACTTTGACTCTAGAACCACTTCCAGCAAGGACAAGGGGAAGCAGAAGATGGATGAGGTCAAACAGGAACAAGATGAATCAGAGCTCCACACACTCCAGGATCGGATCGACTCGGCTGTCTACCACACGCTTGTCAACCAGTACGGGATTCTTGTGAACACTTTGAACAACATGATCAGCATCATGGTTGATTCAAAGATAGCCAAGCAAATACCAAGGGGCCCGACCTTTCTTCCTGACGGCCGATTCCCCAACTACAGGACTCTATCAACGCACGGGCTACCGATCCCTCCACTGGGACAACCGATTCCCCATGAGGCAGCCTCCATGTAGCCGAATGTGCAGTCATCGGCTATAAAACCACTGCCCAAGCTCTTAACTAGACAATAACCCCTTCATCAGGGCCACGAGGCTCCAATACTCTCCCAACAACAGGTGGAAAACATGTTCAGCACCGATCGGCAACCTCTCATACATAAAGTGCCGATCGGCAACTATACGCCTGATCTGCCTCAGAACTCCATCAGTATTCAGCCTCCTCCTGAGCAGCAGCCTCCTCTGATGCCTCAGCCACCTCCTGTCATGAATCAATTCCCACCTCAGTATCCAGGGGCAACTTTGATCAATATTACCAGCCTCATTCACCGCAAATGCAGTATCGGCAAACCCCCATGTAGTATGATCAGTGCGAGCTGATACGGCAAGGTCAAGCTCAAGAGGCGCAACTGAACAAGCCTTGGGCCGATTTGATTGCCGAGGTCATGCGTGATCAGTTCGGCCTCAAGCCCAAGGACTCTGGCAGCATCTACCGATATCCTTATCTAGAATACTTTGAGAGGGTTTCCCTGCCGAACTGGTACAAGGTGCCGGATTTTTAAAAATTCTTTGGGCAGGACAACATTTCCACATATGAACATGTTAGCAAATTTTTGGCCCAATGTGGAGAGGCATCGGCTACATACACACTCAAGGTGCGATTGTTTTCGCTCTCTTTCGGGATCGGCCTTTACATGGTTTTCATCGCTACCCTACAACTCCGTACAGAGCTGGGCCGATCTCAAGAAGCAATTCCAAAGCTACTTCTACTCCGGCACGCATGAAATGAAGCTGTCGAACCTTACCAGCATTATGCAAAAGCACGACGGATCAGTTTAAGACTACATTCAAGGCTTCAGAGACATGAGGAACTGGTGCTATAGCCTGGAGTTATCAGATTCACAGCTAGCCGATTTACTCTTGGCGCCTATCCGGGAGAGGCTCTCGGCTCAAGATTTTGAGAGCCTGGCCCATCTGGCTCAAAAAGTGACGGCCCGTGAGCAACGCTTCCAAGAATCCAAGTAGGCCTTCAAGAAAGTCAGCCACATCGCCTACGCCTCAGATTCAGATTCAAGCGACAGCGATGCTGAAGTAACAGCAGCCGAATGGACCAAGAATAAGAAGGTGATAACATGTCAATGGTTGAAAAAATCGATAAAATTTTTGATCTACTACTTCGAGAAAAGAAAATCCAACTCCCGACCAATCACGTCATCCCATCGGCCGAGGAATTAAGGAAATACTGCAAATGGCACAACTCCGGCTCTCATAGTACCAACGATTGTAAGGTGTTCTGCCAGCATATTCAGTCGGCTATAGAAGCGGGAAAGATAAAATTTGAAGATTCAGCGAAGCCGATGAAGGTCGATGACAACCCCTTTCCCATCAACATGGTCTATGCTAGCCAAAGGAAAGCTGATCGGCAGCCCAGAAGGACGGAAAGGATTGGCGCAGACTACAAGGAGCACCTCGAGAAGCCGACAAAACTTGATTCGTTTCCCATTAACATGGTGTGTGCCAATCGCTGATCGGCCGATCCCCGCCCACGAAAGACGGACAACCTGGTCAGATTCATGAAGAAACATGAAGAAAAGGAGACCGGCAGGGTCTACAAAGTACATCCGAGGAGATATGATCGGAGACAGGGGCTCATCGACAGTAGCTTGATGGCTTCGATCCCCATTGGAGCTACGACTTTTTCAAATTCTGCTGGGAACAAGGGATGAGATTGCCTTCAATCAAGACTGCTCGGCATGCAGTGGACACGAGGGCCGATCAGCCGAGAGCTCCAGCCTGATTTATACCTGTGGCGGTTCGGCTCAATCAAAAGAGGGGGTCTGTTCATCAACGGCTAGGCCCCACCCATCAAGATTTCTTTCAAGAAGACTCAGGAGATGATGAAGAACAAGCCGCCAAACCTCAATGGTGCCATTCCGACATTTTCACGAAAACACAAAAGCGGAAGGTGCAACAGCTAAAAAGTGAGGGTTGGCTGAAAGAAGTCCAGGCCAAGATCGACTATCGGCTGAGGAAGAAAAAGAAAAAAAACTGCCCAAGGAGACAATGGCGTGTAGGGAAGGATGTTGCCCTAGCCGATGAGAGTCCAGTCGACAAGGCCAAAAGCTGCTCCATCGGTCAACATGGTGTTCATATTGCCAGCCGAGTTTGAGGTTGCCCAAACCGATGCAGATACCATCGAAGACACCTTGGCCAAGCTAGTACTGTCCCCAGAACCGGCCATATTCGAAAAACCCGAGGGGACTGAAAATCGGCACCTGAAGCCCCTATACGTTAAAGGATTAGTGAATGAAAAGCCAATGTCGAAGATGTTGGTCGATGGGGGAGCGACCATTGACCTCATGCCTTATGATACTTTCAGGAAGGTGGGCAAAGGTGCCGATGACTTGATCAAAACAAACATTGTGCTCAAGGATTTTGGTGGGAACACATCGGAGGCCAAAGGGGTTCTCAATGTCGAGCTAACCGTCGGCAACCCAACTGTGCCCACAACATTCTTTGTCATCGACGGGAAGGGATCTTACAGCCTGCTGCTCGGAAGGGATTGGATCCATGCCAACTGCTGCATTGTTTCTACGATGCATCAAAACTTAATCCAATGGCAAGGCGACAAGATAGAAATCGTGCCAGCCGACAGGTCAGTTAATGTAGCAAACGCCGACTTAACTTTATGGGAAGTCGACGGCATTGATTGCATGTCTAGCAAAGTTGGGCAGGCCAATTTCCTAAAGGTGTCCAATTATGATATACAGCCAATTGGAGACGAAGAGCCTCAATTATTACTTTGAGGGTGTCGTGGAGGGCTCAAGCGTCTACACCAAGGACACCGTGAACGATCTCGATGGCAAGCTGGGGTAAGGTTTTATGTCGACCGATGAGCTTGAGGAAGTTGATATAGGTCCAGGAGATAGGCCTAGGCCGACGTATATTAGTAAAAATTTGTCATCTCATTTTAGGACAAAGCTTATTGACTTATTAAAGGAATATAAAGATTGCTTTGCTTGGGAGTATTTTGAGATGCCTGGTCTTAGCCGATCGATTGTGGAACATCGGCTCCCCACCAAACCTGGATATCGGTAATACAAACAGCCTCCCCGGAGGTTTAAAGTCAATATGTATGACGCGATTAAAGCCGAAATTACTCGGCTGTATGATGCTGGTTTCATTCGGCCCTGCCGATATGCAGAATGAGTTTCTAATATAGTCGCAGTAATAAAGAAAAATGGCAAGCTTAGGGTGTGCATCGACTTCAGAGATTTAAATAAGGCCACCCCTAAGGACAAATACCCCATGCCTATAACCGACTTGCTAGTGGATGCAGCTTCTGGCCACAAAATCTTAAGCTTTATGGATGGCAATGCTAGGTATAATCAAATCTTCATGGCCGAAGAAGACATTAATAAGATAGCCTCCCGGTGTCCAGGGGCAATCGGCTTATATGAGTGGGTTGTCATGACTTTTGGACTGAAAAATGTTGGGGCTACATATCAAAGGGCCATGAACTACATTTTTCACGACCTAATCGGCTTCTTGGTGGAAATTTACATTGATGATGTTGTTGTCAAGTCCAAGGAGGTGGAAGATCACATAGCCGATTTAAGAAGGGTGTTGGGGCGAACTAGAAAATATGGCCTGAAGATGAATCCCGCAAAGTGTGCTTTTGGCGTATCGGCTGACCAATTCCTGGGTTTCCTTGTTCATGAAAGGGGGATTGAGGTGACACAAAGGAGCATCAACGCGATCAAAACTATTCAACCTCCCCAGGACAAGAAGCAGTTGCAGTCGTTGGTCGGCAAAGTTAACTTCATAAGGTGCTTTATAGCCAATCTATCTAAGAATATGGAGCCGTTCACGCCTTTACTACGGTTGAAAGCCGATCAAGCGTTCACTTGGGGGGCAGAGCAGCAAAAGGCTTTGGACAACATCAAGGATTATCTGAGCTCTCCTCCAGTGTTGATTCCTTCGCAAAAGGGAGTGTCCTTCAAGCTATATCTATCAGCCGATGAGAAGTCTATCGGCTCAGTTTTGATTTAGGAGGTCGAAGGAAAGGAGAAGGCACTTTTCTATCTTAGAAGAAGACTTCTGGATGCAGAAACAAGGTACTCTCATGTGGAGAAGTTGTGCTTATGCCTATATTTTTCATGTACAAAGTTGAGGCATTATTTGTTATCCAACGAGTGCATCATAGTTTGTAAAGCCGACGTTGTAAAATATATGTTATCGGCTCCAGTTCTTAAAGGATGACTTGGAAAATGGATATTTGCCTTAACAAAGTTTGGTTTGAGGTATCAAGTGCTCAAGGCAGTGAAAGGGCAAGCCATAGCCGATTTCATCGTGGAGCACAGAGACGACTCAATCGGCTCAGTTGATATCATGCCTTGGACATTAACTTTCGATGGATCGGTTTGCACGAACGAATGCGGCATCGGCTTGGTGATAATCTCTCCCAGGGGGCAAGCTTTGAGTTTGCTTTTACCATCATGCCCCATGCCAGAAAGAATCAAGCCGAATATGAAGCCGTTCTCAAAGGATTACAACTGCTAAAGGAAAGTCAAAGCCGATGCAATCGAAATAATGGGTGATTCACTGAAGGAGAATATGAATGCAAGAACGATGCACTGATGGTCTATTATCAAAGATGTCGAGAATTGATGGATAGTTTTCGGCTAGTAACCTTAAAGCACATCCCTAGAGAGCAGAATTCGGAAGCAAATGATTTGGCTCAAGGCGCATCTGGCTACAAGCCGATGATAAGAGAAACTGAAGTAGAGATTGCAACCATCTCAGCCGACAACTGGAGGTATGACGTCTACGACTATCTACAGAATCCTTCCTAGTCAGCTTCAAGGAAATTGCGCTAAAAGGCTTTGCGATATGTCTTGCTCGATTGATGGCGTACTACTCAAGTGCCTAAGCACTGACCAAGCCAAAGTGGCCATAGGAGAGGTCCATGAAGGGATTTGTGGTATTCATCAATCAGCTCACAAGATAAAGTGGTTACTTCGGAGAGCTGGGTATTTTTGGCCGACTATGCTGGAAGATTGCTTCAGGTATTACAAGGGTTGTCAGGATTGTCAGAAGTTTGGAGCTATCCAGAGGGCACCAACATCGGCTATGAATCCTATAATCAAGCCTTGGCCATTCAGAGGTTGGGGAATCGACATTATCGGCCAGATCAATCCACCCTCGAGCAAGGGACGCAAGTTTATATTGGTGGCAACCGATTATTTTACCAAGTGGGTGGAAGCAATTCCCTTGAAGAAGGTTGATTCCGGGGATGCAATCGAGTTCGTCCAGGAGCATATCATTTACAGATTCAGCGTCCCTCAGACTATTACTACGGATCAGGGATCTATCTTTGTCTCCGACGAGTTTGTTCAATTTGCCGATAGCATGGGGATCAAGTTGTTAAATTCTTCACCTTATTATGCTCATGCTAATGGACAGGCTGAAGCTTCAAACAAAAGTTTAATCAAGCTGATAAAGAGGAAGATTGCTGAATACCCAAAGCAATGGCATAGCCGATTGGCCGAATCACTATGGGCTTATCAGATTGCTTGTCATGGATCAGTCCAGGTGCCTCCTTACAAGTTGGTCTACGGGCACGAAGCAGTTTTGCCATGGGAAAATATCATCGGCTCAAGAAGGATTCAGTTACAGGACCAGTTAACAGCCGATAACTATTATAATCTGTAGGTGGACGAATCTAAAGACCTAGTGTTGTCAAGGATGCATGCCTTGGAAAAGCTGACTAGAGATAAAGAACGAGTGGATTGTCATTATAACAAGAAAATTGTGCCTAAGTCTTTTGAAGAAGGTGAGCTAGTCTGAAAATTGATATTGCCGATTGGTACAAGAGAGAACAAATTCGGCAAATGGTCACCTAATTGGGAAGGGCCTTTCAAGATCCACATATGCGTCTCTAATGGAGCCTACATGTTAGAAGGATTGGACGGAGAAGTATTTGGAAGGGCTCTTAATGGCAAGTATTTGAATAAATACTGTCCCAGCGTTATGATCAATTCATGATTCGGCTAAATCCTTGCCGATCCATGTTAGCCGATGTGTTGTGAGACTATACACATCGCCTCTAGAACATTTGCACTCTAAGTGTTTTCCCTTTGATTTTTTAAATCAGTTGAGTTTAGCCAACAGCTGTTGGATGGTTTTATCTTATAATTTTATCAATGTTGAAGGCAACATTGAGAAAATTAGGGGGGCATATATCGTACAAAGTCAGAAATCAGAATCAAAGGACTTCAAAATTTAATTAGAATCAAAGGACTTCAAAATTTTTTGGGCTTTAAAATTTTTTTAAGGCATTCAAGATGCGAAGACTGAGTGAATCGGCAGAGGGCATATGATAGATATTTAAAGCGCAACAAGTTGATTACAGTTATATGTACAAGCTGAGACAAAAAGTTTTGGAGACTAGCCCTATTACATTCTGAGGAAGTCTTGGATAGCCGACATCGCCTTTTGCTTGATGGCTTTGATCTGATCGATTGTGGCGATATCTTCTGCCTCGGTGCCCGGGATCACCTTAGGCGATTTGTTTAAATCTCTCAAGAACTTGATGGTGGAAGTCACCTTAGCTCTTTGCTCTTCGGTGGCCTTGGGAAGATCGGCTAGTACTTGTTTCTTCTCGGCAATCTTAGCTTTGCACTGCTCCAGTTTTGCCTCTAGATCGGCTTGCTCTTTTTCCAACTGGTCAATTTCCGTCTGAGTAGCCGATGGACCAGCCGCCAGCTCATCCAACTTGGCCTTTTCAGTTATGAGGTTTTGTAGAGTGGCATCGATCGTAGCCGTTAAGTCTGCTTGGGCTTGTCTGTCGATCATTCCTTGCACGGCCCCTTCCAACTTGAATCGATGCAGATCAATGTATGCAGCCTGGGAAAGTGTTTCGGCCAATTATTCAGGAAGCTGACTCTGGACGTCGTTGAAGCGTGTTTGGATCGGCCCGCAATCTATGACCAGTTGGTCCGGATCAATATCTAGCCGACGATGGATGTCTTGAAGCTTTTTTTTGACATCGTCGGCTATTGGGGCCTGATCCTGACTTATTGTTTTTGCCTCTTCGCCGATGAATTCTTTGATATCAAACGGGATCATATCAGCTAGAGTCTGCAGAGGAGATTGGGGTGATCAAAATGTAACATGGATAGCCGATATAAATTCTTAAGAGAAAGAAGTGTGCTTACTCGGACGGCAGAGCTGGTGCGGTTTCTTCTTCGACGTGATGGCTGCCCATAGCCGACGGAGTTCTTTCGCTTGACGCATGGGGGCAGCCGATGGAGACCGAGGAGGTTATAAAAAAGACAAGTGTTAGTACAAGTCGGCTAAGTAAAACTGGGCAAAAGAAAATGACAAGTTTAAAAACTACTGGTGAAACTGGATGAGGAGGCCGATTGGCTAATCTTTTGTACTGCAATAAGGAATTTGTTTAGGGATCAAATGAGTATAATTTGAAGATTGAGTTGGAAAGGGAAAGATGCATACCAGTCGCTTCGGGGCGAAGGGGTCTTCTGAATCTGCTCATCGGCTGGCGATGTAGTTACACTTTGATTCGAGCTACTTGATGTCGCCGTCTCTTCAACTTCGTGGGAAGGCTCTTCGTCCATGAGGACTTTGTTAATGGCCTCGTCTATGGTTGGGTCGAGGGAAGGCGTGCTATCGCTGGTGCAGCGGGCTTCGGCTTTTTCTATTTCTTTGTATGTGCAGCCGATGGACCTGCAGCTGATGGGGCGGCTCTCTTCTTCGACGCGTTGAAGCCGATGGCTGATGGAGCATAACCGCCACCGTTCGGGATATGGCCTAGGCAATACTCGATGGCAATGCCCGAATTGCTCACTGTGGGGGATCTGAGTCTGTCGTTTGCAAAGGAAAAAGTGTTAAAGTGTTAGGAAATGATGATAGCCGATTCGTCAAAGGAATATGTTTAAGGGTAAAGATACTTACAGAAGGGATTCCGTCCGCAGAAGAGTGGTGAAGTACATTGAGGTGCGTTGATGGAAGATGTGTTGCTTGATCTCCACCCACCACTTATCATAAGTCGCTAGGAGTTCGCTTGATTGTTTTGAGCCGACATGAGTAGCTACCGCTTCCTCGAAAGATAGGCATCTTTGGGTGGTTACTTTGTTCCCCTCCTCATCTTCAGTTCACTCCAACATGGGAAATCGAGCATCCGCTAGCCGTGGCCATCCAGAGACTTTCTCAGTTAGCAATACAAGCCACAGCTGTAGAAACCACCAAGGGCCTCCAATGCTGATTGATGCTTCAACTGCTATCTTAGCTAATGCCTGGTTCAATGTCTGATAGAGGTAGCCCAGGAGGAATTTGCCCAAGGGAAGTTTTGTCTTATTGACCAGGGATTTGGATATTACTTGCCAATTTGTTGTTGGGCCACAGCTAGAACCGCAGAAGACAAATTTCTCTAACCACATCATAAGGAATGCGGCGTGCTCCCTAGTGTTGATGGGCCCCGTTCCCATGTTCATGCTGACATAACCATTCCAACCTCTGATTGCTTTGGTTTTGAAGGAAAACTGGCCCTTGCTGTCCAGCCGATTAGGATTGGCCGATGACATAATGTCAAGTCCTGTTATCATAAAGACGTCGGCTAGTGTTGGGGTCATTGGGCCTTGCTGGAAAAGAAAAGCATTGAGAGTGTTGTTCCAGAAGTAACTGGCAGCCGATACTATCGGTTCATCCTTGGGCATATCGGCTACTTAGAGGTACAAGCATTATGCTATGCCGACTTATTCCCAATGGGTGTGTTTGCTAGTCTGCATCCTCTTGTACCATGAGGGCCAGGATTTATCGGGTAAAGGCCAAGATTTGAAAGTGCCATTCGAGTGGCCTAAGCTAGGGCTTTTCACTCTATAGGGTACCCTGTCGGTTTTGGCAATAATAAACTCAGTTGGGTCCGTATTGCCGATAGGCCATAGGTAATATCTTTGGTCGTTGATTAAACTGGGAATGACTATCTGGTGAGCGAGATGCTACAAGCGGAAAAAGGGACAAAATCATCATTCGTAAAACCTAGAATTCAGATCTGTGATTGAGGGCGGAAAGGAAAGGGATTCAGCCGATGGGGCGTACCTCGGGGAACTCGGCAGGAGCAAAGTCGGAAGGAGCATCGGAGGCCGCCATTGCTTCGATTTTGGTCGCCGGGAAAGAGGGATTGCTGTGCGGCAGAGTCGAGAGAGCCGAAGAAATCACCAAGAACTCGAGGGCAGTTGCTGGCTAGGGCATGGTGGTTTGCAAAGGTGATGGCGTGAGTTTGTTCAGCGTGGCCGATGCGTTGTTTGAAGAGTTTTTGTAATGGTCGAAACAGACTCGACTTAGGGTTTCTCCAAGGATAGGATTGCACAAATCCACAACATTACCAATATTGTCGACTTGGGGGCATGTGTTAACGACCAAATTTGGTAAGCAAATCCCGAGTTTGAAGCAGAGATTGAAGCGGAATCGAAGGGAATGTGCAATCGTTGGAAACAGAGGCCGCATCGGCTGAGTCTGAATCGGCTGCTGGGTTAGTCGGCTGAGTCCGAGTCGGACCAGGATAGCGGATAGCCGATTCCGATTGGGAGCAAAAGATGGAACCAATCTCGGAAGGAAAGCTTAGAGATAATCATTGGATTCGGTTTCCAAAGTGCTTCAAAGATGTTGCCATCTACGAATAAAGTCCTGTAACGACAATTATAACTATAAAGTAGGATATTTTGTATAACTTCCGTTTGTAATGCGGCATGGGATTGTGTGCCGTCATATTGTCGTACTGTAAATAGTAGATAAGATAGAAACCGTGATCTACACGGATATTGTTGTAACCAGGTATAAATAAGACCCGAGGGCTTGTTGTAAGATACACACACAACTCAATATAATTTCGGCTCATCACCAACCTTTTGTCTTTGTTTCCAATTCCGACAAGTTCTTGCCTCATCTTCCGGCTGCATCGGATTTCGATCTCCGGGAAAGGTAATTTCTTGTTACAAGTGGTTTGTGTTATCGAGGTTAGTGTTTCTTGATACTCTGATCTTGATTTCGCAAATTGCTTAATTTATCATATACGTCATATAATTTAGATCAATGTCTAGATCTATCTTGCGATCAGCTAGCATCTCCTTAAAGATGATAGCCGATGAAGCTAGATCTAGGGGTTGATTTAGGTTATATGGCCTATCCACCATCTCGAAGGACTTTCATTAACTTATATAGATCTCATTCTTCTTTTTGTACTTAATGCCGCATCAATCTGATCTATTAAGTCACTTTTAGAACCATTTAAAGATCTATTCGGTTTAATGACTGTCTCTAGGGATAGTATCGGGGTTTCAGTCGATCTTATCTGTTTTGTGCATCTTTTATGTTTTATTACTGTTAAATGTGTTAAAGCCGCCTTTTATATTAAGATCTTAATTTATCTAAACATGCTAAGCCTGGTATCAATCTGTCAAATCATATTAACAGCCGATTGATCTTAGGTTTAGTGTATTTAGTTCAAATTAATATCTTCATATAAAACATATCGGAGTATTAGACAATTACATTAGATCTGCGACATCGACTAAGCTATAAATATGAGTAATTATTATTATGGTGTGTTTTTAGATATAAGTGATTTATACTGTCTTGGTATACTATCGATATATCCCAATCACTTAGTCTAAATGCACTTTGGAATGGTAATTATGTAATATGGATATCTATAGCCGATCAAGTAGGATCTAATTACAATTTAATCGCCTGTTCATAATTTCTTGTTGGTTACAGGATCAAACCAACTGGCCTGCCCTACAAGTCACCAAAGGCGATCCAACTTGGACCTGCACTAGAGTTAAGCATATCTCTCAGGCCAGTGTGTGGGAAACTTTTCTCATCAACACTTCCACCACTTAGTCATAAGAGTTATACATGTATCGAGTGATCGTCGATCCGCCCCCGCACCCGTATTCATCCTGCACTCGGTTGAGTCAATACGAGTAGACTGAGGAAGCCTTTAGATCCGTCCGTTAAGGCCCGAAGAACTCTCAACATCGGAGGCCAGTCAGGAGACGAATAGAAGGTTGTCTCCTCACGCTCCAACCCACTATGAAGGAGAAGGATCTGCTTGGAGTTTGATCGGTAGCCCTCCGGACTTGGTCCATTGATGGCCGAGATCGCTCGGTAGGATCTACTCCCCCTCGCAGACGTCGTAGAGTTTGACCAGAAGCCTTCCAGCTGTTGGTTCGCAGACGGCCATGGTCACTCAATGTAAGCTATCCTAAGGTGATAGCCCTTTCCGAGTTTTGACCATTTTGCCCTCCGAACTCGGACTGTTGAAGGACGAGGTCGCTGAGATGATCCATCACATAGCGGTGTGTTGGATTTCCAAGAAAATATAAAAAAAGCTACTTTGGACATATTGCGAGTCGAAGACAGCGTACAAAGAAGACTAACAAAAGTTTTCTTCATTTCTCGTGGGGTGATGATCATACATAGTGCGCGAGGCCCCCCTAACATACAACAGCATCGACGCGGCGACCTCTTTTACTATCGGTTCCACAGATCAGGCCGAGGGTGTGCACATGCTGGAATGATTCGAACAACAAGGCCAAGGGTTTTCCTAACCTATAGGACCATGTTGCTCACAATCTTTTCTGCCACCGACTCTACGGAAGCATAGATATCGTCGACGTCACCCGACTCGACGCCGGTAGGCCATCCCTCAGCGATCGCGTCGATGTCGGCCCGGGGTACAACTTCTGTACAACGCCAAGGACGTGCGTCACCGCCGTCTTGGCTACCCCCTGAGCGTAGCGCCGAAGAAGTTCCCGGCCACCCAGTAGGCGTGCCTGAAGCACACTG
Organism: Oryza australiensis; assembly: GCA_019925245.2. Classification (NCBI taxonomy): domain Eukaryota; kingdom Viridiplantae; phylum Streptophyta; class Magnoliopsida; order Poales; family Poaceae; genus Oryza; species Oryza australiensis. Next base: position 461,539 of record JAIFGZ020000666.1, read on the forward strand.
TCATTCGGGATGAGCGATGACGTGTCTGGATTGATCTCGGCGAGGAGCGTTCGGGCCGCCGCCAAACAGATTTCCCATCGCTGGTCGATTGTCTTCAGGCTATCCCCGAGTCGAAGAAGCCGTCGACCGGCTCCCGCCATTTGGCCTGGTCACAAAACAGGTGGGCTGAACCACACTCCTACTTTGACAGCAATGGAATTGAAGAGGACGGTACTTACGGACAACCTCTACCCGCGCGGCCTTGTCCTTGTGTTGATGAGAAATTTCTCTCACGCGCTGGCCTAGGAGATCTGCTTAACTCCAGTGCAGGTCCTTCTCGGCTACCTATGGTGTACAAGGCGTGGCAGTTGGTTTGATATGTTAACCAACAAGAAAAATAGAGATATATGTGTTAAGTGTTAAGTTAGATCCTATTGGATTGGCTGCAGGAGTCAATTTACATATATATGCTATTCCGAAGTGTATTTAAACCAAGTGACTAGAATAGATCGGCTACACCGAGACAGTATTAGTCACTTAATCCAATTATACAATGGAATAATAAATATATGCGTTAACAATCTTAGCCAATGTCATAAGTCCAACTGTGAATCGGCTAATACTTCAATTCATCTTATAAAAAGATATTGATCTGAGCCAAATGCGCTAAACCTAGATCAGTCGGCTGTCAGCTGACAAACTGATTCTGGCTTAGGGCATTTAACTAGTGCAAGATCTCAATATAAGAGATGGTTTTAATGAATCTGAAGCAAAATATACCAAAAGAATATTAAAACAGATAAGGCCGACTAAAACCCTGGCACTGTCTCTAAGCAATATACATCTGGCCGAATAGATCATAAAAGTTCTAAAAATGACTTAATAGATCAGCACTGATGCAGCATTAAGTATAAAAAGAACAATCTGATCTACTGTAGCTGATGTAAATACCTCAAGGCGGTGGATATCGCATATAATTTAGGCCAACCCTTAGATCTAGCTCTATCGGCTGCTGATTCTTGACAGAAACGAGCCGATGTCAAGATAGATCTAAACATTGTTCTAGATTATATGCGATATACGATAACTAGCGCAACATAAATCATCGAATTTAGATTGTCATAACGATGGAAGCACAAAATTTGACGAGATACACCACTAATGACAAGCATTTACCTAAACTTGGGGATCGAAACGATGCAGCCCGAAGCCAGATCAGTTGTTCGTCTAAAGAAAAAGAAGGCGATGCGCCGAAGGTTGTATTGATTGTGAGAATGTTGGATTACAAGGATCTCGGGTCCTATTTTGTACCCAAGAATAACATTATCTATACAGACCCTGGACTCTGTCTAAACTACTATTTAAAATATGACAATATCCCGGGAAGGACCCATGCCGCATTACAATAAAACAATCTAAACAAACTCCTAATTTACAGATACAATTGCCGTTACAGGACTCTATCCATAGATGGCAATATCTTTTAACGCGCAATTTGGAAACCGAATCTTCTATTTATCTTCAACTACTTTCACCGGAAACGGTTTTATCCTCTCCTCTAACTCAGCATAGGCTATTGGCTATCTTTGTCCGATCCAGCCTCAGCCGATTGACCTCGTAGCCGATCGTTACTTAGCCGATTTGAGCATAGCCGACACAACCTCTATTTCTCCGCAGATTATTCTCTCAATCCAATTCCGCTTCAAATTCAACTTTGAACTTAGCGATTTGGTTACCAAATTTGGTCGTCTACACATGCCCCCCAAGTCCGTGATAAGGTAATATCACGAATTTGCTGCCTCTCCAAATTCCCGCTTTCTTCGACCAAAACCGTTTCGGCTGCCAAAAAAATCCTTCAAATACCGCCCTCACGGCCACTGCACGTGTCACATTGCCACAAACGAATAGCCACCTCAACAACTCTCAAGTTCTCCAGCGACTTCCTCGGCAACCTCGGCAAGCTCAGAGCCCTCGTTCTCCCCAACGGACCCTGAAAGGCGGCAATCACCGTCAATGGCTTCCTCAAGCACTCCTTCCGCCGCGCTGCAGCAGCCAGCCTATCCTGAGGTAAGTATGTCGGCTTCATCCCCTTTTTCTTTCTGCGATTTAGCTACTACCTTTTCATAATTCTTTGTTCCTTTCCTCATTCTGTAGCACCTAACCCACCAAATCGCAATCACCAACCTAGCTCATCAGAACCAATACTTCCTAGGGCCGATCGGCAATTTGGACCCAAGCAAAATAATAAACGCAGAAACCGATCGGATCCCTTTTAGGTTTTCCACCCCAAACCTGTCATACTGGACTAGCGCCTTCAAATCATGACCATCAACCGACAAGTCTTGGCCAGCTTGGTTTTTAAGGATGTCGGCTAGGAAAAGGACGCACTGGACCAAACTTGGAATAGCTCAGTGCTTGGAACTAACAATAGCCGACATGCCCAAAAACAAATCCCTTCTATCGGCTGCTTACTACTTTTGGTCCGACACACTCAACGCCTTCTTATTTAGACAAGGGCAGATGACCCCCACCCTGATGGATGTGACAATGATAACCGGCTTGGACATTACCTCCACAGTCAGCCCAAGTGATCTTCAGCGCAAGTGCCAACACAACTTTAAGACCAAAAGCATCGGCGGCTGGAGTGGCTTTATCTCTATGAACATGAAAGACGGGCCGATTTCGGACAGGGAACACACCGCTTTCCTCCTTATGTGGCTAGAGAAGTTTGTATTCTGTGGATCTAGCTGTGGCCCAACTAGTAACTGGGAACACGTAGCCGAAGCCCTTGTGGAGAAAAAGCATATCCCCTTAGGCAAGTACCTATTGGGTTATCTATACTAGGTCTTAAGCTCGCTTCGGCTCGATTGGCCATCAAGCAATCTATTGGTACTGGGGGCCCATGTGGTTGCTGCAGCACTGGCTCAATTTACATTTGTACAAGATAGCCGAACTGCGTGCCCCACTTCAAACTGAGTTCCCACTGATAGAGCCGAGAATTGTAGATGATGAAGAAAAAACCACTCGACGGCCGACGTCCCACGGTGAAGCTGCTTCAACCTACCCAGGCTAAAAATTGACAACTGAAGACTTCACAGAATGGTTTGATCGGCTGTACAGTGTTAGTGCTTCGGGGCATTGCAATATGTGTGGAATCGTGTCTTGTGGGTACAGCTGTACACCTCTGGCCAGAGTAAAACTATTCAAATAGTCGTGCCTGTGGTTATCGACGATCCACCAGCTAGACCGTGATTAGTCCCATTCTAATAATTAACCTGGCTTAATAATCTGGTTTAGTTCAGGTGGAATGGTTGGGCCTATTCAACATGGTGTACGTTATTCAGTGAAGATTAATCTTGACTAATTAATCAATAGTTTTACTTTTTTAACAACAAATGTTTACAACCGCCTTTATGCAAATAGCCACAAACCTCTCTTTGTCTCCCTTTGCATGTCTGCATCATTGGTGTGGCTTGTTGAGGACGGTGATTGACTCAGTCTTGCTATTATTCCCCCTTTTCAGAAGTGTAGTGCTTTTGAGCTGAAGAAAAGGTTTGACTTACCGCTAGTAAACGTGCGCTTACCGTATTAACCGCCCTCACTGTTGGGGTACAATAAGAGTTACTGGCGGCAAGGTTTGAGCAAATTTCTTCAAAATTCAAATTTTTGGAAAAAAATCGAAAAACATTCATGGAGGTAGTTGTTCACTTGTAGTGCCAAGTGGTGAAGAATTTTTTAAAAAATGAATGACATAAAATAACTTTTTAGATTTAAACCAATATTAGGTCAGAAAATTAAAAAAGAAAAGGCTTGATGGGCCCAAAGTAGCACTGTTCATAAGGCCCAATATGTTCCAAACCACGGTTACCGTGCCAAACCATGCCAAACCACGGTAACTGCACCAAACCATGCGGTAACTACGGCCAAATTGTGTAGTAACCATTTCAAAATTTGTCGGTGAAATTCGTGCAATTTTTAGCGGTAACCGACTTACCGCGAGGGACGGTAACGCCCCCCTCCAAATGGTAAGTAAAACCCTGGTTCAAGACGATGGTAGAAGACTAAGGCTTATACCCCAGTTGAGTTTTGCCTGTGGAGTGGAGCTAAAGCCCCACTAGGATCGTCCCCTTTTTTGTTGCTGCTTTCTTTTCGGTGTTAGGAGTAAGTGCCTCTTTTGCATGTATTTACACTTTATTTACGTTTGGATCTATATATTGATTTGTAATTTTGTATACCCTGGCTTGATTCCTAGATAGGAATTTATACACAAAAAGTGTAGAAATTTGGCTAAATTTTTGGGTGTGACAGACATTTGTACATCAAATGAAGTACATCAAAGGTGTTTTAAGGCGTTTCAAGATGAAGAGTTGCAAGCCGATCTCTACACCAATGGGGTCTACTGCTATTTTGGATCTTGATGAAGATGGTGAAGCTGTTGATCAAAGAAGTACAAAAGTATGATTGGATCTTTGTTGTATCGTAGTGCTTCAAGGCCAAACATATAGTTTGTTGTGCGCTTGTGTCCTTTCTTTCAAGCATCTCCACATGCTTCGCATCATCGAGCAGTCAAGCGGATTATGATGTATTTACACCAGACTCTTGAATTTGGAATGTGGCATTCTACTTCATCATCTATTTGCTTAAGTGGATATTCCTATGCTGATTTCGCTAGGCGTAGAATTGATAGAAAAAAATACTAGTGAAACATGTCATTTTCTTGGTACTTCTTTGATAACATGATCTTCTAGGAAATAATCGAGTGTTGCTCAATCAACTACTGGATCTAAATATGTTGTTGTTGCTAGTTATTGTTCTTGGATTCTTTGGCTTATGTCAGCCTTGAAAGATTATGGTTTTGCTTTCGAGAAAGTTCATCTCTTTTGCTATAATACAAGTACTATTAATATTGCTAAGAATCTTGTACAACACTCACGCACAAAGCACATTGATACTCGCTTTCACTTTTTGAGGGATCATATTGAGAAGGGAGATGTTGAATTGAAGTTTTTGAATATAAAGTTGTAACCTGCTGATATTTTCATTAAACCACTGGTTGCTTCTCATTTTGCTTTTCTTCTTGAAGAATTGGGAAAATCAGAAATAAAAGAAAAAAGTGTTTTGTTTTATGCTTATTGTATATTATTGTGCATATGCTAGCAATATGATTAAGGTATATTTGTCGCTAGTATAGCTTGTTGTAAAATCAAAGTGTGTTTGATTCTTTTTTTGATGATGAACAATTGGCTACTGTGGTTATTGGTTTTTGTGTTTTGATCTTTGGAGATTATTGACAATTTGGTTTTGGAAATAGTTGATTTTTTAGACAATGAACAGTGTCCAGTCTGCTGCCACAGCCGGTCTGACCGGGCTTGTACTGCCGGTTTGACCGGAGGTGTTTGGGCGGTCGACGGCAGCTTCTGCGGTCGACCGGCCGGTACAGCCCAACCGGTTGCCGATTTTGATTTGGTTCCGGTTTCGGTTTGTTTCCTTGCATATACATGGGAGTTACAAGTTTCTATGCAGGTGTCTGGTTGTTTATGCTAACAATGAGTCAAGTTGGAAATAGCTTGTGCTCGGTATAGTACTCTTTGTTAAATTGTGTGCAGGTAATCTTTACGCCTCGGGAAAGTGTCGCCGGTAATCGAGATGGAGTCAACTTGGGGATAAGATGACGTCCAAGATGGAGATTATGCGGGATACTTAAGGGTAGAGATTAGTGCACATAATTGGTGAAGTTTCCATATGACATACAATGGAGATAGTGTTTGCGTATGGAAAGCGGAATTTCGGTTTTAGGAAAACCAGGATTGTTACGATTGATTTATGGAAGAGTTTGTACTTGTATGGAAAGGTTTCCTAGCTGTTTAGGACTTTCTATATGAGTTGGATTCGTGGCTTTTGGCTGTGGGTCATGTGAATAAATAGTTAGGGCAGGCGTTGCCTCTTAGTATCGCTTTAGTATCAGTTTTATCGAGTTTCGAGTTAGGGTTTCGAGTTTAGCTCGAGATTTTTGTGAGGAGTGCTTTGTATGCACTTTGTAAACACAGAGAGTTTCAATAAAGTTCAATCTATTTGAAGAATTCTTTGTGTGGTGATTTTCCTCGGTGCGACGGCCTAACTGTCGGTTAAACCGGATCTATTCATCGGTCAGACCGCAAGATCTACTGCGGTCAGACCGTGCCTTCTTCCTGGTCAGACCACAAGCACATCGGCGGTCAGACCGGCCATCATCGGCTCTCGGCAGCGATCGACTACACCAGGCAAATCAGCTAAGTACTTGGCGAGCAGTGGTACGGGCGGTCAGACCGGCCTTACCGAGCAGTCAGACCGGTTTGCATTCAGCACAGAGGTAAAGTTTTATTTCCACTAAAACTTGTTTTTGGGGTGTACCAGCCGTTCACCCCCCCTCTGGTTGGCTTTTCATTGGGTATTCGATCCTACACTTGTCTGCATTTTAGTTTTTTCATGAGGCTTAGATATTGCTTTTAAAGGCGATGATGCATGACACTTAAATTCTTTTAGTTGAACTAAATAAATATGCAATATTGAAGCTTGTGATTAGTTTGGATGACTAATGCTCATATATATGCTTGTTGGATTTACATTCCTCAAATGCTCCTTGTTTATTTATTGGCCACAAGAGCTATAATTGTTTATATAAGAGAAAAAATAAATACTAAATCTTTGGAAAAAGTCTTGACGACAAGGACGTACCTAACAAAATTGAGAGATTTGTTATCAGCGTTCAAGGTGACCACAAAAAACTCGATTGAAAGTTCTCTTGGTTTGAGTTTTTGGGAGTTCAATTTAAGAAATGAATATTCAATGCAACTAGTTTATATGTAGAGGTTTTCGTTCAATCTGTTATTAGTGAATATGTTGTATTATAAATCTTTAGAAATCATGAATTTTTATTGTTGACTTGAACTTAATTGTTATATCTTTGGTTCATGGTTATACTCTAGTGCATGCCTGCTATCTAGTTGATGAATTTATCTTCCTTATATTGCAGCACATGATCTTGAATATCTCTATGTATAATTCCAAGCTCTTGAATATTAATATGGCTATTCGTTGCTAATGCTTGATGAAGTCATTGTCAAAAGAGGGAGAGATACAAAATGTTCATGTTTTCAACTATGGGAAATTTCTTTCTTTTTCAAAGGGGGAGAAATTCTTTTGAACTTTTTAGCACTCCGATGCTTTTTACACCTTTTTTTTCATACACCAACACAACGTTTTTATAAGTTTGCCAATGTGTTCATCAAGGGTGGATTGTAAAATCAAAGTGTGTTGATGATTGTGTGGTCCAGTCAGACCAGATGAACTAGGCCGATCAGATCGGCATGTGTTGTGTGGTCAAACCAGCCAGCCCAATGGTGTGACCGACCAGCAATGAGTCCGTTTCGGTTTCGCGTTATTTATTTGGATACTCGTGATTAATTCATGTTTACGACTTCTAGATTGATACTATGCGTATGTAATACTATTGTGTGCTAATGTCGAGTCAAGTTGGGAAAGAACTTATCCTCATATATAGTTTCTGGTTTGATTCATGTGTAGGTGTGTCTTGATGCCTTAGGAGAGTGTTGTGGTGATGGATTGGGAATCAACTTTAGAGAACATGACATCCGGACGATTAGGATATCATGGGGATGCTTAGGGTAAAGAACAATGCATGTGGTTGGTGAAGATTTCATGTGGCATACAATAGGGAGATTGTGTGTATATGGGATGCGGAGTCCAATTTGGAAAGAGTCCAAATTTGGTATGATTGGAGTTTGTAAAGTTTGTTTCTTGTATGGGAAGGTTTTTTAAGGGATTAGGACTTCTTGTACAAGTTGGGTTTGTGGCTTTAGGCTGCCTACCTATGGGTATAAATAGAAGAGAGGTTGAGGCTTCTCGGGAATTGATTTTTATGTGAGTTGAGTTTAAAGACAAGTTAGGTTTCGCGTTTAGTCAAATTTTGTGAGAGGAGTGCTATTATTGCACTTTGTAAACATGAATAGAAGCAATAAAGTTCAATCTACTTTTGAGAGATCTTTGATTTGTGTTTGCTCATGTTCGGCGGTCACACTGATGGGATAACGTCAGTCAGACCGGCGGCAATGTATCGGTCAAACCGACGACACCACGTTGGATTGACCGGTAGTGGCGCAACAGGCGGTCAGATCAAAGCTACTACACCGGTCAGACCGATATCCATCGAGGTTAGAGGGTAACCATTAATTTTCGCTAAAAGTTTGGTTTTTGGTGATACAACCATTGACCCTCCTCCCCCGCTCTGGTTTGCTTAGTTTTTGTTGTTCGATCCTTCGATCCTACATGAACTATACCGTTCAAACGGCACACCATGCTATAGATTTTCTCTTTCTAATAACAATAACCATATATTTGCATGCATAATTTTCAAAACAATAAATTGCCGAAAAACATTGGTTACAATGTGATCAAAGGAAGAGGAGCACTTGCCTCATACAGTTATGTTCATGACCTGGACAAGAATGATAAAATCACTCCTTCACCGCCATAGAATTCTTAATCTATACAAATATAACGTACGAGTCAAATAAGCATCCAAATAATGCAAAAGAATTAAAATGCTCTAATACACATGGTTAGGCACTGACTCAACGTGAATTTTGGTGAAAGAATTCTTATTTTATCACTTTTTATTTAGGAGATATAGATTCTCAAAGTTATATACTAGAAATATGTTATTTAGGCTCTATTTAGTCTTAGATGCGTTCGCCCATATTGTCATGCTCCGCTTTTTTCCCTAGCAGTAAATCACCCAGAAAATCGTGCAAAAGAAATCGCCGGAAAAACTAAAGCAAGATGAACCTGGAATTTTGAAATCCATTTAATAATTGGAAATGGCTTGGTGGAATTTTTCTTGGATTCCCGTGTCAAAATACGCTAACAGGATTTTTCGTAGCACCGAAACAATTTTAAAAATTGAATTAGGATAACCGGAATTAAATTCCTTAAGGAAAGGGCTTTTCCTTTTCTTTTTCCTTTTTCTCTTTTTCTTCTTTCTTTTTTTCCTTCCCGTGGGCCTTCGACACACTCTCCCCTCCTTTTTCCCATTGGCCTATCTCCTCCTTCCCTTCCCTTTTGGGCCCAGCCTGGTCGGCCCACTCCCCCTCCCCTTCTCTCTCTCCCCTCGTCCCCTTTGGGCCAGCCCAGATCTCTCCTCTAGCCATCGGCGCAAAAGTCTAGATCTCCTCCCTCTCGGGTTGGGACAATGACGAGCGGGCCCCGGTTGTCATCCCCAACCTCTAGCTCCTGAAGCAACCAACCCAGCCGCACTCTCCGCCCGTGTGCGCGCAACCACGTCTCGGCCACTCCCCGCTCTCCCCCCCGCGTCACCTCGCGCCGTGCAAATCGGCTAAGTACTTGGCTAGCGGCGGTACGGGCGGTCGACTCACTTTACCGAGCGGTTAGGGCGGCTTGCATTCGTAAAAGAGGTAAAGTTCTATTTCCGCTAAAACTTGTTTTTGGGGTGTACCAACCGTTCACCCCCCTCTAGTTGGCTTTTCATTGGGTATTCGATCCTACAAGTGGTATCAGAGCGACGTTTTCTGCTTTGGATTTTCATCGATCTAAAGTTTTCTCGTCATGTCAGATAAATTTTCAACAAAGCCTCATGTTTTTGATGGAATCGATTTCGCGTATTGGTGTAGCAAGATGCAATCTTACATCATGGCTCAAGACTATGATGTGTGGCAAAAGGTTGCTGTTCCCTACACTATACCCGAAGCAATTAATTCTGATGCTTTGAAAATTGAGTTTAATAATAATTGCAAAGCTCGAAGTATTTTGTTGAATGGAATTTCTCATTCTGATTTTGGCCGTGTTTCACATCTTCAAACTGCGAACGAAATTTGGAACGCTTTGAAAAACTTTCATCAAGGAACTACAAACATAAAAGAACTTCGTCGAGACCTTTTTAAAAAGGAATACATAAAATTTGAGATGAAACTTGCCGAGGCTTTGGAAGACTATCTTGGTAGGTTTAACAAAATCTTGAGCAATCTTAGATCTGTTGATGCTTCTTATGACACTAATTATCCACAGTCTGAGATTTCTCGCCACTTTTTAAATGGTCTTGACATGTCTGTTTGGGAGATGAAAGTAACTTCGATTCAAGAATCTGTTAACATGACTAATTTGACTTTGGATTCGCTTTATACAAAACTCAAAACTCATGAGATGAACATTCTTTCACCAAAAATGGATTCTAAGTCAAATGCTTTGGTTTCTCATTCAACTTCTTCTGATGTTGCATCTTCATCGTCTCCCAATGCTCTTGCTTTAATTAACGCCATGTCCGATGAACAACTCAAGCAATTCGAGGAGGAGGATTTGGCTCTTGCTACTAACAAACTTTCCAGAGCTATGAACAGAGTTAGGTTCAGGAAAAGAGGAGGACCAGCGCGTTGCTTTGAGTGCGGTGCCTTGGATCACATCCGCTCCAACCGCCCCAAGCTCTAAGGAGCAAGAAGGATGACAAGAGCGCCGAAAAGATAAAAGATGGCAAGCCCAAGGGTAGGCGCTCCAAGGAGATGATCGAGAAAGTGCTGAGTCAAGTCTATGCCGCTTTTGAGCCACTCAGCGACATAGATTCTGATAGTGAGGAGGAGAAGAGCAAGAATATCTCCGGCGTTTGTCTCATGACGCGTGGAGATGAAGATTTTTCAAAAGAAGAAAATGAGGTAAGCTCGCTTGAGGAGGCAATTCTTGTTTTAAGTGCTAAGAATAAAAAATGTGAGAAAATGTTTAAAAAACAAGAATTTGTGATTGAATCTTTAAATGCTAAAATTGCTAGATTGAAATCTCTTAATCCCAATTATGATAATTGCAAAAATTGTGAGGTTTTAATGTTAGAAATTTCAAAGATTAGAGATGTCAATAGTTCTCAAATTTTGGCTACTACATCTTGTTTAACTTGTGATGCTAATGAACTAAAATTAAAAGATGCTTTAGCTCATCTTAAGCATATGGAAGAACTAGTTAAACAAGATGAGGTAGCTTCTTGTGTAGATGTCGCAAAAATAAAGATGTCATGTTAAGTTGTGCTAATTGTGCTAATCTTGAAAAAGAAGTTTCTTACTTGAAAAGTTCTTTGCAAAAAATTTCTGAAGGTAAGAAACAACTTAATATGATTTTGGACAAATCAAAAGTGCGTTGCGACAATAGAGGAATAGGTTTTGATGTTCATGATTATTTCACCAAAGGTGTTTCGAATTTAACCGAAAATGGTGAAATCTTGACAAAACCTAATGCTTTGAAAACAATTTTCAAATCTGCTTGAAATTTGCCATCTCTTTCTTCTTGTTTAAAAAGAAACTAAAACTAATTCTTCAAAACCTTCAACCACTAAAGAAAAGTTTTCTTGCTCTTTTTGTGGTAAGGATGGTCATCTGGTTGGTTTTTGTTTTACATTAGCTTGTAAACAGAAAAAGGAAAGAGAAAATAATTTTGCAAAATTAAAATGGCAAAAATCTGGCTTTCCCTCGGGAAGGCCGGTCAGACCGCCGATTGTACACCGGTCGACCGCCATGGCGCCCGTAAGACCGGAGGCGGTGCTCGGTCGACCGGCGATGGCGCTTGCCGACCGACCGACAGCACTCTGGTCGACCGGCCCCGAAGGAATTTTTCTGAAAATTCCAAAACTGTTTTCTCTCTTGGTTTTGTGTCTATTGGATCTATTGGTCGTGTGTCTCGATCGGATTCCTAAGTTTCTTTTGACTAATCCCAGATCGAGGCCTCGAGATCTCTTGTTTTGTAGGCATTTGTGGCGAGGAAGGAGAACATGTGGATCGTCAACTCCGGTTGTTCACGGCACATGACCGGAGATAAAAATTGGTTCTCCTCCCTCAAGATGGCAGCCAAGACCGAATCGATAATCTTTGGGGATGCTTCAACTAGTGCCGTTCTCGCTACCGGATCCGTCAAAGTAAGTGAGAAATTTGAATTGAAAGAGGTAGCTTTAGTAGAGGATTTAAAGTACAATTTACTTTCAGTTTCACAAATTGTTGATGAAAATTTTGAAGTTCATTTTAAGAAAACTGGAAGTATAATATTTGATTCTTGTGGAGATCCTGTGTTGGATATTTCACGTTATGGGAGAGCTTTTAAAGCTGATTTTGAAAACCCTGTTTCTCCTATTGTTACTTGTTTAGTTGCAAAATTCAACAAAGATTCTATGTTCTGGCATCATAGACTTGGTCATGTTGGATTTGATCATTTGACTCGATTAAGTGGTTTAGATCTTGTTCGTGGTTTGCCAAAACTCAAAAAGGATCTTGATTTGATTTGTGCACCATGTCGTCATGGTAAAATGGTTGCTTCTTCACACACATCAATTCTTTCTGTGATAACGGATGCGCCGGGACAACTTTTACACATGGACACTGTTGGTCCAGCTAGAGTGCAATCTGTTGGAGGAAAATGGTATGTGTTGGTTATTGTTGACGACTTTTCTCGGTACTCTTGGGTTTTCTTCATGGCAACTAAGGACAAGGCCTTTGGACACTTTCGAAGTCTTTTTCTTCGCTTGAATTGTGAAATTCCCAGTTCTTTGAAAACAATTAGAAGTGATAATGGTGGTGAATTTAAAAATTCTTCTTTTGAACAATTTTGTGTTGAAAAAGGAATTGAACATCAATTTTCTTCTCCTCATGTTCCTCAACAAAATGGCGTTGTCGAAAGAAAAAATCGTTCTTTGGTTGAAATGGCTAGGACAATGCTAGATCAAGCTATTAACACTGCTTGCTATGTTTCTAATCGCATTTTCTTGCGTTCTAAACTTGGAAGACCCCTTATGAGCTTCGTTTTGGTCGTCAGCCCAGAGTTTCACATTTGTGTGTTTTTGGTTGCAAGTGCTTTGTCTTAAAATCTGGAAATTTGGACAAGTTTGAATCATGTTCAACTGATGGTTTATTTCTTGGATACCCCGCGCACACTCGTGGCTATCGTGTACTTGTTTTAGAGACTAACAAAATTGTCGAGACTTGCCAAGTCACTTTTGATGAGGCTAGTCCCGGTACTAGACCAAATATTTCACGTACATTGCCACAAGATCAAGGGGAGTATGGTCGAATCTTTGAAGACGAAAGCGACGACAACGACAAAGAGGTCAATCTGCCTAGTCGATCGGCCAGTGCCGCCGGCCGATCGGGCAGAAACGTCCGATCGACCGCCGAGGCCCGCCGACCGGGCAGGCCGACCGCTCGGATTCCGTCGATTCCAATCACGAGGATTCATCTAGGACCACGACCAGTACTGAACCAGAACGTGATTCAACATCTAAGATCACTGCACCCTTGCATATTCAGTGACAACATCCGCCGGAACAAACTATAGGTAATTTAAATGAGCGGACGACAAGATCTAAGGTAACTGCGCATGATTTAGCAAATTCTACTTTTGTTGCTTCTTTTGAACCCAAAGATGTTACTCATGCATTAACTAACGAATCATGGATTAACGCCATGCATGAAGAACTTGAAAATTTTGAAAGAAACAAAGTTTGGTCTTTAGTTGAACCTCCTTCTGGACATAATATTATTGGAACCAAGTGGGTTTTCAAAAATAAACAAAATGAGGATGGTTTGATTGTTCGAAATAAGGCTAGACTTGTTGCTCAGGGTTTTACTCAGGTGGAGGGTTTGGATTTTGATGAAACTTTTGGTCCTGTTGCTAGAATTGCGGCAATTAGACTTTTGCTAGCTTTTGCTGCTTCAAAAGGTTTTAAATTGTATCAAATGAATGTTAAAAGTGCTTTTCTAAATGGCTTTATCCAGGAAGAAGTTTATGTTAAACAACTACCGGGTTTTGAAAATCCTGATTTTGCCAACCATGTTTTTAAACTTTCAAAAGCTTTATATGGTCTGAAACAAGCACCTAGAGCATGGTATGACAGACTTAAGAACTTTTTGCTTCAAAACGGTTTTCAAATGGGAAAAATTGACAAAACGCTTTTTGTTCTTAAGCATGGTGAAAATCAACTTTTCGTTCAGATATATGTTGATGATATCATCTTTGGATGTTCAACTCACTCTTTGGTTGTAGAATTTGCTGAGACTATGCGCAGGGAGTTTGAAATGAGTATGATGGGTGAACTGTCATACTTTTTGGGATTGCAAATCAAGCAAACACCTCAAGGTACGTTTGTCCATCAAACAAAGTACACCAAAGATCTTTTGCGCAGGTTCACGATGGAGAGCTGCAAGCCAATATCGACACCTATTGGTTCTACTGCTGTTCTTGATACCGATGAAGATGACGAAGCTATGGATCAAAAGGAATATAGAAGCATGATTGGGTCTTTACTATATCTAACTGCTTCTAGGCCAGACATACAGTTTGTTGTGTGTTTGTGTGCGCGCTTTCAAGCTTCTCCACGTGCCTCACATCGTCAAGCGGTCAAGCGCATTATGAGGTATTTGAATCATACACTTGAGTTTGGAATTTGGTATTCTACTTCATCTTTTATTTTCTTAAGTGGTTATTCAGATGCTAATTTTGCGGGTTGTAGAATTGATAGAAAAAGTACTAGTGGAACATGTCATTTTCTTGGAACTTCATTGATTGCATGGTCTTCTAGGAAACAATCTAGTGTAACTCAATCCACTGCTGAATCTGAATATGTCGCTGCTGCAAATTGTTGTTCACAGATTCTTTGGCTGATTTCTACTTTAAAAGACTATGGACTTGTTTTTGAAAATGTGCCTCTTTATTGTGATAATACAAGTGCCATCAACATTGCTAAGAATCCTGTTCAACACTCACGCACCAAACACATTGATATTCGCTTTCATTTCTTGCGAGACCATGTTGAGAAGAAAGATGTTGAATTGAAATTTTTGGATACAAAATTGTAAATTGCTGATATCTTCACCAAACCATTGGATTCTTCTCGCTTTGCCTTTCTTAGAGGGGAATTGGGAATCGTTCATCCTTTTGGCATGTTTTGAGGGGGAGTTTTTGAGCTTCTTGTTTTTATCTAGCAAAATATAAGTGGTATCAAATTGACAAGAGAGCTTTGTTTATACATACTGTTTTGTCATATGCATGCTAGCAATACTATAAATATTTATTTGTCACTAGCATAGCTTATGTGTATTCTAGTATTTTTATGTGATCTAGTTTTTATCTTAAGAGAAATAATGCATGACACTTTAATATCACACTTGAATTAAAGAAATATGCAATGTTGATACTACTGCATGTGTTGATTTTTAAATGCTTATATATGTATTATGTTGAATTATTATTCCTCAAATTACGTTACATTTGCTCATTGTGAAAAGAGAATAAATTGTTATCTATGAGAGAAAAAATGAATACCGAATCCTTGGAAACAGTCTTGACGACAAGGACGTATTCGATGTGAGCAAAAATAAGGGTACCAAATCCTTGAAAACAGTTTTTACGACAAGGACGTACTCGGAATAATTGAGAGGAAAAAATATGAGCAACAAATATGGCTCAAATCAATATGAAAAATTTTCTCTTGAATTATATGTGCATAAAG
The DNA here is from genome assembly GCA_019925245.2 of Oryza australiensis. NCBI lineage: Eukaryota > Viridiplantae > Streptophyta > Magnoliopsida > Poales > Poaceae > Oryza > Oryza australiensis. Next base: position 477,062 of record JAIFGZ020000666.1, read on the forward strand.
GTAATTTTGAGAAAGAATAATGATTACAATAGGTATTTGTATTTGGGTCTATATTTCAACTTATGTGCTTGTAAAGATGTTGCATTTTAAATTGTTTGAATTCATGAATTTTTATTGCATTATTGTTCTTAATTATAAAATATTAGATTCATCATTATACTCTAGTGCATATTTGCTATCTAATTGATGAGTATATCTTTTTATTATTGCAATCCATGACATGACTTGCTCTATGTATGTACTAAGCTCTTGAATATTCATAAACATAATTCCTATGCTTGATGAATTCATTTCCAAAAGGAGGAGAAAATAATGTTGTTTGGGAGAGAAAATGTTGTTTGGGAGAACATTTGCATGGGAGAACAAAGTGCAAGTTTTTTTTAAAGAACAAAGTTTTTTTTGGGGTCAAAGGATTTTCTTTCTTTTCAAAAGGGGGAGAGATTTTCTTTGTTTTTTGAGCACTCAAATGCTTTTTACCATTTTTGTTTTTAATTTTCCAAACACCAAAACAACACTTTTTATTTGTTTGCCAATGTGTTCATCAAGGGGGAGATTGTAAAATCAAAGTGTGTTTGATTCTTTATTTGATGATGAACAATTGGCTGCTGTGGTTATTGGTTTTTGTGTTTTGATCTTTGGAGATTATTGACAATTTTGTTTTGGAGATAGCTGAATTTTCAGACAATGAACTAAAGGGTTACGTGGAGGCTACGCTAGCCGAAAAACAAAAACTTTTCTACCGTGCAAACCAAGAACACTTGCAAGTAAGGGCCGATAGATCATTACCGATTGGAGTAGAGTGCAGCGGACTAGCCAATCAGGACTATCCGATCTGGAGCAGTGCTGGCCGATGAGAGCCGATTTTTCGACAGCCGATTTGCCGACAGCCGATTCCTGGGGACAGCCGATTCACCAATCAGCCGATTCGCCGATGCCGCAGTCAATCCGAGTCGTCCGACCGCGTTCTCGCGCCTCGCTCCGATGCGCCCGACCGCAGCCGATTCCACCACAGCTGATTCGTAGCCGATGAGCAGCACCGCAACGTAGCAGCGCCTCTACTGGTATCCACACGTCCGGGGACAGAACGCCGAACACCCGTGTGCTAGCAAGCAATGCAAGGCTAGGGTTTGGCTCGAAAGTACGGAGGGTTTCCATGGAGATTGATCTCGCTGACTTCTGTTGCGTCAAATCAGACTGATTCGGTTCAATTCAATGCAGCAACTCTCCACCCCTCGCCCCTTTATATATAGAGTTTCCGGTAGGGCCTAGAGGCCCATCGGGACTCTATTTTGATTCGGATCCTATCCGAATCTCATAGAGTTGGCCGGCCGGACTTCGTAAGCCCATAGGACTCTATCCGATCGGATCCCTATCCGATCGAGCCGTATCCGAGTCCAACTCGAATGCTTGTTCTTATCTCCTTAAGCGTGCGACCCTGTAGGTTCAGGTATACTCGGTTTTGGCTATAGTCTAACTTAGCCGATCGTTTTATAACTAACCAGTTACGGAATAGCGTTTGGTAGTCCCAAAGTAGGGTACTACCCATGTTGGAATCCATGATGATCTCAGGTCTAAGAACTTTGTACCAACACTACCTGAGACCAACTAATGGTATATTAATTCTTGTAGTGTCTCATGGTGGGTCTATCCAACAATGTGTTCTCTAACATATGTGTCGATGTTTATTGATTTGGTATCTCCATACCCATGATCTATGAGACATGATCATCAATCAATAAACATGCCGATCTTAGAATCATATTAGTTCCAATAATATGATATATGATCAGGGATCATTTAGAAATAGATTCATCCATAAAGAGTCTCATAAATAAGTCACGTACTTATTGATCAATACAAGATGTCTATTTCATGGAACTGAATAACACTTTATTCATTTATACATAAACATTGACAATGATATTCAACATCTCCATGTTGCCTCTAGGGCATATCACTAACAGTCTCCCACATGCACTAGAGTCAATCATGTAAGTATCCAATACCCATTGCTCTTGTGTGCGCCTCATGCTTCGGCTAAGGGAGAGGTTTTGTCAACGGATTGGCAATGTTGAGATCCATGTGCACTTTGCATATCTTGACATCACCTCTGTCCACTATCTCGCGGATGAGATGATATCACCGAAGTATGTGTTTGGACTTCTGATGTGACCTCGGCTCCTTAGCTTGCGCAATGGCTCCTCTATTATCACAATAGAGAGACATTGGACCAGTCGCACTAGTCATCACACCCAGCTCAGAAACAAATTTCTTTATCCAAACAGCTTCCTTTGTAGTTTTCGAAGCAGCAATGTACTCGGCCTCCGTTGTAGAATCAGCAACCGTATCCTGCTTGGAACTCTTCCAGCTGATTGCGCCTCCGTTCAGGCAGAACACGAACCCAGATTGCGATCTATAATCATCCTTGTCTGTTTGGAAGCTAGCATCGGTGTAACCACTTGCAACGAGCTCTTCTTCACCTCCATAGACTAGGAACATATCCTTAGTTCTTCTCAAGTACTTAAGGATATTCTTTATGGCGGTCTAGTGACCTTCACCTGGATCTGACTGGTATCTGCTCGTAGCACTCAAAGCGTACAAGACATCTGGACGTGTACAAAGCATGGCATACATGATGGATCCAATTGCCGAAGCATATGGAACCATACCCATCTTATTCCTCTCATCATGTGTGTGAGGACACTGATTCTTGCTATGATTAATGCCACGTGACATGGGCAAGAAACCTTTCTTGGAATCATGCATGTTGAACCTTTTCAACACCTTGTCAATGTATGTACTTTGGCTTAATCCAATTAGCCTCTTGGATCTATCTCTATAGATCCGAATGCCCAATATGTATGCTGCCTCCCCTAAGTCTTTCATGGAAAAACTATTTTTCAATGAAGACTTGACGGATTCTAGCATAGGTATATCATTTCCAATCAGTAATATGTCATCCACATATAAGATTAGAAATACAATTGCGCTCCCACTGACCTTTTTGTAAACACAGGCCTCCTCTTCACTTTTGATGAAACCAAACCCTTTTATTACTTCATCAAAACGAATATTCCAACTCTGAGATGATTGCTTCAATCCATAAATGGATTTCTGTAGCTTGCATATCTTTCCAGGCGATTGTGGATCGACAAAACCCCGAGGTTGTATCATGAATACATCCTCGCTTAGGTTACCATTTACGAAAGCTATTTTGACATCCATCTGCCATATCTCATAATCGAAATATGCAGCAATCGCTAGAACAATCCGAATAGACTTAAGCATTGCGACGGGCGAGAAGGTTTCATCATAATCAACACCTTGAATCTGTTTAAAACCTTTCGTCACCAATCGCGCCTTATAGATGTGAACATTTCCATCCATATCGGCCTTTTTCTTAAAAACCCATTTACACTCAATGGTTTTGACACCATCAGGTAGATCAACCAAGTTCCAAACTTGATTGTCGTACATGGATTCTATTTCGGATTTCATGGCTCCAAGCCACTTGTTGGAATCGGGTCCCACCATCGCTTCCTCATAGGTCTTAGGTTCATCGTTGTCCAACAACAATATATCACGTTGTTCCGTACCTGTGTACCTGTCAGGCGCGCAACATGATCTTTCAGACCTCCGTGGGGCTGGTGTATCTACAACAGATGGCGCAACATTTTGTTCCTTCTATTGTGGTTCTGTGGTAGCTGAAACATTTTCTGGTGTTTCTTCAACTTCTTCAAGATGCACCCTGCTCCCACTAACCCTTCTTGAAAGAAACTGTTTCTCCAAGAAGACACCGTGTCGGGCGACAAACACTTTGCATTGTTCCCGATTATAAAAGTAATATCCCTTGGTTTCCTTAGGATATCCCACAAAGAAGCACTTGTCAGATTTGGGTGTGAGCTTGTCAGACTGTAAACGTTTTACATAAGCCTCACATCCCCAAATTTTGAGAAAAGACAAACTAGAGGGTCGCCCTGTCCATATCTCATATGGTGTCTTTTCAACTGACTTAGATGGAACTCTATTTAGTGTGAGCGCAGCTGTTTCAAGAGCATATCCCCATAAAGATAACGGAAGATCATTTTGGCTCATCATCGACTGCACCATGTCCAACAAGGTGCGATTTCTCCGTTCGGACACTCCATTAATTCCATTGTGGAGTTCCTGGCGGAGTCAAATGTGAAACAATTCCACAATCTTTCACATGATTACCAAACTCTTGGCTTAAGTATTCCCCTCCACGATCTGATCTTAGAAACTTGATTGTTTTCCCTAAATGATTCTGTACTTTATTCTGGAATTCTTTGAACTTTTCAAAGGATTCGGACTTATGCCTCATTAAGTAGATATAACCATATCTACTAAAGTCATCGGTAAAGGTAATGAAGTACTGATAACCACCTCTGGCCGTTGAGCTCTTTGGTCCACATACATCAGTATGTACGAGGGCCAACAAGTCACTTGCTCTCTCACTGTGTCCCGTGAAAGGTGCCTTTGTCATCTTACCAAGTAAACAAGACTCACATGTCTCAAATGATTCAACATCAAAAGAGGGAAGCGGTCCATCCTTATGGAGCTTCTCCATGCGTTTTTGATTTATATGGCCTAAGCGACAATGTCAGATAAACGTGGGGTTTATATCATTAGAGAGCTGCCTTTCTCTATTGATGTTATAGATGGGAGACGCTTCAAGATTCAAAACATATAATCCATTCACCAATGGAGCATGAAAATAGAACATATCTCTGAGATATATTGAACAACCATTGTCCATTGATCTAAAATCATATCCGTCCGCTTGCAAACATGAAGCAGAAATAACGTTTTGACATAGTATTGGAACACAATAACAATTATTTAATTCCAAAACTAATCCTGAAGGTAGATGAAGTGGTACTAGCTGACAGCAACTGTAGCAACGCTTGCTCCATTGCCGACGCGTAGGTTCACCTCGCCCCTTCTCAAGCCTCTACTTCTTCTCATTCCCTGCAACGATTTGTGAATATGAGCTACTGATCCGGTATCAAATACCCAAGAGTCAGTAGGTGAAGTAGCAATATTAATGTCTATAACATTAATACCTGAAGCAGAAGTCGTACTTTGCTTCTTTTTGAGATCCTCCATGTACTTCTTGCAGTTTCTTTTCCAGTGGCCTGTCTCCTTGCAATAGAAGCAAACGGCATCTTATGCCACCGACCCCTTTTTGCCCTTCTTTGCATTAGAGGCACTCGCGATCTCATCGGGAGTTAAATTCCTCTTGGTGCAAAGTTTCTTGACAGGTGGTTTACGCTTAGCCTTCTACATCATCATCATATGATGACCGTTTTTCTGGATACTCTCCTCGACTGTCTTTAGCATCCCATGCAATTCGGCCAAGGTTCTATCCATATTGTTCATGTGATAATTTAATATGAATGGCTCGAAGCTCAGAGGGAGCGACTGGAGAATCACGTCTGTAGCCAACTCTTGGCTAAGAGAGAAACCTAGTTTCTCAAGACTCTCGATATAGCCAATCATCTTTATCACATGTGGACTGACGGGATTCCCCTCAACAAGCCTGCACGCAAACAAGGACTTCGAGGTGTTGAACCTCTCGGCCCGAGCTTGGTTCTCAAACATGCCACGTAGTCCCTAAATAATAGTGTGAGCATCGCTGCTCTCATATTGCTTCGGAAGCTCAGGGGACATTGTAGCAAGCATGAGACAACTTATATCTAGGACATCATTAGTGTGCTTCTCGTAAGCCCTCCGTGCAGTTGTAGTAGCATTGTTAGGCAAATCATCCGGATAAGGTACTTCAAGAACGTACTCCTTACGCTCTTGCTTGAGAACAATTCTCAAGTTGCGATACCAATCCATAAAGTTTGTTCCGTTTAATTTTTCTTTCTCGAGAATAGATCGCAAATTAAAAGCACTGGGTGTAGTATTAGCCGCCATTTATTCTACAACAGAAAAAGCAAAGTTTAGCACAATGTTTATGCTATGTCTATAGTTAAACAATTTAACATTAGACTCCCATTACGTATTTTACACCTTCCCTCTAGGTTATGTATTGGGTCAAGATCCATATGTTAATTAATTTCTAGTGAGCTTTAGCATCACTGTTAGAAAATTAATAACATCAGTAAGCAACACCTTGCTAATCACATCTCTATGTGACTCTTGTTGTTGGTGTGGCCCCTCCATGCCCCAACTCCAACCCATGCCCCAAGGCCCAAAACTGTTTTGATAGCCTTGTTAAGTAAACCAAATGTTCATGCTGTATATGTCCGACATATACCCCCTCGTGTTATGATAGACAATGGCACTCTGCTTTGGCAGACCCACCATTGATGAGCATAACGGTGACGGATACAACTTTTGGAAGGGCATCATTACTACTTAATTTTGCGAGGGATGCTATCCTATCAAACAAATATATGACATATATGAAAGCAGGTAGAATAACATATAATAAAATAGTATGGCCCCCTTCACATGGTGATCTCCATCTCCATGCTTGCGCAGAGGATCTCCATCTTCGGCACCATCTTCCAATGTGCATGATGCTTGTTTTTCTTCAAACTAAGCTACTACTATAGAAGCTATAATTGAAGATTACATCGACTCGTAGGTCGTGAAAGAATACTACAAGCATTGCACGTAAGAAAGAATATTACAGGGATTGCACATATAAAAGAATATTACATGCATCACATGCATCTCATACATACAATAGGGCCATACCATCTCAAAGCATTCTTGCAAAAACAAGTTAGGCGTAGAACGTTTTTTACCTATCACAGAGATACGGCATCGAGACGACCTATAAGGGGGTACGCACACGGCGGTCTTCCGGGCTGCGCCCAGAACACCACACGGGGGAACACCACACGAAATCCATAGATCCAATCTATGAAATCGCTTACGAAAACCATATCGGCGTAATCACATTATGCCGTCCCGATACACTATCAAGGGAGATGGTTTGCGTAGGCGCGAGGCAGCAAACAAGGTCGAGCTACAAGACAGCTTCAGCATAATCACATTATACCGTTCCGATACACTATCAAGGAACGCTATCTCGAACCCAACTCAAACCGAGTTCTATGAATATTGCTTCAACGTAATCACATTACGTCGTTCTGATATACTATCAAGAAACGCAATTACCATTTACTCTCCTCAAGTAAAACCGATTGATCTAATCAACCCGTGCACAAAAATTATTCCAGAGCCAATCTAAAACCCGAACTAAGTAAGATTAGCTCTGATACCATTGAAGGGTTAGAGGGAGGCTACGCTAGCCGAAAAACAAAAACTTTTCTACTGCGCAAACCAGGAACACTTGCAAGTAAGGGCCGATATATCGTTATCGATTGGAGTAGAGTGCAGCGGACTAGCCAATCAGGACTATCCGATCTGGAGTAGTGCTGGCCGATGACAGCCAATTTGCCGACAGCCGATTCCCGGGGACAGCCGATTCACCAATCAGCCGATTTGTCGATGCCGCAGTCGATCCGAGTCATCCGACCGTGTTCTCGCGCCTCGCTCCGATGCGCCCGACCGTAGCCGATTCAACCACAGCCGATTCGTAGCCGATGAACAGCACTGCAACGTAGCGGCACCTCTACTGGTATCCACACGTCTGAGGACAGAACACCGAACACCCGTGTGCTAGCACGCAATGCAAGGCTAGGGTTTGGCTCGAAAGTAGGGAGGGTTTCTGTGGAGATTGATCCCGCTGACTTCTGTTGCGCCAAATCAGATTGATTCGGTTCAATTCGATGCAGCAACTCGCCACCCCTCGCCCCTTTATATATAGAGTTGCCGGTTGGGCCTAGAGGCCCATCGGGACTCTATTTTGAATCGGATCCTGTCCGAATCTCATAGAGTTGGCCAGCCGGACTTCGTAAGCCCATAGGACTCTATCCGATTGGATCCCTATCCGATCGAGCCGTATCCGAGTCCAACTCGAATGTCTGTTCTTATCCCCTTAAGCGTGTGACCCTGTAGGTTCAGGTATATTTGGTTTTGGCTATAGTCTAACTTAGCCGATCGTCGGCTCGAATCCAATAGCATTTGGTAGTCCCAAAGTAGGCTACTACACAAGTTGGAATCCATGATGATCTCAGGTCTAAGAACTTTGTACCAACACTACCTGAGACCAACTAATGGCACATTAATTCCTGTAGTGTCTCATGGTGGGTCTATCCAACAATGTGTTCTCTAACACATGTGTCCATGTTTATTGATTTGGTATCTCCATACCCATGATCTATGAGACATGATCATCAATCAATAAACGTGTCGATCTTAGAGTCATATTTGTTCCAATAATATGACATGTGATCAGGGATCATTTAGAAATAGATTCATGCATAAAGAGTCTCATAAATAAGTCACGTACTTATTGATCAATACAAGATGTCTATTTCATGGAACTGAATAACACTTTATTCATTCATACATAAACATTGACAATGATATTCAACATGTCCATGTTGCCTCTAGGGCATATCACTAACAGTCTCTCACTTGCACTAGAGTCAATCATGTAAGTATCCAATACCCATTGCTCTTGTGTGCGCCTCATGCTTCGGCTGAGGGAGAGGTTTTGTCAACGGATCGGCAATGTTGAGATCCGTGTGCACTTTGCATATCTTTACATCACCTCTTTCCACTATCTCGCGGATGAGATGATATCGCCAAAGTATGTGTTTGGACTTCTTATGTGACCTCGGCTCCTTATCTTGTGCAATGGCTCCACTATTATCACAATAGAGAGACATTGGACTAGTCACACTAGTCATCACACCCAGCTCAGAAACAAATTTCTTTATCCAAATAGCCTCCTTTGCAGTTTTTGATGTAGCAATGTACTCTGCCTCCGTTGTAGAATCAGCAACAGTATCCTGCTTGGAACTCTTCGAGCTGATTGCGCCTCCGTTCAGGCAGAACACAAACCCAGATTGCGATCTATAGTCATCCTTGTCTGTTTGGAAGCTAGCATCGGTGTAACAACATACAACGAGCTCTTCTTCACCTCCATAGACTAGGAACATATCCTTAGTTCTTCTCAAGTACTTAAGGATATTCTTTACGGCAGTCCAGTGACCTTCACCTGGATCTGACTGGTATCTGCTCGTAGCACTCAAAGCGTACCAGACATCTGGAAGTGTACAAAGCATGGCATACATGATGGCTACAATTGTCGAAGCATATGGAACCATACCCATCTTATTCCGCTCATCATGTCTGAGGACCGGGCACTTGCCTGCGGTCAGATCGGCCGGCACAGTCTGACTGGTTGCCGATTTTGATTCGGTTTTGGTTTCGGTTTGTTTCCTTCCATATACATGGGAGTTTCGTGTTCCTATGCACATGTCTCGTTGTTTATGCTAACAATGAGTCAAGTTGGATATAGCTTGTGCTCGGTATGGTATTCATTGTTTAATTGTGTGCAGGTAATCTTTACGCCTCAGGAAAGTGTCGCCGGTAATCGAGATGGAGTCAACTTGGGGATAAGATGACGTCAAAGATGGAGATTATGCGGGATACTTATGAAGGGTTACGCGGAGGCTACGCTAGCCGAAAACAAAAACTTTTAACCGCGCAAACCAGGAACACTTGCAAGTAAGGGCCGATAGATCGTTACCGATTGGAGTGTGCAGCGGAAACAACCAATCAGGGCTATCCGATCTGGAACTGTGTAGCCGATTCCTGCAAGCCGACAGCTGATACCCGGGGACAGCCGATTCGCCAATTAGCCGATTCGCAGATGCCGTCGATTCGCCGAGTCGTTTGACCGCGTTCTCACGCCAAGCTCCGATGCGCTCGACCGCAGCCGATTCCTCCACAGCCGATGAACAGCGTGCAACGTAGCAGCGCCTCTACCGGTATCCACACGTCCGGGGACAGAACGCCAAACACCCGTGTGCTAGCACGCGATGCAAGGCTAGGCTCGAAGGTGGGGAGGGTTTCCGTGGAGATTGATCTCGACGACTTCTAAAGCCGCGTGTGATCAGATTGATTTCGGCGCAATCAATTGACTTGATGTCCTCTGTAGCTCTCCACCCCTCACCCCTTTATATAGAGTTGGCCGACTGGGATTCGTGGCCGATCAGGACTCTATTTTGAATCGGATCCAATCCGAATCTCATAGAGTTGGCCGCCCATACGTTGTAAGCCCATAGGACTCTATCCGATAGGATCACTATCCGATCGAGCCGTATTCGAGTCCAACTCGAATGCCTGTTCTTATCCCCTTAAGCGTGCGACCCTGTAGGTTCAGGTATACTCGGTTTCGGCTATAGTCTAACGTAGCCGATCGTCGGCTCGAGTCCAACTCAGCCGACCGTCACAACGGCGCCTAGCAAAGCACATATTGACACCATAGTATACAAGAATAATATCGGCTCGAACTTGTAATGTGTACACAAATCCCTTTGCCTCACGATACCAGTTAAGCTATAGGCAAGATGTGTGCCATCCCTTCAATAGCTTAACCATTCACTCGAACCGTATTGGATTATCTGTCTGTTGATTGACTCCTCAATCAACTTAGCATGGCCATGCATTTCCATAATCCAGCACCTCGAGGGGCCCAGAGATATCTCTCCAAAGGAGGGGCAAATTCCATCTTGATCACTCACATCCCACTCCATGTTTAATAGCAAACCCGAAAACTACCTTTATAACTACCTAGTTACGGAATACCGTTTGGTAGTCCCAAAGTAGGCTACTACACATGTTGGAATCCATGGTGATCTCAGGTCTAAGCACTTTGTACCAACACTACCTAAGACCAACTAATGGCACATTAATTCCTGTAGTGTCTCATGGTGGGTCTATCCAACAATGTGTTCTCTAACACATATGTCCATGTTTATTGATTTGGTATCTCCATAGCCAAGATCAATGAGACATGATCATCAATAATTAAACATGCCAATCTTAGAATCATATTTGTTCCAACAATATGACATATGATCAGGGATCGTTTAGAAATAGATTCATACATAAAGAGTCTCATAAATAAGTCACGTACTTATTGATCAATACAAGATGTCTATTTCATGGAACTGAATAACACTTTATTCATAAATACATAAACATTGACGTGATATCCAACATCTCCATGTTGCCTCTAGGGCATATCACTAACAATCTCCCACTTGCACTAGAGTCAATCATGTAAGTATCTAATACCCATTGCTCTTGTGTGCACCTCATGCTTCGGCTGAGGGAGAGGTTTTGTCAGCGGATCGGCTATGTTGAGATCCGTGTGCACTTTGCATATCTTGACATCACCTCTGTCCACTATTTCGCGGATGAGATGATATCGCCGAAGTATATGTTTGGACTTCTGATGTGACCTCGGCTCCTTGGCTTGCGCAATGGCTCCACTATTATCACAATAGAGAGACATTGGACCAGTCGTACTAGTCATCACACCAAGCTCAGAAACGAATTTCTTGATCCAAACAGCCTCCTTTGCAGCTTCCGAAGCAGCAATGTACTCGGCCTCCGTTGTAGAATCAGCAACAGTATCCTGCTTGGAACTCTTTCAGCTGACTGCGCCTCCGTTCAGGCAGAACACGAACCCAGATTGCGATTTATAATCATCCTTGTCTGTTTGGAAGCTAGCATCGGTGTAACCACTTACAACGAGCTCTTCTTCACCTCCATAGACTAGGAACATATCCTTAGTTCTTCTCAAGTACTTAAGGATATTCTTTACGGCAGTCCAGTGACCTTCACCTGGATCTGACTGGTATCTGCTCGTAGCACTCAAAGCGTACGAGACATCTGGGCATGTACAAAGCATGGCATACATGATGGATCCAATTGCCGAAGCATATGGAACCATACCCATCTTATTCCGCTCATCATGTGTCTGAGGACACTGATTCTTGCTAAGATCAATGCCATGTGACATGGGCAAGAAACCTTTCTTGGAATCATGCATGTTGAACCTTTTCAACACCTTGTCAATGTATGTACTTTGGCTTAATCCAATTAGCCTCTTGGATCTATCTCTATAGATCCGAATGCCCAATATGTATGCTGCCTCCCCTAAGTCTTTCATGGAAAAACTATTTTTCAATGAAGACTTGACGGATTCTAGCATAGGGATATCATTTCCAATCAGTAATATGTCATCCACATATAAGATTAGAAATACAATTGCACTCCCACTGACCTTTTTGTAAACACAGGCCTCTTCTTCGTTTTTGATGAAACCAAACCATTTGATTACTTCATCAAAACGAATATTCCAACTCCGAGATGCTTGCTTCAATCCATAAATGGATTTCTGTAGCTTGCATATCTTTCCAGGCGATTCTGGATCGACAAAACCCTGAGGTTGTATCATGTATACATCCTCGCTTAGGTTTCCATTTAGGAAAGCCGTTTTGACATCCATCTACCATATCTCATAATCGAAATATGCAGCAATCGCTAGGATAATCCGAATAGATTTAAGCATTGCGACGGGCGAGAAGGTTTCATCATAATCAACTCCTTGAATCTGTTTAAAACCTTTTGCCACCAATCGCATCTTATAGATGTGAACATTTCCATCCATATCGGCCTTTTTCTTAAAAACCCATTTACACTCAATGGTTTTGACACCATCAGGTGGATCAACCAAGTTCCAAACTTGATTGTCGTACATGGATTCTATTTTGGATTTCATGGCTCCAAGCCACTTGTTGGAATCGGGTCCCACCATCGCTTCCTCATAGGTCTAAGGTTCATCGTTGTCCAACAACAATATATCATGTTGTTTTGCACCTGTGTACCTGTCAGGTGCACGACGTGATCTTTCAGACCTCCGTGGGGCTGGTGTATCTTACAACTGGTGGCGCAACACTTTGCTCCTCCCGTTGTGGTTCCGTGGTTGCCGAAACGTTTTCCGGTGTTTCTTGAACTTCTTCAAGATGCACCCTGCTCCCACTAACCCTTCTTGAAAGAAACTCTTTCTCCAAGAAGACACCATGTCGGGCGACAAACACTTTGCCTTGTTCCCGATTATAAAAGTAATATCCCTTGGTTTCCTTAGGATATCCCACAAAGAAGCACTTGTCAGATTTGGGTGTGAGCTTGTCAGATTGTAAACGTTTTACATAAGCCTCACATCCCCAAATTTTGAGAAAAGACAAACTAGGGGTTGCCCTGTCCATATCTCATATGGTGTCTTTTCAACCGACTTAGATGGAACTCTATTTAGTGTGAGCGCAGTGTTTCAAGAGCATATCCCCGAAGGATAACGGAAGATCACTTTGGCTCATCATCGACCGCACCATGTCCAACAAGGTGCGATTTCTCCGTTCGGACACTCCGTTCCATTATGGAGTTCCTGGCGGAGTCAACTGTGGAACAATTCTATAATCTTTCAGATGATTACCAAACTCTTGGCTCAAGTATTCTCCTCTACGATCTGATTGTAGAAACTTGATTGTTTTCCCTAAATGATTCTGTACTTCATTCTGGAATTCTTTGAACTTTTCAAAGGATTCGGACTTATGCCTCATTAAGTAGATATAACCACATCTACTAAAGTCATTGGTAAAGGTAATGAAGTACTGATAACCACCTCTGGCCGTTGAGTTCATTGGTCCACATACATCAGTATGTACGAGTGCAAACAAGTCACTTGCTCTCTCACTATGTCCTGTGAAAGGTGCCTTTGTCATCTTACCAAGTAAACAAGACTCACATGTCTCAAATGATTCAAAATCAAAAGAGTGAAGCAATCCATCCTTATGGAGCTTCTCCATGCGTTACTTATTTATATGGCCTAAGCGACAATGCCAGATAAACGTGGGGTTTATATCATTAGAGAGTTGACTTTCTGTATTAATGTTATAGATGGGAGACGCTTCAAGATTCAAAACGTATAATCCATTCACCAATGGAGCATGAAAATAGAACATATCTCTGAGATATATTGAACAACCATTGTTCATTGATCTAAAATCATATCCGCCCACTTGCAAACATGAAGCGGAAATAACGTTTTGACATAGTGTTGGAACACAATAACAATTATTCAATTCCAAAACTAATCCTGAAGGTAGATGAAGTGGTACTGTGCCGACAGCAACTGTAGCAACGCTTGCTCCATTGCCGACGCGCAGGTTCACCTCGCCCCTTCTTAAGCCTCTACTTCTTCTCATTTCCTGCAACGATTTGCAAATATGAGCTACTGATTCGGTATCAAATACCAAAGAGTCAGTAGGTGAAGTAGCAAGATTAATGTCTATAACATTAATACCTGAAGCAGAAGTCGTACTTTGCTTCTTTTTGAGATCCTCCATGTACTTCTTGCAGTTCCTTTTCCAGTGGCCTCTCTCCTTGCAGTAGAAGCAAACGGCATCTGATGTCGCCGACCCCTTCTTGCCCTTCTTTGCATTTGAGGCACTCGCGATCTCATCGGGAGTTAACTTCCTCTTGGTGCAAAGCTTCTTGACAGGTGGTTTGCGCTTAGCCTTCTGCATCATCATCACATGATGACCGTTTTTCTGGATACTCTCCTCAGCTGTCTTTAGCATCCCATGCAATTCAGCCAAGGTCCTATCCATATTGTTCATGTGATAATTTAATATGAATGGCTTGAAGCTCGGAGGGAGCGACTGGAGAATCACGTCTGTAGCCAACTCTTGGCTAAGAGGGAAACCTAGTTTCTGAAGACTCTCGATGTAGCCAATCATTTTTATCACATGCGGACTGACGGGATTCCTCTCAACAAGCCTGCACGCAAACAAGGACTTTGAGGTGTTGAACCTCTCGGCCCGAGCTTGGTTCTCAAACATGCCACACAGTCCCTGAATAATAGTGTGAGCATCGCTGCTCTCATATTGCTTCGGAAGCTCAGGGGACATTGTAGCAAGCATGAGACAGCTTATATCTAGGGCATCATTAGTGTGCTTCTCATAAGCCCACCGTGCAGTTGCAGTGGCATTATTTGGCAAATCCTCAGGATAGGGTACTTCAAGAACGTACTCCTTACGCTCTTGCTTGAGAACAATTCTCAAGTTACGATACCAATCCATAAAGTTTGTTCCATTTAATTTTTCCTTTTCGAGAATAGATCGCAAATTAAAAGAACTGGGTGTAGTATTAGCCGCCATTTATTCTACAACAGAAAAAGCAAAGTTTAGCACAATGTTTATGCTGAAGGGTTACGCGGAGGCTACGCTAGTCGAAAACAAAAACTTTTGCCGTGCAAACCAGGAACACTTGCAAGTAAGGGTCGATAGATCGTTACCGATTGGAGTAGAGTGCAGCGGAATAGCCAATCGTCGGGGCAATCCGATCCGGCAAAGTAGCCGATTCCCTGAGACAGCCGATTCGAGTCGTCCGGCCACGTTCTCACGCCTCGCTCCGATGCGCCCGACCACGCCCGATTCCACCACAGCCGATCGCTCCGATTGCGGCACCGATCCGAAGCCGATCAAGAGCGCGCAACGTAGCAGCGCCTCTACCGGTATCCACACGTCCGGGGATAGAACGCCGTACACCCGTGTGCTAGCACGCGATGCAAGGCTAGGGTTTGGCTCGAAAGTGGGGAGGGTTTCCGTGGAGATTGATCTCGGCGACTTCGTTGCACGCGATGCAATTGACGTATATTAGCTCTCCACCCCTCCCTCCTTTATATAGAGTTGGCCGACTGGGACTAGTGGCCGATTAGGACTCTATTTTGAATCAGATCTCATCCGTATCTCATAGAGTTGGCCGCCCATACGTCGTAAGCCCATAGGACTCTATCCGATCGGATCCCTATCCGATCGAGCCGTATCCGAGTCCAACTCGAATGCCTCGTTCTTATCCCCTTAAGCGTGCGACCGTAGGTTCAGGTATACTCGGTTTCGGCTATAGTCTAACTTAGCCGACCGTCGCCGAGTCCAACTCAGCCGACCTGTCAACGCGGCGCCTAGCAAGACATATTGACACCATAGTATACAATAATATAATATCGGCTCTGAACCTGTAATGTGTACACAAATCCCTTTGCCTCACGATACCAGTTAAGCTATAGGCAAGATGTGTGCGATCCCTTCAATAGCTTAACCATTCACTCGAACCGTATTGGATTATCTGTCTGTTGATTGACTCCTCAATCAACTTAGCATGGCCATGCATTTCCATAATCCATTACCTCGAGGGGCCCAGAGATATCTCTCCAAAGGAGGGGCAAATTCCATCTTGATCACTCACATCCCACTCCATGTTTCATAGCAAACCCGAAAACTACCTTTATAACTACCCGTTACGGAATAGCGTTTGGTAGTCCCAAAGTAGGCTACTACACATGTTGGAATCCATGGTGATCTCAGGTCTAAGGACTTTGTACCAACACTACCGAGACCAACTAATGGCACATTAATTCCTGTAGTGTCTCATGGTGGGTCTATCCAACAATGTGTTCTCCAACACATATGTCCATGTTTATTGATTTGGTATCTCCATACCCAATGATCTATGAGACATGATCATCAATCAATAAACATGCCGATCTTAGAATCATATTTGTTCCAACAATATGACATATGATCAGGGATCGTTTAGAAATAGATTCATACATAAAGAGTCTCATAAATAAGTCACGTACTTATTGATCAATACAAGATGTCTATTTCATGGAACTGAATAACACTTTATTCATTTATACATAAACATTGACGTGATATCCAACATCTCCATGTTGCCTCCAGGGCATATCACTAACAATCTCCCACTTGCACTAGAGTCAATCATGTAAGTATCTAATACCCATGGCTCTTGTGTGCGCCTCATGCTTCGGCTGAGGGAGAGGTTTTGTCGGGATCGGCTATGTTGAGATCCGTGTGCACTTTGCATATCTTGACATCACCTCTCGTCCACAATCTCGCGGATGAGATGATATCGCCGAAGTATGTGTTTGGACTTCGATGTGACCTCGGCTCCTTGGCTTGCGCAATGGCTCAACTATTGTCACAATAGAGAGACATTGGACCAGTGGTACTAGTCATCACACCAAGCTCAGAAACGAATTTCTTGATCCAAACAGCCACCTTTGCAGCTTTCGAGGCAGCAATGTACTCGGCCTCCGTTGTAGAATCGCAACAAGTATCCCGCTTGGAACTCTTCCACTGCGCCTCCGTTCGGCGAACACGAACCCGATTGCGATCTATAATCATCCTTGTCCATTTGGAAGCTAGCATCGGTGTAACCACTTACAACGAGCTCTTCTTCACCTCCATAGACTAGGAACATATCCTTAGTTCTTCTCAAGTACTTAAGGATATTCTTTACGCGATCCAGTGACCTTCACCGGATCTCGATCGGTATCTACTCGTAGCACTCAAAGCGTACGAGACATCCGGGCGTGTACAAAGCATGGCATACATGATGGATCCAATTGCCGAAGCATATGGAACCATACCCATCTTATTCCGCTCATCATGTGTCTGAGGACACTGATTCTTGCTAAGATTAATGCCATGTGACATGGGCAAGAAACCTTTCTTGGAATCATGCATGTTGAACCTTCTCAATACCTTGTCAATGTATGTACTTTGGCTTAATCCAATTAGCCTCTTGGATCTATCTCTATAGATCCGAATGCCCAATATATATGCTGCCTCCCCTAAGTCTTTCATGGAAAAACTATTTTTCAATGAAGACTTGACGGATTCAAGCATAGGGATATCATTTCCAATCAGTAATATATCATCCACATATAAGATTAGAAATACAATTGCGCTCCCACTGACCCTTTTGTAAACACAGGCCTCTTCTTCGTTTTTGATGAAACCAAACCCTTTGATTACTTCATCAAAACGAATATTCCAACTCCGAGATGCTTGCTTTAATCCATAAATGGATTTCGTAGCTTGCATATCTTTCCAGCGATCTCGGATCGACAAAACCCCGAGGTTGTATCATGTATACATCCTCGCTTAGGTTTCCATTTAGGAAAGCCGTTTTGACATCCATCCGCCATATCTCATAATCGAAATATGCAGCAATCGCTAGGATAATCCGAATAGATTTAAGCATTGCGACGGGCGAGAAGGTTTCATCATAATCAACTCCTTGAATCTGTTTAAAACCTTTCGCCACCAATCGCGCCTTATAGATGTGAACATTTCCATCCATATCGGCCTTTTCTTAAAAACCCATTTACACTCAATGGTTTTACACCATCAGGTGGATCAACCAAGTTCCAAACTTGATTGTCGTACATGGATTCTATTTCGGATTTCATGGCTCCAAGCCACTTGTTGGAATCGGGTCCCACCATCGCTTCCTCATAGGTCTTAGGCTCATCGTTGTCTAACAACAATATATCACGTTGTTCCGCACCTGTGTACCTGTCAGGTGCACGACGTGATCTTTCAGACCTCCGTGGGGCTGGTGTATCTACAACTGGTGGCGCAACACTTTGCTCCTCCTGTTGTGGTTCTGTGGTCGCTGAAACGTT
Source organism: Oryza australiensis (assembly GCA_019925245.2). Taxonomy (NCBI): domain Eukaryota; kingdom Viridiplantae; phylum Streptophyta; class Magnoliopsida; order Poales; family Poaceae; genus Oryza; species Oryza australiensis. The sequence continues at coordinate 495,519 of JAIFGZ020000666.1, forward strand.
TTCTGGTGTTTCTTGAACTTCTTCAAGATGCACCCTGCTCCCACTAACCCTTCTTGAAAGAAACTCTTTCTCCAAGAAGACACCGTGTCGGGCGACAAACACTTTGCCTTGTTCCCGATTATAAAAGTAATATCCCTTGGTTTCCTTAGGATATCCCACAAAGAAGCACTTGTCAGATTTGGGTGTGAGCTTGTCAGACTGTAAACGTTTTACATAAGCCTCACATCCCCAAATTTTGAGAAAAGACAAACTAGGGGGTTGCCCTGTCCATATCTCATATGGTGTCTTTTCAACTGACTTAGATGGAACTCTATTTAGTGTGAGCGCAGCTGTTTCAAGAGCATATCCCCAGAAGGATAACGGAAGATCACTTTGGCTCATCATCGACCGCACCATGTCCAACAAGGTGCGATTTCTCCGTTCGGACACTCCGTTCCATTGTGGAGTTCCTGGCGGAGTCAACTGTGGAACAATTCCACAATCTTTCAGATGATTACCAAACTCATGGCTCAAGTATTCCCCTCCACGATCTGATCGTAGAAACTTGATTGTTTTCCCTAAATGATTTTGTACTTCATTCTGGAATTCTTTGAACTTTTCAAAGGATTCGGACTTATGCCTCATTAAGTAGATATAACCATATCTACTAAAGTCATCGGTAAAGGTAATGAATTACTGATAACCACCTCTGGCCGTTGAGCTCATTGGTCCACATACATCATTATGTATGAGTGCCAACAAGTCACTTGCTCTTTCACTGTGTCCCGTGAGAGGTGCCTTTGTCATCTTACCAAGTAAACAAGACTCACATGTCTCAAATGATTCAAAATCAAAAGAGTGAAGCAATCCATCCTTAAGGAGCTTCTCCATGCGTTTCTTATTTATATGGCCTAAGTGACAATGCCAGATAAAAGTGGGGTTTATATCATTAGAGAGTTGCCTTTCTGTATTAATGTTATAGATGGGAGACGCTTCAAGATTCAAAATGTACAATCCATTCACCAATGGAGCATGAAAATATAACATATCTCTAAGATATATTAAAAAACCATTGTCCATTGATCTAAAATCATATCCTTCCGCTTGCAAACATGAAGCGGAAATAACGTTTTGACATAGTGTTGGAACACAATAACAATTATTCAATTCCAAAACTAATCCCGAAGGTAGATGAAGTGGTACTCGTGCCGACGAAACGTAGCAACGCTTGCTCCATTGCCGACGCGCAGTTCACCTCGCCCCTTCTCAATCCTCTACTTCTTCTCATTCCCGCAACGATTTGCAAATATGAGCTACCGATCCGGTATCAAATACCCAAGAGTCAGTAGGTGAAGTAGCAAGATTAATGTCTATAACATTAATACCGAAGCGTAAGTCGTACTTTGCTTCTTTTTGAGATCCTCCATGTACTTCTTGCAGTTCCTCTTCCCGTGGCCTGTCTCCTTACAATAGAAGCAAACGGCATCCGATGCCGCCGACCCTTCTTGCCCTTCTTTGCATTAGAGGCACTCGCGATCTCATCGGGAGTTAACTTCCTCTTGGTGCAAAGCTTCTTGACAGTGGTTTGCGCTTAGCCTTCGCATCATCATCACATGATGACCGTTTTTCTGGATACTATCCTCACTGTCTTTAGCATCCCATGCAATTCAGCCAAGGTTCTATCCATATTGTTCATGTGATAATTCAATATGAATGGCTCGAAGCTCGGAGGGAGCGACCGGAGAATCACATCGTAGCCAACTCTTGGCTAAGGGGAAAACCTAGTTTTTCCAAACTCTCAATGTAGCCAATCATTTTTATCACATGCGGACTGACGGGATTCCCCTCAACAAGCCTGCACGCAAACAAGGACTTTGAGGTGTTGAACCTCTCGGCCCGAGCTTGGTTCTCAAACATGCCACGCAGTCCCTGAATAATAGTGTGAGCATCGCTGCTCTCATATTTTGCTTCTGAAGCTCAGGGGACATTGTAGCAAGCATGAGACAGCTTATATCTAGGGCATCATTAGTGTGCTTCTCATAAGCCCTCCGTGCAGTTGCAGTGGCATTATTTGGCAAATCCTCAGGATAGGGTACTTCAAGAATGTACTCCTTACGCTCTTGCTTGAGAACAATTCTCAAGTTGCGATACCAATCCATAAAGTTTGTTCCATTTAATTTTTCCTTTTCGAGAATAGATCGCAAATTAAAAGAACTGGGTGTAGTATTAGCCGCCATTTATTCTACAACAGAAAAAGCAAAGTTTAGCACAATGTTTATGCTGAAGGGTTACGCGGAGGCTACGCTAGCCGAAAACAAAAACTTTTGCCGCGCAAACCAGGAACACTTGCAAGTAAGGGTCGATAGATCGTTACCGATTGGAGTAGAGTGCAGTGGAATAGCCAATCGGGCAATCCGATCCGAACAGTGTAGCCGATTCCGGAGAGCCGATTCGCCAATCAGCCAATTCGAGTCGTCCGGCCACGTTCTCACGCCTCGCTCCGATGCGCCCAACCGCAGCCGATTCCACCACGCCCGATCGCTCCGATTGAGCCGATCCAAGCCGATCAAGAGCGCGCAACGTAGCAGCGCTCTACCGGTATCCACACGTCCGGGGACGAACGTCGTACACCCGTGTGCTAGCACGCGATGCAAGGCTAGGGTTTGGCTCGAAAGTGGGGAGGGTTTCCGTGGAGATTGATCTCGGCGACTTCTGTTGCACGCGATGCAATTGACGTATATTAGCTCTCCACCCCTCCCTCCTTTATATAGAGTTGGCCGACTAGGACTAGTGGCCGATTAGGACTCTATTTTGAATCGGATCTCATCCGTATCTCATAGAGTTGGCCGCCCATACGTCGTAAGCCCATAGGACTCTATCCGATCGGATCCCTATCCGATCGAGCCGTATCCGAGTCCAACTCGAATGCCTGTTCTTATCCCCTTAAGCGTGTGACCCCAGTAGGTTCAGGTATACTCGGTTTCGGCTATAGTCTAACTTAGCCGACCGTCGGCTCGAGTCCAACTCAGCCCCGACCCGTCACACGGCGCCTAGCAAGCACATATTGACACCATAGTATACAAGAATAATATCGGCTCAACCCGTAATGTGTACACAAATCCCTTTGCCTCACGATACCGGTTAAGCTATAGGCAAGATGTGTGCCATCCCTTCAATAGCTTAACCTTTCACTCGAACCGTATTGGATTATCCGTCCGTTGATTGACTCCTCAATCAACTTAGCATGGCCATGCATTTCCATAATCCAAGACCTCGAGGGGCCCAGAGATATCTCTCCAAAGGAGGGGCAAATTCCATCTTGATCACTCACATCCCACTCCATGTTTCATAGCAAACCCGAAAACTACCTTTATAACTACCCAGTTACGGAATACCGTTTGGTAGTCCCAAAGTAGGCTACTACACATGTTGGAATCCATGGTGATCTCGGGTCTAAGGACTTTGTACCAACACTACCTGAGACCAACTAATGGCACATTAATTTCTGTAGTGTCTCATGGTGGGTCTATCCAACAATGTGTTCTCTAACACATATGTCCATGTTTATTGATTTGGTATCTCCATAGCCATGATCTATGAGACATGATCATCAATCAATAAACATGCCGATCTTAGAATCATATTCGTTCCAACAATATGACATATGATCAGGGATCGTTTAGAAATAGATTCATACATAAAGAGTCTCATAAATAAGTCACGTACTTATTGATCAATACAAGATGTCTATTTCATGGAACTGAATAACAATTTATTCATAAATACATAAACACTGATGTGATATCCAACATCTCCATGTTGCCTCTAGGGCATATCACTAACAACTTAAGGGCAGATATTAGTGCACATAATTGGTGAAGTTTCCATATGGCATACAATGGAGATATTGTTTGCGTATGGAAAGCGGAATTTCGGTTTTAGGAAAACCGGGATTGTTACGATTGATTTATGGAAGAGTTTGTACTTGTATGGAAAGGTTTCCTAGGTGTTTAGGACTTTCTATATGAGTTGGATTCGTGGCTTTTGGCTGTGGGTCATGTGAATAAATAGTTAGGGCAGGCGTTGCCTCTTAGTTCGCTTTCTGTTACCTCAGACCGCAAGATCTACTGTGGTCAGACCGTGCCTTCTTCCCGGTCAGACCACAAGCACATCGGCGGTCAGACCGGCCATCATCGGCTCTCGGCGGTGATCGGCTATACCAGGCAAATCGGCTAAGTACATGGCGAGCAGCGGTACGGGCGATCAGACCGGCCTTACTGAGGAGTCAGACCGGTTTGCATTCAGAACAGAGGTAAAGTTTTATTTCCGCTAAAACTTGTTTTTGGGGTGTACCAACCGTTCACCCCCCCCCCTCTGGTTGGCTTTTCATTGGGTATTCGATCCTACACTTGTCTGCATTTTAGTTTTTTCATGAGGCTTAGATATTGCTTTTAAAGGCGATGATGCATGACACTTAAATTCTTTTAGTTGAACTAAATAAATATGCAATATTGAAGCTTGTGATTAGTTTGGATGACTAATGCTCATATATATGCTTGTTGGATTTACATTCCTCAAATGCTTCTTGTTTATTTATTGGCCACAAGAGCTATAATTGTTTATATAAGATAAAAAAATAAATACTAAATCCTTGGAAAAAGTCTTGACGACAAGGACGTACCCGACAAAATCGAGAGATTTGTTATCAGTGTTCAAAGTGACCACAAAAACTCGATTGAAAGTTCTCTTTGTTTGAGTTTTTGGGAGTTCAATCTATTATTAGTGAATATGTTGCATTATTAATCTTTAGAAATCATGAATTTTTATTGTTGACTAGAACTTAATTGTAATATCTTTGGTTCATGGTTATACTCTAGTGCATGCCTGCTATCTAGTTGATGAATTTATCTTCCTTATATTGCAGCACATGATCTTGAATATCTCTATGTATAATTCCAAGCTCTTGAATATTAATATGGCTATTCATTGCTAATGCTTGATAAAGTCATTGTCAAAAGAGGGAGAGATACAAAATGTTCATGTTTTCAACTACGGGAAATTTCTTTCTTTTTCAAAGGGGGAGAAATTCTTTTGAACTTTTTAGCACTCCGATGCTTTTTACAACTTTTTTGTTTTTTTTCGTACACCAACACAACATTTTTATAAGTTTTCCAATGTGTTCATCAAGGGTGGATTGTAAAATCAAAGTGTGTTGATGATTGTGTGGTCCAGTCAGACCGAATGAACTAGGCCGATCAGATCGGCATGTGTTGTGTGGTCAAACCAGCCAGCCCAATGGTGTGACCGACCAGCAATGAGTCCGTTTTGGTTTCGCGTTGTTTATTTGGATACTCGTGATTAATTCATGTTTATGACTTCTAGATTGATACTATGCGTATGTAATACTATTGTGTGCTAATATTGAGTCAAGTTGGGAAAGAACTTATCCTCATATATAGTTTCTTGTTTGATTCATGTGTAGGTGTGTCTTGATGCCTTAGGAGAGTGTTGTCGGTGATGGATTGGGAGTCAACTTTAGAGAACATGACATCCAGACGATTAGGATATCATGGGGATGCTTAGGGTAAAGAACAATGCACGTGGTTGGTGAAGATTTCATGTGGCATACAATAGGGAGATTGTGTGCATATGGGATGCGGAGTCCAATTTGGAAAGAGTCCAAATTTGGTATGCTTGGAGTTTGTAAAGTTTGTTTCTTGTATGGGAAGGTTTTTTAAGGGATTAGGACTTCTTGTACAAGTTGGGTTTGTGGCTTTAGGCTGCCTACCTATGGGTATAAATAGAAGAGAGGTTGAGGCTTCTCGGGAATTGATTTTTGTGTGAGTTGAGTTTAAAGAAAAGTTAGGGTTTCGAGTTTAGTCGAATTTTGTGAGAGAAGTGCTATTGTTGCACTTTGTAAACATGAATAGAAGCAATAAAGTTCAATCTACTTTTGAGAGATCTTTGATTTGTGTTTGCTCAGGTTCGGCAGTCACATTGGTGGGATACCGGCAGTCAGACCGGTGGCAATGTATCGGTCAAACCGACGACACCACGTTGGATTGACCGGTAGTGGCGCAACAGGCGGTCAGATCGGAGCTACTACATCAGACCGATATCCATCAAGGTTAGAGGGTAACCATTAATTTTTGCTAAAAGTTTGGTTTTTGGTGATACAACCATTGACCCCCCCTCCCCCGCTCTGGTTGGCTTAGTTTTTGTTGTTCGATCTTTCGATCCTACATGAACTATACCGTTCAAATGACACACCATGCTATAGATTTTCTCTTTCTAATAAAAATAGCCATATATTTGCATGTATAATTTTCAAAACAATACATTGTCGAAAAACATTGGTTACAATGTGATCAAAGGAAGAGGAGCACTTGCCTCATACAGTTATGTTCATGACCTGGACAAGAATGACAAAATCACTCCTTCACCGCCATAGAATTCTTAATCTCTACAAATACAACGTATGAGTCAAATAAGCATCCAAATAATGCTTAAGAATTAAAATGCTCTAATACACATTGTTTCCTCACAGTGGCTCAACGTGAATTTTGGTGAAAGTATTCTTATTTTATCGCTTTTTATTTAGGAGATATGGATTCTCAAAGTTATATACTAGAAATACAATGTTTAGGCTCTATTTAGTCTTAGATGCAGTTTCTGCCCATATTGTCACGCTCCACTTTTTCCCCTAGCAGTAAATCACCCGGAAAATCATGCAAAAGAAATCGCCGGAAAAGCTAAAGCAAGATGAACCTGGAATTTTAAAATCCATTTAATAATTGCAAATGGCTTGGTGGAATTTTTCTTGGATTCCGCGTGTCAAAATACGCTAACAGATTTTTATCAAAATTTTCGAGCAACGTAAACAATTTTAAAAATTGAATTAGGATAATCGGAATTAAATTCCTTAAGGAAAAGGGCTTTTCCTTTTCTTTTTCCTTTTTCTCTTTTTCTTCTTTCTTTTTTCCTTCCCGTGGCCTTCGGCACACTCTCCCCTCCTTTTTCCCATTGGCCTATGTCCTCCTTCTCTTCCCTTTTGGGCCCACCGGCCGGCCCACTCCCCCTCCCCCTTCTCTCCTCCTCGTCCCTTTGGGCCAACCTGCATCTCTCCTCTAGCCACCGGCGCAAAACTCTAGATCTCCTCCCTCTCCGGTTGGGGCAATGACGAGCGGGCCCCGGTTGTCATCCCCAACCTCTAGCTCCTCAAGCAACCAACCCAGCCGCACTCTCCGCCCGAGTGCACGCAACCACGTCTCGGCCACTCCCCGCTCTCCCCGCCCGCGTCACCTCGCACCCCCACTCTCCCCTCTCTCCCGTCCCACGTGCGCGCTAAAATGGCCGCAATTCAAATTTGTGTCGCCGCTGCCGCCGAGCCCCGCTTCCGGCCCCGTTCCGGCCAAACCACCGCACGCCGCACCAAACCGATGCCACCACCACCTTCGCAAACTCCGGAACATCCTCTCCACCATTTTTCCCCAATTTCTAGACTCTAAATCGTGTTGTCGCCGCCTTCTTCTTCGTCTTCGGCCGCCGGTGAGAATGGTTTTCCTCTCCCTTCACTTTTCTCTCTCTCGTGCCGTGCCGACTCCGTCCGTGTGCTGCCATCCTCCTGGCCGGATGCGCCACCGCGCGAGCAGTCCCCGTCGCCCCGCCGTGCACCGGCTTCCCCTCTCCACCGCCGGCTGTGCGCCGCTGCCTTCGGGCTCGCGTGCACCACGCCAAGCCGGCCGTGCGTCGTGGCCCTTTGTCGCTTGTGCCGCATCATCGCCGCCCTCAAGCCCGTGCGCACCGCTGTCGCCGCCCGTCTCCCGCCGGTCGTCGCCACATGCCGCCGCCCGCCGGTCAGGCCCGCCGTGCCGCCTTGGCCGCCGGCAAGGCCGACCGGGCCACCCCGTGCGCCACCTCCTTTCCCGGTGCTAAACCGGCCTGGCCAGTGGCAAGCCGCCACGTGGCACTCCTCTCTCGCAAGCTCGGTGGACTGAGTCCATCATGCTCCACCCTCTCTCTTGCGTCACTGTGTAGCGGGTCCCGCGGTGACGTCAGCCCTAGTCCTTTGGGACCGCAAATTATTGTTTTTCATTTTTTCGTAATTAGTAAAGGCTGAAACTTGTAAACCTCATAGAAAATTCATCCGAACTCCGTTTGAGTCCGTTCAAGTTGCAGAGGATTCATAAAAATGTATAGAACACATTAAAAATAGTTTAATTGTCTGTTTCAGTAGTTTAATAGCCTGTTTTTGATGTGCTTTGTTTATCGGTAGATTCCGGTTCCGAGGACGCTCCCGTTTATCTCGAGGTAGTCGCTGAAGTTCCGTCGGAACAAGACCAAGGCAAGTCATTTTACATTGATCATGTTGTACCCATCTTATAAATTATTCTCGCGTTATCTGTTAAATTGCATTGTTTTATAATATAATTGGGATGAGACCTATAGTACTCAGCCTAGGTCGTTTACCCCATTTTTATTGGTCACCTGGGAATTAAATTGACTAGTTTCAGGTTTAGGACATGCTTAGCTTGCTTAGTACCACTAGATCATTAATGGGAGAATTATTTTACTAGAATTATTTCACATGAAATGACGGTCTTAGACCGGAGATGCCGTTGGCAAAGGGTAACGGTTAACTAAAACTTGACTAAATAGTGGGTTGTGGGTGCACGGTTGTGCAAGACGCACCCATGGCAGTTAAGGACCAGTTTGTGGGAAGCCCAGGAAGAATTATTCGTGCGTAACACAAGCCAGCGTGGGCAACGGATGGGCTTGTAGTGTAGCTTTCTCTGGCCGACGCATCCAGGCAAGGGTGAGCGTGATGGAGCGTGGATGGACCGGGAAAGGTCTATGCGGCTGTCGGATTCACCTAGGCACGAGAGGGAGCTGCATACCTTGGATATAAAGGTAGGGACGAAACCTGAGGTGTGGTGTCGCTTGGTCAGGGAGGGTTAGGCGAATGGTCCTGTCACATACCCCATTTCCATATGCCGTGGTGGCATGTCGACGCACGGGAACATGTTGTGGGGCTATGTCTTGTGGGTAGAGGCGTACACCTCTGATCAGAGTTAGAAACTATTCGAATAGCCGTGCCCGCGGTTATGGGCTATCGACCAGAATCAATGTGATTAGTCCCACTAAGATAATAACCTGATTCAATGGAACTGGATAGCATAGTTGGATGGATTGGGCCTGACTCAACGTGGTGTAGCGTTGAGCAGAGATGATTAATATTGTTCAATTACATTTAATTACTGTTTTTATCGTATTCAACGTAGCTTTGTGAAATGTCGCTTTGTGCAAAAGTTAACCCCTAGCCTTCCCTTGGAATTACCCTGCATTCATACCTCCTTTCGGTATGACATGCTGAGTACGGTGGTTGTACTCAGTCTTGCTTCCTTTCCCCCACCTCAGAGCTAGAGAAAGAAGTTGCAGTCGGGTTCGACGATGAGTAGGCTCGTCGCTACCGTCAAGGGATGCCTGTGGAGTGGAGTTTCCGCGCCGCAAGTGTCGAAGCCTAGTTCATAGGGTTTATTTTTCCTTTCTGCTACATTGTAAGACTTTTATATGTTTTAAGATGTGGATCTGTATATACAATTTGTCGTTTGTGTATCCTTGGCTGGTCCTAGACAGGGTGTCTAATGCACATTCAGCTTCAGAAATTCCGGTAAGAATTTCTGGACGTGACACATATTTTTTCAAACTTTAGTGTATGAAAGTAAATGGCATGATATCATAAGTTTAACAAAATTGGTTTCATGATTTTGTTTGTAGCTAGAATAAATTCCATTATACATTTTACAAGCTATAGTGCGTACTATCCTAATTATTTACTATACAACATTTTTAGAGGTGTCTAACATAATGTGCCACATTTCTGTTTCCAGGAATAAAGAGCATGATTACCTTAGTCCATCAAAGCTGGGTTCATAATTTTGGATCAAGCATGAGTTCCCTATTAATTCTACAAGGAAAGGTTCATGTAAAGTTAATTATTTACTCTCCAAAATTTTGGAGACTTTTGGTATACTGAAAGTTCCAGAATTTAGTCTCCAGAAAACATTGGTTCAATTTATTTGTCGCTAGAATGCATCTTATATGAATTTTTTATAAGTTGTAGTTTGTATCATAGTAATTATTTTGGTACATAAATTTTGGAGACATTTTATATACTGTAAGTGCCATGTTTTTAGTTTACATATTTAAAGAACATAATTTGGTGGATCTGATGAAATTTGGTTCACATCAAAATGAATTAAAATAAATTTTCTATGCATTGTACAAGTTTGCACTATTTTCAGTTGAACAGATACTGTTTTAATCATTTTCTTGCATTTTCCGGGTTTTTAAATTTGGGGGTTCGACTGGTCATTTTGCATAAAAGGCCCCTGAAGTTCCTATGAATCAACCCGCCATCCCTACAAGTGATAGAAGCATATTTTGTAAAGAGTACTCAAAGTTTATAGTTATTACTCTTTCAACTTAGGTCTATTGTCAGTCTCTGGAGAACTACAACCTGGACAGGGGCGGCATGCGGCCGCCAGCCATATTTAGCCTCACCGGCGGCGAACGGTGGCAAATTTCGTCGTGCGGATAAAATATAAAATGTAGAGGACTCTCTTGCGCACCTTTAGGTGGTGATTCTGTCTAACTAGGTGGCCGGATCATCACCGGAGGCGAGTCTGAGAGGTGGTTGTGCAAGGGCTGCTACTGCATGTACATTTGCTTTGGGGCCTCAATTTTACTAGATATGTATGCATGCATGTATGTTCTATGGGTTCTAGGAGTCCCACCGAGCTTTGAGAGAGAACCGGCGAGACCTGAACAATGGCAATAGCAACTGGAACGGTTCGAAGGAGGCAAGATGCTTCGGGTCGAGAACAGCGGCTTGACCTAGCACATGCATGAAAAAAGTGAGGCAAGCATGGGTTTGGTGACCTCCTAGGTACGGCACATGTGCAGGGAATCGGCTTGGAGCTCACCAGAGAAGAAGGAATCGACGATAGGAGGGTGCCTAGGAAACTAGTAAAAAAATTAGCTATAATTTATCTATTTTCACCGTACGTGCACCTCTTTCATAGCAAATTTAGACACCCGTATCAACTTAAATTCGATCAAAAGCAAAGCAGAGTAAGCGAGTGATATCCCCCTCTATTTCGTTCTCGCTCTACCCTGCAGTCGGAGTTGGAGAAAACGAAGCTGATATCCGTCCTCGGTGCATGATTATCTGTAATTATTGAGGGCTTTTATCCATGATGGTGAGAAGATGGTAGAGGCGTGACGGCTCGTCCTGTCGTGCTCTACGGCGGCCAGAACGTCAGGGTAGTAGTGGCGGTGGTGCTTGGAGCGTGCTCCCAAGCCACGGGCGAGGCCGCGTTCCCAATTACTCGCTACATGAAACACAACGATATTAGATGGAATAGGCATGGAGAGAAGGTGATGGAATGCAAGAGAAGAAGAGACGACCGCGGCTTGTCGGCGAATGGAGCCGTCGTTGTCTTCGCACTGATGAGGGAGAAATTGATAAAGAGAAGGCCTGGGCCTTTCTTCCTTGGTTTCATCGGCTGTGGAGTGGAGAGGGAGCATGTGCGACGCTAATGGGAGTGAGGGAGGCAAGGGGCATCGGGCAAGGGGGAGAAGTCGGTGTCCGAAGCGTGGGTGGGGCGCATGGCGCGCGTTCTAGAGGTGGAGGGCGAGCTGGCGAGATGTCTATCACTGACAGATGGGTCCATCAGGGGTTGGGCCCCACATGGTACAGAGTGAGAGAGGTTGAGGATTTAGTAGCTCTAAAATGGCTAAGTCTAAAACTAGTGTTAGATAGCTGTCTTGCACATCAATTTTTATCTAGTTGAAGAAGGTTTCAAGCAAGGTTGTCAGTATCCCGATCCGTATCCTAGTAACTTATCATACTACGATCTTACCAAGTTGAAACGATATTGATCCCATGTAATATCCTAATTTTCATAGTATCTCAATCTTAATATTCATTTCCACACCATCCTATAAAATCTTAGTATCTCGATTCTACGATCCATACGATCCTATAAAATATTATTTAAAATAAGGTGGATTAAAAATAATATGAATACATATGCTCAAGTGTACATAAAAACCAATTAAATTTATTAAAATCAATATTATATGCTTTAATTTATACAATGTGAAAGGACTTGATGTCGCCTAGAAGGGGTGAATAAGCGTTTAAAACTTTTAATTAAATACGGAAGCTAAAGTTTGCAGAAATTTCAGAATATTTTCGGATATTCCAAAAATCTCATATTTACAAGCAAGATAGCAAGGCAAGCAAAAAAGATAGCGGCACAAGTAGGGAAATGATTCCACAAACATCAACTAAGCTACTAGCAGCTCCAAATAGCAAAGCTAGATGAGTGAGAGATATCACCAGAATTCTTGTAAGATAATGTGTTCCCGAAGTTCAAGTCCTTCAGGGGATTCTACTCTTCGTTGAGGAGCTCATAATGAGCCGGGTCTTTTCCAACCATATCCTCGTGAGGTTGCATAAATACACTCCTTCTTTCATTAAGGGTATCTCTTTCCTTTTGGAGGTGAGATCTGACCTTCACAAACTCACTCGGCACACCACAAAAAAATTGGTGTCTCGAGGTTGACTCGTAGCTGTCTAGGTGTTCTCAACCACCAAGAGTAACAAATGCAACAAAGATTTATTGGGGACGAATCGAGTGCTCAACAAATATTCACGAAATCAACACCAAACACTCAAACAAACTCAAATCAACCACTCCCACAAACACACGAAATACAAGATTGAAGATCAGTGGAGAGGAAGAAGTGAGAAGGCAAAAGCTCAAAATGAATCTCAAATCAGCACAAGCCCAAGGCACAAGATAAGCAATGGAGCCAGCAACCTTGGCTTGGAAGTAGAGGGGGCTATTTATAGCCACAGCCTCAGATCTGCTCGTTGGAGGCGCAAAGATTCTAGTTTTCAAAAATTCTTTAAACCATTTTTTGACAAGTCCGGAAAACACCAGTACCAAGTTTCAAGAAAAAAAACTCATTTTTTTCAAAAATCAGAAAATCACTTTAGAAAAAGTCCTAAAATAAAGTCCGAAAATGACCTTAGGACAAGTCCGAAAATGACCAGCTCCAAAACTTTGATGCACAGTCATTTTTGAAAATTCCAAAAATTACTTCACGACAAGTCCAAAGATGACCAGTACCAAATAACATTTTCAAAAAAAAAATCCAAAAATCACTTTCGAACATGTCCAAAATTTCCAGTATCGAATCTCAAGTGCATAACCATTTTTGGAAATTCCGAAAATAACTTTCGGACATCTCCAAAAATTTCCAGGAGAGAAACATCGAATGAGAACCATATCAAAAAAGGATTTTGAGCATGAAACTCATCCCTAGACATCGTGGCGACATCTCCCTTAATAGTACGGCTTTTCTACCAACTCAATAGCAAATAGAAAAGCTATACCAATACGAATACCTTTATGCCATATTTTTTGTTGCCTTGATCAATGCTAATATGGATTTTGGCTTGATGTTCATCAACAAAACATACTTTCTTGATCTTTCAACATTTCATCTTGCACTTTTTCTTTACCAAGGGTTGATTCTCAGCAACTTGTGACATCCTATGACCTCGATCAGTTCGTCGGTATTTGGCCAAGCACTTGCTCCTTCACCACTGCATCATATCCTTCGACGCCAAGCGTCCGCTTGCCCTTCTCCCATGCATGGTCCATTGCGTAGCCAAGTCTTGTCAACTCTTCACCATCTCCTGCCATCTTTCGTCACTTGTAGCCTTGGATCACAATGAAACCTTTTTATATCACATCTTCTTCATCATCTTCATCGGCTTTTCATCGGACTAATCCCTTGTTTATACACTCAATAAGCACATTAGTCCCTTAATGGTTTGTCATCATTAATCAAAACCCACTAGAGCATAGATGCTCATTCACAATGTAGTATACATTTTATTTTATTTAAAAATATGACTTTCTAAAATCTGATAAAATCAAATGGTATCGCGGATCCTATGATGCTACAAATCAGAAAATGATCCTATCTAGTATCTCGATATTGATTACCTCGGTTTCAGGGTAAATTCAATTTACAGGGAGTAGTTTAGTGTGAGGTCTTTAGTGGTACCAAGAATCAATGCAAAAGAAGTCGGGAAATTACCATTGTAAAATTGTAAAGATGCTATAATTACACTGTTCACTGCAGTATAGATCTGTAGAGCGGTTTTGAGGCTGTCATTTCATCCGGTAAACTTTGGAATTTGCTTAAGCCCTTATTAAGGTGATTAGGGACATTTGGTTAATATGGTAGGAGCTTACAGGGGCGGATCCAAGACAGAGCTACGCCCCGGACAAAACGACAAATTAATACACAGATCCAAACCTAAAATAAATCATAAAATAAAATACTTGCTGAAAAGGCACGTAGTCCTCACACCCAAAAACAGCAGCGGAAAAGACGATCCTAGCGAAACTTCAACTTCACTCCATAGGCAAACTCAAATGGGGTCTAAGCCGTAATGTCCTAACACCATCTTCAACTCAGAAGCAGTACACTGTAAAATCAAAGTGTGTTTGATTCTTTATTTAATGATGAACAATTGGTATTTGGGATTTATTGATTTGAGTGTTTTGATTTTGAAAGAGTTGAATTTTCGGACGATGAACGTGTTTCGTTGGCTGCCACGGCCCGGCCGACCGGGCGTGGTCTCGCCGGTCGGCCGGAGGTGCTTCGGCGGTCAGACCGGGCAGTTGCTTGCGGTCAGACCGGCCGAGCCAGTCCGACTGGTTGCCGATTTCGTTTCGGTTTTGGTTTCGGTTTGTTTCCTTATACATACATGGAAGTCTCGTGTTCCTATGCACGTGTCTGGTTGTTTATGCTAACAATGAGTCAAATTTGGATAGCTTGTGCTTGGATATGGTATTCTTTATTTAATTGTGTGCAGGTATTCTTTACGCCTCGGGAAAGTGTTGCTGGTGATCGAGTCGGAGTCAACTTGGAGATAAGGTGACGTCCGAGATGGGGATCATGCGGGATGCTGAAGGGTTGAGATTAGTGCACATGATTGGAAAGTTTCCATATGGCATACAATGGAGATATTGTTGCGTATGGAAAGCGGAATTTCGGTTTTAAGAAAACCTAGATTGTTACGGTTGGT
This sequence comes from Oryza australiensis, assembly GCA_019925245.2. Taxonomy (NCBI): domain Eukaryota; kingdom Viridiplantae; phylum Streptophyta; class Magnoliopsida; order Poales; family Poaceae; genus Oryza; species Oryza australiensis. The sequence goes on from JAIFGZ020000666.1 coordinate 510,676, forward strand.
TTATGTATAGTTTGTTTCTTGTACGGGAAGGTTTCCTAGTGGATTAAGGTTTCTTGTATGAGTAGGATTCGTGGCTCTCGGCTGCGGATTTTGGGTATAAATAGTGAGGGGAGGCGTGGCCTCTCTGTATCGCTTCTATTTCTTGGAGTTCAAGTTTTTAGGGTTTCTAGTTAGAGTTTAGCTTGAGATTTTGTGAGGAGTGCTTTGCATGCACTTTCTAAACACAGAGAGTTTCAATAAAGATCAATCTTCTTGAGAATTCTTTGTGTCTACTTCTTCCTCGGTGCGGCGGCGTAATTTGGATCTACTACCCGGTTAGACCGCGCCTTCTTCCCGGTTAGACCGCAAGCACATTGGCGGTTAGATCGGATGTCGTCGGCTCTTCATCGACATCGGATACTACAGAAAATCGGTTGAGGCGATCGGCTACGGGCGGTCGACCGAAGGTCATCGGGTCGTCAGGCCGATGAAGACGGCGGACGGTGCGACACCAACGATCAGACCGACTTCAGAAAAACAGAGGTAAAGTTTTATTTCCGCTAAAACTTTGTTTTTTTGGGGTACTCAACCATTCACCCCCCTCTGGTTGGCTTTTCTTTGGGCATTCGATCCTCCAAGTGGTATCAGAGCCATGTTCTACTGCTTTGGATTTTCTTTGATCTAAAGTTTTTTTTCATCATGTCGGATAAATTTTCAAAAAAACCGCATGTTTTTGATGGCACCGATTTTGCGTATTGGTGTAGTAAGATGCAATCTTATATCATGGCTCAAGACTATGATGTGTGGCAAAAGGTTACGCTTCCCTACACCATACCCGATGCCATTAATTCTGATGCTTTGAAAACTGAGTTTAATGGAATTTTGCGTTCTGATTTTGATCGTGTTTCTCATCTTCAAACCGCTAATGAAATTTGGAACACTTTGAAAAACTTTCATCAAGGAACTACAAACATAAAAGAACTTCGTCGAGATCTTTTTAAAAAGGAATATATAAAATTTGAGATGAAACCTGCTGAAGCTTTAGATGACTATCTTGGTAGGTTTAACAAAATTCTGAGTAATCTTAGATCTGTTGATTCTTCTTATGACACTAATTATCCACAATCTGAGATTTCTCGCCACTTTTTGAATGGTCTTGACATGTCTATTTGGGAGATGAAAGTTACTTCTATTCAAGAATATGTTAACATGACTAATTTGACTTTGGATTCGCTTTATACAAAACTCAAAACTCATGAGATGAATATTCTTTCTCGAAAAACGGATTCTAAGTCAAGTGCTTTGATTTCTCCTTCGACTTCTTCAGATGTTGCTTCTTCGTCATCTCCAAATGCTCTTGCTTTGATTAATGCCATGTCCGATGAACAACTCGAGCAATTCGAGGAGGAGGACTTGACTCTTGCTACTAACAAACTTTCCAGAGCTATAAACAGAGTTAGGTTCAGGAAGAAAGGAGGACCAACGCGTTGTTTTGAGTGCGGCGCCTTGGATCACATCCGCTCCAACTGCCCCAAGCTCGGGAGGAGCAAGAAGGAGGATAAGAGCGCCGAAAAGACAAAGGATGACAAGCCCAAGGGTAGGCGCTCCAAGGAGATGATCAAGAAAGTGCTGAGTCAAGTCTATGCAGCTTTTGAGCCACTCAGCGACATAGACTCTGACAGTGAGGAGGAAGGGCAAGAACATCTCCGGCGTTTGTCTCATGACGCATGGAGATGAAGATTCTTCAGATGAAGAAAATGAGGTAAGCTCACTTGAGGATGCAATTCTTGTTTTAAGTGCTAAGAATAAAAAATGTGAGAAAATGTTTAAAAAACAAGAATTTGTAATTGAATCTTTGAATGCTGAAATTGCTAGATTGAAATCTCTTATTCCCAATGATGATAATTGCAAAAATTGTGAGGTTTTAATGCTGGAAATTTCAAAGATTAGAGATGTCAATAATTCTCAAGTTTTGGCTTCTAAATCTTGTTTAACTTGTGATTCTAATGAATTGAAACTAAAAGATGCTTTAGCTTGTGTTAAGCACATGGAAGAAATAGTTAAACAAGATGAGGTAGCTTCTTGCTCTAGATGTCGCAAAGACAAAGATGTTATAATTGATTATGAAAATTGTATTAACCTTGTAAAAGAAGTTTCTTACTTGAAAAGTTCTTTGCAAAAATTTTCTGATGGTAAGAAACAACTTAACATGATTTTGGACAAATCAAAAGTATGTAGCGACAATAAGGGAATAGGTTTTGATGCTCATGATTATTTCACAAAAAATCCTCCAAATGTTTTAGGAATAACTGAAAACGGTGAAATCTTGACAAAACCTAACACCATGAAAACAGTTTTCAAGTCTCCTGGAAATTTGCCATCTCTTTCGTTTATCTAAAAGAAACTAAACCTAATTCTTCAAAACCATCGTTACTAAAGAAAAGTTTTCTTGCTCTTTTTGTGGTAAAGATGGTCATCTTGTTGGTTTTTGTTTTAGATTAGCACGAAAACAAAAAAGGAAAGAGAAAATAATTTTCCCTCGGGAAGGCCGGTCGACCGCAGTTGGTCCACCGGCCGACCGCCGCACCCGGCGGACCGACGGCACGCTCGGCCGACTCGGCGATGGCGCCGGCCGACCGGCAGCACTCGCAGCGGTCGATCGGCCCGAAGGAATTTTTCTGAAAATTCCAAAATTGTTTTCTCTCGTGGTTTTGTGCCTATTGGATCTACTGGTCGTGTGTCTCAGTACTTGATTCCTATGTTTCTGTTAACTAACCCCGATCGAGGCCTCGACATCCTTTGTTTTTTAGGCTTTTGTGGCGAGGAAGGAGAACGTGTGGATCATGGACTCCGGTTGTTCGCAGCACATGACCGGTGATAAGAAGTGGTTCTCCTCCCTCAAGTTGGCATCCAAGACGGAACCAATAATCTTTGGGGATGCTTCAACAAGTGCCGTTATCGCTACCAGATCCGTCAAGGTAAGTGACAAGTTCGAATTAAAAGAGGTAGCTTTGGTAGAAGATTTAAAATACAATTTACTTTCAGTTTCACAAATTGTTGATGAAAACTTTGAAGTTCATTTCAAGAAAACTGGAAGCAAAATATTTGATTCTTGTGGTGATTCTGTTTTGAACATTTCTCGTTATGGGAGAGTTTTTAAAGCTGATTTTGAAAACCCTGTTTCTCCTATTGTTACTTGTTTAGTTGCAAAATTCAACAAAGATTTGATGCTCGGCATCGTAGACTTGGTCATGTTGGATTTGATCATTTGACTCGTTTAAGTGGTTTGGATCTTGTTCGTGGTTTGCCAAAACTCAAAAAGGATCTTGATTTGGTTTGTGCACCATGTCGTCATGGTAAAATGATTGCTTCTTCTCACACACCAATTCTTTCTGTGATAACGGATGCACCGGGACAGTTTTTACACATGGACACTGTTGGTCCAGCTAGAGTGCAATCTATTGGAGGAAAATGGTATATGTTAGTTATTGTTGACGATTTTTCTCGATATTCTTGGGTTTTCTTCATGGCAACTAAGGACGAGGCCTTTGGACACTTTCGAAGTCTTTTTCTTCGCTTGAATTGTGAAATTCCCAACTCTTTGAAAACAATTAGAAGTGATAATGGTGGTGAATTTAAAAATGCATCTTTTAAACATTTTTGTGTTGAAAAGGAATTGAACATCAATTTTCTTCTCCACGTGTTCCTCAACAAAATGGTGTTGTCGAAAGAAAAAATCGTTCTTTGATTGAAATGGCTAGGACAATGCTAGATGAATATTACACACCTAGAAAATTTTGGGCCGAAGCTATTAACACTGCTTGCTATGTTTCTAATCACATTTTCTTGTGTTCTAAACTTGGCAAAACTCCTTATGAGCTTCGTTTTGGTCGTTAGCCTAAAGTTTCACATTTGCGTGTTTTTGGTTGCAAATGCTTTGTGTTAAAATTTGAAAATTTGGATAAGTTTGAATCACGTTCAATTGATGGTTTATTTCTTGGTTACCCCGCACACACTCGGGGCTATCGTGTACTTATTTTGGAGACTAACAAAATTGTCGAGACTTGCGAAGTCACTTTTGATGAGGCTAGTCCCGGTACTAGACCAGATTTTTTAGGTACACTGCCACTGGATCAGGGGGAGTTTGGTCGAATCTTTGAAGATGAAAGCGACGACGACGACGATGAGGTCGACCTGCCCGGTCAGACCGGCCAGGTGCCGTCGGTCAGACCGGCAAAGCATGCCCGGTCAGACCGACCAGAGACCCGGTCAGACCGGCAAGGGCCGACTTCTTCGGACTCCGTCGATTCCAATCAAGAGGAATCTTAGGGGACCACGACCAGTGCTGAACCAGAACGTGAATCAACTTCTGAGATCACTGCACCCTTGCACATTCAGCGACGACATCCGCCAGTACAAATCATAGGTAATTTAAATGAGCGGACAACGAGATCTAAGGTAACGCGCATGACTCTGCGAATTCGCTTTTGTTGCTTCTTTTGAACCCAAAGATGTTACTCATGCATTAACCGATGAATCGTGGATTAACGCCATGCATGAAGAACTTGAAAATTTTGAAAGAAATAAAGTTTGGTCTTTAGTTGAACCTCCTTCTGGACATAATATTATTGGAACCAAGTGAGTTTTCAAAAATAAACAAAATGAGGATGGTTTGATTGTTCGCAGTAAGGCTAGACTAGTTGCTCAGGGTTATACTCAGGTGGAAGGTTTGGATTTTGATGAAACTTTTGCTCCTGTTGCTAGGATTGAGGCAATTAGGCTTTTGCTAGCTTTTGCTGCTTCCAAAGGTTTTAAATTGTTTCAAATGGATGTTAAAAGTGCTTTTCTAAATGGCTTTATTCAGGAGGAAGTTTATGTTAAACAACCAGCGGGTTTTGAAAATCCTGATTTTCCCAACCATGTTTTTAAACTTTCAAAAGCTTTATATGGTTTGAAACAAGCACCTAGAGCATGGTATGACAGACTTAAGAAGTTTTTGCTTGAAAAAGGTTTTCAAATGGGAAAATTGATAAAACGTTTTTTGTTCTTAAGCATGGTGAAAATCAACTTTTCGTTCAGATATATGTTGATGATATCATCTTTGGTTGTTCGACTCACTCTTTGGTTGTATAATTTGCTGAGACTATGCATAGGGAGTTTGAGATGAGTATGATGGGTGAGCTGTTGTACTTCTTGGGTTTATAAATCAAGCAAACACCTCAAGGTACGTTCATTCATCAAACAAAGTACACCAAAGATCTTTTGTGCAGGTTCAAGATGGAGAGTTGCAAGCCAATCTCTACACCCATTGGATCTACTGCTGTTCTTGATCCCGATGAAGATGGTGAAGCTGTGGATCAAAAGGAGTATAGAAGCATGATAGGATCTTTGTTGTATCTAACTGCTTCTAGACCAGACATACAATTTGTTGTGTGTTTGTGTGCGCGCTTTCAAGCTTCTCCACGTGCGTCTCATCGTCAAGCGGTCAAGCGCATCATGAGGTATTTGAGTCATACACTTGAGTTTGGTATTTGGTATTCAACTTCATCTTCTCTTTGCTTAAGTGGTTATTCAGATGCTGATTTTACGGGTTGTAGAATTGATAGAAAAAGTACTAGTGGAACATGTCATTTTCTTGGAACTTCATTGATTGCATGGTCTTCTAGGAAACAGTCTAGTGTAGCTCAATCCACCGCTGAATCGAATATGTTGCGCCGCTAGTTGTTTCACAGATTCTTTGGCTGATTTCTACTTTAAAAGATTATGGACTTGTTTTTGAAAATGTGCCTCTTTATTGTGATAATACAAGTGCCATTAACATTGCTAAGAATCCTGTTCAACATTCACGCACCAAACACATTGATATTCGTTTTCACTTCTTGCGAGATCATGTTGAGAAGAAAGATGTTGAATTGAAATTTTTGATACAAAATTGCAACTTGCTGATATTTTTACAAAACCATTGGATTCTTCTCGCTTTGCTTTTCTTCGAGGGGAATTGGGAATCATTCATCCTTTTGGCATATTTTGAGGGGGAGTTTTTGTGCTCTTTGAGTTATCAAGCTACATGATTGAAATAAATTAAAAAAGGAGAGCTTTATCCATACATATTGTTGATCATGTGCATGCTAGCAATATTATGAAGATTTATTTGTCACTAACATAGCTTATATATATTCTAGTATTTTTATGTGATCTAGATTTTATATTTAAGAAAAACAATGCATGACACTTTAAAACAATACTTGAATTAAAGAAATATGCAATGTTGATACTCGTACTTGTGTTGGATTTTTAAATGCTTATATATATATATATTATGTTGCTTTAATATTCCTCAAATTACTTAAAATTGCTCATTGTGAAAAGAGAATAAAATATTATCTATGAGAGACAAAAATTAATACCGAATCCTTGGAAACAGTCTTAACGACAAGGACGTATTCGATGTGAGCAAAAATAATGAGTACCGAATCCTTGGAAACAGTCTTGACGACAAGGACGTACTCGGAATAATTGAGAGAAAAAATATGAGCAACAAATATGGCTCAACTCAATATGAAAAATTTTTTCTCTTGAATTATATGTGCAAAAAGGTATATTTGAGAAAGAATAAAGATTGCAATAGGTATATATATTTGGGTTTATCTTTCAACCTATGTGCTTGTAAAGATGTTGCATTATAAATCATTGAAATTCATGAATTTTTATTGTGTTATTGCTCTTAATTATAAAATATTTGATTCATGATTATACTTTAATGCATATTTGCTATCTAATTGATAAATTTATCTTCTTTTTATTGCAAAACATGACTTGACTTGCTTTATGTATGGTGTTAAGCTCTTGACAATTAAATAAATATAATTCTTATGCTTGATGAATTCATTGTCAAAAGGGGAAGAAAATAATGTTGTTTGGGAGAATATTTGCATAAAAAGTGCACGAAAAGTGCAAGTTTTCTTTCTTTTAAAAAGGGGGAGAAACAAAAAAGCGGGAGAAACAAAAAGTGCAAGTTTTTTTTGGGGTCAAAGGATTTTCTTTCTTTCAAAAAGGGGGAGAAATTTTCTTTGAATTTTGAGCTCTAAAATGCTTTTTACCATTTTTGTTTTTAACTTTTCAAACACCAAAACAACTCTTTTATTTTGTTTGCCAATGTGTTCATCAAGGGGGAGATTGTAAAATCAAAGTGTGTTTGATTGTTTATTTAATGATGAACAATTGGTATTTGGGATTTATTGATTTGAGTGTTTTGATTTTGAAAGAGTTGAATTTTCGGACGATGAACAAGTGTTTCAGCTTGGCGCCAGCCGGTCGGATCGGGCGTGGTCGCCGTCTGACCGGAGGTGTTTCAGCGGTCGACCGGCAGCTTGCCTACGGCCGACGCCGAGCGGCCCGACCGGTTGCCGATTTCGTTTCAGTTTTGGTTTCGGTTTGTTTCCTTATACATACATGGAAGTTTCGTGTTCCTATGCACGTGTCTGGTTGTTTATGCTAACAATGAGTCAAGTTTGGATAGCTTGTGCTCGGATATGGTATTCTTTATTTAATTGTGTGCAGGTATTATTTACGCCTCGGGAAAGTGTTGCCGGTGATCGAGTCGGAGTCAACTTGGAGATAAGGTGACGTCCGAGATGGGGATCATGCGGGATGCTGAAGGGTAGAGATTAGTGCACATGATTGGAAAGTTTCCATATGGCATACAATGGAGATATTGTTGCGTATGGAAAGCGGAATTTCGGTTTTAAGAAAACCGAGATTGTTACGGTTGATTTATGTGTAGTTTGTTTCTTGTACGGGAAGGTTTCCTAGTGGATTAGGGTTTCTTGTATGAGTAGGATTCGTGGCTCTTGGCTGCGGATTTTGGGTATAAATAGTGAGGGGAGGCGTGGCCTCTCTGTATCGCTTCTATTTCTTGGAGTTCAAGTTTTTTGGGTTTCGAGTTAGAGTTTAGCTTGAGATTTTGTGAGGAGTGCTTTGCATGCACTTTGTAAACACAGAGAGTTTCAATAAAGATCAATCTTCTTGAGAATTCTTTGTGTCTACTTCTTCCTCGGTGCGACGGCGTAATTTGGATCTACTACCCGGTCAGACCGCGCCTTCTTCCCGGTTAGACCGCAAGCACATTGGCGGTCAGACCGGAGGTCGTCGGCTCTTCATCGGCATTGGCTACTACAGGCAAATCGGCTGAGGCGATCGGCTACGGGCGGTCAGACCGAAGGTCATCAGGCGGTCAGACTGGTTGAATAGTACGGTCAGACCGGTGCGACACCTGCGGTCAGACCGACTTCAGAAAAACAGAGGTAAAGTTTTATTTCCGCTAAAACTTTGTTTTTTTGGGGGTACTCAACCGTTCACCCCCCCTCTGGTTGGCTTTTCTTTGGGCATTCGATCCTACATACACTTGTGAAAGGGGGAAAATCGCAAGACTGATTACAACCACAGTACTCAACAAGCCACATCGCGAAATGCAGACGTGCAAAGGGAGACAATAGTGGCTTGGGCTATTTTGCATAAATGTAGTTATAAACCTTTAATGTTTAAAAATAGTAAAATATTTGATTGAGTTGATTCATGTTTTATCCTCCACTGAACAATGTTGTCCCACGTTGAACAGACACATCCATTCCACCTAAACTAACCAGTTCCATTAATTCCAATTATTAAGTAGTGTGACTAATCACAGTGAATAGGTTGATTGCCCATAACCGTGGGCACGGCTATTCGAATAGTTTTACTCTGATCAGAGGTGCGCAACTTTACTCACAAGACACGATTCCACACATGTTACCATGCCCCGAAGTACCACCATAATACTGCAAAGGGAAAAATTGTGATAAGACCTTTCACATAACTCTCCCTAACCAAGCGATATCACACCAAGGTTTCACCCCCACACCTATCCAGGCAATGAGCAGCCCCCCCCCCCCCGCGTGCCGCGGTGAATCCGAAGCCGATCAACCCTTTTAACCGGGGCCGACCCAACTCCATCACGCCACCCCTCACCAGGGTACTTTGGTCAGAGAAAAGCTATACTACGAGTCAAGCAGATGCCTGTTCTTGTTTGTGGTAAGCGTTTTAATTCTTCGAGGGTTTCCCATGAACCGGTCCTTAACTGCCATGGGTGTGACAATGCAAAACCATGCACCCACAGCCCACCATTAAGTCATACTTTAGTTGAGATAATTATGACCAATAAGACATGGCCAGGTTTATCGATCTTACAGCTCATCAGATACTAGAGTAAATAGTATAATTATCTCATTTAGTGAGCTAGTGGTAATTAAGCATGGCTAAGCATATAATTCTAGCTAAAATCAATATCAGTGACTAAAGCTAGTCAAATTAATACCCAAGGTTAACAAAGGACAGATAACAAGTAAATAAGGCTCAAACAGGCAGGTAGGTAATCCATCATTTCATGTAATTAGCAAAGCAATGCAATTTTATTTACAAATAGTAAAACATTTATAAAAATAGGATCAATATGTTTCAAGGAAAGTGTGACTTGCCTTGCTTCTTCAAACAAACTTTTGGACTCTATTCCTCGCGAGCACGAACTTCGAAAACAACGAAAACTACACGCTCACACGCAAAATGAGGAAAAAACTCTAATAAAAACCAAATAACAGTACATAAAAAGTAAACAAACATGTAGAGCTCAATTTTAGATAAAATTTTTCAATTTCATGGCCCAATTTTTAGTTCGAATGGATTAGCTATGAATTTTAGAAGTTTCGGACCATTTAAATGAATTCTAGAAATTAAAATAATTTATTACGCATTTTTTAATTATTTTCAAAGGAAAAAGGCTCGGGATGACATCAGCAAAAGAGAGCCGACGTCGCAGCACTGGGACAGTGACGATAGCAACCGGGTACTCACGTCGCAGACGTGGCTGATGCCGGGCCGGGCCGACGCACCGAGGGCGCCGTCGCAGCCAAGGGCTGATATCAGCCGCAGCGACGACAGAGAGCGGCAAAGAACGGCTGGCGCACGTTACGACTCGGACGACGAACGTTAGAGGACACATGCGCGCAAACACATGCGGATGTAGAGCGGCGGCGAGGCGTGACGAGCGGAACAAGGGCGGCACAGTTTGGGTATGGCAATCGGGAGAGAGAGGAAAGAAGGGGAGTGAGGAATTGCTCACCGAGGGCCAGAGTTGGAGGAGACGACGGCGGCGAGGCAAATTGGCGGCAATCCGAGCACGGGAAGAGATGGTCGGGGTGCAGCGGGATGCGGTGAAGGCGGCGGTGGCCTTAGCACGTGGCGGCGGCGATTGGAAGGAGGAGTACGGGGGAAGCGCTAGGGTTCACGAGGAGCCCGGGTAAATCGGGGAAGACGCGGAGAAGCTTGGGAGGATACGATTTATAGGCAGAGGAGGCGGAGTCCAGCTCGGATACGACGAATATAGGCGCTAGAAAAAGCGACAGAAAATTTAATTTTCTTATTTAATTCACTTGATTAATTTGTTTTTCTTTTTGTTTATTTTCTAGGAAATTATTTACTTAGTGATTTTTAATCCCAAACGAAAAATCGGGCTGTGACAAATCTACCCCCTTACGGAATCTTGTCCCGAGATTCGGGGCTAGAAAGAAAAAGGGTATGGTGATTTTGGGTTGGCTTGCTAACGCTACGGTTTCGCTAGCTCACACCGACCGATTCTTCTCGCACTGAATCGAACTTGGCTGCAGGGGCTCAATGACCCTCAAACTGCACAACTACACGGGCACCTTTGGTATTCTAAGAATTCTCTTCGTGGACTCGAAACCGGTGGAGTTGTTCTTGAGCCCTTGAAACTGACATCCATGAAACCATGGACTCTGAATTTCGCTTCAAACCACTCTTAACCTGAACAACAGGTGTTTCAAGAAGTTGCTTGATCTGCTTTCACCTAAACTGTGGGTGTCTTGAGTTATCGCTTCTTTTGGTTGAACTGTTGACATGACCGCTTAGGGTGTGCCCTAGATTCAGACTCTGTTAACTTGAGATTGATGTAACTCTGTTAACAGCTCATAATTGATTCCTTTAGTTACAACCCAATCCGTTTCACAGGGTTTAACCTCCAAGCAAAATGGTTATAGGGTTAACCAAATTGGACTTCAAGCTTGCTTTACCAAGGTGGATAGGCTTTCGACCGACTATAACTAATGAGGCCTCTTGAGAGTAACCAATTTCTTTGATTTATAGGCAACTTGATCCGTAGAACTGATTCGTCACCATTCCATTGAAATGAAGTATTGGCAGAGCTCCTTCATTCCGTTGGTCCTTGTACCGTGTGCTAGCTTTGAAGACTTACAGGGCACAAACTTTGACATTGGTTTCCCACAAAATGTCGGAACTAGAGCGCCGCTGAGAACTGCCTTAGAAATAAATAGGGGTTCCTACTTTTGATCTTACAAGTTCACTTTTAACCCTTGAATAGAGATGGTTCGTCGTGATGGATCCTCCATATCATACTTGGATGACAGAATGTTCTAGCTTGTCATTTAGATCCACTTGCTTTTGAGCAGGGTGATGGGGAAATTTTCCAATGACATTTTCCAAGAAACATCAGAGTGGTTTTCCAAGAACTATAGCGGTCGCCTTGAACTAAGGATAATCATTCTTGATCCATGTTCATCACTAAGGTGCAGTTGCACTTATTATTTTCCAGAGAAACTTCCAAGATTAAGAGTGAAGACGTTTCTCTCATGACGTTATTACCAATTTTTCGTCATTCTTCTCATTTCCTTGAGGTACCACTAATTCTGATTTTTAAGGAGATCATATCATGTTGAATGTTAATGTGCTCTGACCATTCATGTTCTCTTGATTTGCGTTCACACCACTAGGGTGCTATTGCCAATTACCACATCCTCATGACTTTCAAGGCTAGTGGGTTCAGTCAATCCTTATATACTATCATATTCCAATAGTTTGTGCATATTCTCATACTCTTGAGGTGTCCATTCACTTTTTGTAGTTAGCAATCATGCCTTAGAGTCTAATCAAAGCTGGAATGAGCGCGGAAAATGAAACTCTAGGTTTCTTATAACACCGACGGTTACACAAGTTAACATGTTTTCAAATTCTCAAGATGAATCCTAAAAGAAAAGAATCCGTGTATCTCAGACTTTATTCAATATTCTCTTTGTATTACATAACTGCCATGAAATTTTTTTGTACAAGCAAAAGTACTTGAAGATTAAACAATTGTAAACTGCTGCAGACTTGACTAGCAGACGTATTGACTAGTGCGACTTTTACTCCTGTGATTCTGGCCTGGTTGGCTTGATCTAACCTTGCTTACACACTGATGTCCCAACAGGGACACTGCCTTGCGTGTAGACCTACTTGATTGCCAAGCATCTGAGCTGGGGCAGCACGAGATGCCTTGCTGGTCTTCACGGTAACCTTGTGGTTGGAGTGGTGCACTATTTCCTTGGCATGGCTTGCCTTGTTGTTGCTGGTCTTGTAGCTTGGGGATAAGTTGGCGGATGAACCTTAGAACTTTTGTTGGTGCCCTTAACGATAATACGCCGTGGTGGAGGTTGCAGGTACGGGCGACAACTGATATATTTTGCGTTATGGGTACCTTTTGACTGGATTTGACCGCATTGTGCTGAAGTTGGGGCATCTTGCGAAGTACTAGTGTTGCAGACAATGCTAGTGCCTTGAGGACGTTGAAGCTTGAGCATTGGGCAACCTTCCATTAAATGACCTGGTTCCCACAGTTGAAGCAACGACGAGCTTCTTTTGCTAGTCTCAGAAGTGGATATTTATTAAGATGATGTCCTGACTTGAGACAATTGCAGCAAATCAGACCTGGTTGTTCACACTGTGCTCTCTTCTGGGTCTGCAGGCTAGGAGCTGGAACTAAAATGTGCACTAACTCACGAGACTTGTTTTCCACACTTCCGTTATCACTGATGGTCTTCACAGGGGTTGGAGCTAGTTGATGATCAGAAACATCTTCACCATTGGTGGTACCAACCATGAGTTGACGAAGGACCGTCGGGATATCCTTTGGTTTTCCTTTTCCTTATCTAGGACCAAATTCAGTTGACAGTCCTTAGGCACGTGATATGTTCCCTCACACAAGAAACATGTAACGATTCTCATGTGGCATTCTTCTGGCATATGGATGTCCTCACCACAATGACAGGTGTCGATGCACATGCTCGCAATGTGTCTAATTTCTCCACAACGAGTATATGCTTTGAGCTCCATTTCTTCTTCACTAACGTCTTCAAAGAGCGCTTCATCATCATCAGAGGATACTTCTTCTGATTCATCATCTTTTGGCTTGGGCGGACCATAAAGTCTGAGATGTCGGGTTAGCTGACGTGCACCATGGAAGGTATTCTTTCTCAAGCGTAGGGGGAATCTTCTCATCACCTTCGGGAGTAAACTCTGCCTGTGACGATCATCTTGCTGGCACATCCTACATTCCATATTGGTACCTTTATTTTCTTAGAGTTGGATGGTGGCGTACCAAAATCATTGCTGATCAGTTGACCGCTCTATTTCTTCTTTCTTGGGCACTGCATTTCATCCTCGGTCGGTGTTTTGGTATACATGTCCCATGAACGGTTATGACCTTGCACATTGAAACCATAGCAGGTGCCATGTGTTTCCCTCCAACCTGATGGCGGAGTTGGTGCCATTGTCTTCTGGGAACTTGACGGCATGCTGGCAGGAGTTACCAAGGCTTGCATCGGAACATATTGGCGTTGTTCTTGATACTGACCCTGAGCTTGCATATGAACTTGCATCAGCTGCTGTTAATACTGTCGTTGCATTTGCTGCATCATCATGGCCATTAACTGCATCTGATTGACCACTACCTGGGCCAGAGTTGGATTCCTAGGAGATGGAATACTCGTAGTGTTATTCTGAGCTGACCCATGAGACGGTTGGGGTTCTGATCCACTGACATTACCTCTGGCCTTACCCGTCTGCTGCAGAAGGAGAAAGGAGGGGACTAGGGAGAGGTTATACTAAATACGAGACCTTAATCCGCTTACAACTGATCTGATGTGAGTGAACTTTTATCGTTCAAGTTGATTAGGCAAACAACCTAGTATATTCACATCCCCACCACTGATGTAAACCATACACCTGCACATAGCAAACAACACACGACCTAGGAACTACCAATACTACTCTTCCGGGAAGGATTGGGTTTTAGGGGAGCTCCGGGAAAACTTCGCTTGATCCTCGAGAAGCGCTGACTTGGGCTGTTTGGATTGATCTTCTTGCTGGAAGCTTGGGGCTTGACTTGACATCCATCGGTTGACGAGCAACTGGGTTTGTCCTCCAGGTTCAACGGCTAAAAGAGGTGGCGGAGAAAGGACAGAAATTTTGGCAAACCATTTTGCAAAGACTCCGGAGGAATAGAAGAGGTATTTTCACAAATAAGGTTTTCGCAAACTTGTCCTTAGAGTTTGACCATTTGGCTCAACATACAGTCGAGATGGCTTTGATACCAACTTGTCATGCCTGAAAATTCATCCCAAATTTACAAACTATTTTATGTATTAAATCCCTATTCAGAAATCAGCCATGGTACATAAAACGACAAATTAACACACAGATCCAAACGTAAAATAAATCATAAAATAAAATACTTGCAGAAAAGGCACTTAGTCCTCACACCCAAAAACAAAAGCGGAAAAGACGATCTTAGCGAAACTTCAACTTCACTCCACAGACAAACTCAACTGGGGTCTGAGCCTTGATCTTCTAACATCATCTTCAACTCAGAAGCATTACACTTCCGAAAGGGGGAAAATCGCAAGACTGAGTACAACCACAGTACTCAACAAGCCACACCGCGAAATGCAGACGTGCAAAGGGAGACAATAGTGGCTTGGGCTATTTTGCATAAATGTAGTTATAAACCTTTAATGTTTAAAAATAGTAAATATTTGATTAAGTTGAGTCATGTTTTATCCTCCACTGAACAACGTTGTCCCACGTTGAACAGGCCCATCCATTCCACCTGAACTAAATAGTTCCATTAATTCCAATTATTAAGTAGTGTGACTAATCATGGTGAATCAGGTTGATCGCCCATAACCGCACGCACGACTATTTGAATAGTTTTACTCTGATCAGAGGTGCACAACTTTACCCACAAGACATGATTCCACACATGTTACCGTGCCCCGAAGTACCACCATGATACTGCAAAGGGGAAAATCGTGAGAAGACTTTTCGCATAACTCTCCCTAACCAAGCAATACCACACCAAGGTTTTGCCCCCACTCCCATCAGGGCCATGGGCAGCCACCCCACGTGCCACGGTGAATCCGAAGCCGATCAATCCATTTAACCAGGGCCGACCCAACTCCATCACGCCCACCCTCACTAGAGTACATTGGCTAGAGGAAAGCTATACTACGAGTTAAGTTGGTAGCGTGTCCTGAACTGCAACCTCTGCCGAGTCACGTAGGTAGCATGTCCTGAAGTGGAACTCGAGTCCACAAGCAATGCGGGGCTCGATTGTCACGGTAGCCTCCCACTCGGGACGGTCTCCAGTACCAAACCTCCTCCTCCTGAAGGTGGGTAACTCAGGGTATCTCAAGCACCACATCACTTGTCAAAGCTGCAAAACATATCCATCCTCTCGTGGAACCTCAACCTCCCAGACTCTGTTCTGACCCTTGTCCTGCCATATATATCTAAGAAAACCAGAGTCACAGGAAAGTGGAAGTAAAACAAATTTTATAAAGAGACAAGGAGACAAGAGTATAGGGGAAAACACATTTTGGTTTTATAGACATAATATTTTTATTTTCCAAATAATCCTAGATGGGGATTTCTCACTTTAGCCAACTATAAAGGGGTGGGGTGCCATTGGTCTTATCCTATAGTCACACGCTCTGATACCAGCTCTGTGGACCCCCGTTTTTGTAACAGGAATCATTCGTGTTCATAGTACCATTTACCTGGATCGAGTAGTTTGGCACCCACGATTACATTACTGAATCATCAAGCGTGCAAAATACACAAATTGTCTTACACAAAATATTACAATATAGCGCCCGAAGGCATTGTCTAGAACTTAGGACCAAACGGTCCGGAATACAAGCAAAAGCAGAAAATAGATAAGGCAGCGAAGATAAGACAGCGGCACACCATTGCCACAGGCAAGGACCAAGTCTAAGACCTACTGAGCACCATGGTCTTTCATACCCTACTGGTAGTACTCGTGTGGGTCTTCAGGGTCTTCATCACCCATCTCTGAATGTTTTGCGTAAAGCAAGGATGAGTACCAACCGTACTCAGCAAGCCACCACAACAATGATGCATATGATAGGGGATAATCAAGGAACGACTGTGGTTCTTTTGCATAAAGCTAGTTTTGCAATTCTTTTCACAAGCTGTAGACCTAAGACTGGTCAAGTTTTATTTCCATAGTTTATTTAATCAACGACGGTTCTGTCCACCATCCATGGTGATCCCAAGGATAGCTTCCCTCCACTGGATCGTCATGATTTTTTGGGGTCTATCCCTTCTCGCTTCCCGAGAAGTTGAGCCACCAGCACATAAAATCATTATGCATGCACATCCCATCATTTTAAAATTTAGAGTCTAGCCAAGTGAAAAACTTGTCCCGATGCTTCGTATCCGCGAGCACAGCCATTCGAATAGATTGTTTTACTCACACTGCAGTGGATGTACACTTTACCCGTACTCCGTGACTTGCCCAACACATGAACTGAAGCCCCAACGAATGAGACGCGTCACGGCAAAGCCTTTCAATAACTTTACTTTGGCAGTACCCGCTCCATGAACTTGAGCCCTCCTGCACTCTAGCCGTTCATGGTTTCTAGCAGTGGGAGGAGTTCCAGCTCCCTGTAATTAAGTCTAGTTTCAGTTCGATTACCCACCGATGGTTACCCCACTTGTAGGCTTTCTGTCTATTCACACACCTAAGTGAACCACTATGCAGGGGTACCGTCTCCATTCGGCTATTTACTCTGCTAGGCCTATCCCCATCGAGAAGTACGGCTGTACTAGCTCATTTCATGTTTATCTCATGGCTCGGTCCTTAATTGACCAGGGACAACACCAGCCTTAACCGGATTCCACCCAAATCATCCAGCCGCCCCAGTCTAAAACATTTATTTGGTGTTTAGTTTTCATCCAAAAACCATTTCATCATTGTCATGGCAATGTGGTGCTCATGTCTCCACATGCCGTATGTCAACCATCTTCCCCAAGGTAGTTGCCCAAGCATATAGCATTTGATAAATATGAATGTGCATGAATCTAATTTAGCATGGGCTAAGCATTGTCAAAGATTGACTACGGACGCACGATACTATGGTACAAAGAATATACGAGTATTAAACATCATGGCATGGAATATAACAAGTATGAGAGTTCTCATGTATATAGCAAGCATATTTGATTTAAAAACCAACATAAGTTCGCAAAAGAGGTTCAACATGCTCAAAGGTAGTGCTGACTTGCCTTGCTCGCAATCTTTCTATCTTGGATCTTCGGCACACTCAACGGCTCCCGCAGACTCTATAAATACATGCGAAAGATCCGATTGAATTCGATTAGAATTCAAATAAAATCACCAAGAAGCCAAATAAAATCGCAAAAGCAACTTCTAAAACTAGACTACGATTTTAGGTGAATTTAGGTTCGAGTTTCGCTAAAATCTGAGCTAAAATGAGCGAGTTACAATAATTTAAAGTTTTGCATCCAAACCGATTCGATTAATTATGAGGTGGCATTATTTCAAGTTAATTAACTTTAAATTTGGAAATATTGCGATCGACGATTCAAAAATTATTATAACGGAAAAGAAGTGGTTAACACAAATTTCATTCCAAATTCTATCTGGACTGACAAGTCCTAGGGTTAAAATTAATTAAACCCTAAATAATTCATCCGAAAACTTAATATTATATGAAATAATTTAAGACTTAAATTCTAATAACATTAATTAATTTACTAACAAAATTAGGATTTACTAACAAATTAGGTTATAATTAAATTCCTATAAAATCCTATAATTATTCCCTAACAAATTTTATTTCACAAAAAATAAAAGAATATATTTTTATTTTAAAATTTTTCCTCTTTTCTTTTTCTTCTTCTTTTCCTTTTTCTTTCTTTCTTTTCCTATTTTCTTTTTCTTTCTTTTTTTCTCTTTTCTTTTCTTCTTTTCTTTTCTCTCTCCTCTCTTCCTTCTTCTTCTGTTTTTCTTCTTCCTCCCGTGTTTCTTCCTTTCTCCTTTCCTTCCTACCCTCTCTCTTTCTCTCTTTGGCATGGGCGCACGCGGCGCAGCGGCATGGGCAAAGGGGAAGGGGGACTCACCGTGGCGCGGCACGACGGCGAGGGCGGCGACGCGGGGTGAGGGAAGAGAGGGAGGAATGGGGATGAAATGGCGTGGGGAGGAAGAGAGGAGGGGGGAACTTTATAGGCGCACATAGGCCGACCGGCCATATATATATATATATATATATATATATATATATATATATCAATCGGAGAATTGCGGAAGCTTGGCTACCCAATCACAAACACACCGACTAGGGGTTTACCCTGTTAAGCTCAATTCTAGAAGAAGCAATCGATTACCCGCATCACTCAAAAGATTAAGTCTAAGACCTGCAAGCAAATTGGATATTCCAGTGGCAATAGTCAATACATTATTAGAAATAACATACTGGCAAGCATCAAGACAAGCCTAACACACTACATGTAGGGCATATAATCAAGGAAGGGATAGTATGGTTCATTATAGCATAAAGCAAGTTTTATTTACATAAAACACTTCCAAATCAGTTTTTCTTTCAAATGAAATTTCAGCAAGGAAGTTCTAAGCATACGGGCATCATAGTAGTCATTAATCATGTATAAGTATATACCTCATTGCCATTCATGACAGCAAGGAGATATTCCACAAAGCACAACATAATTTGAAGGTAAATTGCAACATTCAGAAGTCTATACTCAATATATCCACACACCGCTCTTGACCGTGAGCACGGCTAATCTATTAGTTTTTACCCTGTAGAGTTTGTACACTTTACCCACATGATGTGAATCACCCACTTGAAGTGAAGCGCTCTAGTTTTGCTCGGTATCCGTCGGTACCACCATTCTCTACATATTGAGTATAGACTAGAGGTCACAATGAAGCCTTTACACTACTTAATCTCTAGCCTTGCACCAGCATGATACGTGCTCTCCCCATCCTGGGCATACTAGAAAAATAACCCAGAACCGTCACATGGCGTGGCCCCGCCTTAAACATGACGCCGTGGTGACGGACATGACATGAACCCAACCACATGGCACAATACCGTTGTATTGGACAAACTTTGCCGCCTAAACTACCACATCGGTGGTAAATAAGAAGTTTCCCTGGGTTATCCGAACCCATACACACCGGCCTACCTTAGTGCAAGGCTAGGTGCTAAGTAGATTAGTGAACATATGTGGGGTTAAGGTGATAATGCAAGTAATAGGAGTTTGTCTCACAAGTTTAATAAGATTTTAATTTATTAGTGTACAATCGATATGCAAGATTTGCAAACATTTTTAATAACCTCCGAAACATTGGTTCAAAGTGTTCAAAGAGAGAGGGAGATGGGACTTGCCTTGTAACTGGAAAAGGTCAGCACCTAAGTCACTTCTTCACCGTTTAAGCAATAATCTATAAAAAGTATGCGGTATGCAATTAAACACCGAAAACAGGCAAAAAAATCCAAAATGCTCTAAAATGCATAATTTGTGCATATTGAGTAGGTTATGATCTCAAATGATTTTACAAGTTATAACGTGTTCTAGGTCTATAACTTTCTAGATGCGCATGACTTTAAGAGTGTTAGGTTCAGAACATTGTTACTTTTGTATTTAAGTGAATAAAGGATTAATTTTGGTTATCTAAATCATTTTTAGTTCATAAGCTTAGGGTCTTTACTTCATGAACTAGGGATGCTTAGTCTAGACTAAAAATATTTTGTAATAACCTAGACCATACCTTATAAGCTAAGTACATTAAACCTTTTGGAGTAAGAAGATGATCTTAAAGACTTTCTGGTATATTAAGTTTTAATTGACTATTTTGGAGCTAAGCTGCATATATATACATTTATATATGTCTTTATATAGTACTTAATTACTATCATTAGCAACTAGATTATCTATTTAGGTTGTTCCTACATATTTAGTGTAGGTGTTGCCTTATTTTTATTTTTCCTAATTGAAGCCCATTTCTTGCTGCTTTAATAAAAACTTGGTTCATTCAAAATAAGTCAAAAATAAATCTCCTACAAATTTTCCAAGTAGAAGTGTGTACAAGGTGTCTATTTCTTAAATAAATACTTAAGTGATATTATTATATAGTAGGCATATGTTTTTATTTTACAATTTGGAAATATGTGTATTAGTGGTTCTATAGAGCTTAGGTTTGCTAAAAAGGAATTAAAATGAATTTTATATAAATTTTTAAAGTCCAATCTACCTATAATTCATCATTTTCATAATAATAGTTTTAAAAGTTTTTGGCTCAAAGTAATTATATATTTTTATTTTCGCTAATCCGAGAGTATGGATTGAGGAATCCATAGGATTTAAGTTTTTTCCTAAAATGAGTTGATTTGAATTTTCTACTTATTTTATAAGTTTATTCAAGCTTTATGTGTGATTTTCTTTATTTAAATTTTTGAGACTAAATTTATTCAAGTTTTATAATTCTAGTTTTATAATTCTAAATTAAAGTTAGTGAGTTCATAAAAATTTATTTCACTCCAAAATGAGTTAAATTAAATTTTATATGGATTTTACAAGTTGTGCTAACTTTTCAGCAAATTTGAAAATGTTTTGGGTCCTTCTGCACGTGCTGAAACAGATTTTATTAAGAGTCCTCAAGTTTTAGTGTATTTACAGATGGATCCATGTCCCACATGACATTGAATGGTATGTTTACACAATGGACCATAGGATTGTTCAAATTTCAAAAAACTAGTCCTGGCTTGCTAACAGCAGCATCGGTAGTGTATTGCGGTTGCACATCTCGGCATGCACATGCATGCCGAGCTCTAGCTCGATGCTGGCCAAAGAGATGCATGTATTGTGTCCTAGGGACCCCCAGGATACTCACCAAAACTTCGGCCGTGACTTGTGAGGCTTGGACAGAGGCAGCGACTTACGGATGGTCCCGTCGGTGGCGGCGGCTTTTCGCGAACGACGACAGCGAGCAACAACCATAGAACTGGAAAGAGGGCGCATGCATAGTTTCAGTAGTGCTACCAGGAAGCTTCGCACTCGAGGACTCGAACTATTGGCTTACCGGAATGATGGGAATCGGGAAAAAGAGGGCGGTAGCCGGAGCTAAACACGACGACGTTGATCTCCCTATCCATGACGTATTCTGCTGGGGTTCTTGAGGGGTCTTGTAGAGGTGGTAGAGATGATGTTGATGGCGCAACAGCTCGGCTTGGTATGGTCCACAGCGTTCAAAACGGCGACGACTTCATGGCGGCGGCGCCCACGTGAGTCCTGGTGCATGAACCAGGGCGGTGTGACGAACTCGACTTGCATGGCACAGGGAAAGAAAAGGTTGTTCCTGGCGATTCTGAGGTGAACTCTCTTGGTTTCTTCGTGAAACACGATATGAGAGAGGCAAGAAGTATGTTGGCGAGGTGGCTGGCTAAATGGTGGAGTGTGAGCTGGCAACCTAGGTGTCTTTGTGTGGTGTTGACACGTTTCCATGGAGCTGGCAGCATGGTAGAACTTGGGAGTGGGTTGGAGAATGTCCCTGAGGTTGACAAGTGGGTCGACTTCGTGGTAGGCTAGGCTTTGGGGAGTGATAAGGTAGAAACATGGGTGTGAATTGTTTTTTTTCGAATTGTCAGATTATTTTCTCTCCTCTCATTTTGTAGCTCAATAATTTAATTTGTGGACATGATAAATTAGTGTAAATTTTTATGAAGTTATATTATTATTCCTAGATTCTATTTTTTTGTTTGCACACAAAAATAATTTGTAGTTTGTTCACAGAAATTAAACAAAGATGGCCTATTTAGAAACTAGTTTGAATTTTTAGGAGGCCTAGACAGAGAATAAAAAATATAGAAAAATATTTTTATTCATATTAATTAAACTATTATTTGAATAAATTATTTCCTGTATACATTACTGTGCATTTGAATTAACTTTTGGATAGGATGTTATTTTAGCCGATAAGAATATTAATTAGCCTAATATTGGACTGTTTTGTTTAATTTGTTTAGGGCATCAACCCTACTTCTTAAATTGTACCAAAATTTTACTGAGTTAATATAATATTTGGCACCTACATGAATTTTTTCATAATTTTATCTTGTATGGATTATTTTAGAAAATTAGGGTAATCTCCCTAGGTTTAGGTGTTCACTCTATATACATGCATCTATTATAGTTATTTGGGTTCATATTAAATTTCCTTTTGGGCTAAGGAGGTGAACCTAGAATTAAATTTTATATCCACATATTATTACCCTAAGTTAGCTGTAGGCTCGTTCGGTGAATTTTATATCCTTTAGGTTATGCTCATGAGACCTATATGAAATGCGAGTTAAAAATCCGAATGCACAAAGGACTCAGTCTCAAAACATTTCTTTTATGCATATGCGCGTGCACATGTATTTTTGTATCCACATTATAAGTTAGAAATGAAAAAGGTTTTCTTTTGTTCTCAAATTTTTAATCAAGCATTAGGTTGAGGTACTCTCCTAAGTTAGAAAAGAAAATTTTTGGTTCACAAAATTTATAAATTTTACTTTGATTTGGTTACAAAATTTTCCTAACCCTAGAATTTGGGTATGTGACAGCTCTATCCCCCTTAAAGGAAATCTCGTCCCTGAGATTTGGGTTGGGTTATGGTTGGAAGTCTGTCGGTTCAACCAGGCTTGTCAGGTCTAAGTTTTCATCCTATCAAAATGATGGTTGAAACTTTCGGATGGGCTGAGACCTATTATTTTATTCCTAATGGTGATAATGTCTTTTGCAATTCTTTGTTTTTGTTAACAACATTATCCATTCTTTTCTTTCTACTAAACCCCCTTGGTACTCTAGGCTTAGTAGTCCTAATAATCTAATATTTTTGCAAAGGAATCTTTTGGCGTGTGTCACTTCTTCACTTAAACGAAAAAGTGAGAGAGGTGGCTTGTCTTTCACTTGCTCCGGCTAGCGGATTAGGGAGTGAGTGGTGGCAGAGTAGCTCTAGAGAAGAAGGAATGGAGCGAGGGTTTCATGACGAAGGCGAAGCAAAGCAATGTGTTGCTGGCAGAGGCGGACTTCGTCGGCGAGTAGGACTTGCAGTCGCAGGGTCTGGGTTAGGGCAAGGAGTTCCTTGATTGGCTTAGGCGATGGGTGGATTTATTGCTGGAGACGACACTCAGATGCTAGCGGTGCTGAGGTGTTTCGGTTACGGAAGCTACATTCTGGCAGGAATGGTTGCTGCTTGGCGATGGGCGTGGGCAAATGTGCGATATGTCGGTACGGCCATTCGTACTTTACTGGCTTGGGTTTTATATCCACTAGTCTTTGTTTGGAGGCTATGGCAGGATGCGACAGAGGATGGCTACCACGATTTTCTTTGTGAGGCGGTTTGTCTTCTCGTCATGTTGGTGCCCATTGTCTTTCTTTCTTTTCTGGGGTTGTTGATAGATTAGATAGCATTGTTTTGAATGCTTGAGGCTAACATGCTATGCTATCCCCCTTAAAGTTTAAAAGTTTTTGGCTAGGAGGATTCGTGAAATAGAAGGTAAGCTAGTTTGATAGTCTCGGATCTATCTACACCTTGTTTTGCAGAGAATAGGGCATAATGTCCAACTGACTAATAGGTGGTGGCGGTATCCGTCTAAAGAACAATTTTTTTCCCAAAAAGGTGTTTGTGAGTCTATAGATCCTACCCGAAGTTTTTCATAGGCATGAAAAAGGTCGCAACTACACATGGGTTTATATCCATATACTTGGGTCATGGTAGAAAATTGATTGTTTATGGCATGTGTGGCAATAACTCTTTTATGCGAAAGAGGTATGCATGAAAGCTATGATATCATGATGATGAATAATGCGATGAATGTATGGAATGATTCAATGCTTAAGAAGATATTTTTGTATCGCCTTCATGCCATAGAACAAATGTGTGTGTGTGTGTCTATATATATATATACATATATATATATATATATATTGAGAAGTTTGCCAAACCTAGAAGTCAACTCTCCAAACCATGTTTGTGAGTTGCTGCAATTTACAAATTTTTCATCCATCCGAAAAGGGGTACAAAATTTTGTGAACCGAGCCATCTCAACTTAAATCGCATAGTTTGCTTATGACTTGCCCTTAGCATGGCATTTCCATTTAGGTTTGTAGGGCTTACAAAGGGTTCATATTTATTTCTGGGTGTATGAGGTCATAGTATATTATCCCCCTTAAAAAAGACTTTTGGTTAGGAGAATCTGTGAAACAGGGGTTAAAGTTGCCATGATGGTCTTAGGTACATCTATATGTCGATCTGGTAAGAACAGAGCTTAGCGGTCAATCTATAAGGGCTGCAAAATCAATCGACATTCATTTTTTAGTTTTCTAACAAGGCTTCCTCTGGTTAGGAAATACTTTGGTGATTTTAGATGGTTGGGTTGCCATGGAGGAAATGGTTTAGTCACGTACCGCTGTGCTGGAAAATATGAGTTTGCTGTCTTTATTGGTCTCCTTGGGTCAGATCCCAAAGGTAAAAAATTTGGGAAAAAATCATGAATGCAGGTAAATAGGTTTGTGAACTACCTTAAAAAATCAAGATTTTATCACCTATGGTTTTGTCTGTACAAATTCATCAACCGGTTGACTACTGACTTTCAGATTCTGACTTTCCAAAGTGATGTGAATTTTTATTGCATGATGCAATGACTCAAGAATTCAACCAAAATTTTTGGAGTCTACTGGTTATATATGAAACCTTCTGTAAAAATATGCACATTTTATCAAGTAAGGTTTAGGTCATATGAAAAGATGAAAGCAGCTGCTCCAAATTTCCAGAACATGATGTTGTTAGTTGTTTTGATTGTTTCACCATGATGCAGGGGTCTAAAAATTTGGAAAAAATTCATGAAGCTTACTGAGTTAGTTTATTTGTTATCTGTAAAATTTCTCAGGTTTATGACCAACAGTTTACCATATGCAAAGTTTTCAAGCAGTCTGACTATAAAATTTCAGAACACAACCAACCGGCACAAAATGAAACTTTACACAAGTTTTATGGTGTATAAATTTATTATCTTTTAAATGCATTATGTTAGAGTGGTCCAGAAACTATATGAATTTTGGGTGGTCCATCTAATCAAACAATCTAGAGGTTGAAGCATCATAAATTCTATTTTATACCAAACTACCCGTTGTAGGCCACATCGTAAGATTTGAAAAGTCGAGAGAAGAAGAGCTCAAAATTTTTTCCAATTCATATTTGGTGCATAGATAACATGAGGAGATGGAATCCCTACAAATGTCTATCAAGTTTAACTTTTGTCAACCCAATTCAAAACCCATTCACTAGAGGCTATTTTCTAACCCGACATTTTGCAAATCTGAACTAGTACATAGGAATAGTTGGCAAAAGAGATTTTCAAAAATTATTCTAACACTTTGGTTCTGATTTGTTATGATTACTAAGTGTTTTCAGACCCATTTTCACATAAATACAAACTTTCAACAGGTTTCGGTCCTATAGAGCAAGATGAGAGTTTTAAAACTTAAAATAGAGATGTCGAGAAGATTGATCTCTAAAGAGGGATGAGATATAAGATTGAATATGATTTTCGCAAATAATTTGTAGATGAGAGCAAAGCTCCCAAAATAATTTTGAGAATCCATTCTAAACGACCAACTTAAGGGGCTCCAATAGTCGGTATTTGCTCTGATAGCACTGCTGTCGGAGTCGCCGGACCATCTAATTATATTTGCATGACGAAGTGAAATGCTTCAAGTCATCAAACAAATATAACGAGACGTCTGACATCCCGAGAGAAGGATACGTTAGACATTGCTGGGCCTTTAGCCTATCAGTCAACTTCAGCGTGAGATGTGCCCGTCAAACCACTCGAAGGCGGCGACCAGATGTGTTACACATTCCGAAAACTTGACAAAAATGGCTAAAGATCTACAATATCTCAAATATTCTTAACTCATACTCATGTGAATCTAGTTCCCAGGATGTGCACTAGATTCACACTTTCATCTCAAGCATGGATATACATAGCAAACACAAGTAAGATGAAAGAAACTTAAAGTCTTATTTCGACATAATAATTACATAGGCCGACCAGCCAAATATATATATATCAATCAGAGAACTGCAGAAGCTTCGCTACCCAATCACAAGCACACCGACTAGGCGTTGACCCCGTTAAGTTCGATCCTAGAAGAAGCAGTCGATTACCCGCATCACTCAAAAGATTAAGTCTAAGACCTACAAGCAAAGTGGATATTCCAGTGGGAATAGTTAGTACATTATTAGAAATAATGTACTGGCAAGCACCAAGACAAGCCTAACACACCACATGTAGGGCATATAATCAAGGAAGGCATAGTATGGTTCATTTAGCATAAAGCAAGTTTTATATGCATAAAAATACTTCCAAATCAGTTTTTCTTTCAAATGAAGTTTCAGCAAGCAAGTTCTAAGCATATGGGCAGCATAGTAGTCATTAATCATGTATAAGTATACACATCATTGCCATCCATGGCAGCAAGGACATATTCCACAAAACACAACATAATTTGAAGGTAAATTTCAGCATTCAGAGAAATAAACACAAGCCTATACTCAATACATATCCACACGCCGCTCTTGACCGTGAGCATGACTAATCGATTAATTTTTACTCTGCAGAGTTTGTACACTTTACCCACATGATGTGAATCGCCCACTTGAAGTGAAGCGCTCTAGTTTTGCTCGGTACACGTCGATACCACTATATTCTACACATTGAGTATAGACTAGAGGTCACAACGAAGCCTTTACACTACTTAATCTCTAGCCTTGCACTAGCATGATACGTGTTCTCCCCATCCTGGACATACTAGAAAATATAACCCAAAACCGTCAAGTGGCGTGGCCCCGCCTTAAACTTGACATCATGGTGACGGACACGACAGGAACCCACCCACGTGGCACAATACCGTTGTATTGGACAGACTTTGTCGCTTAAACTACCACATCGGTGGTAAATAGGAAGTTCCCCTAGGTTATCCGAACCCATACACACCGGCCTACCTTAGTGCAAGGCTAGGTGCTATGTAGATTAGTTAGCTTAGGTCATCCCATACTAACACATGTGATTGCACTGTATACGAAATGAACTGACATTGAGTGAGGTCCTTAGGTCGGTTTTGGGCACACTCTCCTCCTATCGGCATACAAATACATCAATCGCATGCCACTTGAGGCCCAAACCTAAAATCCATGTTTTCCACCATTTTATTTGTCAAAATCACAAGTATTCAGGTTCTTTCTAGATTATTTAAAAATAAACTTTTCATGTTTGTATTGATCCCATAATGACGAGGGAAAAGCATTTTAAGCATGGCTAAGCACTATAGTACTCTAGTGATATCGGAACTCATGGCATAAGGTGGTATAATCAAACTTTTCCTAAGGTTAGGAACGAGGGATATGGACATATGTGGGGTTAAGGTGATAATGCAAGTAATAGGAGTTTGTCTAACAAGTTTAACAAGATTTTAATTTATTAGTGTACAATCAACAAGTGAGATTTGCAAGCATTTTCAATAACCTCCGAAACATTGGTTCAAAGTGTTCAAAGAGAGAGGGAGATGGGACTTGCATTGTAAGTGGAAAAGGTCAACACCTAAGTCACTTTTTCACCGTTTAAGCAATTATCTATAAAAAGTATACAGTATGCAATTAAACATCGAAAACATGCAAAAAATACAAAATGCTCTAATATGCTTAATTTGTGCACATTCAGTAGGTTCTGATCTAAAATGATTTTACAAGTTATAACGTGTTCTAGGTCTATAACATTCTATACGCGCATGACTTAAGAGTGTTAGGTTCAGAACATTGTTACTTCTATATTTCGGTGAACAAAGGATTAATTTTGGTTAGCTAAACCATTTTTAGTTCATAAGCTTAGGGTTTTTACTTTATGAACTAGGGATGCTTAGTCTAGACTAAAAATATTTTTTTATAACCTAGACCTTACCTTATAAGCTAAGTACATTAAACCTTTTGGAGTAAGAAGATGATCTTAAAGCCTTTCTGGTATATTAAGTTTTAATTGACTACTTTGGAGCAAAGGTGCATATATATACATTTATACATGTCTATATACAGTACTTAATTACTATCATTAGCACCTAGGTTATCTATTTAGGTTGTTCCTACATATTTGGTGTTGGTGTTGCCTTATTTTTATTTTTCCTAATTGAAGCCCATTTCTTGCTGGTTTAATAAAAACTTGGTTCATTCAAAATAAGTCAAAAATAAATCTCCTATAAATTTTCCAAGTGGAAGTGTGTACAAGGTGTCTATTTCTTAAATAAATACTTAAGTGATATTATTATACAGTAGGCATATGTTTTTATTTTATAATTTGGAAATATGTGTGTTGGTGGTTCTACAGAGCTTAGGTTTGCTAAAAAGGAATTAAAATGAATTTTATATAAATTTCTAAAATCCAGCCTACCGATAATTCATCATTTTCTTAATAATAGTTTTAAACATTTTTTGCTGAAAGTAATTATATATTTTTATTTTTCCTAATCAGAGAGTGTGGATTTACGAATATGTAGGATTGAAGTTTGCCTTAAAAATGAGTTGATTTGAATTTTTTACTTATTTTATAAGTTTATTCAAGCTCTATGTGTGATTTTCTTTATTTAAATTTTTCAGACTAAATTTGCACGGTAAGTGCCAAGTTTTATACTTCTAAATTAATGTTCATTATCTACTGGATTCACAGAAATTTGTTTCACTCCAAAATGAGTTAAATTGGATTTTATTTGGATTTTACAATTTGTGCTAACTTTTCAGCAAATTTGAAAATGTTTTGGGTCCTTCTGCACGTGCTGAAACAAATTTTATTAAGAGTCCTTGAGTTTTAGTGTATTTACAGATGGATCTATGTCCCACATGACATTGAATGGTACATTTACACAATAGACCCTAGGATTGTTCAAATTTCCAAAAACCAGTCTTGGCATTCTAACAACAGCGGCTTTTCGCGAACGACGACAGCAAGCAACAACCATAGAACTGGAAAGAGGGCGCATGCATTGTTTCAATAGTGCTACCAGGAAGCTTTGCACTCGAGGACTCGAACTATTGGCTTACCGAAATGATGGGAATTAGGAAAAAGAGGGCAGCGGCCGAAGCTAAACACGGCGGCGTTGATCTCCCTATCCATGACGTATTCTGCTGGGATTCTTGAGTGGTCTTGTAGATGTGGTAGAGATGATGTTGATGGCGTAACAACTCGGCTTGATATGGTCCACAGCGTTCAAAATGGCGACGATGTCATGGCGGCGCCCACGTGAGTCCTGGTGCAGGAACCAGGGCGGCGTGACGAACTCGACTTGCACAGCACAGAGAAAGAATACCATGGGAGTGTTAGGCATCAAAGAGAGATCACGTTCCCGAGAGTGGGTTGCGGCGAAGCTCACCAGAGAAGCTTGGCAACGGATCAAACACCTACCGGCGATGAGGAAGAAAAGGTTGTTCCTGGCGATTCCGAGGTGAACTCTCTTGGTTTCTTCGTGGAACACGAATGAGAGAGGCAAGAAGTATGTTGGCGAGGTGGCTGGCTAAATGGTGGGTGTGAGCTGGGGTGGCAACCTCGGTGTCTTTGTGTGGTGTTGGCACATTTCCAGGGAGCTGGCTGCATGGTAGAGCTTTGGAGTGGGTTGCAGAATGTCCCTGAGGTTGACAAGTGGGTCCACTTCGTGGTAGGGTAGGCAATGGGGAGTGGTAAGGGTAGAAACATGTGTGTGAATGGTTTTTGGACGAATTTTCAGATCATTTTCTCTCCCCTCACTTCGTAGCTCAATAATTTAATTTGTGGACATGATAAATTAGTGTAAATTTTTGTGGAGTTAGATGATTATTCCTAGATTCCATTTTCTTCCGTTGCACACAAAAATCATTTGTGGTTTGTTCATAGAAATTAAACAAAAATCATTTGTGGTTTGTTCACAGAATTTTTAGGAGGCCTAAACAGAGAATAAAAATTATAGAAAAACTATATTTATTCAAGTTAATTAAACTACTATTTGTGTAAATTATTTCCTATATACATTCCTGTGCATTTTAATTAACTTTTGGATAGGATGTGATTTTAGCCGATAAGAATATTAATTAGCCTAATATTGGACTATTTTGTTTAATTTGTTTGGGGCATCAACCCTAGTTATTAAATTGTACCAAAATTTTACTGGGTTAACATAATATTTGGCACCTACATAAATTTTTTCATGATTTTATCTTGTATAAATTTTTTTAGAAAATTAGGGTAATCTCCCTAGGTTTAGGTGTTCACTCTATGTGCATGCATCTATTATAGTCATTTGGGTTCATATTAAATTTCATTTTGGGCTGAGGAGGTGAACCTGGAATTAAATTTTTATATCCACATATTATTACCCTAAGTTAGCTGTAGGCTCGTTTGGTGAATTTTATATCCTTTAGGTTATGCTCATGAGACCTATTATGAAATGCGAGTTAAAAATCCGAATGCACAAAGGACTCAGTCTCAAAACATTTCTTTTATGCATATGCATGTGCACATGTATTTTTGTATCCACATTATAAGTTAGAAATGAAAAAGGTTTTCTTTTGTTCTCAAATTTTTAATCAAGCATTAGGTTGAGGTACTCTCCAAAGTTAGAAAAGAAATTTTTTTTTCAAAAAATTAAGAATTTTACTTCGGTTTGGTTTTAACAAAATTTTCCTGACCCTAGAATTTGGGTATGTGACACCATAGGCCGGCGCGGGTAGAGGGGAGGGGACAGCACGCCACGCATGGGCCACGAGGGACGATGGGATGGTGATTTCAGATGGTTGGGTTGCCATGGAGGAAATGGTTTACTCAAGTACCGCTGTGCTGGAAAATATGAGTTTGCTGTCTTTATTGGTCTCCTTGGGTCAGATCCCAAAGGTAAAAAATTTGGGAAAAATCATGAAGGCAGGTAAATAGGTCTGTGAACTACCTTAAAAAAATCAAGATTTTATCACCTATGGTTTTGTCTGTACAAATTCATCAACCGGTTGACTACTGACTTTCAGATTCTGACTTTCCAAAGTGATGTGAATTTTTATTGCATGATGCAATGACTCAAGAATTCAACCAAAATTTTTGGAGTCTACTGGTTATATATGAAACCTTATGTAAAAATATGCACATTTTATCAAGTAAGGTTTAGGTCATATGAAAAGATGAAAGCAGCTGCTACAAATTTCCAGAACATGATGTTGTTAGTTGTTTTGATTGTTTCACCATGATGCAGGGGTCTAAAAATTTGGAAAAAATTCATGAAGCTTACTGAGTTAGTTTATTTGTTATCTGTAAAATTTCTCAGGTTTATGACCAACAGTTTACCATATGCAAAGTTTTCAAGCAGTCTGACTCAAAAATTTCAGAACACAACCAACCGGCACAAAATGAAACTTTACACAAGTTTTATGGTGTATAAATTTATTATCTTTTAAATGCATTATGTTAGAGTGGTCCAGAAACTATATGAATTTGTCCATCTAATCAAACAATCTAGAGGTTGAAGCATCATAAATTCTATTTTATACCAAACTACCCGTTGTAGGCCACATCGTAAGATTTGAAAAGTCGAGAGAAGAAGAGCTCAAAATTTTTTCCAATTCATATTTGGTGCAGAGATAACATGAGGAGATGGAATCCCTACAAATGTCTATCAAGTTTAAGTTTTTTTAACCCAATTCAAAACCCATTCACTAGAGGCTATTTTCTAACCCGATATTTTGCAAATCTGAACTAGTACATAGGAATAGTTGGCAAAAGAGATTTTCAAAAATTATTCTAACACTTTGGTTCTGATTTGTTATGATTACTAAGTGTTTTCAGACCCATTTTCACATAAATACAAACTTTCAACAGGTTTCGGTCCTATAGAGCAAGATGAGAGTTTTAAAACTTAAAATAGAGATGTCGAGAAGATTGATCTCTAAAGAGGGATGAGATATAAGATTGAATATGATTTTCGCAAATAATTTGTAGCTGAGAGCAAAGCCCCCAAAATAATTTTGAGAATCCATTCTAAACGACCAACTTAAGGGGCTCCTATAGTCGGTATTTGCTCTGATAGCACTGCTGTCGGAGTCGCCGGACCATCTAATTATATTTGCATGATGAAGTGAAATGCTTCAAGTCATCAAACAAATATAACGAGACGTCTGACATCCCGAGAGAAGGATACGTTAGACATTGCTGGGCCTTTAGCCTACCAGTCAACTTCAGCGTGAGATGTGCCCGTCAAACCACTCGAAGGCGGCGACCAGATGTGTTACACATTCCGAAGACTTGACAAAAATGGCTAAAGATCTACAATATCTCAAATATTCTTAACTCATACTCATGTGAATCTAGTTCCCAGGATGTGCACTAGATTCACACTTTCATCTCAAGCATGGATATACATAGCAAACACAAGTAAGATGAAAGAAACTTAATGTCTTACGTCGACATAATAATTACATAGGCCGACCAGCCATATATATATATATATATATATCAATCAGAGAACTGTAGAAGCTTCGCTACCCAATCACAAGCACACCGACTAGGCATTGACCCCGTTAAGTTCGATCCTAGAAGAAGCAGTCGATTACCTGCATCACTCAAAAGATTAAGTCTAAGACCTGCAAGCAAAGTGGATATTCCAGTGGGAATAGTTAGTACATTATTAGAAATAATGTACTGGCAAGCACCAAGACAAGCCTAACACACTACATGTAGAGCATATAATCAAGGAAGGCATAGTATGGTTCATTTAGCATAAAGCATGTTTTATTTGCATAAAAATACGTCCAAATCAGTTTTTCTTTCAAATGAAATTTCAGCAAGCCAGTTCTAAGCATATGGGCATCATAGTAGTCATTAATCATGTATAAGTATACACATCATTGCCATCCATGGCAGCAAGGAGATATTCCACAAAACACAACATAATTTGAAGGTAAATTTCAGCATTCAGAGAAATAAACACAAGCCTATACTCAATAAATATCCACACGCCGCTCTTGACCGTGAGCATGACTAATCGTTTAATTTTTGCTCTGCAGAGTTTGTACACTTTACCCACATGATGTGAATCGCCCACTTGAAGTGAAGCGCTCTAGTTTTGCTCGGTACCCGTCGATACCACCATACTCTACACATTGAGTACAGACTAGAGGTCACAACGAAGCCTTTACACTACTTAATCTCTAGCCTTGCACTAGCATGATACGTGTTCTCCCCATCCTGGACATACTAGAAAATATAACCCAAAACCGTCAAGTGGCGTGGCCCCGCCTTAAACTTGACGCCATAATGGTGACGGACACGACAGGAACCCACCCACGTGGCACAATACCGTTGTATTGGACAGACTTTGTCGCTTAAACTACCACATCGGTGGTAAATAGGAAGTTCCCCAAGGTTATCCGAACCCATACACACCGGCCTACCTTAGTGCAAGGCTAGGTGCTATGTAGATTAGTTAGCTTAGGTCATCCCATACTAACACATGTGATTGCACTGTATACGAAATGAACTGACATTGAGTGAGGTCCTTAGGTCGGTTTTGGGCACACTCTCCTCCTATCGGCATACAAATACATCAATCGCATGCCACCCTAGGCCCAAACCTAAAATCCATGTTTTCCACCATTTTATTTGTCAAAATCACAAGTATTCAGGTTCTGTCTAGATTATTTAAAAATAAACTTTTCATGTTTGTATTGATCCCATAATGACGAGGAAAAAGCATTTTAAGCATGGCTAAGCACTATAGTACTCTAGTGATATCGGAACTCATGGCATAAGGTGGTATAATCAAACTTTTCCTAAGGTTAGGAACGAGGGATATGGACATATGTGGGGTTAAGGTGATAATGCAAGTAATAGGAGTTTGTCTAACAAGTTTAACAAGATTTTAATTTATTAGTGTACAATCAACAAGTGAGATTTGCAAACATTTTCAATGACCTCCGAAACATTGGTTCAAAGTGTTCAAAGAGAGAGGGAGATGGGACTTGCATTGTAACTCGGAAAAGGTCAGCACCTAAGTCACTTCTTGTAACACCCTGAGGTGTTTTCCCCTTTTAAAAATCCAAAAGAAAATCGTAAAAGAAAATCTTTTGAATTAACTGGAGGGAATTAATAATTTTAAAATCCAAACGATAAATGGAAATGGCATGGTAGGATTTTTCCTAAATTCTACATGTCAAAATACGCTAACAGGATTTTTCGTGGAATTTTTGAGCACCGAAATAATTTTTAACCAATTAAAATCAATTTTAGAATTAATAAATCCCGGAAAATCAATTTCTCTCTCCTCCGTCCTTTCCCGCTCTTTTCCGGCTGTGGCCGCCGCCCGAGTCGACGGCCCATCCTCTCCCGCGCGCGCCCAGCTGATCGGCCCAGCCGACCGGGCCGTTTCCCCCCAGCCGACGCGCGTCCTCCTCTCTCTCGTGGGCCGACTGAAGGCTACGGCCCGCCAAAACCGTCGCGCCCGCAGCTTAAGTCCAGTCCGTATCCCCTTCTTGCCGTAACACCGGCAGTGGGGTCCACCCGTCGGCCCGTCCCTACCTCTCCGCCCCGCCGCCATTGACGCCGCTCGCCCGCGCGGATCTCGCCGCCCGTCCCTCCCGCGTACCCTAAAGGCACCGCCTTAACTTCCCGTCTCTCCCGCCGCCTTCAAATCGCCCAGCCGCCGCTCCCGCACCCCTTAATGGCCGGATTTAATCACCGGCCATTACTTCCCCCAAACCGCGCCGGCGAGAAATTTCGCCCTTATCCGGTCGCCACCGATCTTCCCATCCCCTATATAAGCACCCCCTCGCCCTCCCCGAGCTCCCCACACCTCCACTCAAGCCTCTCTCTCTCTCCGTCGTTCCCGCACCGTGCGCCCCTGCTTCGGACTTCGTCGCCGAGGTTCGGCCGTGTGTTCCGCTGCTCCGAGATGCTTCGAGCTCCGCCGACTCCTCCCTCCTCGTCACCAGTGCCAGCGCCGCTCCGGCCACCCTTCCCCGAGTGGTTCCGTCGCCTCCCTCACTGTCCGCGCCGTCGTCCCCTTCGACTCCGGTCGCACCGCGGTGAGCACTCGTCTCTATGTCCCCTCTCGACCGAGTGCACGCCGCCGTCCCCGAGTGCGCACGGCTCCGCCCACACGTGAGCCGCGGTATTCCGCCGCCCGCACCGCCGCCCGAGTGGCGCCAGTCGGTCTCCGGCCGCCGTGCACCATTGTCGGCCGATCGCGTCGCCCGAACCCCTTCCCGACCATCCGATCACGCCGCTCGAACCCCTTCCCGGCCGTCCGATCTGCCTCAGCAGATCGGGGCTGTCCATCCCCACTGGCCCGCGTGGCACACCGCGTGGCCGCCGAGTCGGCGCCCCGTGTGCGCCACGTGGTGCGCCGCTCTCCCTCTTGGCCCGTGGACTCGGTCCACCATGGACCGGTGCTCCCGCGGCCGATGACGCCATCGCGACGTCAGCCCTAGCGCTGACGCAATTCCGGGATTTATTGCATAATAAATTATTAAGGATTTTTTCTGTTTTAGTAAAAACACAGATAATCTTCTAAAAATCATATCTTTTCAACCCGACCTCCGTTTTAGCCCATTCAAATTTCATTAAATTCGTAAAAATGCCAAGAATCCATTAAAAATGGTTTTGTTTCCTGTTTTAGTAGCTTTTTAGCCTGTTTTGTTGAAGTGCCTGTTTGCCGTGTAGATCCCGGTAGTCCCTCCGTCCCGGTTTACTTCGAAGTCGTCGCAGAAGTCCCCCAAACCGAAGAGCAAGGCAAGTCATGCTATATCATTGATCATATTGCTCCCGTTTTGCTAAAAACACCTGTTTTACTCTATGAAATTGCATGTATTTTTTTATGTTGTCATTTCATGGGAAATAATACACCCTATGCTTAGTTTATGCCTTAGGTTTGACACCCCAAACCCTTTGACAAAACTTGGGAAAATAATGTGACTAGATTTCAGGACTAGGTTATGCTTAGCCTGGCTTAGTTTCACTAGCTCACTAAATGGGTCATTTTCTCACTTAATATATATCTCCCGGACTTATGTTCGGAGGATTAATGATTAAAGATACAGGTGAACTGGACTAATAACTAAAATATGACAAATGGTGGGTTGTGGGCGCTATGGTTTTGGCTAGCGGCGCCCATAGCAATTAAGGACCGGTTCACGGGACCCCTCGGGAGAATTGTTAGTGATATGCCCTAGAGGCAACATGGAGATGTTGGATATCACGTCAATGTTTATGTATAAATGAATAAAGTGTTATTCAGTTCCATGAAATAGACATCTTGTATTGATCAATAAGTACGTGACTTATTTATGAGACTCGATATGTATGAATCTATTTCTAAACGATCCCTGATCATATGTCATATTGTTGGAACAAATATGATTCTAAGATCGACATGTTTATTGATTGATGATCATGTCTCATAGATCATGGGTATGGAGATACCAAATCAATAAACATGGACATATGTGTTGGAGAACACATTGTTGGATAGACCCACCATGAGACACTACAGAATTAATGTGCCATTAGTTGGTCTCGGTAGTGTTGGTACAAAGTCCTTAGACTCGAGATCACCATGGATTCCAACATGTGTAGTAGCCTACTTTGGGACTACCAAACGCTATTCCGTAATCGGGTAGTTATAAAGGTAGTTTTCGGGTTTGCTATGAAACATGGAGTGGGATGTGAGTGATCAAGATGGGATTTGCCCCTCCTTTGGAGAGATATCTCTAGGCCCCTCGAGGTAATGGATTATGGAAATGCATGGCCATGCTAAGTTGATTGAGGAGTCAATCAACGGACGATAATCCAATACGGTTCGAGTGAATGGTTAAGCTATTGAAGGGATGGCACACATCTTGCCTATAGCTTAACCGGTATCGTGAGGCAAAGGGATTTGTGTACACATTACAGGTTCGAGCCGATATTATATTCTTGTATACTATGGTGTCGTATGTGCTGCTAGGCGCCGCTATTGACAGTGCTCGGCCGAGTTGGACTCGAGCCGACGATCGGCTAAGTTAGACTATAGCCGAAACCGAGTATACCCGAACCTCTGTGGTCGCACGCTTAAGGGGATAAGAACCTATCACAGTTCCTTTCCGGGTACCGCGGTGGTATTCCTGCACGGAAACCGTGTTGTGGGGCGTGTCTTGTGGGTACAGTTGTACACCTCTGATCAGAGTAAATCTATTCGAATAGCCGTGCCCACGGTGATGGGGCGACTAGTCTCACACTTTTACACCCTAAGTTTTGGAACATGACTAGTATAGGTGGATGGTTTGGGCCCGTCACAACGTGGGGATAACGTTGGACAGTGTTGGAGTAAAAGGTTTTATTTACTCAATTTACGATGTTTTGGCTTTGTTCAAATTCGTATTGTTTGGAAAAACTCCTGCCGTTTGCGCCAAAGCAAACCTTAGCCGACCTTTATCTCCCCGCATTCATTCTTCCCCTTCCGGCGTGACTTGTTGAGTACGTGGAAGTACTCATCCTTGTTTCTTCACGAACCTGAGCCGAGGTTGAAGACGAAGATGAAGTGGAGTAGGCTTTGTCCCGCACTCGGAAGCCGCCCGTGGAATGGTCGAAGCCGCGTGGCCGCGTCAAGCTTAAGCTTAGACCCTTTTTCTTTTTCCGCTGCTCTTTTGTAATCTTTTTGTATTGTTTGTAAGACGTGGAACGTAATATCAACAATTGTCGTATGTGTACCCGGCTGATCCGGACGGGATTTTAATACACATATAGCCTTGGAAATTCGGGTCGAATTTCGGGCGTGACAAGTTGGTATCGAGCCAATTCCCTGATCGTAGGAAAAGCCAAACGGAAAAAACCCTAGGAGCCCTCGAATCTTTTCATATGCATAAGCCCTGTCTTTTGAAAATGGTTTCGGGAAAATGGGACTTGTTTCCTCGGGATTGGGGAAAAATTTTAAGTTTCTCTCAAAGCATTTTGAAAACCTGGTCAAGTCTATGTGACAGGATTCTAGAGTTAAAATTTTCAAAAATCATTTGATCTCTTGTTCACCGCCAAGTTGCGATTTTCTAAGGGGTCAATGTCCTAAGTCGAGATAGGAGGGAATGGTCGCCAATTTTTATTATAACTAAGCATCTATTTTGCAGCATCATTTAGGGGATGTCCTTAGAAGTTTTACTTAGCCTCATAAAAATGTTTCTCAAAAACCCTCTTTTTCTCATTCACTTTACTTGAGTCCTTTATCGTTTGTCTAACTTGGGTTTGAGTATGCATTGATCCCCTACCTTGTCTTCTCTAGATGGCAGGCCGTCCAGTCACCCACAACGGTCGTGGTCCGAAAGGGTTCGTTGTGTAGCTGGCAAGAATGGCCTTGGCAGTGGGCTATCCGGATGCACCTGAGTACATGGTCGTCTCACTGTTTGGCTGTGAGTTGCCTCACCAAGTCCGCCTAGAGGTGCACGGGTTCGTAGGCACCAATATCCCGAACATGGTGGTCACGGCGTCAGGAGGAACAGATGAGCATGCCTGCCAAGAGGCGGCTTATCTAATGCTAGCTCGGATGAGGGAGATGCATGATTACCATCTCCGCCACTCTGCCTACCGGTACCATCCTCGGCGGGAAACTTCATCAGCAACCAACACATTCCAGTCTGCTGAGGGGGAGAACGACACCACCTTCTCCCACATGAGGACGGTGATTGAAGGGTGGATAAGATGCATGCGAGCTTCACATGGCGGCAAAGGCCCCGAATGACCGAAGATCTTAAAGATCAAGAGTTTGAAGGATGAGGTGGATCGACTCAAGAGGGAGATCGCCAGCCTGAAGGGGCTTCCACCTCCCAACATCCTTCGGATAAGGATCACGCCACGGAAGAACACCAAGGCTCCGGTACGGATGCAACCGGCGCCCGTGGTTCCACCTCGCCCCCACCGCCTTCCCGGCCCCAAGCCGGATCCCGCTCTTGCTCGGTGCCCGCCCCAAGCGGAGGAGGAGGATGGATCTCGGGGTCCAAGAGCAACCGGGCGTAGCGGCGCGCAACTCCAAGAGTCCCAGACGGAAGGGCGAGTTAGCCAGCTCTCGAAGCCGCTCAAAGGAAAAGGAAGATGGGAACTCCCTGGGAAGTGGTTTCGACTCCTCCGACCGTGGAAGCCGTTCCGACCCTTAGAACGTTGCCACCCTTAGTTTACCATTTTTCTAGTTTTTCCGTTTGCCTAGTTCTTTGTGTGTTAGGTATTGTCGTGGGTAGTGGTCAACCTATATCAAAGTGTGGATATGGGTTGCCCAATTAAGGATGTTGGGTGTGTTTTAAGTGTTTTGTCAAGAAAGATCAAAACAAGTAATAAAGACCAACTTCTCTGTTCAATCTATTTTACTCCTTCTCCCCGCATTGTTGTTCCGCTCCTTCAGATGGTGAACACCAGGAATGGTAGCAACAGCAATGAGTCAGCTGAGAACAACACCCGTGCTAATACCAACAACCCACCTCCTCCCACTGAAAACATCACTTTGGCACAAGTTCTGGCCAACCAGACCTAGATGATAGCTGCAATGATGCAGCAAATGCAACAGCAGCATCAGCAGATGCAGTTGCAAATGATGCAACAGTTTCAAAGAGAACCAGCATCAGCACGACCATTTCGCACCACCCCCTCCCCACAAAACACACTATCGAATTTCTTCGAGTCCGACCCCCAACTTTCTCCAAGACCACCAACCCTATGGAGGCTAATGACTGGATCATTGCCATAGAAAAGAAGTTGGACCTTCTCCAGTGCACAGACCAAGAAAGGGTGTCTTTCGCTGCTCACTAACTCCAAGGTCCCGCCTCAGCCTGGTGGGACAATTTCTTGGTCACCCATTGGGCGGACGCACCCGCAGTTACTTGGGCAGAGTTTTGCCACCAATTCCGGAAGGCTCACATCCCGGAGGGGTAGTAGCCAGAAAAGAGGGAGTTCAGATCCTTGGAGCAAGGCACTCGAACCGTCACCGAATATCTCGCACGAATTCAATCGCTTAGCGCGATATGCTCCAGAGGACGTACGTACAGACGCCAAGCGTCAAGAGAAGTTCTTGGCCGGGCTGGACGATGAGTTGACGGACAAACTCATCTCCGGTGAGTATGCCGACTTCGAAAAGTTGGTCGACAAAGCCATCCGTCAAGAAGACCAACGCAATAAAATGCTCGAAAACGGAAAGCTACCCGCTTTAGGCCACATCCCCAAGAAGGGAATTCCCGCGCCGTGCTTCACTCCGGGTGGTCGAATGGGCCTACCACTATGATCGTTCGTCGCATCGCCCGTACCATCCCGGAATTTCCAACCCAGCGGAAGCCGTCCCGTACGCCGCGGCGGAATCCGGCCCCACGTCCGCCAAAGCAGCAGCCGCCACGGCAGCCCAAGCCAATGCCACCAAAGAAGGACTCGAGATTCAAACCGGTAATCAGTTTCAACTGTGGAGAACGTGGACATTTCGCGGACAAATGTCCAAGACCAAAACGCGCACCCAGGTTCATCCAAGCAAGAGTGAATCATGCTTCAGAGAGGAGGCACGGGACGCACCGGATGTCATACTAGGTATGTTCCCGGTGAACTCCTTTAATGCATCGATCTGTTTGATTCGGGTGCAACCCATTCTTTCATATCAAAAGCATTCGTGGGGAAACATGGGTTGTCGGTGTTAAAACTTAAGATACCCATGCGGATCCAAACACCCGGGAACCGTTTGAACACCGCCCACTTTTGCCCTTCAGTGGCAATAAAAATCCAGGGATTCCCCTTTCTAGCCAATCTTATCCTTCTAGAATCAAAAGGCCTGGATGTCATCCTTGGGATGGATGGTTAACCCGTCATAAAGGTCTAATCGATTGCACAAGCCGCACGATCTCTTTAACCAATGACGAGGGGAAGAAAGTAATTTATGCTCCCTAAACCACCGAGGGTAGTAGCAAGTCGAATCGGATCTCGGCTAAGGAGAAGCCCGAAGAGAAAGGAAAGGATCGGCAGAAGTTAGAAGATATTCCCGTGGTTTGTGAGTACCGAAGTCTTCGGAAGACCTAACCACAATGCCACCCGAAAGAGAGATAGAGTTTCGGATTGACCTAGTCCCCGGCACCGCTCCGATCCATAAGAGACCCTATAGAATGGGAGCCAATGAGTTGGCAGAGGTCAAGAAGCAAGTAGATGAATAGTTACAGAAAGGTTATATCCGCCCGAGCACATCGCCCTGGGGTGCGCCAGTCATTTTTGTGGAGAAAAAGGATAAGACCAAAAGGATGTGCGTCGACTATCGCGCAATCAACGAGGTCACTATTAAGAATAAATACCCTCTCCCTAGGATTGATGACCTGTTCGATCAATTAAAGGGAGCAAAGGTGTTCTCCAAGATAGACCTGCGGTCGGCTATCATCGCTAAGAATCCGAGAAGAAGATATTCCCAAGACTACCTTCGTCACTCTGTACGGTCGTATGAGTGCACAGTCATGTCCTTCGGACTTACAAATGCCCCAGCCTTTTTCATGAATTTGATGAACAAAGTGTTCATGGAATTCCTAGACAAGTTTGTCGTGGTGTTCATCGACGACATCTTGATCTATTCGCAGTCGGAAGAGGAACATGAGCACCATCTCCGGTTGGTACTTGAAAAGTTAAGAGACCACCAACTCTATGCTAAGTTTAGCAAATGTGCTTTCGGTTGAAGGAAGTGCAATTCCTCGGCCATATCGTGAATGCCCA
The DNA here is from genome assembly GCA_019925245.2 of Oryza australiensis. Lineage (NCBI taxonomy): Eukaryota > Viridiplantae > Streptophyta > Magnoliopsida > Poales > Poaceae > Oryza > Oryza australiensis. The sequence continues at coordinate 552,663 of JAIFGZ020000666.1, forward strand.
AGGCGTCGCAGTGGACCCTTCCAATGTAGAAGCGTGACCAAATGGACTCCACCTAAAACCGTCACCCAGTCGAAGTTTTCTAGGACTTGCGGGTTATTATCGTCGGTTCATCGAAAACTTCTCCGAATTGCCAAGCCTTTGACACGTTGTTAAAGAAGGACGAAAAGTTTATATGGACTGCCGAGCGTAACCGAGTTTTGAAACACTCAAGAGAAAAGCGGTGTCAAGCACCGTGTTGATCTTACCGGATCAAACAAAGGATTTCCAAGTCTATTGCGATGCATCTCACCAGGGGTTAGGCGTGTGTTGATGCAAGATGGAAAGGTGGTCGCGTATGCTTCCCGCCAGTTGAGACCCCATGAGTTTAATTACCCAACACATGACTTAGAGCTAGCAGCAGTCGTCCATGCTCTGAAAATATGGCGACATTACCTCGTCGGTAATCGCTGTGAAATATATACGGATCATAAGAGCCTGAAATACATCTTCACCCAACCGGATTTGAACCTCCGTCAGCGACGATGGTTGGAGTTGATCAAGGATTATGATCTCAGTATACACTACCATCCCGGCAAAGCTAACGTGGTTGCTGATGCTCTGAGCCGAAAGAGTTATTGCAACTCTATTCACATAGAAGGAAGATGTGAACAGCTACTATAAGATTTAGAGCACCTCAACCTGGAAATTGATGAACTCGGATTTGTGGCCACTCTTGAGGCCCAACCCACACTCTTAGATCAAATTCGCATAGCTCAAGCCTCAGATCCGGACATAGTTGAGCTTAAGAAGAATATGAGAGTGGGAAAAGCTCGTGACTTCACGAAGACGAGCATGGAACCATATGGATGGGCAATGGGATATGTGTGCCGAAGATAAGGAATTGAAAAAGTTAATCCTTGAAGCACATCGAGTCGTACTCTATCCATCCGGAAGTACCAAAATGTACCAGGATCTTAAGAAGAAGTTCGGTGGGTTAGCATGAGAAGAGAAATAGCAGAGTTCGTGGCACGTGCGACGTATGTCGCGAGTAAAGGCAAAACACCGAGGCTCGCTGGATTATTACAGCCACTCCAAATTCCAAGTGGAAGTGGGAAGAAATCGGGATGGATTTCATCACCGGTTTACCCGGACATCATCGGACACGATTCCATCGGGTCATAATCGACCGCCTCACTAAAGTGGCTCATTTCATCCCGCTTACCACCATACGGGTAGAAGGTTAGCAGAGTTATACCTTGCAAGGATTGTGTGTCTTCATGGTGTACCTAAGAAGATAGTATCTGATCGTGGTAGCCAGTTCACCTCCAAGTTTTGGCAAAAATTACAAGAGGAACTCGGCACCCGGTTGAATTTTAGCACGGCTTATCACCCGCAAACCGATGGTCGACGTAACGTGTGAACCAGGTTTTGGAAGATATGCCGAGAGCTTGTGCTCGGATTTCGGAGGAGCTTGGGATAAGAGCTTGCCCTATGCAGAGTTCTCTTATAACAACAGTTATCAGGCTAGTTTACAAATGGCACCTTTCGAAGCACTTTATGGACGAAAGTGTCGAACCCCGCTTTTCTGGGATCAGACCGGCGAACGTCAGTTGTTCGGGACCGAAGTGTTAAGTGATGCCGAAGAGAAAGTCAGAATCATAAGAGAAAGGCTGAAAGTCGCACAGTCACGTCAGAAGAGTTATGCGGACAACCGCCGCAGAGCTAGTTTTTAAAGTTGGGGACTATGTATATCTTCGTGTCACCCCACTTCGGGAGTGCACCGATTCCAAACCAAAGGCAAGTTGGCACCACGCTATGTGGGACCATATCGGATTCAAGAGCGACGAGGTGAAGTGACATACCAACTCGAACGCCACCCACCATGGCGGGAATCCACGATGTTTTCCACATCTCCCAACTCAAGAAGTGTCCGAGAGTTCTGAAGAACAAGCTAGTCCGCACAGATTGAAATCCGGGAAGATCGACCTATGTGGAGAAACCAACACGGATACTCGAAACCGGTGAACGAAGGACCGGAACAAGGTCATCGAGTTCCGCCGAGTGCAATGGACTCATCACTCCGAAGAAGAAGCAACTGGGAAAGGGAAGATGAGCTAAAGGCCGCTCATCCCGATCGTTTGCCGCACCTCCGAATCTCGGGTCGAGATTCCGTTTAAGGGGTAGGTTTGTAACACCCCGAGGTGTTTTCCCTTTTAAAAATCCAAAAGAAAATCGTAAAAGAAAATCGTTGGAATTAACTGGAGGGAATTAATAATTTTAAAATCCAAACGATAAATGGAAATGGCATGGTTGGATTTTTCCTAAATTCTACATGTCAAAATACGCTAATAGGATTTTTAGTGGAATTTTCGAGCACCGAAATAATTTTTAACCAATTAAAATCAATTTTGGAATTAATAAATCCAGGAAAATCAATTTCTCTCTCCTCCGTCCTTTCCCGCTCTTTTTCGGTGGCCGCCGCCGAGTCGATGGCCCATCCTCTCCCGCGCGCCACCGATCGCCCACCGACCGGCCGTTTCCCCACCGACGCGCGCGTCCTCCTCTCTCTCGCGGCCGACGAAGGCTACGGCCCGCCAAAACCCTCGCGCCCGCAGCTAAGTCCAGTTCATATCCCCTTCTTGCCGGACACCGGCAGTGGGGTCCACCCGTCGCCCCGTCCCCTACCTCCGCCGCCCCGCCGCCATTGACGCCGCCTCGCCCGCGCGGATCTCGCCGCCCGTCCCCTCGCGCACCCTAAAGGCACCGCCTTAACTTCCCGTCTCTCCCGCCGCCTTCAAATCGCCCGCCGCCGCCTCCCGCACCCTCAATGGCCGGATTTAATCACCGGCCATTATTTCCCCAAACCGCGCCGGCGAGAAATTCCGCCCTTATCCTGGCCGCCACCGACCTTCCCATCCCCTATATAAGCACCCCTCGCCCTCCCCGAGCTCCCGACACCTCCACTCAAGCCTCTCTCTCTCTCCGTCGTTCCCGCACCGTGCGCCCCTGCTTCGGACTTCATCGCCGAGGTTCGGCCGTGTGTTCCCGCTGCTCTGAGACGCTCCGAGCTCCGCCGACTCCTCCCTCCTCGTCACCAGTGCCAGCGCCGCTCCGGCCACCCTTCCCCGAGTTGTTCCGTCGCCTTCCTCACTGTCCGCGCCATCGTCCCCTTCGACTCCGGTCGCACCGCGGTGAGCACTCGTCTCTATTTCCCTCGCCGAGTGCACGCCGCCGTCCCCGAGTGCGCACGGCTCCGCCCACACGTGAGCCGCGGTATTCCGCCGCCCGCACCGCCGCCCGAGTGGCGCCAGTCGGTCTCCGGCCGCCGTGCACTATTGTCGGCCGATCGCGCCGCCCGAACACCTTCCCGACCGTCCGATCACGCCGCCCGAACCCCTTCCCGACCGTCCGATCTGCCTCGGCAAATCGGGGCTGTCCGTCCCCGCTGACCCGCGTGGCACACCGCGTGGCCGCCGAGTCGGCGCCCGTGTGCGCCACGTGGTGCGCCGCTCTCCTCTCGGCCGTGGACTCGGTCCACCATGGACCGGTGCTCCCGCGGCCGATGACGCCATCGCCGACGCCAGCCCTAGCGCCGACGCAATTCCGGATTTATTGCACAATAAATTATTAAGGATTTTTTTCTGTTTTAGTAAAAACATAGATAATCTTCTAAAAATCATATCTTTTCAACCCGACCTCCGTTTTAGCCCATTCAAATTTCATTAAATTCGTAAAAATGCCAAGAATCCATTAAAAATGGTTTTGTTTCCTATTTTAGTAGCTTTTTAGCCTGTTTTGTTGAAGTGCCTTGTTTGCCGTGTAGATCCCGTAGTCCCTCCGTCCCGGTTTACTTGAAGTCGTCGCAAGTCCCCCAAACCGAAGAGCAAGGCAAGTCATGCTATATCATTGATCATATTGCTCCCGTTTTGCTAAAAACACTTGTTTTACTCTATGAAATTGCATGTATTTTTTTATGTTGTCATTTCATGGGAAATAATACACCCTATGCTTAGTTTATGCCTTAGGTTTGACACCCCAAACCCTTTGACAAAACTTGGGAAAATAATGTGACTAGATTTCAGGACTAGGTTATGCTTAGCCTGGCTTAGTTTCACTAGCTCACTAAATGGGTCATTTTCTCACTTAATATATATCTCCCGGACTTATGTTCGGAGGATTAATGATTAAAGATTCAGGTGAACCGGACTAATAACTAAAATATGACAAATGGTGGGCTATGGGAGCTATGGTTTTGGCTAGCGGCGCCCATAGCGATTAAGGACCGGTTCACGGGACCCCTCGGGAGAATGACCGTGCAAACCACAAGCCGAAATGGGTAAGGTAGGTCCCGTAGTGTAGCTTCTCCTAGCTGACGAACCCATCGGCAAGGGTGAGCGGGATGGAGTTTCGTCGACCCGGTATAAGGGTTGCGGGCTGCGGATTCACCGAGGCACTCGGGGCCGCCCACTCCTGTGGTCCGGAGTGGGGGCGAAACCTTGGTGGGGTTCGCTTGGTTAGAGGGGGTTATACGAAAGGTCCTATCACAGTTCCTTTCCGGGTACCGCGGTGGTATTCCGGTGCACGGAAACCGTGTTGTGGGGCCGTGTCTTGTGGGTACAGTTGTACACCTCTCGATCGAGTAAATCTATTCGAATAGCCGTGCCCGCGGTGATGGGGCGATCAATCGAGCTCTCCGTGATTAGTCTCACACTTTTACACCCTAAGTTTTGGAACATGACTAGTATAGGTGGATGGTTTGGGCCCGTCACAACGTGAGGACAACGTTGGACGGTGTTGGAGTAAAAAGGTTTTATTTACTCAATTTACTGATGTTTTGGCTTTGTTCAAATTCGTATTGTTTGGAAAAACTCCTGCCGTTTGCGCCAAAGCAAACCTTAGCCATACCTTTATCTCCCCTACATTCATTCTTCTCCCCTTCCGGCGTGACTTGTTGAGTACGTGGAAGTACTCATCCTTGCTTCTTCACCAGAACCTGAGCCAGAGGTTGAAGACGAAGATGAAGTGGAGTAGGCTTTGTCCTGCACTCTGGAAGCGGCCTGTGGAATGGTCGAAGCCGCGTGGCCAGCGTCAAGCTTAAGCTTAGACCCTTTTTCTTTTTCCGCTGCTCTTTTGTAATCTTTTTGTATTATTTCTAAGACGTGGAACTGTAATATCAACAATTGTCGTATGTGTACCCTGGTGATCCTGGACAGGGATTTTAATACACATATAGCCTTGGAAATTCGGGTCTGAATTTCTGGGCGTGAAACTTCTTCACCGTTTAAGCAATTATCTATAAAAAGTATACAGTATGCAATTAAACATCGAAAACATGCAAAAAATCCAAAATGCTCTAATATGCTTAATTTGTGCACATTCAGTAGGTTCTGATCTAAAATGATTTTACAAGTTATAACGTGTTCTAGGTCTATAACATTCTAGGTCTATAACTTAAGAGTGTTAGGTTCAGAACATTGTTACTTCTATATTTCGGTGAACAAAGGATTAATTTTGGTTAGCTAAACCATTTTTAGTTCATAAGCTTAGGGTTTTTACTTTATGAACTAGGGATGCTTAGTCTAGACTAAAAATATTTTTTTATAACCTAGACCTTACCTTATAAGCTAACTACATTAAACCTTTTGGAGTAAGAAGATGATCTTAAAGCCTTTCTGGTATATTAAGTTTTAATTGACTACTTTGGAGCAAAGGTGCATATATATACATTTATACATGTCTATATACAGTACTTAATTACTATCATTAGCACCTAGGTAATCTATTTAGGTTGTTCCTACATATTTGGTGTAGGTGTTGCCTTATTTTTATTTTTCCTAATTGAAGCCCATTTCTTGCTGGTTTAATAAAAACTTGGTTCATTCAAAATAAGTCAAAAATAAATCTCCTATAAATTTTCCAAGTGAAAGTGTGTACAAGGTGTCTATTTCTTAAATAAATACTTAAGTGATATTATTATACAGTAGGCATATGTTTTTATTTTATAATTTGGAAATATGTGTGTTGGTGGTTCTACAGAGCTTAGGTTTGCTCAAAAAGGAATTAAAATGAATTTATATAAATTTCTAACGTCCAGCCTACCGATAATTCATTATTTTCTTAATAATAGTTTTAAACATTTTTTGCTCAAAGTAATTATATATTTTTATTTTTCCTAATCAGAGAGTGTGGATTTACGAATCTGTAGGATTTAAGTTTGCCTAAAAATGAGTTGATTTGAATTTTCTACTTATTTTATAAGTTTATTCAAGCTCTATGTGTGATTTTATTTATTTAAATTTTTGAGACTAAATTTGCACTGTAAGTGCCAAGTTTTATACTTCTAAATTAATGTTCATTATCTACTGGATTCACAGAAATTTGTTTCACTCCAAAATGAGTTAAATTGGATTTTATTTGGATTTTACAATTTGTGCTAACTTTTCAGCAAATTTGAAAATGTTTTGGGTCCTTCTGCACGTGCTGAAACAAATTTTATTAAGAGTCCTTGAGTTTTAGTGTATTTACAGATGGATCTATGTCCCACATGACATTGAATGGTACATTTACACAATGGACCCTAGGATTGTTCAAATTTCCAAAAACCAGTCTTGGCATTCTAACAACAGCGGCTTTTCGCGAACGACGACAGCAAGCAACAACCATAGAACTGGAAAGAGGGCGCATGCATTGTTTCAATAGTGCTACCAGGAAGCTTTGCACTCGAGGACTCGAACTATTGGCTTACCGAAATGATGGGAATTAGGAAAAGAGGGCAGCGGCCGAAGCTAAACACGGCGGCGTTGATCTCCCTATCCATGACGTATTCTGCTGGGATTCTTGAGTGGTCTTGTAGATGTTGTAGAGATGATGTTGATGGCGCAACAACTCGGCTTGATATGGTCCACAGCGTTCAAAATGGCGACGATGTCATGGCGGCGCCCACGTGAGTCCTGGTGCAGGAACCAGGGTGGCGTGACGAACTCGACTTGCACAGCACAGAGAAAGAAAACCATGGGTGTGTTAGGCATCAAAGAGAGATCACGTTCCCGAGAGTGGGTTGCGGCGAAGCTCACCAGAGAAGCTTGGCAACGGATCAAACACCTACCGGCGATGAGGAAGAAAAGGTTGTTCCTGGCGATTCCGAGGCGAACTCTCTTGGTTTCTTCGTGGAACACGAATGAGAGAGGCAAGAAGTATGTTGGCGAGGTGGCTGGCTAAATGGTGGGTGTGAGCTGGGGGTGGCAACCTCGGTGTCTTTGTGTGGTGTTGGCACATTTCCAGGGAGCTGGCAGCATGGTAGAGCTTTGGAGTGGGTTGCAGAATGTCCCTGAGGTTGACAAGTGGGTCCACTTCGTGGTAGGGTAGGCAATGGGGAGTGGTAAGGGTAGAAACATGTGTGTGAATGGTTTCTGGACGAATTTTCAGATCATTTTCTCTCCCCTCACTTCGTAGCTCAATAATTTAATTTGTGGACACGATAAATTAGTGTAAATTTTTGTGGAGTTAGATGATTATTCCTAGATTCCATTTTCTTCCGTTGCAAACAAAAATCATTTGTGGTTTGTTCATAGAAATTAAACAAAAATCAGTTGTGGTTTGTTCACAGAATTTTTAGGAGGCCTAAACAGAGAATAAAAATTATAGAAAAACTATATTTATTCAAGTTAATTAAACTACTATTTGAAAAAATTATTTCCTATATACATTCATGTGCATTTTAATTAACTTTTGGATAGGATGTTATTTTAGCCGATAAGAATATTAATTAGCCTAATATTGGACTATTTTGTTTAATTTGTTTGGGGCATCAACCCTAGTTATTAAATTGTACCAAAATTTTACTGGGTTAATATAATATTTGGCACCTACATGAATTTTTTCATGATTTTATCTTGTATGGATTTTTTTAGAAAATTAGGGTAATCTCTCTAGGTTTAGGTGTTCACTCTATGTGCATGCATCTATAATAGTTATTAGGGTTCATATTAAATTTCCTTTTGGGCTGAGGAGGTGAACCTGGAATTAAATTTTTATATCCACATATTATTACCCTAAGTTAGCTGTAGGCTCGTTTGGTGAATTTTATATCCTTTAGGTTATGCTCATGAGACCTATTATGAAATGCGAGTTAAAAATCCGAATGCACAAAGGACTCAGTCTCAAAACATTTCTTTTATGCATATGCATGTGCACATGTATTTTTGTATCCACATTATAAGTTAGAAATGAAAAAGGTTTTCTTTTGTTCTCAAATTTTTAATCAAGCATTAGGTTGAGGTACTCTCCAAAGTTAGAAAAGAAAATTTTTTGTTCACAAAATTAAGAATTTTACTTTGGTTTGGTTTTAACAAAATTTTCCTGACCCTAGAATTTGGGTATGTGACACCATAGGCCGGCGCGGGTAGAGGGGAGGGGACAACGCGCCACGCATGGGCCACGAGGGACGATGGGATGGTGACACGCTGTGGGCCAGCACGTGCAAAGGCGGCAGTGGCTCGGGACCGGATCGAACACCTTGTGTGAAATGTACAGTGCCATTTTTCATTTTTTTCAATTTTTATTTTTATCTTTATTTTTTATAATTAATATTATTTACTTCTTTGCATTCCACACATGAATTAAATATAATTTTGCCCAAATTTAAATTTTATTAAATTTGTAGTTTTCCCCAACTTTTATTTTTATAATTTTATTTCGTTATATATTTTGCAATTTTCCTTTTATTTTAGGGTTTTAAACCCTTATCGATTTTCCCTTTTTAAATAAATATTATTCCATTTATAAACTTGGCAACGAAGAACTAGCAAATAAGAGGCAAATAAATATGACACGATGCAATAAATCAAATTTTTTTATAAGTTCTGAATTTTAGATTTTGTATTTTAAGCTTTCGAATTTTTAGGGTGTTACAAACCTACCCCCTTAAATAAATCTCGTCCCGAGATTTCTTACCGGTTGTCGAGCAGGTGTGGGCACTCTATTCTTAGAAAATCTTTGCTCTCCCAAGTGGCCTGCTCTTCGGTGTGATTGCTCCATTGCACTTTGTACGTGCGGCATGACTTGGTTCGGGTTTTCTTTTCTGTTTCGTCCAATATCTTTACTGAATGTTCAGGGTATGTGAGATCACTATTGATATGGATATCTTCCAAGGGAGCTTGCTCTTCCGGCACTCGCAGATACTTCTTCAATTGTGACACATGGAACACTGGGTGCACATCAGAGATATTTTCTGCTAGCTCTAGTTGATAGGCCACTTCGCCTCTTCGGTTCATCTTTCGAGAATTCCTTCGCGTGCCCAGCGGCCATGCGCTTCTTGATCATTGGGATCTCTCCATTATCCTTCTGAGCTTCTTCTGTTTGGGTCCTCAGCAGAAGTTGGATTTACAACGAGTTTAATTTTTCACGAGGAATCAGGTGCAAGTTAAGTCGAGCCATTTCTTCTTGGAGCTCAATGGCCATGCCTTCCAGTCTCATATGGTTGCATTGGACTTTGTGGCTTGAGGCGTCGACCACTATATTCATCTTGCCGGGGTGGTAATGGTTTCCTAGATCGTAATCCTTGATCAATTCCAGGCACCTTGTCTGACGTAGGTTGAGATCAGACTGAGTAAAGATGTATTTCAGGTTCTTGTGATTAGTGTATATATCGCAATATTCTCGATCAGATAGTGTCTCTAGATTTTTAATGCATGAACAACTGCTGCCAATTCTAAATCATGTGTGGGGTAGTTTTCATCGTGGGGTCGCAGTTGTCTCGAGGCATATGCCACGACCTTTCCATCCTGCATCAATATCCCTCCCAGTCCTTGTCGGGACACATCACTGTTTATCACAAAGTCCTTATGGTTGTCAGGTAGGACTAGAATTGGGGCAGAGGTTAACTTTTCTTTTAGCCGGTCAAAAGTTCGTTGACACTGCTCGATCCAAGCGAATTTCTTCTCGTTCCTTAAGAGTTGGGTTGTGACAACCTCGAAATTCCGTACTTTCAAATTAACGTAGAAAATTTTTGAACAAAGATTATTATGTGTTTTATTTTAAAGTATTCAAAATTCCCAAAACATTATTTGCATTCTTTATTTATTATTTCCATTTTAATTTTAAAACTCCAAATTTATAAATTTTTGCCCTTATTTTTGAAAAGAATTAATTCAAAGAAATTTCAAAAAGTTAAATTTAAATTAAGTTTCAAACTCTAAATTAAATTATTTCTAAACTTTCTCTAATTCTAACTCTAAAAATAAAAAATAATTGAATCTTTGTTTCTATTTTTGAAAAGTCTTAATTTAACTTTTAATTTGAGAAATTTCTAAAAATTGAATCTAATTGATTTCAAATTCCAAATCAAATTCTTCCTAAAATTTTCTATAATTTTTTCCCCTTTTAAATTTTCTTTTCTTCCACTTTTTCTTATATTTCTTTTTCTTCTTTTCCCTTCTTTTTATCCCCTATTTCTTCCTCCTTTGTTCTGTCCCAACCACGGCGCCGCTACTTCCAAACCACGGCCGCCGCAGGCAACTCACTACACCATGGATGCCGACCTCACCCCCCGAATTGCACAACCGACTTTGTAGTATCCTCATCTTCTGATACACATGGCGAAACTTAATTAGAGCAACCACGTCATCAAACTAATCCGCATTCATGAACCGCGATGGTTGCCGGTAACATCCAACCATGAAACCGGCCTATAAACGCTATATATAGACTATGCCAATCAAAAGTGTAGATATAAAAGTGAATCCTTACCTTCCTCTCAATATTTCCCCTAAGGTTTCCCCAATTACCATGCTCTACATCGCTTGAATTTTGTGGAAATCCAAGGAAGAACAACCGAAGAACCCTAACAGCCGCATCAACCAATTCTTCAAAATTCGTCGCAATCGATTGATTTCTTCTCAAATTAAAGGTTCCCTCGCATTCTTCTTGTCAAGTATCATGTTTTCCCTAACTTGCCCAAACCAAAAACCCACCAGAATCATACCGTCGGCGAGGCCGTCATGCATCCTCTGTTCGGCCGCCGCCGTGCCTATGGTGCTGGGCCACCCTAGAGTCTTTTCAATCAATCCAAACCCATAGTAAGCTTCACCGTAGCGCGTAGATGCTCCAAAGCTCACAGATTCGGTTGAACCATTGCCGACATATTTCGGCGATGTGCCGCCATGAGCTCGCCGCCGGCAGCCCACTCCACCGCCTTGTTGGCCTAACCAAGTTCAAAAACGGAATCCATGTGTCGCATGGATGGAGGAAAGGACCTTCAATCTGGAGCTCCAACTCTCCACACCACTGTCCATCTTCACCCTACCAGCGGCTTCACTGGGAAAAGAAATAGAGAGAATATAGAAGAAGAACAGTAAGGAGGAGAGAGAAAGAAGAGAGGAGAAAAGAGAAGAAATGAAAGAGAGTAGAGAGAGAAAAAGGGCGCAGTGGCTGTTGACTTAAGTTGGGAAGGGAGAGGTCCCCAGCTCGAATCCAGCCCTAGATAAAGTTCTTAAGAGAAGAGATAAAAAAGAGAAAGAGAAAGAAGATTAAGAAAATTAAGGAATAAAACTAAAGATTGATTTATTTCCTAATTGACCTATAAATTCCTTTAATTTTTATAAATTCAAATTTCTCTTATTTCTTTAAAAAAATTTATCTATGTTCTTTTAGAAATATTTTTAACTTTAAATTTCTAAATCATTTTCTTTTAAGTCAAACCCAAATTTTAAATATTTAGGATTTGACAAATAACCTAAAAAATAGTTTTAAACCCCTCCCATAGTTATTTTGTGACAAATAACTCATTTGATTCTTTCCAAATTTTATTTTATAATTTTAAACCCCTCCAATTTTTCTCAAACCCATTTATTCTTTTCTTTAAAAATGTTTGAAATATTTCTTTTAACTCTATTCAAGTCCAAACATTGAACTTTAAAATCTAGTAAACAATCTTCTTATTTAAAACTCTAAAACACTACCCCTTTCTCTTCTTGAAAATATTTTAAAAGTACCTTTTCCTATTCTTTTCAAATATAAATTCTAAGTTCTAAGGTGTAACAAATAACCTCCCCTTTAAAAACTTCAAAAATTACCTTTTAAACTCCTTTTGAATTTCTATATCCATCTGTTGTCTCTTTGAGTTGATTGTTTGATTTATTTTATCAAATATCGATAGATCACGATGTCGAGTTTGTAAAGGAGATCAAACTTGACCGTATCGTCGACATAAACGTCTTGCTACTATTCAAGGAGAAGAAGGATTTGAGACCACTGGTCCTGAAGACAAGTCAAACTGTTCTTGATCATTTAGTTTAAAAGTAATAAATTATCATGTTTTAATAATATATTTAGTTTAGTTAGAAATACTTCGTGGGATGGGTTAGATAGTTATAAATTATTATTTTATGTAATCCTACATATTCTCTAGATTTTATATATTCACATTTAGTTCATATAAAATATTTTTCCATGCATTACAAGCATCATATCATTACATGTATAAAAGGAGAGAACTATTATTTCATGTTTATAGATATATTTTCCTTCTCTTTAAACAATCTTGATAACTTGAAATAATTAAACAAGCATCATTACATGTGTTAATATTCCATGTATCTTAGTATATATAGAAGATCTTTCCATGCATTAGAAACACTGTATTATTTTATGCAAAGAGAAGGAGAAATTTATTTATTTTAATAGATATATATTCTTCTTCTCCTTAGAAAATATGTTGATAATTTGAGCTAGGCATAAGATTGTTAGCCTAATAAAGTGAACATCATCACATGCATTGATGCTTCATGTCATGATTATAATTTCATATCTTGGAATGGGAAAACAACCCACTATTTTATATGATAGGTAATGTAATTCCTATCAATTTATAAGATATGAATGGTTTTGGCTGTATGCCAGGAAATTTAAAAACTCTTGTGCCAGAATAAGGACATAGTTCCGCCCATTCGATGGACCGGTTATATCGGCAGGACAATTATATATTTATCTTCAATCTCCCTAGGGACTTAGGAGTTTTATTCATGTGATTCTATGCATGGGAGATTTGTAGTGTTGTTGTTGAAGTCTCATTGGAGAACAACTATGTAAACAGCGGGTAACAACGCCGATACTAACCAGATCGGTACCGTCTGTTAAGATAGTCCATAGGTCTCTCCAAGCCAGGGCAAGTGTGTGACGAACAACTATTAAATAGAGGATTGATCACCATTCACTGGTTAGGTTTGGTGCCCCTATTAAGATAGTCCACCGGTCTCATTCACACATTAGAAAAGGTTAGAACTATATAAATGCCATGTTACCCTTTAGTCTACTAACTAAGGTTAATCCTCGGGTAAAGCTGGGCAAACGCTGTAGAGTCGATTTGTATTCGAATTCGCCGTACTCCCGGTCAATGAGTTGTGTCTATGGGTGAATCCAGTTTAATGGCATGAGTAACTTTTCTAAAATGCCATTCCTAAAACTTGATATTCATATATAAGAAATTAAAAGAAAGGATAGGACCTAGATTCATGTTTATGTTAGGATTAGTTTATTTCCTTTTAGGACATAATGTATATCTATTTATATATAATATGGAATCACATTAAGATTAGACTTATATCATATCATGTTCTACATAGCATAAGATCATGCTAAGGCTAGGATTATACTATTCTTTTTAAAATATCTTGCATATTTTTAAGAAAGGATAGAGTATAGTATTAAGCTAAAGTTAAGCTTATAATTCATGTCCTTAAATGTTCAGATAGAATATTTTGGAAAGAAGAATAGGATATATCTTCATGCTAGGAAAATATTTATAATTTGTTTCTCTTGTCGATTTAGCATGCATATTTAAGTAGAATTGTATTCAGTTTGGCTTGCTGAGTACCATTGGTACTCACTCTTGCACATAATAACTTCGGGAAATCTCAAAGCCAAGGAAGAACACGAACTTTAGGTCGACTCTACACTTGGGCTATCCCTGTGGAAGTTTCACGTCTTTTTGTGTTGCATAACTTGTACTTGTACATTATTAATTTGTAAAAACATATGAAGTTTCTGTATCTGTACTATTTTACGCATAAGTGCACTCCTGGGAGGTTATGCGATATTGTGGAATTGACCTCTCCGAAGGAGACCCCACATGGGTCATGGGTCTGGGTATTGTGGAAAATCCTTCAATGAATCTCCGGTAATACCCGAGCAATCCCAAGAAACTTTGGACCTCTGCTACCGACTTACGTGCTTTCCATTCTGTAACAGTTTCGACCTTGGCAGGATCTACTACTACTCCTCCGGCTGAGATTACTTGGCCAAGAAAAGCAACTTCCTAAGCCAGAACTCACATTTACTAAATTTTGCATACAACTGATGCTCTCGTAGCTTCTCTAGCACTAGACGTAGGTGCTTTGCATGTTCCTCATCGTCCTTGGAATAGATAAGAATGTCATCGATAAACACCACCACGAACATATCCAGATATTCCATACCTTGTTCATAAGGTTCACAAAATATGCTGGGGCATTGGTCAAATCAAAAGACATTACTGTGAACTCATATAGTCCATAGCAGTCTTAGGAATATCTTCTGCTCTAATCTTCAACTGGTGGTATCCTGACCGAAGATCAATCTTTGAGAACACTTTGGCACCCTTGAGTTGATCAAATAAGTCATCGATTCAGGGTAATGGTCACTTCACTCGACGACCGATAATCCACGCATATTCTCATACTTCCGTCCTTTTTCCTGACAAACAATACCGGGGCTCCCCTAGGAGAAGAACTAGGGCATACGAATCCCTTTTCTTGTAGTTCTCTGATCTGCTTCTTGAGTTCCTATAGCTCGTTAGCCGGCATCTGGTAAGGCCTCTTGGATATGGGGGCAGTACCAGGCATTAGGTCAATAATAAATTCTATGTCATGGTCAGGGGGCATTCTAGGCAAATCCTCACGAAATACGTCTGGGTAATCCTATACTACCGGCATCCCGCTCATGGGTAGCATGCTAAAAACTCCCATAGTTCGCTCACATAACATAGGGTCCCGATCCATGGGTATGTTCATCGGTTATCCCCATGGGGTGGACACAGTGACCTCCCTTTGGCCACAGTCTATGACTCCCTTGTTCTTAGTTAACCAGTCCATTCCCAATATGATATCAAGAGTTTGTGGCGGTAGTACCATACGATTTGAGAGGAATACCACATCTCTAATCCGGATGGTCACGTTGATGCAAGCATGGGGTACGGTTATATCTCCCCCGGGTGAGTGCACTAACACGAGTCTCTTAAGTTCCACCTGGTGTAGGTTGTGTTGTTTGCTTATTTTTTATCATATGAATGAATGCGATGCTTCGGAATCAAATAAGACTTTAACTAGGGCAGAGTTGGTAGAAAACATACCCATTAGCACATTCTAATCTTCCTGTGCCTCTTCGGCATGCACATGGTTCACCTGTCCGTGACGGAACCCAGTAGCAGACTCGTTGGGTTGCAACGTCCTGAACAAACTGCGTCCAGCAGTAGGGGTAGCAGTACCACATACAACCGTTGCATTGGCACCGGTACAAATAAGGGTGCTGCGTGGCTTAGGGCAGTTGTTGGAGTAGTGCCCAAATTCTCCACAGTTGAAGCAGTTCACATTCTTCTTTCCCGGAGCAGCTAGGGTCGGTGTCGGAGTACGAAACTGAGTCGCAGTCGGCCTGCTAGCATTGCTAGGTGCAGTAGGACGGCTGGTTGCCACGACAGTTGGCTTCCATCCAAATGGAGTGGCTCCCTTAGGACGCTGAGGCGCTCCCTGAAGTGGGCGGGCCATAGCGAGTCTCCTCTTGCGGTTGTTCTCCATCGTCTTCTGATCGTGCTCCAGCCTCACAACCTTTTTGATCAAACTCTGGAAGTTGGTATGATCTTGTCCAATCATTGGCCCCCGCAATTCATCATTCAGTCCCTCGATGAACTTGTCGATCTTCTCCTCCTTATCTACTAGATCGCCAGTTGCATAGCGGGCAAGCTGGGTGAACCGGTTTAAGTACTCTTGCACAGTGGTGTTCCCTTGTCGCAGTCTCCTGAATTCATTCTTCTTCATACACATCACTGCTGCAGGCACAAAGTTCTCGCGAAAGGCAGCAGTGAATTCTTCTCATGTGGGTTCCGCAGCATCCTCTGCTCAAGTTTCCTTATAGCTATCCCACCAGTCACTAGCAGGTCCTTCCAGATGGTTCACGGCAAAGATCACTTTGTCAGCCTCGCGCACACGCACAAGAGTCAGCTTTTTCTCTATGACCCGCAGCCAATCCTCCGCATCCATAGGTTCCTCTGCCGTAGCGAAGGTGGGTGGCTTGGCCCTCATAAATTTGCCAAGGCTTGAGCCTCCACGACCTCCCTGATTGTTGGCAATGGCCTACAATAGCTGGGTTTGTGCAGCCATGACCTCAACCAAAGTGGTGGGATTGGGCTCTGGTGGGTTTTCATCGGCGGCCATTGCCCGACGTCGGTAAACCATCTGTAGAGCGTAGGTAAGTAAGAGCCTTGACCTACTAAGGTCACAATCCTACTCTTTTTATTTTGGGTTGGTTAAGGTGATCTTTTATGGGGCAAGCATGGTGGAATAAACTCATTTATAACATAACCATAGACCATTACATAGATCCTTAGTAAATATGTCAACAACTGATACAATAGACTGCACATACGCAGTCCAACAGAATAACACGCAAAAGGAAACATCCAACTACTGCCATGCAATCATCATCTACTAAAAGGGGGGAGGTTCTTGCTGTCCCAAAAGCCATCCAAAACAAGACCAAAGCCAGTGCAGACCTCTCGTCTAGTCGTCCAGCCAGCCACAACAACCGGGTGCAGGAAGTGGGTGGTCCCTGGTGAACACGAACCTAAGTCCCCACGGCTCAGAAGTGGTTGCCTCAGGGTCAGTCTTGGGCTTCTTGCCCTAGGTCGCGTGCTCTTGCGAGTAGTCCTATGAGTGCTGGGTCCTTCTGCAAAGTTGATGCGGTAAGCAGGAGCCTCGTCCTCCGACAGGTCTATGATGCTGGGCTCTCCCTCGACCTCCTATGTCTCTGTCTCAGTCCCGGGGTCGGTGTCGATCTGGATCGGGATCTCCACTCCAGAACTGGGCTCAGATGAAGCAGCTGTGACTATTGGTGTGGGCTCTCGTCTCTGGAGCGCAAGGGCGTGTCACGCCAGGATCCACCGTAGGGTCCAGACTCGTGCTCGCATGCCAACATCCTCCAATAAAGCGTGGAAAGTTGCCAGGCACGGCAGACTGAGGAAGTACTAGTTGTCGTGAGCTAATGCAGTGGGTGGTGGTGGTGCGGTGGAAGTAGAGGCAGCCGCAGTGGTAATTGAGACTGTACGGAGCTGCTTCTCTAGCTGACTGACTTGCCTCTGGTTCTTCCTCAGCTGCTCCTCAATGGTGGCCATGGCCGCGCCACGGGCGACATACCGGTCCGAGAGTTGCTCGTACTGCGTGCCATTAAATTGGAGCTGGGTCTTCAGCGAGTCGACCTTGCTGCCACATGCATGGTGCTCCTCCTCGAGCTTGCCCAAGCGTCTCTGCTGCTCGTCGATCTCCAGTAGTGCCTCCTCATAGCTGTTGTCTGCAGCATCAGCCCACTGGGACAGACGGGTCACCGTAGGGTTGTAGCACTATGGGGTAGCCTGCACGGTGCAGACGGAGTTGCTATCCTCCCGATACTGGTGATGTGTAAACTCAGTTCTCATTAGCTCAGCTCCGTGGATGGCGTTAAGACTGAGAAATGCCTCTTGGGCAGCATCTTGAACTGCAGCCTCTGTCGAGTCACGTCGGTAGCGCGTCCGGAAGCGGAACTCCTGTCCATAAGCAATGCGGGGCTCGATCGTCACGGTAGCCTCCCACTCGGGACGGTCTCCACTATCAAACGTCCTCCACCTGAAGGTGGGTAACTCACGGCATCTCAAGCATGTCACGCCCAGAAATTGTGATCCGAATTTCCGAAGCTATATGTGTATAAAAATCCCTGTCCAGGAGTAGCCAGGGTACACATACGACAATTGTTGATGTGACAGTTCCACGTCTTAGAAACAATACAAAAAGATTATAAAAGAGCAGCGGAAAAAGAAAAAGGGCCTAAGCCTAAGCTTGACGTTGGCTACGCGGCTTCGACCACTCCACAGGCAGCTTCCAGAGTGTAGGACAAGCCTACTCCACATCGTCTTCTTCTTCAGCTTCTGGCTCGGGTTCTGATGAAGGGGCAAGGATGAGTACTTCCACGTACTCAGCAAGTCACGCCGGAAGGGGAGAGAAATGAATGCAAGGAAGACTAGGGTTCGGCTAGGGTTTGCTTTTGTGCAAACAGCATGGTTTTTTCAAAGAATACAGATTTTTGAACACAGACAAAACAACAATAATTCTTGTAAATAAAGCATTTTTAATCCAACACTGTCCAACGTTATCCCCACGCTGGGACAGACCCAAACCATTCACTTATACTAGTCATGTTCCAACAATTTAGGGTGTAAAAGTGTGGGACTAATCACGGAGAGCTCGGTCGATCGCCCCATTACCGCGGGCACGACTATTCGAATAGATTTACTCTGATCTGAGGTGTACAACTTTACCCACAAGACACAGCCCCAGAACACGGTCTTCCGTGCGCCGGAGTACCACCGCGGTACCCCGGAAAGGGAACTGTGATATGACCTTTCGTATAACCCCCCACTAACCAAGCGAACCCCACCAAGGTTTCGCCCCCACTCCCGGACCCTGGGAGTGGGCAGCCCCCCGAGTGCCTCGGTGAATCCAGCAGCCCAGCAACCCTTATACCGGGGCCGACTGAAACTCCATCCCGCTCACCCTTGCCGTTGGGTTCGTCAGCTAGGAGAGGCTACACTACGGGACCTACCTTACCCATTTCGGCTTGTGGTTTGCACGGTCATTCTCCCGAGGGGTCCCGTGAACCGGTCCTTAACTGCTATGGACGCCGCTAACCAAAACCCTGGCGCCCACAATCCACCAATTGTCATATTTTAGTTATTAGTGCGGTTCACCTAAAACTAATTATTAATCCTCCGAACAGAAGTCCAGGAGAGATAAATTAAGTGAGAATGACCCATTTAGTGAGCTAGTGAAACTAAGCTAGGCTAAGCATAACCTAGTCCTGATTCTAATCACATTATTTTCCCAAGTTTTATCAAAGGGTTTGGGGTGTCAAACCTAAGGCATAAACTAAACATAAGGTGTACTATTTCCCATGAAATGACAATATAAAATACATGCAATTTCATAGAATAAAACAGGTGTTTTAGCAAAATGGGAGCAATATGATCAATAATGTGGCATGACTTGCCTTGCTCTTTGGCTTGGGGGACTTCCGCGACGACTTCAATGTAAACCAGGACGGAGGGACTACCGGGATCTACACGGCAAACACGCACTTCAACAAAACAGGCTAAAAAGCTACTAAAACAGGGAATAAAACCATTTTTAATGGATTCTTGGCATTTTTATGAATTTAATGAAATTTGAATGGGCTAAAACGGAGGTCGGATTGAAAAGATATGATTTTTAGATGTTTTCTGGGTTTTTTACTAAAACAGGAAAATCCTTAATAATTTATTGTGCAATAAATCCCGGAGGAGGCGTCAGCGGCTAGGGCTTACGTCAGCACCCGAGGGCAGATGCCAGCGGCCCGCGGGAGTGCCGGTCCACGGTCGGACCGGGCGGTGCACCACGTGGCGCACACGTGGTGCCAAGGTGGTGTAACACCCTGAAAATCGAAGAAATTAAAATTGGAATTTTAAAAATCGGAACTCACAAAAACCTTTTGGAGTCATCGCTTCTCATCGTGTTTTTCAATCTTATTTGCCGTTCGTTGCGTAAGAGTTTCTTCCTGGAGTTACTTTGATGTGAAGTTGGATAAAAACCCTAGGCTTTGAAATCCTAGCCGGAGAAAAAGATTTCAAAATATATATTTGAAAAGAGAATATATATAATTTTGAGGACTCGTAAAAGGATACTTTAAAAAGGATATATGTTGGTTTAAATCCTACATTGGTGAAGGGAAAATAGTAAACATTTGGATTTGAATGATGAAAATATTTTTGAAAAAGAATTAAGAAATTAGGAACTTATTTTTAACAAAAGGACCTATTTTCTTAAATTTAAGGGAGGAATAAAATAAATATGAAAAAAATATATTTTGAGTAATAAAAAGTGGGGAAAAAGTTTGAAGATATATTTCTAAATTCAATTTGGGGATGTTAGAATTTATTTTGAATTTTTTTGAGTAAAAGGTAATAGAATTGGGAAATTGGGAATTAAAATCGGGAAATTCAGAAAGTTCACTATTCATTGCGCGCCAAGTGTTCGACGCCGTACCCGGACCCCGGACCGTCTCGCCACCGCGCGCCGCGCCGCGCTCGCAGCACCGCGCCCCACGCCGCCGTACCATGCCCATGCCACGCCGTACACGCCGTTACGTCGCGCACACCGTACCACGTCGCGCCGTGCGTCGGCCACGCCCGCGCCCGTGCCCGGACCCCGCCCCGAGCGCCACCACGCATCGCGTTCTCACCCGGACCCCGCTGCCCTCGCGCCCACGCGCCACTGCCGCGCCCGGCCCTCCCCGACGCCGCCACACGCCGCCATGCCGCGCCACAAATACCGTGCCGTGGCAAAATGCCGATACACCCGTCGTCAACCGCCTATAAGAGGCCTCCCCAGACCAAGCTTTGTTAGTGATATGCCCTAGAGGCAACATGGAGATGTTGGATATCACGTCAATGTTTATGTATAAATGAATAAAGTGTTATTCAGTTCCATGAAATAGACATCTTGTATTGATCAATAAGTACGTGACTTATTTATGAGACTCTTTATGTATGAATCTATTTCTAAACGATCCTCGATCATATGTCATATTGTTGGAACAAATATGATTCTAAGATCGGCATGTTTATTGATTGATGATCATGTCTCATAGATCATGGGTATGGAGATACCAAATCAATAAACATGGACATATGTGTTAGAGAACACATTGTTGGATAGACCCACCATGAGACACTACAGAATTAATGTGCCATTAGTTGGTCTCGGGTAGTGTTGGTACAAAGTCCTTAGACCCGAGATCACCATGGATTCCAACATGTGTAGTAGCCTACTTTGGGACTACCAAACGCTATTCCGTAATCGGGTAGTTATAAAGGTAGTTTTCGGGTTTGCTATGAAACATGGAGTGGGATGTGAGTGATCAAGATGGAATTTGCCCCTCCTTTGGAGAGATATCTCTGGGCCCTCGAGGTAATGGATTATGGAAATGCATGGCCATGCTAAGTTGATTGAGGAGTCAATCAAATGCATGATAATCCAATACGGTTCGAGTGAATGGTTAAGCTATTGAAGGGATGGCACACATCTTGCCTATAGCTTAACCGGTATCGTGAGGCAAAGGGATTTGTGTACACATTACAGGTTCGAGCCGATATTATTCTTGTATACTATGGTGTCAATATGTGCTGCTAGGCGCCGCTATTGATTGACAGTCGGCTGAGTTAGACTCGAGCCGACGATCGGCTAAGTTAGACTATAGCCGAAACCGAGTATACCTGAACCTACTGTGGTCGCACGCTTAAGGGGATAGAATAGATATTCGAGTTCGACTCGGATACGGCTCGATCGGATAGGGATCCGATCGGATAGAGTCCTATGGGCTTACGACGTGTGGGCGGCCAACCCTATGAGATACGGATGAGATCCGATTCAAAATAGAGTCCTAATCGGCCACTAGTCCCAGTCGGCCAACTCTATATAAAGGAGGGAGGGGTGGAGAGCTTTGACACGTCAATTGCATCGCATGCAACAGAAGTCGCCGAGATCAATCTCCACGAAAACCCTCCCCACTTTCGAGCCAAACCCTAGCCTTGCATCATGTGCTAGCACACGGGTGTACGGCGTTCGTCCCCGACGTGTGGATACCTAGAGGCGCTGCTACGTTGCGCGCTCGTGATCGGCTGCGGTCGGCGCATCGGAGCGAGGCGTGAGAACGTGGCCGGACAACTCGAATCGGGCTGATTGGCGAATCGGCCGTCTCCGGAATCAGCTACACCGTTCGGATCGGATTGCCCCGATTGGCTATTCCGCCGCACTCTACTCCAATCGGTAACGATCTATCGGCCCTTACTTGCAAGTGTTCCTGGTTTGCGCGGTAGAAATTTTTGTTTTTGGCTAGCGTAGCTTCCGCGTAACCCTTCAGTGGTATCAGAGCTAATCTTGCTTAGCTCGGGTTTTAGATTGGATCTGGAACAAGTTTTGCGCACGGGTTGATTAGATCAATCGGTTTTACGGGATCTGTTGAGGAGAGTAGATGGTAATTGCGTTCCTTGATAGTGTATCAGAACGACGTAATGTGATTACGTCGAAGCAATTTCCAAATAACTCGGTTTGAGTTGGGTTCGAGATAGCGTTCCTTGATAGTGTATCGGAACGGTATAATGTGATTATACCGAAGCTATCTCGTGGTCCGACTTTGTTGCTGCCTCGTGCCTACGCAAACCATCTCCCGTGTGCGTACCCCCTTATAGGTCGTCTCGGTGCCGTATCTCTGCGATAAGTAGAAAACGTTTCTACGCCTAACTTGTTTTTGCAGAGAATGCTTTGAGATGGTATGGCCCTATTGTATGTATGAGATGTATGAGATGCATGTGATGCATGTAATATTCTTTCATATGTGCAATCCCCGTAATATTCTTTCATACGTGCAATGCTTGTAATATTCTTTCACGACTGCGAGTCGATGTAATCTTCAATTAGAGCTTCTATAGTAGTAGCTTAGTTTGAAGATATCAAGCATTCGACACTTGGAAGATGGTGCCGAAGATGGAGATCCTCAGCGCCGACATGGAGATGGAGATCACCATGTGAAGGGGGCCATACTATTTCATTATATGCTATTCTTCCTGCTTTCATATGTGTGATATGTTTGTTTGATAGGATAGCATCCCTCACAAAATTAAGTAGTAATGATGCCCTTCCAAATGTTGCACCCGTCACCGTTATGCTCGTCAATGGTGGGTCCGCCAAAGCAGAGTGCCATTCTCTATCATAACACGAGGGGGTATATGTCGGACATATACGCAGAGCATTTGGTTTACTTAACAAGGCTATCAAAACAGTTTTGGGCCTTGGGGCATAGGTTGGGGCCGGGCATGGAGATGCCACACCAACAACAAGAGTCACATAGAGATGTGATTAGCAAGGAGTTGCTTATCGATGTTACTAATTTTCTAGCGGTGATGCCAAAGCTCACTAGAAAATTAACTAACATGTGGGTCTTGACCCAATACGTAACCTAGAGGGAAGGTGGAAAATACGTAATGGGAGTCTTATGTTAAATTGTTTAACAAAAGACATAACATAAATATTGTGCTAAACTTTGTTTTTCTCGTTGTAGAATAAATGGCGGCTAATACTACACCCAGTACCTTTAATTTGCGATCTATTCTCGAAAAGGAAAAATTAAATGGAACAAACTTTATGGATTGGTATCGCAACTTGAGAATTGTTCTCAAGCAAGAGCGTAAGGAGTACGTTCTTGAAGTACCCTATCCCGAGGATTTGCCAAATAATGCCACCGCAACGCACGGAGGGCTTAGGAGAAGCACACTAATGATGCCCTAGATATAAGCCGTCTCATGCTTGCTACAATGTCCCCCGAGCTTCGAAGCAATATGAGAGCAGCGATGCTCACACTATTATTCGGGATGCGTGGCATGTTTGAGAACCAAGCTCGGGCCGAGAGGTTCAACACCTCAAAGTCCTTGTTTGCGTGCTTGTTGAGGGGAATCCCGTCATCCGCATGTGATAAAGATGATTGGCTATATCGAGAGTCCGGAAAAACTAGGTTTTCCCTTAGCCAAGAGTTGGCTACCGATGTGATTCTCCGCCGCTCCCTCCGAGCTTCGAGCCATTCATATTAAACTATCACATGAACAATATGGATAGAACCTTGGCTGAATTGCATGGGATGCTAAAGACAGTGAGGAGAGTATCCAGAAAAATGGTCATCATGTGATGATGATGCGAAGGCAAAGCGCAAACCACTGTCAAGAAACTTTGCACCAAGAGGAAGTTAACTCCCGATGAGATCGCGAGTGCCTCCAATGCAAAGAAGGGCAAGAAGGGGTCGGCGACATCGATGCCATTTGCTTCTACTGCAAGGAGACAAAGCCACTGGAAAAGGCGCAAGAAGTACATGGAGGATCTCAAGAAGAAGCAAAGTACGACTTCGCTTCAGGTATTAATGTTATAGACATTAATCTCGCTACTTCACCTACCGACTCTTGGGTATTTGATACCGGATCAGTAGCTCATATTTGCAAATCGTTGCGGGAATGAGAAGAAGTAGAGGATTGAGAAGGGGCGAGGTGAACTCGCGCGTCGGCAATGGAGCAAGCGTTGCTACGCTTGCTGTCGGCACAGCACCACTTCATCTACCTTCAGATTAGTTTTGGAATTGAATAATTGTTATTGTGTTCCAACACTATGTCAAAACGTTATTTCCGCTTCATGTTTGCAAGCGGAAGGATATGATTTTAGATCAATGGACAATGGTTGTTCAATATATCTTAGAGATATGTTCTATTTTCACGCTCCATTGGTGAATGGATTATACGTTTTGAATCTTGAAGCGTCTCCCATCTATAACATTAATACGAAAGGCAACTCTCTAATGATATAAACCCCACGTTTATCCGGCATTGTCGCTTAGGCCATATAAATAAGAAACGCATGGAGAAGCTCCATAAGGATGGATTGCTTCACTCTTTTGATTTTGAATCATTTGAGACATGTGAGTCTTGTTTACTTGGTAAGATGACAAAGGCACCTTTCACGGGACATAGTGAGAGAGCAAGTGACTTATTGGCACTCGTACATACCGATGTATGTGGACCAATGAGCTCAACGGCCGAGGTGGTTATCAATACTTCATTACCTTTACCGATGACTTTAGTAGATATGGTTATATCTACTTAATGAGGCATAAGTCCGAATCCTTTGAAAAGTTCAAAGAATTCCAAAATGAAGTACGAATCATTTAGGGAAAACAATCAAGTTTCTACGATCGATCGTGGAGGGGAATACTTGAGCCAAGAGTTTGGTAATCATCGAAAGATTGTGGAATTGTTCCACGTTGACTCCGCCGGAACTCCGCAATGGAACGGAGTGTCCGAACGGAGAAATCGCACCTTGTTGGACATGGTGCGGTCGATGATGAGCCAAAGTGATCTTCCGTTATTCTTCCGGGATATGCTCTTGAAACAATGCGCTCACACTAAATAGAGTTCCATCTAAGTCGGTTGAAAAGACACCATATGAGATATGGACAGGCAACCCCTAGTTTGTCTTTTCTCAAAATTTGGGGATGCGGCTTATGTAAAACGTTTAGCCGACAAGCTCACACCCAAATCGACAAGTGCTTCTTTGTGGGATATCCTAAGGAAACTAAGGGATATTACTTTTATAATCGGGAACAAGGCAAAGTGTTTGTCGCCCGACACGGTGTCTTCTTGGAGAAAGAGTTTCTTTCAAGAAGGGTTAGTGGGAGCAGGATGCATCTTGAAGAAGTTCAAGAAACACCGTAAAATGTTTCACGACCACGAACCACAACAGAGGTGCAAAGTGTTGCGCCACCGTTGTAGATACACCAGCCCCACGGAGGTCCGAAAGATCACGTCGTGCACTGACAACAAGTGCGGAACAATGTGATATATTGTTGTTGGACAACGATGAACCTAAGACCTATGAGGAAGCGATGGTGGGACCCGATTCCAACAAGTGGCTTGGAGCCATGAAATCCGAAATAGAATCCATGTACGACAATCAAGTTTGGAACTTGGTTGATCCACTGATGGTGTCAAAACCATTGAGTGTAAATGGGTTTTTAAGAAAAAGGCCGATATGGATGGAAATGTTCACATCTATAAGGCGCGATTGGTGGCGAAAGGTTTTAAACAGATTCAAGGAGTTGATTATGATGAAACCTTCTCGCCCGTCGCAATGCTTAAATCTATTCGGATTATCCTAGCGATTGCTGCATATTTCGATTATGAGATATGGCAGATGGATGTCAAAACGGCTTTCCTAAATGGAAACCTAAGCGAGGATGTATACATGATACAACCTCGGGTTTTGTCGATCCAGAATCGCTCGGAAAGATATGCAAGCTACAGAAATCCATTTATGTATTGAAGCAAGCATCTCGGAGTTGGAATATTCGTTTTGATGAAGTAATCAAAGGGTTTGGTTTCATCAAAAATGAAGAAGAGGCCTGTGTTTACAAAAAGGTCAGTGGGAGCGCAATTGTATTTCTAATCTTATATGTGGATGACATATTACCGATTGGAAATGATATCCCTATGCTAGAATCCGTCAAGTCTTCATTGAAAAATAGTTTTTCCATGAAAGACTTAGGGAGGCAGCATACATATTAGCATTCGGATCTATAGAGATAGATCCAAGAGGCTAATTGGATTAAGCCAAAGTACATACATTGACAAGGTGTTGAAAAGGTTCAACATGCATGATTCCAAGAAAGGTTTCTTGCCCATGTCACATGGCATTAATCTTAGCAAGAATCGGTGCCCTCGGACACATGATGAGCGGAATAAGATGGGTATGGTTCCATATGCTTCGGCAATTGGATCCATCATGTATGCCATGCTTTGTACACGCCGATGTCTCGTACGCTTTGAGTGCTACGAGCAGATACCGCCGATCCAGTGAAGGTCACGGATCGCCGTAAAGAATATCCTTAAGTATTTGAGAAGAACTAAGGATATGTTCCTAGTCTATGGAGGTGAAGAAGAGCTCGTTGTAAGTGGTTACACCGATGCTAGCTTCCAAACAGACAAGGATGATTATAGATCGCAATCTGGGTTCGTGTTCTGCCTGAACGGAGGCGCAGTCAGCTGGAAGAGTTCCAAGAGGATACCGTTGCTGATTCTACAACGGAGGCCGAGTACATTGCGCTTCGGAAGCCGCAAAGGAGGCTGTTTGGATCAAGAAATTCGTTTCGAGCTTGGTGTGATGACTAGTACGACTGGTCCAATGTCTCTCTATTGTGATAATAGTGGAGCCATTGCGCAAGCCAAGGAGCCGAGGTCACATCAGAAGTCCAAACACATACTTCGGCGATATCATCTCATCCGCGAGATAGTGGACAGAGGTGATGTCAAGATATGCAAAGTGCACACGGATCTCAACATAGCCGATCCGCGACAAAACCTCTCCTCACCGAAGCATGAGGCGCACACAAGAGCAATGGGTATTAGATACTTACATGATTGACTCTAGTGCAAGTGGGAGATTGTTAGTGATATGCCCTAGAGGCAACATGGAGATGTTGGATATCACGTCAATGTTTATGTATAAATGAATAAAGTGTTATTCAGTTCCATGAAATAGACATCTTGTATTGATCAATAAGTACGTGACTTATTTATGAGACTCTTTATGTATGAATCTATTTCTAAACGATCCCCGATCATATGTCATATTGTTGGAACAAATATGATTCTAAGATCGGCATGTTTATTGATTGATGATCATGTCTCATAGATCATGGGTATGGAGATACCAAATCAATAAACATGGACATATGTGTTAGAGAACACATTGTTGGATAGACCCACCATGAGACACTACAGAATTAATGTGCCATTAGTTGGTCGGTAGTGTTGGTACAAAGTCCTTAGACCCGAGATCACCATGGATTCCAACATGTGTAGTAGCCTACTTTGGGACTACCAAACGCTATTCCGTAATCGGGTAGTTATAAAGGTAGTTTTCGGGTTTGCTATGAAACATGGAGTGGGATGTGAGTGATCAAGATGGAATTTGCCCCTCCTTTGGAGAGATATCTCGGGCCCTCGAGGTAATGGATTATGGAAATGCATGGCCATGCTAAGTTGATTGAGGAGTCAATCAAATGACGATAATCCAATACGGTTCGAGTGAATGGTTAAGCTATTGAAGGGATGGCACACATCTTGCCTATAGCTTAACCGGTATCGTGAGGCAAAGGGATTTGTGTACACATTACAGGTTCGAGCCGATATTATTCTTGTATACTATGGTGTCAATATGTGCTGCTAGGCGCCGCTATTGACAGTCGGCTGAGTTAGACTCGAGCCGACGATCGGCTAAGTTAGACTATAGCCGAAACCGAGTATACCTGAACCTACGTGGTCGCACGCTTAAGGGGATAGAATAGATATTTGAGTTGGACTCGGATACGGCTCGATCGGATAGGGATCCGATCGGATAGAGTCCTATGGGCTTACGACGTGTGGGGCGGCCAACTCTATGAGATACGGATGAGATCCGATTCAAAATAGAGTCCTAATCGGCCACTAGTCCCGCTCGGCCAACTCTATATAAAGGAGGGAGGGGTGGAGAGCTTTGACACGTCAATTGCATCGCATGCAACAGAAGTCGCCGAGATCAATCTCCACGGAAACCCTCCCCACTTTCGAGCCAAACCCTAGCCTTGCATCGCGTGCTAGCACACGGGTGTACGGCGTTCGTCCCCGGACGTGTGGATACCGGTAGAGGCGCTGCTACGTTGCACGCTCTTGATCGGCGCGGCCGGGCGCATCGGAGCGAGGCGTGAGAACGCGGCCGGACGACTCGAATCGGCTGATTGGCGAATCACTGTCCGCAGAATCGGCTACACTGTTCCGGATCAGATTGCCCCGATTGGCTATTCCGCCGCACTCTACTCCAATCGGTAACGATCTATCGGCCCTTACTTGCAAGTGTTCCTGGTTTGCGCGGTAGAAATTTTTGTTTTCGGCTAGCGTAGCTTCCGCGTAACCCTTCAAGCTTGCAGCACAGAAAACCTTCACCATCGTCCCCTCCTGCATTCCCCCAAGTTTCCCCCAAATTTCCCCCACCGTATCGCTCGAATTTTGAAGGAAACCGACGTGGAGCCTAAGAACCCTAGCGCCGGCCGCCCGAGGCAAAATCCAAAATTCGTCGCCCTCGGTCGAGTTCTTCCCAAATTGAAGCGTCCGAAGAAGCAAGCAGTGACTACGCGGAGAACCCCATTCAACAAGTGTGCGAGCAAGGCAAGTCATCACACTCTTTGAACATATTGATGCCAATTGCGAAATGATGTTGTTTTAAACTTTAAACATGCATGCTATACACAAAGAATTACCTATACTTGTTATGCCATGCCTTGTTATTGATTACCTTTAGAATTATTCCTTGTAACCCTCGATGTGATACATACAACCGGAGAATATCTTCGGTAAAATGCTTAGCCATGCTATTCTTAGATTCATGCATACTCATGATTTTATAAAGAGCTTTATGCTTGGGCAACAACCTTAGGGAAGGTAGTTGAGCTACGGCATGTGGAGACATGAGCGCCACATTGCTCGAACATGATGAAAATGGTTTTGATGGAAAAACAAAAATATGAAACCAACGTTTTTAGACCGGGCGGATGGATGGATTTGGGTGGGTTCCGGAAAGGCTAGTCTGTCCCGGTCGTTAAGGACCGAGCCATGAGACTACAACTTAGAACGAGCCAAGACAACCGTACTTCTCGAATGGGTATAGACCTAGCGATTAAATATCCGAGCGGAGGCGTATCCTTGCATAGTAGGTTCAGTGTTGGCGTTGAGGTAAGGGATTGCCGGTGGGGGTGCACCACCGGTGGGTGCCCGGACGATAGTTAAGGGCCTTCCGGCAGGGGGTGTACCGCTGGTTGGTACTGGCGAGATCGGGCATGCGATCAACATGAAGAAATGAAGACATGAAGAAAAGGACATGAAGATGGAATGTTCAAGGATAGAGCAATTCTTTCTCTTACCCCGGGAACGCCAGAACTCCTCTCACTGCTAGGAAATGACGGCTAGAGTGCATGAGGGCTTAAGTTCATGGAGCGGGTACTGCCAAAGTGAGGTTATCGAAAGGCTTTGCCGTGACCGTCCCATATAGAGGGATGTAAGCTCATTCAATGAGTAGTCGCGGAGTACGGGTAAAGTGTATATCCACTGCAGTGTGAGTAAATCAATCTATTCAAATAGCCGTGCTCGCGGTTAATGAGCAACGTGACAAGTTTCTCCCGTGGCTAGACTCATAAATTTTAAAATAATGGGATTGGGATTGCATAATGATGTTATGTGCTGGGAAACCAACTTCTCTATTTGAGAGAAGGGGGAAGACACCCCAGAAAACCATGATGAATCGGAGGCGGGAAGCTATCCTTGGGATCACAATGGATGGTGGACAGAACCGTCGCCGATTTAATATATTATGTACCTAAAACTTGACCTGGCTAGATGTTAGGTTTGTGAAATGATTTGTGAAAATTGGCTTTGCGCAAATAAACCATAGCCATCCTTTGAATGACCCTATCATGTGCATCATTCCGTGTTGGCTTGCTGAGTACGTTGGGTACTCACCCTTGCTATACGCACAAACCTTCAGATGAAGGAGATGAGGAGGACCCGTACACATACTACTAGGAGGAATGAAGACAATGGAGCGCAACAGGTCTTAGTCCCCAGTCGTTGCCTGTGGCAATCGGCATGCTGCTGCCTTTTGTCTGCTATCTCATCTAATTTCTGTTTTCGGTTGTATCCGGACCGGTAGGTCCTATATGTATTGGATATTGCCTTCGGGCCTATTATTGTAATAATTTCAGTGTAAGGCTATTCGTGCACTTTGCACCTGGTAATTCAGAACTGTATTTGTGGGTACCAAACTACTCGATCCAGGGATAAGGTACTTTGAACACGAATGATTCCCGTCCTCAAAAACGGGGGTCTACAGAGCTGTTATCAGAGCAGTGCGACTGTAGGATAAGACCAACTGGCGTCCCACCCCTTTATAGCTAGTCAAAGGGAAATATCCCTACATAGGATTATTTTGGAAATACAAACTATTTTCACAAGGCAAACATATTTTCTCTCTCACCCCAATTTCTCTACAAACATTTGATTTTACCAATTACCTTTCTCTAAACCCTAAACTATCTTCAAAAAATAGATATAGGACTGTGACCCTGTTAAAGCTTGAGAGATTGTTTATTCCACCCGCCAAAGCGATAAGAGTACACAGGAAGAAGGTCCCAACCAGAGCTTAACCTTTCTTCTAATTTCTTTCTCTCTCTGACAATAGATGGGAAAGAACAGGGGCAGGAAATCAAGATCTCAACAATCTCATGGATCAACCCAGAGCGACCCTATGGACATTCCACCCTCTTTCCCTATGAAACCAACCTTACCCCAGATAATGGCTAGCCAGACACAATTGATGATCATGATGGTACAGCAAATGCAACGACACCTTCAAGTTTTGGGTTCGTGTCTACAGCAACGTCGGTACGTTCTGACTCAAGCCCTGATGACTCCTGCGAATATACTGTCAAGCCCACAGAGAGCAGTAACGCCAAACCCACCATTAGGAGGGAAGGAAACACTTGGCCCCTGCTACGGCTTCATGGAACAAGGATATGGAATAAGGAACAGTGCAGGGGAAAAACACACCGGAACCCCGATCGATGGAGAGATACAAGATGCGGAAGGAAGGACAAGGAATTCAATCCAACGACGGCCAAGGGCTCGGTTCGCCATCCAACTCCGGAAGAGGAAGTCACCAAAATGGACCACGGTGGTACCGCGGGATGATCATCACGAGCAGTGTGTACCCCGAAGATGCCGAGGAGATTCCCCGACGTCTAAAGAGGAATGTGCACCGCTTCAATCGTGGAGAGTTAGGGCATTATGCCAATGACTCGCCCTAGGACAACCGCAGCACTGCTTTCGCACTCCAACACCTATCCCGGCTCCAAGGAAAAGGAATGTGACTTTCTTCAATCTGTGAAGAATTTGGGCACTATGCCAACCAATGCCCCAAGCCACACAAGACCCCTCCTCTTACCGGTGCCAATGCAATGACCATAGGTGGCAACCCCAGATCGGGCGACGCCAAACAACTAGACATGGAGTCTCGCATCAACTCGGTCTTGCTCGGATGGAGTCAAGACAGCAATGACCGTACCCTTTCCCTTTATATATGAAGATCCTAGACCGATGTTGTTGTCATTGTATTATGTTGTGTGGGACTGTGCATGGCAGTCCGATGTACCCTCCTATGATGTAACGTTTATGAACTAGTATAAAGTTCTATGTTATATCTTAAACGAGTTTATATCACCATGCTTGTTGTGTGCAAAAGATCACTTAAGAACAACTTGAAGATCACCGAAAAATCGATTAGAACCATGACATTAGTCGATCCAATCATTTACCTCATCTATATTCCTCAGATGGTGCACCGTCACAGAGCCTCAGCAGCTATGGAGAACCCGTCGGAGCCTAACCCCTCCACCCTAGCGGAAGTCATGGCTTCACAAACCCAACTGCTTCAAGCCATTGCCAACAACCAAGGACACCGCGGAGGATCAAGCCTAGGCGAGTTTATGCGAGCCAAACCGCCAACGTTCTCCATAGCAGAGGAACCAATGGATGCTGAAGATTGGTTGAGGGTAATAGAGAAGAAGTTGACTCTCGTCCGAGTACGGGAAGCTGACAGAGTCATCTTCGCCACTAATTAGCTGGAAGGTCCCGCAAGTGACTGGTGGGACATCTACAAAGAGACTCGGGCTGAAGATGCCGGAGAACCGACATGGGAAGAATTCACGGCTGCTTTCCGTGAAACTTCCGTACCAGCCGCAGTTATGAGGATGAAGAAAAATGAGTTCCACAGGCTGCGCCAAGGAAACACCACGGTACAAGAGTATCTTAACAAGTTCACGCAGCTTGCCCGTTACGCCACAAGCGATCCGAGATGAAGAGGAAAAGATGGACAAGTTTATTGAAGGATCGAACGATGAGTTAAGAGGACCGATGATCGGTCAGGAGCATGCTAGCTTTCAGAGCCTCATCAACAAGGTCATAAGGCTTGAGCATGACCAAAGGACGGTTAAAAACAACCGAAAGAGAAGACTTGCTCTAGCCCGCCCGATTCAAGGAACGCCCCAGCGACCCAAAGGAGCAACACCAACAGGTTGGAAGCCAGCCGTCACAATGACCAATCACCCGGTTGCACCCGGTAACGCCGCAGCCACCCGCCACCCCTTTCTCGCTCCCTGCACCTACCTTGGCGACCCCAAGACTTAAGAACGTGAACTGCTTCAACTGTGGGGAATATGGACATTTCGCCAATCACTGCCCTAAGCCACGTAACACCCCCGTCCGTACTGGAGCCAACGCCATTGCTGTAAGAGGGACCCCTTCCTCGGCACTGGACGCATCGTCGGGACACCCCACCGAAGGAGGCCACCACTATCCGCCATGGCCAAGTGAACCATGTGCATGCCGAAGAGGCCTAGGAGGACCAGATCGTGCTAATGGGTACGTTGTCCATCCATTCTGCACTAAGTTAAAGTTTTGTTTGGTTTCAAAACTTCGCATTTTTTTCATAACCTCAGAAACAAGCACAAAACATAACCTATCTCAGGTAAACCCCAGGAAACCCATAATAGTGCATTCAACGGGAAGAGATATAGCTGCACCCCATACCGGCACCAATATAGGCCTTACCCTAAAAAGCCAAGCTTGAACTTATTGTTAGGGGGGTAGAGTGACATAACTCCAGACTCTTAGATTGGACACTATGTTAAAGCTAGGTAGAACCGAACCTTCCCTAGATAACCTCTTGTCGCCCACCAAAATCACACGACTGCAATCCTACCAGGATCACCACCCGTCTGCAGCTAAAGGTTCCAACAGTTTAGAACAACAAGTCTATTATACAACTTAAGGAAATCAGAGACCTACTAAACCTTGTATGCTTGAAGGATTCCCCAAGGATTAAGAATTGACAACATTATGTTATTAGAAGCAAGGAATCGAAATAGATCCGTCCTATGTGATCATGTCGACCAACTCTCAATCGTGACCCGACCCAAATCTTGGGGATGAGATTTATTGTTAGGGGGGTAGGTTTGTAACACCCTAAAATCGAAGAAATTAAACTCGGAATTTTAAAAAATCAGAACTCACAAAAACCTTTTGGAGTCATCGCTTCTCATCTTGTTTTTCGATCTTATTTGCCAGTTCAGTTGCGTAAGAGTTTCTTCTGGAGTTACTTTGATGTGAAGTTGGATAAAAACCCTAGGCTTTGAAATCCCAATGGAGAAAAGATTTCAAAATATATATTTGAAAAGAGCATATATATAATTTTGAGGACTGTAAAAGGATTCTTTAAAAATGATATATGTTGGTTTAAATCCTAAATTGGTGAAGGGAAAATAGTAAACATTTGGATTTGAATGATGAAAATATTTTTGAAAAAGAATTAAGAAATTAGGAACTTATTTTTAACCAAAGGACCTATTTTCTTAAATTTAAAGGGAAGAATAAAATAAATATGAAAAATATATTTTGAGTAATAAAACGTGGGGGAAAAAGTTTGAAGATATATTTCTAAATTCATTTTGGGGATGTTAGAATTTATTTTGAATTTTTTTTGAGTAAAAAGAAATAGAATTGGGAAATTAGGAATTAAAATCGGGAAATTCAGAAAGTTCACTATTCATTACGCGCCGAGTGTTCGACGCCGTACCCGGACCCTGGACCGCCTCGCCATCGCGCGCCGCGCGTCGCGCGCGAACCGCGCCCCACGCCGCCGCATCGTGCCCATGCCGCGTCGTACCACGCCGTTACGTCGCACACTGTACCACGTCGCGCCGTGGATCGGCCACGCCCGCGCCCGTGCCTGGACCCCGCCCCGAGCGCCACCACGCGCTACGCCCGCCGGACCCCGCTGCCCTCGCGCCCACGCGCCACTCGCCGCGCCCGGCCCTCCCCGCGCCGCCACACGTCGCCATGCCGCTCCAGCTCGCCCGTGCCATGCAGCCGATACACCCTCGCCGTCGACCACCTATAAGAGGCCTCCCCAGACCAAGCTTGCAGCACAGAAAACCTTCACCATCGTCCCCTCCTGCATTCCCCCAAGTTTCCCCCAAATTTCCCCCACCGTATCGCTCGAATTTTGAAGGAAACCGACGTGGAGCCTAAGAACCCTAGCGCCGGCCGCCCGAGGCAAAATCCAAAATTCGTCGCCCTCGGTCGAGTTCTTCCCAAATTGAAGCGTTCGAAGAAGCAAGCACTGACTACGTGGAGAACCCCATTCAACAAGTGTGCGAGCAAGACAAGTCATCACACTCTTTGAATATATTGATCCCAATTGCGAAATGATGTTGTTTTAAACTTTAGACATGCATGCTATACACAAAGAATTACCTATACTTGTTATGCCATGCCTTGTTATTGATTACCTTTAGAATTATTCCTTGTAACCCTCGATGTGATACATACAACCGGAGAATATCTTCGGTAAAATGCTTAGCCATGCTATTCTTAGATTCATGCATACTCATGATTTTATAAAGAGCTTTATGCTTGGGCAACAACCTTAGGGAAGGTAGTTGAGCTACGGCATGTGGAGACATGAGTGCCACATTGCTCTGAACATGATGAAAATGGTTTTGATGGAAAAACAAAAATATGAAACCAACGTTTTTAGACCGGGGCGGATGGATGGATTTGGGTGGGTTCCGGGAAAGGCTAGTACCGTCCCCCGGCCGTTAAGGACCGAGCCATGAGACTACAACTTAGAACGAGCGCACAACCGTACTTCTCGAGCTAGCTGATTAAATATCCGAGCGGAGGCGTATCCTTGCATAGTAGGTTCAGGTGTTGGCGTTGAGGTAAGGGCTTGCCGGTGGGGTGCACCACCGGTGGGTGCCCGGACGATAGTTAAGGGCCTTCCGGCAGGGTGTACCGCTGGTTGGTACAGGCGAGATCGGGCATGCGATCAACATGAAGAAATGAAGACATGAAAAAAAGGACATGAAGATGGAAAGTTCAAGGATAGAGCAATTCTTTCTCTTACCCCGGGAACGCCAGAACTCCTCTCACTGCTAGGAAATGATGACTAGAGTGCATGAGGGCTTAAGTTCATGGAGCGGGTACTGCCAAAGTGAGGTTATCGAAAGGCTTTGCCGTGACCGTCTCATATAGAGGGATGTAAGCTCATTCAATGAGTAGTTGCGGAGTACGGGTAAAGTGTACATCCACCGCAAAGTGTGAGTAAATCAATCTATTCGAATAGCCGTGCTCATGTTAATGAGCAACGTGACAAGTTTCTCCGTGGCTAGACTCATAAATTTTAAAATAATGGGATTGGGATTGCATAATGATGTTATGTTCTGGGAAACCAACTTCTCTATCTGAGAGAAGGGGGAAGACACCCTAGAAAACCATGACGAATCGGAGGCGGGAAGCTATCCTTGGGATCACAATGGATGGTGGACAGAACCGTCGCCGATTTAATATATTATGTACCTAAAACTTGACCTGGCTAGATGTTAGGTTTGTGAAATGATTTGTGAAAATTGGCTTTGAATACCATAGCCATCCTTTGAATGACCCTATCATGTGCATCATTCCGTGTTGGCTTGCTGAGTACGTTGGGTACTCACCCTTGCTATACACACAAACCTCCAGATGAAGGAGATAAGGAGGACCCGTACACATACTACTAGGAGGAATGAAGACAATGGAGCGCAACAGTCTTAGTCCCCGGTCATTGCCCGTGGCAATCGGCATGCCTGCCTTCCGTCCGCTATCTCATCTAATTTCTATTTTCGGTTGTATCCGGAAGTAGGTCCTATATGTATTGGATATTGCCTTCGGGCCTATTATTGTAATAATTTTAGTGTAAGGCTATTCGTGCACTTTGCACCTGGTAATTCAGGACTGTATTTGTGGGTACCAAACTACTCGATCCAGGGATAAGGTACTATGAACACGAATGATTCCCGTCCTCAAAAACGGGGGTCTACAGGTGGCCACCACATGGCTTGCCACGTGGGCGAGCGGGGACGGACGGTGCCGATCGGACAAAGCCAATCGGACGGCCGAGAAGGAAGGGCGCGGGCGCGATCGGCCAGCGGCGGTGGCCGGTGGCCGGAGACCGGTCGGTGCCATACCGGCAGCGGCGCGGGGCGGCGGGGTGACATGGGTTACGCGCGAGAGGAACCGCGCGTTCTTGCGCCCGGCGCTGCGGGTTCGGTCCGAGGGGAACAAGAAGAGTGGCTCACCGCGGGGTCACCGGAGTTGAGGGAGATGGCGGCGGCGAAGGCGGCGAGGGAGACGGCCGGGAGCTCGCGGGGAGGGTGGCCGAGGTGGCGCGGGTGCCTGGGAAGAAGGAAGGAGACGACGGGAGCTCGCAGTGGCGGCTCGGGGCATCGGGATGACGCGGCCGAAGTCCGTTGGCGGGTTCTCGCAAGGGCGCACGACGCGGGATGACGAAGAGAGAGAGAGAGGCTTGAGTGGAGGTGTGGGGAGCTCGGGGAGGACGAGGGGGTGCTTAAATAGGGGATGGGGAGGTCGGCGACCGAGGATAAGGCGCAATTGCTCGCCGACGCAATTTTGGGGGAATAATGGCCGCGGTTAAATCCGGCCATTAAGGGCGCGGAGCGGCGGCCGGGCGATTGAAAGCGGTGGGAGAGGCGGAGTTACGGCGGTGCCTTGTGGCACGCCGGAGAGGCGGACGGCCGGGATCCGCGCGGGCGAGGCGCCGATGGCGCAGGCGGCCGGAGGTAGAGACGGGGCGGGCAGGTGGACCCCACCCGCCGGTGTCCCGGAAGAAGGGGGAGGTGAACTGGACTTATTCGCGGCGCAAGAGGTCGGCGGGCGTGGCCTTTCGGGCGCCCGCGAAGGAGAAAGACACGCGGGCGGGATCGGCTCGGGCGATCGGGCGCGTGCGTGGAGAGGATGGGCCGCTTCGGCCGGCCGGGCGGCACTACGAAAAGAGCGGGAAACGTACGGGAGGAGAGAGAAAAGAAAAACCAAGGATTTATTTATTCCGATTTTGATTTTAATTGGTTAAAAATTATTTCTTGTGCTCGAAAATTCCACTAAAAATCCTGTTAGTGTATTTTGACATGTAGAATTTAAAAAATCCCACCATGCCATTTCCATTTAACATTTGGCTTTTTAAAATTATTTATTCTCTCTAGTTAATTCCAACGATTTTCTTTTACGATTTTTCTTTTGGATTTTTTAAAAGGGAAACACCTTAGGGTGTTACAAACCTACTCCCCTTAAACGAAATCTCGACCCCGAGATTCGGAGGTACTGGGGAACATATAGGGATGAGCGGCCGTTAGCTCATCTTCCCTCTCCCATGTTGCTTCTTCTTCGGAGTGATGAGTCCATTGAACTCGGCAGAATCTGATAACCTTGTTCTGGGTCCTCCGTTCACTGGTTTCGAGTATCCGTGCTGGTTTCTCTACATAGGTCAGATCTTCCTGGATTTCGATCTGATCCGGACTGGCTTGTTCTTCTGGAACTCTTAAACACTTCTTGAGTTGGGGGACGTGGAAAATGTCATGGATTCCCGCCATGGTGGGTGGCAGTTCGAGTTGGTATGCCACTTCAGCTCGTCGCTCTTGTATCCGATTTGGTCCCACATAGCGTGGTGCCAACTTGCCTTTGGTTTGGAATCGGTGCACTCCCCGAAGTAGGGTGACACGAAGATATACATAGTCTCCGACTTTGAAAACTAGCTCTCTGCGGTGGTTGTCTGCATAACTCTTTTGACGAGACTGCAACTTTCAGCCTTTCTCTTATGATTCGACTTTCTCTTCGGCATCACTTAACACTTAGCCCCGAATAGCCGACGTTCACGGCCGATCCTAGAAAAGCGGGGTTCAACACTTTCGTCCATAAAGTGCTTCGAAAGGTGCCATCCGTAAATTGGCTTGATAACTCGTTGTTATAAGAGAACTCTGCATAGGCGTGCTCTTATCCCAAGCTCCTCTGAAATCCAGAGCACAAGCTCGTAGCATATCTTCCAAAACCTGGTTTACACGTTCTGTCTGACCATCAGTTTGCAGGTGATAGGCCGTTCTAAAATTCAACCGGGCGCCAAGTTCCTCTTGTAGTTTTTGCCAAAATTTGGAGGTGAACTGGCTACCACGATCAGATACTATCTTATTGGGTACACCATGAAGACACACAATCCTTGCAAGGTACAATTCTGCTAACCTTCTGCCCGTGTAGGTGGTAAACACTGGGATAAAATGAGCCACTTTAGTGAGGCAGTCGATTATAACCCAGATAGAATCGTGTCCTGACAATGTCCGGGGTAAACCGGTGATGAAATCCATCCCGATTTCCTCCCACTTCCATTCCGGGATTTGAAGAGGCTGTAATAATCCAGTAGGCCTCTGGTGTTCTGCCTTTACTTGCTGGCATACATCGCATAATGCCACGAACTCTTCTATTTCTCTTTTCATGCTAACCCACCAGAACTTCTCCTTAAGGTTCTGGTACATTTTGGTACTTCCCGGATGGATAGAGTACTGACTCTGATGTGCTTCAGTAAGGATTAACTTTTTCAATTCCTTATCTTCTGGCACACATAACTTGTTGCCCATCCATATGGTTCCATGTTCGTCTTCTGCGAAGTCACGAGCATTTCCCACTCTCATATTCTTCTTAAGCTTAGCTATGTCCGGATCCGAGGCTTGAGCTATGCGAATTTGATCTAAGAGTGTGGGTTGGGCCTCAAGAGCGGCCACAAATCCGAGTTCAACAATTCCCAGGTTTAGGCGCTCTAGATCTTGTAGTAACTGTTCACATCTCCCTTCTATGTGAATAGAGTTGCAGTAACTCTTTTGGCTCAGGGCATCAGCTACCACGTTAGCTTTGCCGGGATGGTAGTGTATACTGAGATCATAATCCTTGATCAACTCCAACCATCATCGCTGACGGAGGTTCAAATCCGGTTGGGTGAAAATGTATTTCAGGCTCTTATGATCCGTACATATTTAACAGCGATTATCGATGAGGTAATGTCGCCATATTTTCAGAGCATGGACGACTGCTGCTAGTTCCAAGTCATGTGTTGGGTAATTAGACTCATGAGGTCTCAACTGGCGGGAAGCATACACGACCACCTTTCGATCTTGCATCAAAACACAGCCTAACCCTTGGTGAGATGTGTCGCAATAGACTTGGAAATCCTTGGTTTGATCTGGCAAGATCAATACGGGTGCGGACACCAGTTTTCTCTTGAGTGTTTCAAAACTCTGGTTGCGCTCGGCAGTCCATATAAACTTTTCATCCTTCTTTAACAACTGCGTCAAAGGCTTGGCAATTCTGGAGAAGTTTTTGATAAACCGACGGTAATAACCCGCAAGTCCTAGAAAACTTCTGACTTGGGTGACAATTTTAGGTGGAGTCCATTTGGTTACAGCTTCTACATTGGAAGGGTCCACTGCGACTCCTTGGGCATTCACGATATGGCCGAGGAATTGCACTTCCTTCAACCAGAAAGCACATTTGCTAAACTTAGCATAGAGCTGGTGGTCTCTTAACTTTTCAAGTACCAATCGGAGATGGTGCTCATGTTCCTCTTCCGACTGCGAATAGATCAGGATGTCGTCGATGAACACTATGATGAACTTGTCTAGGAATTCCATGAACACTTTATTCATCAAATTCATGAAAAAGGCTGGGGCATTTGTAAGTCCGAAAGACATGACCGTGCACTCATACAGACCGTATCGAGTGATGAAGGCAGTCTTGGGAATATCCTCCTCTCAAATTCTTAGCTGGTGATAGCCTGACCACAGGTCTATCTTTGAGAACACCTTTGCTCCTTTTAATTGATCGAACAGGTCGTCAATCCTAGGAAGACGGTATTTATTCTTAATAGTGACCTCGTTTAGTGCGCGATAGTCGACACACATCCTTTTGGTCTTATCCTTTTTCATCACAAAAATGACTGGTGCACCCCAGGGCGATGTACTGGGGCGGATATAACCTTTCTGTAACTGTTCATCTACATGTTTCTTGACCTCTGCCAACTCATTTGCTCCCATTCTATAGGGCCTCTTGTGGATCGGAGCAGTGCCAGGGACTAGGTCAACCGAAACTCTATTTCTCTTTTCAGGTGGCATTGTGGTTAGATCTTTTGGGAAGACTTCTGGGTACTCACAAACCACAGGAATATTTTCTAACTTCGTCTAATCATTTCCTTTCTCTTCGAGCTTCTCCTTAGCTGAGATCCGATTCAGACTTGCCACTACCCTCAGTGGTTTAGGGGAGCGGTAAATCACTTTCTTCCCTTCGTCATTGGTCAAGGAGATCGTGCGGCTTGCGCAATCGATAAGACCTTTAGGACGGGTCAACCAGTCCATCCCAAGGATGACATCCAGGCCTTTTGATTCTAGAAGGATAAGATTGGCTAGAAAGGGGAATCCTTGGATTTTTATTGGCACTGAAGGGCAAAAGTGGGCAGTGTTCAAATGGTTCCCGGGAGTTTGAACCCGCATGGGTATCTTAAAGTTTTAACACCGACAACCCATGTGTTCCCACAAATGCTTTTGATATGAAAGAATGGGTTGCACCCGAATCAAACAGGACTGATGCATTAAAGGAGTTCACAGGGAACATACCCAGTATGACATCCGGTGCGTCCTACGCCTCCTCTACTGAAGCATGATTCACTCTTTCTTGGATGAACCTAGGCGCGCATTTTGGCCTTGGACACTTGTCGCGAAATGTCCGTGTTCTCCGCAATTGGAAATGATTACCCGGTTTGAATCTCGAGTCCTTGTTTGGTGGCATTGGCTTGGTGCACGGTGGCGGCTGCGCTATTGTCCGACGTGGGGCGGATTCCACCGCGGCCGTCCGGGACGGCTTCCGTTGGATTGGAAATTCCGGGATGGTACGGGCGATGTTGACGAATAATCATAGTGGTAGGTCCACTCTGACCACCCAGAGTGAAACGCGGCCGCTGGGGATTCCCTTGTTGAGGTTGTGGCCTAAACCTGGGTAGCCTTCTTTTTCTAAGCATTTTATTGCGTTGGTCTTCTTGACGGATGGCTTTGTTGACCAACTTCTCGAAGTCGGCGTATTCACCGAG
Source organism: Oryza australiensis (assembly GCA_019925245.2). NCBI lineage: Eukaryota > Viridiplantae > Streptophyta > Magnoliopsida > Poales > Poaceae > Oryza > Oryza australiensis. The sequence goes on from JAIFGZ020000666.1 coordinate 594,638, forward strand.
AGATGAGTTTGTCCGTCAACTCATCGTCGCCGGCCAAGAACTTTTCTTGACGCTCGGCGTCGCACGTACGTCCTCCTGGAGCATATCGCGCTAAGCGATTAAACTCGTGTGAATACTCGGTGACGGTTCGCGTGCCTTGCTCCAAGGATCTGAACTCTCTTTTTTTCTGAGCTACTATCCCTCCGGGGATGTGAGCCTTCCGGAATTGGTGGCAAAACTCTGCCCATGTAAGCTGGCAGTGCGTCGCCCGACGGGTGACCAAGAAATTGTCCCTCCAGGCCGAGGCGGGGCCTTGGAGTTGGTGGGTGGCAAAAGACACCTTTTCCTGGTCCGTGCACTGGAGAAGGTCCAACTTCTTTTCTATGGCGATGATCCAGTCATTAGCCTCCATGGGGTTGGTGGTCTTGGAGAAAGTAGGGGGTCGGACTCGAAGGAATTCTAACGGTTTGTTTTGTGGGGAGGTGGTGGTGCGAAATGATCGTGCCGATCTTGGTTCTCTTTGTGAAACCGTTGCATCATTTGCAAGCGCATCTGCTCTTGCTGCTGTTGCATCTACTACATCATTGCAGCCATCATTTGGGTTTGGTTGGCTAGGACTTGTGCCGAAGTGATGTTCTCAGGTGGAGGAGGTGGGTTGTTGGCATTATCACGGGTGTTGTTCTCACTGACTCGGTGCGTTGCTGCCATTCCCGGTGTTCACCATCCGAAGAAGCGGAACAAACAAGGCGGGGAGAAGGAGTAAAACAGATTGGACAGAGAAGTTGATCTTTATTACTTATTTTGATCTGTTCTTTACTTAAAACACTTAAAACACACCCAACATCCTTAATTGGACAACCCATACCCACACTTGATACTGGTTGACCACTACCCACACACAACACTCCTAACACACAAAGCAACTAAGAAAACAGAAAAACTAGGAAAACAAGAACTAAGGGTGGCGATGCTCTAAGGGTCGGAACGGCTTCCGCGGTCGGAGGAGTCAAAACCACTCCCAAGGGAGTTCCGTCTTCCTTTTCCTTTAGCGGCTTCGAGAGCTTGCTAACTCTTCTTTACGTCCGGGGCTCTTGGAGTTGTCGCTGCTACTGCCCTTGCTGCTACTGGACACCGAGATCCATCCTCCTCCGCTTGGGGCGGGGACCGAGCAAGAGCAGATCTCGGCACTAGGGCGGGGACGGGAAGGTGGCGGTGCAGGAGGTGGAACCACGGCGCCATCTCGCATCCGCACCGGAGCCTTGGTGTTCTTCCGCGGCGTGATCCCGATCCGAAGGATGTTGGGAGGTGGAAGCCCCTTTAGACTCGGCGATCTCTTTCTTGAGTCGATCCACCTCATCCTTCAAACGTTGATCCTTAAGATCTTTGGTCATTCGAGCCTTTGCTGCCATATGGAGATCCGCATGCATCTTATCCACCCTTCGATCACCGTCCTCATGTGGGAGAAGGTGGTGTCGTTCTCCCCTTCACAGATTGGAAGGTGTTGATTGCGATGAAGTTCCACGCCGAGGATGGTACCGGTAGGCGAGTGGCGGAGATGGTAGTCATGCATCTCCCTCATCCGAGCCGATTAGATAAGCCGCCTCTTGGCGGGCATGCTCATCTGTTCCTCCCGACGCAGCTGACCACCATGTTCGGGATGTTGGTGCCGACGAACCGGTGCACCTCCAGCGGACTTGGTGAGGCAACTCATGCCGAATGGTGAGACGACAGTGTACTTAGGTGCATCCGGATAGCCCTTTGTCACGCCCGAAATTCACACCGGAATTTCCAAAGTGAATGTGTATTTAAAAATACCTGTCTTAAAAACGACAAATTGTATTTACGAACCACGTCTTAAAAACATTAAAAAGTCTTACATATGCAGCGGAAAGACAAAAATAAACTTATGAGCTAGGCTTCGATTCGGCGGGACGGCGACTCCATTCCACTGAGCAACCCTTGACTACAGGTGGACGAGCCTACTCGGCGGCATACTCATCGGCACTTCATCCTCTAACTCGAGGTGGGAAAAAGGGAAGCAAGGCTGAGTACAACCACGTACTCGGCAAGTCATACCGAAAGAAGGTATGTGTGCAAGGTTAAATTTCAAGGATAGGCTAGGTTTGACTTTTGCATAAACGGGAATTTCACAACATTAAGTTGAAAGCGGTAGAAATAGTAATATAAGGTAATTAAATAATATTTTAATACACTCGCTCAACGCTACACCACGTTGAGTCAGGCCCAATCCTTCCAACTATTCTACCTCATTTCCACCTAATCAAATTATTACTTTAATGAGACTAATCACGGTGAATCTGGATGATCGCCCATAACCGTGGGCACGGCTATTCGAATAGTTTTTCTCTCGGCGAGGTGTACGTCTGTACCCACAAGACACGGCCCACAACACGTGTTCGTGCGTCGACATACCACCATGGCATATCGAAAAGGAGTCCGTGACGGACCATTCGCATAACCCTTCCTCACCAAGCGACATCACACCTCGGGTTTCGCCCCTACCGAATCCGGGGTAGGCAGCCCCTCTCGTGCCTAGGTGAATCCGGTAGCCGCATAGACCTTTCCCGGTCCATCCGCACTCCATCACGCTCACCTCGCTCTGGATGCGTTGGCCGGGAAAAGCTATACTACAAGCCGGCCGTTGCCCATGCTGGCTTGTGGTACGCACTAAAAATTCCTCCGGGGTTTCCGCGAACCGGTCCTAGCGCCATGGGTGCGACTTGCAAAACCGGGCACCCATAGCCCACCATAATAGTCAAGTTTTAATTTATCGATTAACAGTACCAACGGTCAATCCGGTCGGAGACCAACATTTCATGTGAAATAATTCTAATAAATTAGTTTTCCCTTTTATGATCTAGTTGTACTAAGCATAATAAGCATGTCCTAGCCCTGTTTCTAGTCAAATTAATTCCTAGGTGATCAAATAAAAGTTAAAAACCTAGGCTTAAAACTATAGGTCCCATCCCGATTGCATTATAAAATAAATTAATGCAACAGATAAAACAATAGGAATTTGCAAATTAGGTACAATATGTTCAAAGGGAAATGACTTGCCTTGATCTTGATCCAACGGAACCTCAGCGACAATCTCAAAATAAACCGGAGCGTCCTCGGAACCGCATTCTACCAACAAACAAAGCACAGCAAAAACAGGCTATTAGACAGCTAAAACAGACAATTAAACTATTTTTAATATATTCTTGACATTTTTACGAATCCGCTGCAACTTGAACGGACCCAAACGGAGTTCGGATGAATTTTCTGCGAATTTTACAAGTTTCAGCCTTTTTACTAGTTAAGAAAAAGAAAAATGATTTATGACGCAAGTGCCTCTAGGGCTGAGATCACTGCGGGACCCACAGAACAGTGATGCGGGAGAGAGAAGCCACGGGTGCACGGTGGACCGAGTCCACCGGCTTGGGCGCGCCACGTGGAAGCACCTGAGTGGCGGGTCGGGCCGCCACACGGACACCCGCTTGGCGGGCTTGGCTTGGCATGGCGACGGCTTGGCCGGCACGGAGCGGCTGGCGGCGGCGGCTTGCGCCCGGCTGGCGGCACTGAGCGGTGGAGGCGAGGCCGGCTCGGCAAGGAGAGAAAAGAGAGGAAAGGGTGGTTTTCTCACCGTCGCCGAACTCGGGAGGAAGGCGGCAAATGATGCGGTTCGACGATTGAAAATTGGGAAACAACAATGAGAGTGTGTTCCCGGTGATTGCGAAGGTGGAGGTGGTGGTGGTTCGGCGAAAAGAGTAGCGGTTCGATGGGAACGGCGGAAACCGTGAACAAGGCAACGGAAAAGGACGGCGCACGACGCGGAGCTCGGGAGTGAGTGAACGCGAATGAGTGCGAATGTGAGACGTGTTCTGGAGTGCGAGGAAACTTATAGGATGGCAAGGGAGCTCGGGCATGGCCGGGAGAAGCGGGAACGGACGAAAACCGTCTGAGCTCAGCATTAATGGCGGCTGCGAGTGATGGAGTTTAACTCGGCCGTTCCGACGCACATGATGAATGGCGGAGTGGGGAAAGTGGGGGAAACGGTGGAGAAAAAGCGGGAACACATAATGACGCGGGTAATTGAGTTGGAACGTGGCCGAGATGTCCGGGAACTTGGGCGGGATGTGCGGGCTTGCACGGCATGCACGGCCACGGCTTGAGGAAGACTCAAGCTTGGGGATGACAAGCGGGCCCCGCTTGTCATCGTCCTAGACGGAAGGGGGTCAAATGGACTTAGCGCATGCGAAAGGAATAGTGTTGGGCCGGCCCAATTGAAAAAAAGAAAAAGAAAAGAGGGAGAAGGGGACTTGGGCCGATCGCACGATTGGGCCACACTTCATTGGGCGGCGGGAAGGAGAGAAGTGGCCGGAGGCCACGGGAAAAAATAAAGGAAAAGGGAGGAAAAAGAAAAACCCTTTTTCTTAAGGAAATTAATTCCAGATTAGCCTAATTTAATTTTTAAAATTGCTTCCGATGCTCGGAAAATTCGATAAAAATCCATTGTTAGCGTATTTTGACACGAGGAATTTAAGAAAAATTCCACCAAGCCTTTTCCAATTATTAAATGGATTTTTAATTTAGGATTTTGATTTTCTTTAGATTTTCCTAAGCAATTTCTTCTTTACAATTTTTCACCGGTATTTTTTTAACTTAGAAAGAAAAGCGTTGTGGGCGTGACAGCCATCTAGAGTAAGACAAGGTAGGGGATCACGTGCTCAAACCCAGCTTTAGATAAAAACGATAAAGGACTCAAGTAAAGTAAACGAAAAAGAGGGTTTTTGAGAAACATTTTTATGAAGCTAAGTAAAACTCCTAAGGACATCCCCTAGATGATGAAAAAAAATAGATGCTTAGTTATAATATAAAATTGGCGACCATTCCCTCCTATCTCGACTTAGGACTTTGATCCCTTAGAAATTCCCAACTTGGCGACCGAACGAGAGATCAAAAGATTTTTCCAAATTTTAACTCTAGAATCCTATCACTTCGACTTGACCAAGGGTTTTCAAAATGCTTTGAGAGAAACTTAAAATTTTTCCCATTCCAGGAAAAAGACCCATTTTCCTGAAACTATTTTCAAAAGCCGTGGCTTATGCATATGAAGAGATTCAGGGGGCTCCTAGGGTTTTTCGTTTGGCTTTTCCTACTGGGTCTGAAATTGGCTCGATACCAACTTGTCACGCCCGAAATTCTCGACCAAATTTTCGAAGCTATATGTGTATAAAAATCCCCGTCTGTAGACCACTCGGGTACACATACGACAATTGTTGATGTTACGCCTCCACGTCTTAGAAACAATACAAAAGGATTACAAAAGAATAGCAAAAAAAAAGAAAAAGGGCTAAGCCTAAGCTTG